>CM038002.1:21240475-22440475 GCA_021234005.1 Nephelium lappaceum
ATCGATGAACCCATAATGGTTTTGGGTTCGACAATGAACCCATAATTGGTTCTAGATTCGATGAATCCCAAACCGGGTTCTAAGTTCATCGTCAAACATAAAACTAGATGGTTTCGGGTTCGATCAAAACCCCCTGTTCTGATTTTTTTTTTATCTTTTTTTTTTTTCATGTTTTGATGTTGATGATGTTGTTGTTGTAAGAAATGATGATATTGATGAACTGTGATTGTTTTTTATCTTTTTCAGATTTTTTATTAAATTAATTTTATAGAATAAAAAATTTAAATTATTTTTATTTCAATTCAATCCTAACCTACAATAAATATAATATGACATAATTTTTAATCCAATTCCAAGTTCTACCGAATATGAAACAATAATTTTTTAATTTAATCCATTTTATTTCATTTCAATTTTGCACGCCAAATGTAGCCTAAGTGATTTAACATTCAAATAAAAATAAGAAATTATAACTTTTTATTTTCAGTGATTTTTGAGTGGTTTTAAGTTATTTGATCACTTAAGAAAACAAACAAAAATTACTTAATACATGTAATTTAGATTCATTAAGTGAAAATTGATAAAAACAAACAACCCCTAACATGACTTATTTCCTCTTTCTTTCTTTGTTTTTTTTTTTTTTTTCTTTTGTCCCCTTCTAATACCCATGGCTGGCGTTCATTATCCATTACAAACAAATAGCAATAAATGATATCCCAAGTTCAATTATCAGTCCTTCTGGAAGGGCATGGCACGTCCTGCTCTTTCCATGTGAGAATCCAATGAAATCTATGCATTCTCCTAATAGCACCTGCCCTTAACAAAACCACAGTAAAATGTAAAACATTGATAGATATTTTGATGATTTCAAGCAGTAAAAGATATGCAACATGAAACAACTCGATTGATGAAAACTATAGAAGGTTGTAACTGAAACCAAAATTACTAGCTAATATCAAAAAAATGTTCATGTTCGTGTGCATATGTGGGTTGATGTAGTTAATAGAGTTCAGATAACAAAGACACATACATACCTACTGTGAATGAGTGAGCATTTGCACAAAGCAGAAGTATCATCTTCCAGGTGGTGGAACAATGGAAGCAGCTGACCCTAGATAGCTTATATGAACTTCTTGAGGTAGAAGATGATATTTAATACCAAGATCTTCAAATATTTTCTTCAGCTCCAAGACTAGTTCAGATCTCCTGTTGCTCTTTTCTCCATAATTTTGAAAGTTGATAGTGTGATTAACATAAAGAGCCATTTTCATCTTGTTCACATTCTCAATCTCCTTAACCACCACGCTATGGTTTGGTCGCCAGTGCTGAGGTCTGCTCTCCAAGTACCTGCCATTTCAAAACAATGTCTTCTGTATCAATACAGCATGTAAATAGTGAAAAAAAAAAAAGAAACAAAGAGCACAAAAATAGCATCAATAATGACATGAAACCATTATATTAATGAAACAAGGAGAACATAACTCTTCTTTAATTAGTATTTTAGGAAAATGAAAAAATATATATGTATATATCTATGTGACATATAGTTAAAAATGACATTAATAAAGATATGAAATCATGAAACGATCAAGTGACACCTGCTAGTAAAGATTGAAAGCGCAACAGAAAATCAACCGGATACCCTACACAAAATTTTCAGTCAATGATCAATGAAGGAGTATAACCAGTTAACACATGCTGCTTTTGAGAAAGTATTTCTTTGTGAAGCACATGGAGTAGCCAGAGCTTCAAAAGTGACATATGTAAGCTGAGAAAAATAACTGTACCTAAATGTTAAGCTTAATAACTATAAGAAATTTAGGCAATTTAATCATTAAAGTAAAGGCATAAAGTTGTTGAATTATGTATATCTAAACATGGGAACTGTTTGATGACAAAGTGACAGTTTTCATCAAAGATATGGCCCTAAATTGAAAACACTCAGCAGAAGCCATTGTCCGCTATGACAGATCCTAAAACTGTTGTATCCATCTATGCAGGACCAACTGCTAATAATAGAAAAGAAAGCCTCTAAAATGATTCCACTGTGTTACAATGTGTAGCTTTTATCTAAAAAGTGTAGGCAGCAATAATAAGAATTGACTTACATTTTTATTTTAGATTTAAGAGCTCCAATGCTTTCTATTGATGTGGAAACATCAACAGCAAACTCCACAGAATCGCTCATTTCTGGACTTCTGTAGAAATTGCTGATCGGTTTGGTAGCTAGAACTGAATTTGGATAGAATATTTTCTCGTTGTCATATCTCAAAAATACTGTTGTCAAAATGTTCATCTCCTCAACGGTCATCTGTGATTATATCAAATGTATCAAGCAAGGTGACCAATGTGTAACAGAAATCATAAGTACTTCAGAATCAAGCAGTTACCTACCTGTACACCATCAATAACACATCTATCACCTACATCAAATGGGTGCATCACAAATACAAATATGATGGCTTCAAATACGGTCTTTGCAGTGTTGCCGAACATAAATGCAACAAGTAATAGTTGGGATGAAATCAAGACAAGTATTTGGGTAGTTAACAATCCCATGATAAGCAACCATACAATAATGACCACAACAAGCACAATCCCTGAAGTTAGCTTGTTTAGCTCCTCTATGGCTGTTTTCGTATCATTTAAGGAATGTGCCAGTGATTTGCGTTCAAGGTAAGCCTTCACCTGCAACAAGAAATGTGTCACGAGAGCAGAAATTCAACAAATCCTAAGCTCCTATGCTCAAATTAAACAAAGATGATGTAGAACTTAGAAGGGTAGGTTTTGAGAATCAATGTTGACAATTCGGACAAAACAAATGAAATTACATGAACTATTTTGGTAGTGTTTATATTTCTACTGGTGATTCTAGTGTAGTTTTAATTTCAAAATCATTATATATTTCCATTCACGTTTATGATGCCTGAAATGTGAATTGCAGTCCGAAAGTTACACCAAAGTCACTTATCTAAAACATCCATTTGTGTATTTTTGCAAAAGTGTACATGAGAAGAATGATAAGGATGGTGAAAGTTATCTACACTCATGTATATAAGTCAAAAAGGCAGATGATAAGAAGAGCATGCACAATTCAATAAAAGCCTTACCACCCAGTTCTTAAAAGTTGACCTCTTGATCTTTCCAGTTTCTGCTGCTCCTTCAAACAATGGAAGCAAACTGTCCACCTCCTCCTTTTTCATGAAGCGCAAGAGGTCGTCCTCCTCAATGTACCTAATCATTTTCAGCACACAAAAACAGTGAGACAAAATTCAAAACAAACTGTAAAATAGAATATCTAGAATTTTTATACTTAGATATCCTCACTTGCTACCATGCTTTGCTACATTCTTGAAAATCTGATAAGCAGCAGCCTTCGCTTCCCACTCACTAGTAATCTCCTTATCTTTCTGCTCACCCTCTTCACCATCGTAACCCTCAAGTGTATTCGAGATAGTAGACAGCCCCGAACCACTTATAACATTAACCAACCCTTTCATGGTCCAAGCAGAAATTTTCTCTTGCTTCATTTTCTTAAGCTTCTGTACATCAATCACTTCCTCTTTCTTCTCTTTACTTTGCTTCTCCAAATTGCTGAAACTCAAAAGGCCAGCACTACTTGCTCTCCCAACTTGTTCCGCCATCTCCATCAAAGGAGGCCCCGAAAGAGTCCTGAGAACGTACTGATGAAAAATCGATTCTTGAATCCGATCAAAGAATCTAGTGCATTGAAAAGAAGAAGCAACCAACTTAACCAAAAAGGTCTTCACCAACCACAGAGCAGCACCAAAGAGAAAAGCAGCTAGAGCCCTAGTGATGTAATTAAGAACCCTAGTAGTCTCCTTTGTTCTCTTAACGCCACTATTAAACAACAATTCCCAAGCCAAAAGAACCAAGCTCAACCAAACAGAAACCCTCACACTCCCTTTCAACCCATAAACAAAATACAAAACCTTCTTTTTAAGCAAAAAGTTCCTTTCAATAGAGAAAACCAAAACATTAATAAACCATCCAGTAAACAACCTACCACAAAATATAACCAACACCAGCACACACCATTTCCACAACTCTAACCCCCAACACATGTGACTTTGTAGCTCATTCACTATCAAGCTAGCAATCAACAACCCCATTATAAGAACAAACACAACCCACTCAATTACAACCAACGCTTTCATTTTCATACCCTTTTTTGGCCTCAAGTTAACACTTGCAGTCTGATAGACCTCTTCGTCGCCTTCCTCCTTCTCCTCCAACAATCCATTCAGAGGTGTTTTTGGCGTGACAGGATTTGAAGTCCTAAAAGGAGAACCTGAGCTCACAAACTCTGACTCTGACCCTGTTTTCTCTTCGACGAGCTTGGCATCATTTCCATTATGTGGCTCCACCAATCTTGATTTCGGCTTCAAAAAAACTGATCTTGCAACCGATTTTCTACGAGTTAAAACCTGTTCAGGCGGAATTTTTGGAGGCTTGTTTGAAGTGGGAGTTGACATTAGAGTCTCCGGAGAAGCAGAGCTGGTAATGATGGTGGTGATCTCAAGCTCTGTTACTTCATTGTTTGAAGAACCCTGTACTAACACAGGATTCTTTTGAAAAGACTTGGAGGCAACATCTTGATTTGCAAGAAAAGCATGCTCGGAGTCTGAAATATTGAGCACGACGTCGTTTGTGTTGATTTCTTTCTTGTCTCCCACGACCTTTCCACTTTCCATTATAGCTTTACTCTGTTTTACTCTTGAAAACCTGATTTTTTTTTCCTTTCAACTGTAACTCAACGACCCACATGAACTATCTATCTCTATGCATGAATTCTCAAAACATGATTGTTGAATTTTTGTAGACTAAATGGAACCTGTAGGCGAGTCAGTGTTTTATGAGAGTGACAGTGGAGGTTTAAGGTATGAAATAGATAAACTGAGCAAGAAATGAAGACAAAAGATTTGGGGTTTTGTTGGTGTTTTCTCGGGAAACAAACACTGGTTGATGTTGTTAGTGTTGTGTGAAGAATGCGATATATAAAGATAAAAGAAGGGTAGAGTAGCTAAAGCTATAAAACCTGAGGCCGAATAGTGGGTGCATCTAACGGTCTGCAAGGCGCTGCAAAAAATTGACCAGACACAACACGAGAGAAACCATAAAAGCTTTGAGAGGTTTCAGTTGTGCTTGTGTTGCCGGGAAAACGTGATTTAAATGCCTACTCCACAGCCAAAATCTTCTACGTGGCTGTCACACAGTCCATCTGCTGATGTAATTAGAAAAAAAAAATAACAGAAAAAGAAAAAACCGCCAAAAAATATAAGAAAAAAGGAAGTGATAATAGTCGCTCTCAGTACGTCACACAGTCTTCTTCTATTGTGACCGTCACACAGTTAATCTGCTAATGTAATTAGAGAAAAAGATAAAAGAAAAAACCACCAAAAAATATAAGGAAAAAAGAAGCGATAATGGTCCCTCTCACTTCATCAATTAGATTCTCTCGCACTGTTACACGCTTCTGACATTTATGTCAACCTTTTTCAGAGTTTATTAACAACTTGCACGTTTTAACTCTTTCGAGTAATTTGTTAAAAATTAAAACAAAGACTTATTTGCTTGTACTGTCGTCTTCCACACGTGATTGACGAAAAAACAGGAGAAGAAATTGCTGTGTAGCATATCGATAGAGTGGTTTGAGAAAAGGAGATCTAAAATCCTTTGTAATTAGTTGGATCATGGAGACGATTAATACCGTGAGTAAGCGTAAAATAGGAAAGTGAATTTTGTCTGAAATGAGAGAAGTAAACCATATAGAGATGGGTGAGCTGGAGCATGACTGTAGGGATGAGAAGCAGAGTGTAGATGAGTCTGTTTTGATTAAGTTTCTGCAAAATTATTGGTGGAGTAGGTTAGTTTAGGACAATTTGGTGTTTACTTCATTTCTTTTTTTGTTTTTGACGAATGATGTTCACTTCTTCTGTTCATTTCCTAGAATAAAAATCCAAATTAAATGGAATCAGCCACCTTTCTTTTTCATTTTGGAAATAAAGTTCATAAATGAGACAAAAGTGAAGAGTTCTTCCGGTAATGTCATTTTCAAATGTATTCTCTTATTAAAATTTCATCCCTTTATCTTATACTAACATGTACGCTAAATAATTGTTTTTTTTTTTTTCCCAAAGCTAGTTAAATAATTTATTATGTATAGTTTGACCCAATTCAATGTTTCTGTTATGTTGGTACTATTGTCAATCGAATTGATAGTTAAATTAATTAAGATTTCAATTGGATATGCAATTAAGATTTTAATTGTATAAATCATTATTAAATATGATTTAATGCTAAATCGCCATCATTTAATCTATATTTATATTTGTTATATTGTCAATAGTATTAAAAAATATAATATAATAGTACAAATTTTGTACTGTAGCTCAAATGAATACTGAATCAACTACTCTTGTGTCATTGACCATTGACTGTTGTTGTCATTCCCTGTGTTTATCATGTGTATTTCATTTTTATCATGGTTTACTTATCAAAGACTTATCCTTAGAATGTGAATACAACTAAACCAACTCAATTATTTTTGTGCGGGGAAAAAATAATCAAAATATTTTGAATACAAGAGTAAGGGGATCCAGGAAGCAAAGGCCCAATGTCTCAGTTGCATGCCCAGATTGGATTCACTAAGAACATCTCCGGTACAAAAATTGATTATACTTTAGAAAAAATTATCATATCATCAATGTCAAGAAAATATATTTTCTATGTGGTATTAATATGACTTGATAGACAGTCAAGTTAAAAAGTATTCTCCAATACTTCCACTTAAAATACACACTTTAATGAGGTGTTGATTTATTTTTAATCACAAAACTTTCTTAATTATTAATCACAAGTAATAACTGGCTGTAGAGAAGGGGTTGGGGAGGAAAAATACAGAAGATAGTGGGTTGATATAAAAAATTAACAAGATTAGTCAGTAATAAATGATTGTCTAACAGACCTTCTGAAAGTAGAGGGTCATATAAATAATGTCTACTTTTTTTTTTGTCATATCAACTTTACAAGGGAGAGTAATAGTTATATTGGAGAAACTTATTTTAACATAGTATCTATTTATCCTATATATTATTTCATTATTTTCATAATCCATTTTTACATTGAAAATACTCTAAGGCCACTTAAATAATAGCAATTTCCCCCTCTTTACGTGGGGCCCTCTCTTCTTTTCCTGTAAACCATTTTTCTAATATAAAAGGCATTTGTTTCGAATCGCACCCCAATAAATCTTATCTACAGAGTCTGATAGCATTATTTATTCTAATAATAGTACGCGTGTCTGTATATATATACACCTAAATCTTAAGCTGCCCACTACAGCCACTGTATCCCTGATAAATTCTTTTTAAAGATTCTAACATCATTCTCAAAGAATTTGTTTCTTATATAAATCTCACAAAAAGTTATTTCCATTTTATTACTAACATTTCAAACAGAATTTTTATATTATGTTATATCAATGACAATAAAATTCAATGGTACATATTATCACTTAGGACAAGTTTTATATTAAGATATTGGGTTTAATTCTCATCAAATATATTTTATAAACTTATATGAATAGTTTTTTTAATTATCATGGATGTGATTGTCGTCTAATTATAAAAATACGTATCTGTACTACATAAGTAATAATTGATTTCGGTAGATTTTGACAGACATTTAATCCTTTCAGTTTATCGGTTTCTAAAGTAGTAATAATAATAATAGTAATAAAATTAAACAACTTTTCAAAAATAGTTTTTTCATTAAAATAAAGAAAAAATATTTTTCTTTTTATGTTTATAAAATTATAAAATCCTATTCTATTAAAATCAAGTAAGCTTTTCTTTTCGTTTTTTTGTTTTTTCCTGAACCTAACTCTTAATGCAAATTGATTTTTGTCATGTTTTTTTAAAAGGGAAGAACATATAATTAGAAGTTTACTTCTTCTCTTATAAGGAACTACCAAAGATGGAGTTCATATATTTGAAACCAGAACACAATACAATGGACACAGCAATGGTAGTTCAAACTCATCAAGCCGTATTTTTATTGATCTTTTTAGCCGTTTGCTGTTATTAGATGGTATGTTACCTGGGCGGCCATGGTTAGGTGAGCCGTGAACCCAAAAAGTCAAATTACACATACAATAATCGTGTTAGGTGTCAGCACCCTATCCGGACATTGTCACACATCGTTCTTTACATTTGAAGTTTTGCACCCACAACACATGTTTTGAGCAACATAAAAATTTGAGCAATTTAGCTCCATGTTTTTCTTTTTGTTCATGCCATTCTTCCCCGTTCTAGATATGGAAAATTCCACAAACATCAGCTCACCTATTTGTGCATTTCATTCAAAGAAAAATTTATTGATTTGTCACGAATCTCCCCGAAGATTAATGGCGGCTATTGAATGAGTTAATGCTGTAAACTGTAAAGAGCTTGTAAAGGAGAGATAGCCCCCTTTGAGGTGGAGATCCTTCACTTAACTAAATCGCATATATATATATATATATATATATATATATTACCATTGGTCAAAGCTAGTTGACATAACAATGTTCATGAGCACCGTTAAATCTACAGAGGTTAATGGATAAAACAATCTAATTCGGAATCAAATATGCTATAAGGTGGTGGAGGTTTGAGTATTTTCCACCCTATTTTAATAATGTTACTGAACTTACCTCAAATTGCAAATAAACCATAAAAGAACCCCATTTCACGAATAAATTGGACTTAATGATAGATTCCTTTTACGTATAATATTATAGATTATTGATTTGAATTATGCTCTCCTCCTCAGTGGCGGTCGATGGCGGGGCCATGATACTCCCAATTCTTTTTTAAATATAAATAAACATTATATATATAATCATCTCCTTTACATAAAATTTATTTTCTCCACTTAAACATTGTGTATTAGTTCATCGTCTCCTTAAATACATTTAAACCCCGAAATGATTGCAATGGTTTAAAAAAAATGCATTTTAAATGGTCTCGTGTTGTTTTTTTTTTTTTTTTTTTTTTTTTTATTTTGGATTTGTGCGACTTTAAAAAAAAAAAAATTGACGACAAACATATCAATAATTTTCCAAGACTTATTGAAACGCAAGTATAAAACACTACATAGGTTAAAATCTACTAATATCAAACCCTACACGTACAACCTAAATACATAATCCCACAACGGAAGGAAGATATATATAATCCCACAACAGAATGAAGATATATAGTTTTTCATACATCTTAGTAAATCACACGATGAGACACTTAAATTAATTATATTTTATATTGCATATTATTGAAACCCTACATTGAAAAGAGTTAAGATTTTATGATTTATTGAAATTAAACACTATACATATTAAAATTTACTAATATCAGGCACTACACGTGCAACTTGAATGTATAATCTCAAAACAAGGGAAAAAAATCTTTTCACGTATATTGGTAAATCACATGAGGATACTATTTTTTGTTTTGAATGCCACATAAGGATACATTTGAATTAATTTTATTTTGCATATTATTAAAATCTTACACCGAACAAGTTAAGGTTTGATAGGATATATTAAGATCAAATAGTACATGTGCGGTTCAATTATTTGTTCCTGCAATACAAAGCAAAATTCTTTCTATATATGCCAAAACATAAATGAGCGTGACGAGACTTGAATTTTTTCTCTTTTCGAGAGAGATGGGACTTGAAATTTTACCGTAAAATTATTATAAGGAAGGGTGAGCATCTCTAGCTTGCACTCGGCTTTTTCAAGGGCTCTAAACTGCGCGCATATATACATATACATATATATACACACCCACTTTCAGGCAGTTGAGAGGCTGTATTATTTACCATATGGGGGCGTCTAGGAAATAGGTAGGGTGTATTTAGTGTCACTAATTTCCTGGACTCTTGTGAGTTGTGACTCGTGAGCTTTTTTTGCACATGATCCCGGGCTCCCACTTTCAGGCAGTGGGAAGGTTGTGTTATTTATAACATGGGGACTTATAGGAATGGGTTGGGTGTATTTAGTGCCACTAATTTTCTGGACTCTCGTGAGTTGTGAGTTGTGAGTTTTTTATTGCACATGATCCCGGGCTCAGCCTTTTGGATCCACCTACAGTCAGCAGTCATTCGAAATTCTAACCAGATAGTAGTAATCTTTCAAGGAGAAAACGACAAATAAAAGAATTGGACAAAAAGTCAAAAACAAGTGAAAACCGATCAGTGTGTAATGAATATTGGGACAGGTACACAACAGTTTGGATGTATATTTAAGGATGGACATGGACCATGAACATTAGCTACACTAGATTTGACCCTACCGGTAAGAAATCACATCAAAATCAATCAATACGAAGCCAGAGGTTGAGAACCTTACGTTAACGTCACTCTCCCTCATTTCCACCTTGACTTTCTATTTGATCATATTTGTCTAGCCATTATCAGATCATTGTATTCTCTCAAAACCAGGACATGTTGATACCCATATTCAGGTAATTTGATTATGTATTGCTATTTATAATTGTCTGATAACCAGACGTCGCATAATTTTTTAATATCGAAACAGTTGATTCTTTGGAAAATATTCCCACACTAAATATATTCACTCATGACTTGATTCTTTCTTCTTTTTTTTTTTTTTTTTTTTCCTCTTTTTAGAAACTCACTCATGACTTGATTCTTAATTGTTAGTCAAACACTAAAAATTGATCATGTAAATGGTTAGGTAATTTACAACTGTTTAAGAACTTAAACTTTGAAGTTAAAAAGTTGTTGTGCTATTGGAAGAACGGAATTGGATTTGATCATTTATGTTGAAGTCAAAAAAACGGGTCTTCCACGGTGAAAAATAAAAAAGGAAAACGGGATTTTCTTCATTTCTCTATCATTAGATATGGAAAACAACCATTTAATCTCCCACTTCAATCATTCAACCATTAAAAGCTTATATCATGCCCATTCAATGCATTTTTATGGAAAAAAAAAAAAATCCTTTTACAGTATCTCAAATTTAAACTATTATACTATAAATGACATTAAGATGTATATCTACATGTAGGATGTACGTACGTAGGTATGTATATGTATATTTATGTAAGGAATGAGAATTTAATTCAGAGATGATTATTTACACTTAACGTTTTAAAATAAAAGTAAAATTTGAACAATCAATATACTAGTCCTATTAAAAGGTAGTTTACAGGATATGCATTTACATCCATAAACAGTTAAATACCTAATATTCTGTCAAAAACATAAAAATAAAATCAAATTAATTAAGAAACTAAACAGCGGCAGACGATTCGAGGGGAGCATATAAATAAATGATTGGTGAATGAAAACAAATCAGAATTCCAAAGTGACACATAAATAATTGAACTCTAAATATCAAAAACTGTTAATTAATTTCTTTTCTCGGCCAGTTCATCCTTAGAAACCTATCCATTAATTATTTTAGGATAAATTACACAAACTCCCTGAGGTTTGATAAAATTGGACAAAAATAATAATATTTAGATAACTCACACTGACCTTCCTTGAGATTTTAAATACTCCATATAAACCTTCTCTACTATTAATCAATTATTAGTCAATCCCCGTTAAGCCAAAATTATTAAAGGTGAAATAGTCAATATTTAGCTTATAAACATTTTAATTTAATATATAGATTTTTTAATTTAATCAAAAAGCGAAAAAAAAAAGAAGATAAAACTTATTATTTTCTCTCTTTCCTTCTCCCACTAGTCACCATCTCTCTCTACCTTTAACCCTCTTTCCACTTCTTCATCTTTTACTCATTCACCATTGTAGATTCATCCACTTCTTCATCTTCTTCTCCATCACCAACGTCCACCACTTTTTATTCCTTATCGTCGACCTTCACTTCTTTTTCTTTCCCATCGTCAACCCACACCTCTTCTTTTTCTCTATTTGTCGTCGTTCGAAAACATCAACATAAAACATCATCTTTTTCATCTCTTAGATGAGTTGCAGGTCGGTTATAGCGGTATGGAAGAAAAGGTAGTAGTAGAAAAAGAAGGCAATAAGGGCGGCGGTGACGATTAAGGCGAGGTTGGATTTAGTGTGCTTAGAGGACAAGGAAAGAGGTTGGGAGATCTAGATGTAGGTTAGATTTAGGGTTCCGAGCAATGGCGTGCACGAGCATCTGGTTTTGGTTTTGATGATGATGGTAACAATGGTCAGTGTGGTTTTGGTTGGATTTGTTGAAGGTAAAAATGAACAAAACTAGAGTGGTTTTGTGTATTTTCTTTTTTGAAATAAAAAAAAAATATTGAATTTGTTAAAGATGTCTGAATGATGGTCGGTGTTAACGATGTTTTGAGATTTCAACGTTTGGTTTTTTATTTCAATAAGGGAAAATAGAGAGAGGCTAGTGTTGTTAATGTTTTGAGATTTTTCCATGTTTGGTTTTTGGTTTCAATAAGATAAAACAAAGAGAGGCTCCATGTTTTGAGATTTCAATGAGAGAAAATTTTTTGTTACAAGTTTGGAATTTGGTGAGATTTTCATGTTTGAAAATACATGGAAATCTACTGCTTGTACACAATATGGTTTTGTTGCAAGTTTGGATCTTTTGATAAAGAGGTTGAAGTCTATTAATGAATATTATCAATAGAGATTAAAGATGGCAGCGGAGATCCAATCTGGGTCTCCATTGCCAAAGAATTTGGTCTCCATCTTGTCTCCCATGGAGACCTACTTTTTTTTCTTTTTCTTTTTTTTTTTCTTTTTTAATTAAATTAAAAAAATATTATATTAATTTTAAATTTATAAAAAAATAAAATATTAACTTTAAATTTGACTTGAATGATATTTTAATCTTTTTACATCTTTAACAATTGGATGTGATAATTTAACAGTAGTTGACTAATAGTAAAAGAGATTTATGTAGAGTTTTTAGAACTTAGAGGGACGTCAATGTAAATTATCCAAATATTATCGTTTTTGTGCAATTTTACCAAACCTTCGATGTAGTTTGTACAATTTGCCCATTATACATAGATATCGCCACACAAATGCAAAAGACGGGCACAGGTCTTTCTTAAAACATAATCTGTCTCTCTCTCCTTCTTGCCAACCCAATTTGTAATGTTCACTGTCTAGTGATGTCCATTTGTCTAGTCTGTCTTTTTTCTCTCCTTCTCCTCTTCCTCAGCCAACAGCTTGTCAAAAAAACAAAGCTTTCTTCGACGATTTCATAACCACCACGTCTTTTTGATTAACTACTTAATTATTTTTTAACACTCACACCTTTTACGTTTTATTCTAATCTTCTCCATTCAGGTTTTATTCTTGTAACTCCACTACTCACTGTGGTGCACATTTAACACACACATACAACTATAAATTTATATATTATGAGAGATCTTCCACCCTCCTACTTGGACACACCTCCGCCGCCGCCGCCGCTTCCTCCAAAACCGAATATACCCATGTTGTACTACGGGTTGGTGGTTGTCGGCACGGCGGCTATAGTCCTTACAATATACAACCTCATCATAATAAGGTGGTGCACGCGCCGTCAGAACCGGTCAGTAGTACAGAGACCGAGCCGGCTCTTGGAAGTAACAGATACGACGACAAGCCAGAGCTTCGAGAACCCGAACAGGAACCTGTTGACGAGCTTCAAGTACAAGAAGGAGAGTGATTTGAGGGTCAAAGAGCAAGAAGATGGCGAGTACGAATGCGCCGTTTGTTTATCGGTTTTTGAAGAAGGAGAGGACGTGAAGCAACTACCAAGATGCAAGCACTCTTTTCACGCGCCTTGTATAGACATGTGGTTGTACTCTCACCGTGATTGTCCACTCTGTCGTACCTCCGTCGATGCTCCACGCCGCCAGCAGCATGCGTCGCCGGCTACGGCGGAGCATTCTAGGGAAGGTTGGCTAAGTACTGGCATCTCTGCTTGAGGATTACCCATATATATATTTTTTTAAAAAAAAAAAAATTAATTTGCTTTGTGTGATGGAAGGGTAAATATACCAAAATATGTCTTCTTGTTGGTTTGTGTCTTTTTTTTTTCAGGCTAGGACGATAATAACAAAGAGAAGTTGATAGAACGGTGTAGATTTGTTTTACGTGTTAGAAGCGGGACCGGCCTCGAGACCATATGTTGATGTATAGCTTTATAGAAAAAGTCAAAATTTTTTGTGTCAATTGATATAAGTTACAACAGTTATTTTGACTTCAAGAAAAGAAAGTGGGTAAGGATGGGTCGATCTACTGTTTATAAGTATGGCCCGCCCCAAATGGTGTCATTAAATCTGTTCGGTTTATAAGTGTTACGAGTTCGGTTTATTGACGCCCTGACCACAAAATTAATTCTGCTTCTTTCCAGTGTAGTCTTATAGAAAATACAACATTGCGAATTATGTAACATATAAAGATATCTTTTTGTTTGAATATTTATCTGATAAAAAAGATACAAAATCTGACATTCATATGCATTAAGAGTACAACAGAATTTGGCGCAGCTTTCTGAGCACAGAATTTGTGGGAAGATTCAGTTCATAGCGATTATCAAAGCCACTTTAGTACGGATTAGGTATATAAATATCAGAATAGTTTAAGGCCAATCATCAAAATATTGAAATGCTAGCACTCCACTGCTATGGTAACACTCCACTCCTATCATCACCTTAATAGGAGTAGCGATTAGGATTAGGCGTATAAATATCAAAATAGAGTAAAGCCAATCATCAAAATATTGAAATGCTAACACCCCACTCCTACCATCACTTTAATAAGAGTGAGTATCTCTTTTGATTTTATTAATGGTTCAACTTTCTTCTTTGTTCTTTAAAATACAAGGTGTAAATATAAGCTAATAATCCGATCGGCATTGTTAATGATTTATAACGTAATTAGCAATCACACCACTTCTCCAAATAAAAGAACAAAAAAGGAAAAAAAAAAAAAAAAAAGCACAAGCGCACTTTGATGAAAGTGCTAATCTTTTAAAAACATGATTACAATTTCCAATTGCAAGATTTTTAATTAATACCCATACTGCATGTCAAGTCTATTCTTGTGTGTGAGAATAGTCAGAACTATAAAACGACATACCTAATTCAATGATCATAAGAAAACAAGCAGAATGTAATAATGCAATATAGGATCCACAACCACAAACCAAACCTCTTGCAGCTCAGTTCACTGGCTAATCGTGGCCATCACTACAAATGATGTGTTTCCTCTAAAATGTTTCATATGCATCCACAATCATTAATATCAGTTGTCCAACAATAATTTTATTAAAAGCTTCACTTATCTCAAACCCTGAGTTGGTAAAATCTGGCACAAGTTTCATACATATTACATGGCCCAAATGAACTCACTTTTCATAGTAAATCAGATGTCAATATTATACATAAGTGAGAAGATAAATATTACATTCTTCTTAAATTGTCTAACCTTGCCTGTAAATCACTATCTATTCCACTGTCATCATTCCCTGTTGATTCTGCTTGTGCAACCTTAGCCTTTGAAGCTGGTGCAGCAACAGCAGATGATGGTGCATTGACAAGCTGTAATTAAAACAAAAACAGTCATTGTTATGATGATTCAACAAATTGATTTCGTCCAGATTGACAAACATTTTCATGCAATTGCACCGTTTAGAAAATAATACATTGAGCATGTTAATACCTCTTGATTGATGTCGATTCCAATCTCATCAAGAACCTGGCTCACCAGCTCTTCAGTTTCTTCCTCTTCCTCATCCCCTTCCAAAGCATCATCAATTGCATCTCCCATGACCTCAGTTACCATTTCCATCTTCTCATTCTGTTTCTCAAACTCTTGCATAATCTTCTGCAGTGAAGGCAAGTTCATCTGCCTATTCATTTGGCCCATTGCCTTTGTCACACCTTTCATTGCCTCTCCCATTGCTTGCGTAGATTTCAGTGTCTGAATAAGCACCCCCCAAAAAATAACGAATTTCAGCATAACATTGAACAACAGAGAAGATAATAAGTTCGATGTCAACAGACTGCAAACTTAGGGTTCAAAAGGAACTTAATGTGCACTTCAATTCATCAGATTTCTGGATTCTTAGGCTCAAGCAATTTTCTACAACGGTTTTAGATATTAGAAATTTCTGATGCAACTGAGTGGTCCCTACATCTGCCAAAAGTTCTAATTTCTAAAGTTGACCAACTGGACTATGTAAAAGCATGGACCTATATTGGAATGGTGGAATAGAAGAAAACAAACAGGAGACAATTAATAAAATCTAAATAAATTTAGAAGCAAGGGATCAGACCTTGGATGGGACACCTAAAATGTCAAAGTAATATAAATAACCATAACAAGATATAGCAGGGCAAGTAACACAACCAAAAGATCAAACTAATTTAAAATTGTCATAATATACAAGGAAAATAACGTAAAAATACTATGCCAATTTGTACATAAAGAATCAAAAATCCGGAAACGTCTTCCACACAACATGACGCGAGCATTGAATCACTAAAACAGACAATCAAGATAAGATAGTAAAATTATATATTTCAGAGTCCTCAATTTATTATCCAATGAAATTACTCAAAACTCATCTTAACGGTTTTATAAAGCATTTCAATGCCTCTCAACAGGCTAGCCGAAGAATTACTCAAATCATAGTCTCAGACACGTCGTCAAACCACAAGAAATTTATACTCTCTTGGCCTCCAGAAAAGATCAAATTGTCGTAAGATTTTAAATTAACAAAACAACTAGTCAGTTTTTAACTTCTAATACAATTAGCTACCGATTCTAAGATTCCTAAAGTATCATTTAATTGGTTACAAAAAATATGGCAAACCCCATCTATATTCTAAGCAATATAGAATATGATAAGCTCCACACGATAACAATGTATTCAGAAAATATAAGTAGTAGCTCATAGGCCAAATGAAGAATTATTTGGCAGGTAAAGAACTCCAAAAAGGTATCTCTTTCATATAAATGAGAATGCATAAATAACGGAATGCAAAACATACCTGAATTCTAAGAGATACACCCTGGAGTTGTGATTTAAGCTTATAAAATTTTTCAATCTGATGCCTCGTTCTGATAAGGTCTTTGGCCATCACCTTCACAGCTCCCTGAACAAAATAAGCGAATCAATATATATATTCCCATGATGCAGCCATCAAAGCCTTGCTCCGTGAGGACATCATGTCCAATAACTTATCAAATTTAACTTTTCTAAACGAGCCAAGATATTTGAGAAGAAACAAATTCATTCAATAATTCAAAAACCCACAACTTCTCAATAGTATTAAATGTTGAAAGAAAATGGGAAATCAATGACTAAGCAGTTTATAATAACAATCCATCACTAAACGAGAAAGATCAATATGAACTTGACCTCCTTCCAAAATTCATTGACCAAAAAATTCTACAAACAATCAAGCTTACAACTAATCCGGTCACATTGAAACAAAAACAACAGCACGTTGCCACTAACAAAGAAACCCAGCAGCTCAAGCAAATGCAATAAGTAATGCCAACATTATGACCTAAAATTAATAAGCCTAATCAATAACCGCAACAATCAAGCAGAGTCATCAAAAATTGGCAAGCAGAGGACACAATTACACATTAGCTCTCACCATCTGGCCTTGTTTGGCACTTTTTTTAATTTCAGCGATAAGCTTCTTCTCTTGATTTTGTAGGCCTTGTCTTTCCCTCTCAATCTCTCTTATAGATTTATCCAACATCCTCTTATTTTCCCGCAGCATCTCTGCCAACAATTCACAAAAATCCACATCAAAATTCAACAAAACAAACTGATGTTAACGAAATCCGAAACCAGGAAAAACAACCGAACCTGCGGGGGTTTTCTTCTTGCCGAAAAGGAAACTCATGTTGATCAGCGATTGGTTTAGATCTGACGAATTGAAGTTCCGATCCGATCTGGTATGAAAATCGAAGAGATTGCTTCTTCTAAGGGTTTTAAATTGACAGGACGAAGACGAACAACTTTGCTTACGCGGTATGGTCTACCGTGGTGAAGTGGTTGAAGGAATCAAGCCGTCGACTCGTGGAACCAACTCACTTTTTTATCATTCTTCACACGTAACGGAGCCTATCCATAATCTGTTGTGGCGGGGGCCCATTTACGAAATTAGATATTTTGTGTCTGTTGGAATTTGGGCTCCCAAAAACTCACCATTACTAAATGCACCCTACCATTTTCTAAGTACATTCACAGAGGAAATGCGTGTAATTGATATCACCGTAGAAAGAGTTTTGGCCCATTTATAAGTAGCAGCCCAATGTGAGAGTCTTAAAAACTGTCGATTTCAGCAAAACTGAAGCCCATGTGAATACATCACAAAACTCCTATAGTCAATCTCCTCATCATCATCTCCTTCAAAAAAAAAAAAAAAATCTCCTCATCATCGAACCTTTTTCTTTTTTCCAAAAGAGCGAATTACAATTTAGCTACCCAGCCGAAACTCTAATTCAAGCGGAGCAACTGTTTCGATATTATTGCAATTAACCCTCCTGCCGTTAGTGAATCTCTGTTAGAGTTAATTGATTGAGGGATAAAATTGTCTTTTAACTTTATTTTTAAATAAAGTTTCAAAACTTTAAAATAAATTAAATAAAAAAATTTTTAATCAGATCTCCACCGTCCATTTTAAGATGGACGGTGGAGATTAATTATAAAAAAAAAAAAAAGAAATTAAATAAAAATCAAACACAATTCATCTTCTCTCTCATCCACACACACACTCACTCACTCTCTCTCTCTTTCTTTTTCATGCCTCAGACATCTCCTCTCTTTGCTGTCGCCGTCCTCTCTCTGTCGTCCATCTTCTTCTCTTCTCTTCTTCTTCTTCTTCTTTTTCTTCTTCTTGGTTCGATTTGATTGTTTGAATCGAACCCATCGAAGGTTCGTTCGAACCCAGGAATTGAACCCAGATTTTTAGCTTCGATTCTTGGATTCGAATGAATCTTCAAATCGATTCTTGGGTTCGTTCGATTCATGGGTTCGAACGAACCCAGTGAATCAAACCCAGATTTCTGGGTTTGATTCACTGGGTTCGTTCGAACCCATGAATCGAACCTCTCGGTTTGATTCGAAGTGAACCCTATTGTAGATCTGAGTTGTGTTTTGTTTGAGAATAGAAAAGGGAAGAAGGGATCGGCGATGGTGATGATGGTGGATTTTGTTGATGATAGTGGATAAATCTTATGAAGAGTTGAGTTTTTTTTTTTTTTTGGTTTTGCTGTGATGACAGAAGTTCTAGGTTCATTCCGGTCTGATCTGGCTTACGCTCGACGTGGAGCTGGTCTGGTTCGACTTTGATCTGTCTTGGTCAACTTCGGTTTGTGCGCGGGTCGACGCGAGCTCCTCGGTCGGCCGGCTGAGCTGATGGTCGGCGTCGTCATCCGGTTCTGCTCGGCTTGGTGTCTTCGGTTCCGCGTGACCTCTACTCGGCGACGATCTGATCTGCAGCTGGTTAGGCGAGCTTCACGGCGTCGGACTGAGTTGGTCGGCTAGCTTGCACGGTTGGATCGGCGATAGCTCCCTGTTCTTCTTCTTCTTATTATTATTTAATAAGAGGGATCGGTAACAGCTGCCTCTTATTATTATTATTTTTTATTTAATTATTTAATTTTTTATTTTTTATTTGATGGTTGATGAGAGTGTTTGAAGAAAAAAAAATTAGAAAAAAAAAATTGAAAAAAAAAAAAAGTGTGGAATGAACCCAGAATTCTGAGTTCATCAAATGAACCTATCAGAAAACTGGGTTCATTCGAATGAACCCAGTTTGCACCCATTAAACCCAGATTTCTGGGTTCTAAAAAGAAGAAGGAAAATAAGAAGAAGAAGAAGCGAAAGAAAAAAAGAATAAGAAGAATGAGAGAGAGACTGTGACAGGAGAGATGATAAGGAAGGGAGAAGAAATTTTTAATTTTTTATTTGGTCAACTAGGTCAACTTCAATAATGAAGGGTAATTTCGTCTTTTTATCGATTTGATACTGTTCACCATCAAATATAACGGAATTTTCCTAACGGCAAAGGGGTAAATTGCAATAATATCGAAACAGTTGCTTCGCTTGAATTAGAGTTTCGGTTGAGTAGCTAAATTGTAATTCGCTCTTTTCAAAATACAAGCTTCGCTGCAACGTGTAGAATTTATCGTATTACCAGGCTGAATGGTGGTTTTTATTAACAAATACCTAGTCATATAGCTATGATTTTCGAAATCCAGATGTAATCTCATGCAATAACCATAATAATGCAAAAAATAAGGGGAAAAAAAAAGCCCATGAAAATTCAAAGTTAAAGGTGAAAGAGTGATAAAACTAAAAACACTGGGCTGGTTGATAGTTTGAAGGGTGCAATATAGCCACTATTTTGTGGGCTTTGTGGTGTTTAATATTGTTATCAACTTATATGGCTCGTGTCTTATTTCAAAAAAAAAAAAACTTACATGGCTCGTGACGTGAGAGAAGACAAAAATGAGCTTGCACGTGTCGTATGCGTCCAACCTTACTGTACCTAAAAGCCTGTGCTCTACTGGAATTTTTCCTTCTTTTGATAAACGAATGGGATCGATGGTTACATGGGATTAAAGAAATCAGAACTGACAAATAAAATCGATCACATTCTGCTGGTAGACGAATCAGTGTTCTGCAAATAGCAGGTGTTCATGACTTTTGCGCCTTTCTTTTTTCTTCTTTTTCAAAAATTTCCGCGATCAAGTTTCTCTTCTTCCATTTTGATGGCCTTTCTATTATTCATACTACCAAGCTGCTGTTGATTGATGTCGCATTAAAAATGTTAGAATAAACATGAGTTTGTGAAAATAATTATAAAAGATATTAAACTAGAACTAAAAGTGGTATCAAAGCAATTAATAATTTTTTTTTTAGTTGCTGTTAAATTTTTTACTTTGTTTTTCTATAAGATTTAACTCTGCTGTTATAATACAGATTTCGTATAGACATCATATGTTAGTTTTTGCTTTAGACCTCTTGAACACGTTAGTTTCATTAGCCAACTTCTGAGCACCAATTAACATGATACAATAAAAGGGGTTTCAGGCTTTGATCAAACCCATTATCTGAATTCTGACACAACCGCACCACGAGGGCAGAGGCCCTGAATACTATTGACATCAAATCGTTATTTCGTCAGAAAAATCGAAAATTGAAAGGGGCAGTGCGAATTTTTCTTCACGTGTGTCAACCCACCAGATGTTTGATTGGCCAGGATATTCTGCGGCCCCTTATTGGTCTTCTCACATCATATCTAAAGATTTGAGTGAATCCCATTTGCCCCCATTGTACCAAAAAAGATGGTCCGTATTCGCCACCAACAATTGTATCGTGTTAGACATTTTATTTCGCTTTTATGACTAGAACTTTTAAGTGTCCTCCGACTTTTGGACCATGCCACATGTTTATATCCATCTTGTCCATTGATGAAGTAACAGACAGTACGGTGTAGCGAGTGGTTTTTAAGATAAGGGGCATGTAACTTTTGACAATGCTTCTGTATTTTGGACTTAAATAGTTTAATATGATGGTACATTACAGTGTGAAAAGAAAGGTTAAAGAATTGTGATTAACGCGCACTTTTGTACTGTAAAAAAAAAAATCATTTAAAATTTAAAGTTCTCTACTTATTAATTGGATTTACATTATTAAAAATTGAAATTGATTGAAAACCTTGAATTTGCGAGAACCCTTTTGGCCGAAATACCTTCACCTTGAGTCCTATTCCCACTTGACTTATGCATCTTCAAATAAGAGATCAAATCTTTGAACTTCTTCGCATAAAAGATTTTGAAGGACTCGGACAAAAATCTTTTGGCAACTATACTATGTCATGATCTTCAACGTTTACATCAAACTAACAAAGAATATATTTAAGTGAATTTATTAAGATGATGCATAACATTTTATCTTATCTCCTTAAACCAAAAGTACATCTTTCAACAAAGTTAATTGGAAAAAGTTGTAGTAGACATGTAAAGACTACTAAGCGTGTCCCACCTTCTTTTTGCAACCTTCTCCTCTGTTACGTTGGATAAGACTTCATTGGGGACTTATAAATTGATGGAGTCCATCGCTCTCAAATCTAATGTCCTCAATGATGTATTCCGCATTTTTTGCGGTTTTGATTCAGTCCCCAAAATACTGTTAGGAAGATATTGTTAGATCAGCATATTTCTCATCTTTCAGGCTCTCTTTTGCAACATTAAATTTGATTTGATTTCCGTCAAAAGGCAAGATTTTAAACATTATACAACCCCAAATTTACCCATCACCGCCTTCTATTTATTGATACTTCACCATTTTTGTATATTACTAACATTTAACTAATTAAAAGCTCTAATATTAGTTTGACATCATTTAACGAGTTTTTTTTGCACTCAATGCATTAAGGGTGTGTTTGGAATGGGTCTTCAAGTATAACTTTTACGAGTTGATCTATCCAGTCTACATATGACACCAAATACTTTTTTGATATACGTCAATCCAATGAAAAACAAAAGAGTCGAAAACACCTCCTAATAAACTAAAGAAGACTCAGGGATCATATTGAGGGACATATTGAAATAGTAAATGTTGTTCTATCAAAGATGCATCATGTCACCAAAATAATCAGGAGAATCGACAATTCATATGAATGGCTAGTGCATAATGTTTGATGGTAGTGAACTAATTCCTAGGGATGCTTGTCAATGCGCGGTAAGATCGTGAAAAAATGTAAGTTCTATCTATCCATCCATTTAAGTTTAAAATTTTACTTTAATTGATATCATAATCAATCTAACATTAAAGAATAAATCCAGAGCTAACCATCGAAACGTCTTAATGCTATATGTTATTTCTTAGGATCCTTACAGAAGCTCAATTTTAACTTGGATGGCCACTAGCCACTTAAAACAAATCTAGTTTCAACATGATCTATAGGATTTTAGTAAAAAGTTTAATGTTGTTTAGTTATATATTTTTAAAGTAATAAATAGCTTGAGAAATAATTTAAATATAAATTATCTACTTAGGGTAAAATCTAAAACGAACAAAACTAACTTTTTAACTTATTAACAATTAATTTTTTACAATAAATAAATATGTTTAGATATAAAAGAGAGTTTTATACTTCAAAGAAATATCTTAAGATTTGTGAAATATAATAAGGATATTTGAAATGATTTTTTTTTTTTTAAAAAGATTTGAAACGATTTTTTTTTTAAAAAAAACTCAAAATATTGGAGAATTTCAAATTGTTACTTCTCTAATAACTTTTTTTAATAATTAAAAAACTCTTCTGAAAATTTTGAAATAATCTTTTGACATTACAAAAACCGTAAATAAATTATACCAAACATTATCCAAATCTATCGAATAGAATTATATCTTCTCCTATCAAACACCACAAGCGAGGTCACGAACTTAATTACCCTAAGAATGAGTATGCAACTACAATTACCTTACTCAATTGACTTTAATCCTCGTTACACCTTAAACGTTTGTGCCTCATCGTTGTGTCATCACCTTTCATAGGAGTTTTAAACTAGTAGCGAATCTCTCTCTCAAGCCTACACTTTGTCTAATCTATTTGTCTTGCAACATTTTTAAAATATTCTATTAGTGTCTTTCCAACCTTCTTTGAGATTATCTCAAACACCTAGCAAGCACGAAAGAGCACGATCCACCCATAATCTCTTTTTATTTTTAGGTAACATTTTAACATAAAAACAATAAATAATCAAAATTATTGTATATAAATATATATATATTATTCAAACTCAATCCCTCTTTACTCAGGAGTGCTATGGTGCATTTATTACAGTCACCTACACAGCTTGCTCTCACAATACATCATAGATTCGAGTACCGTCAATTAATGATAAACAATATACTTATAGCTCTCCTATAAGAGAACAAATTACATAATGGTCAGAGGGTCAAATTTTTCATTTAGTATAAGGGCTCTTTCTCTCTATAATTATAAAGAATAGAGTTTAGTAAAGTCCTGTGTTTCGAGTTGTCCAATAAGAAATAGCATCTAAAGAGTTTGCATTTGTAACTGTCGTGAAAAATCGAAGAGAAAAGTAGAAGTGGATCACAACTCAACACGAAAACTGTTGAGAGACCAAATCCCAGCGTGCGTGTGGTTAACTTGCGGTAGAGCGTGGGGCTGGTTAAGTATACCAGATGTCTTACAACATAGAAAGCCTATTTCTCACTTCAAAAAAATAAAAGCCTATCTCTTTCCCTGACAACGCATTGAGTGACCTTTTTAAGGTTGGAGATTCTACCCACGCGAGAAAAAGACGTCCGAGTTTTACCTTTCCTAAATTTATTAGCGAAAGCTACTGTATTTTTTCGGCCCGGCAACGAAGGAAATGGTACTATCAAATGACTAGAAAAAGTAAGAAAATAAATATATTTAGAATTAAAGGATTATTAAATACACCGCACACGTGCGGTTGCGAGACATGCTTTAGAAGCGTGCACAGACACGCCAGTTGGTCACGTGCGGTCCTGTCTCCGTATTTATAACTCACGCGCTCTCCATTAGCTCCCTGGCCTGGTTTATTAAATAACTTCTTCGGTTCTCTTCTATGGTTCTGTTTAGCCAGCTGGAGGGAGCCAGGGCACGTGCCGGGCTCGTGACAATAAGACTATTGGGGCCACATCAAATTATTTTCTCCCCTTCTTTTTGGTCACAAGTGGGATCGCTTCACTTGACTCATCAGATGGTCAAAGAAATTGCAGATGATTGAATCATAAATCATTGATCAGAATTTGACCTCAAATAATTACCCAATTCAAACTAGAATGCCAGGGGCCTCATGAATTTATTCCCGCAACTACCCCATGGGGGCATTAAGGTCAAAATATTTAATTAACTGTTCTTCCTCGATTTCTTTAATACAAATGGCAATATTTCATATATATCTGAAATAGTATCAAAATTCAAAATAATTTACGATTTTTTTTCTATCAGTTACATCATTACATAAAGCATGACAATTTCCTAATTTATATGATTTGAGATGTATTTTTAGTTTGTACAACATTAATATATAAAATAACAAAGGAAGGGCGACTCAGCCCAATCATACAAAGTGGATATGTAGATAAAAAGTAAGTATAGGCTAATTAGTGACAGAAATGTTGTGGTGACCTTAAGGCAACCCTACAAGGACAGCTTATATTGAAATACAAATTGGGATGGATCCCAATATATATGACCAAACATGCACGCTTGTGTGAAGACAAATGTGGAAACCCTGTTAGAGGATCATAGAGCTGGTTCGTGGTCCAGTGCTTGAATCATGATTAACTGGATTTCTTCACATGCAGTTGTTGCAACTTACAAACGCTATATCATCCATCCTGGTATGTTATATGAAAGTATATGCACCACAGATTTGTGCTTGGTTGGTGAGGAACATGCCCACTATTGCTTAATTGCAAACTATACACCAGGATTGGCTTGTTTCTACACTTCCAAACATATTCATATTTAAAATAATTTTTTATTTCAATTTTTAAAATTTTATTCAATTCAATCTGTGGTGCACCAAGATCACAAAATACTTAATCACAATATGACACAACAAATTTAAAGAGATTTTCAATAACATAAGTATAAAACAATGTTTAATTCACTTATATCATATCGCATCATGAGCACTCTAGATATAATTAATTATACATTTAAATTGACATGACATGGTAATTGGTATTATAGACAAACAATTTATTTTGTCAGCAAGAAACAATTCTATCTAATTATAATGAAAACATAATGTTGAAACAATCTTAAAATTAAAAACTTCTATTTCTCAAAAAAATAAAAATAAAAATAAAAACTTCTAAATTAACACATTCACACTAGTTAAGTTAAAGGGAGAGTATTTTGCTTTCAGGGTTTAACTTTGTTGGTTTGATTCCCTATTTGGAGTTTTCTTTTTCTTCTCTTTCTTTTGGGATGTTTTGTTCCCTTCCCTTCTTTTGGTATAAATGGGCTGTAACTTGGGGATGATCTTCAAGTCAACGATGGTGGCCAGGGCATACCATACTTAGCAGTAACCGGTGTCTGTCTCGTGTTGTCATCCGCACAATATATACATATATATAGTTAACAACAAACTTTATGTTTTTCTACCTTGGTGCAAAAGTAGGTTTGGATTTTTGCTATTATGTCAGATCCTGCTATCTTTTGACTTTGAGATTCTTCACTTCTGACCCTACTTGTTTGCGATATTGTCTTTCACATTATTGATCATCTCTATTATTATTAGCTCTGGGAGATATTAAGATCATCCATAGATTGCTAATTTCCTTCTTCCTAGTTCAAATTCCTACTTGATTATGAAAATGATAGTTTTACTAGCCTTTGCTATCTCATAATTATTCTTTCAACAAACATAGATGCCGTTAATTTGATTGAAAAAGCTAATCAATTATAGATAAAATCGAATGAGAGTAAACTAGACTAAACTAGATGAAACACCTTGTAAATTGCAATGAAACCGTCGGTTAATCCTAAATTATGGAAAGTTGGTGGGAAGAGCTGTACCGGAGGGGTGATGTTTTGGTAGGGGACTGTGCTAAGAGGTTGAAAAGCCTCTTTCTAATGATAATGATTCTTGAATCTATGATGTTAAAGTGAGATTATTATTATATTAAGGACGTTGAGGCCATGTGCTAAGCCAGGGAAAAAGTAAGGAGTTTTTAGCTTTCTCTGTTCTCATGGGGTGTGGAAGATATGTGTTTTGTTTGCTTTTCCTTTTTCACTTTTTAGTTATTCCTTTGTGTTTTGTCCCTAACGTTTCACAGTGTCAATCAATGCTATTTTACATCTTCACGCCTTTCAAAATCTGGCTGCCTTTTTCTCACCTCAATTAAAACCCACAACAAAGATAGTCTCTTTTATTGGCATCTAAATGTTAAAATTCACTCCTTGATATATCTAACAGAAATTATAATTTCACTTGTAAGTTAGGTCTCAGACGTCCTTGACTAAGAATTTATATAACCATAAATAATCAAACGAAAAAAATTACAAGACATTATCAAAATGGAAAAAAAAAAAAATTATTCTTGAATTTGATTGATGATGATTTCCCAAAGGAGTAATTACATGGATGGAAGAAAAAGCATTAGCTGAACTACAAAATGAAGCCATTAGCGATGGCTTGATTTTTTTTCAAATTTGTAGTTTCATAAACAGGCAACTCTTCTCTGTACCTCCCAATCCCAATAAGATGATCAAGCTCAAAAAGATCAGAGCTTGAATAGCTCAAAGCATCGTCATCGTCATCGTCGTCGTCGTCTTCGTCTTCATCTTCATCACCAAAACCTCTAGAAACAAATTCATTAATGCCCTTGTTGAGATAATCTTGGGACAAAAATTTCCCAACTCCAGTCTCCTTCTCCATCACATAATTCTTGAGCTCCTCCTTCAAAGAACGAGTCTTGACGATTTTTTGAACGTTTGGCAATGGCAGCAAGCTTGGATCGTCTTCGTAGATACACTTATGACCACAAGGTCTGCAATCTTCATCAACGATGACACCAACAGGATAGAACCTGACAGACCTTTTCATTCCATTGCTGCTGTACTTATTGTTGTTGTTGTTGCCACCTCTTGAAGATGGTGTTTTGCTCAAACAGGACCTTGAAAAGGAAGTGGCGGAGGAGCAAGTAGACTTTGATTTACGTTCAAAGTTGACGTCGTCCATGGCCTTGACAGAGCAAACGTTTACTTTCTTGGCGTTTCCAGAGCTGAAAATGGAGTTCAAGAAGCTGGTGATGCGACCACCTGGTGAGATGGGTTGCTTCACTTTTTTATTAAGTTCACCGTATATTTTCAAAGCCTTGAGCTTCGTCTTTGTAAACCCACCTTCACGTTTCGGTTTCTCGTCGCTTCTGACCTCGAATTGCATGCATTTCATGGATCTTACAGGCTTCGATCTTCTTGACTTGTCTTTGTAACTCGACTCCGCTTCAGAGGAAGAGAACACGCCACCTGAGCTGGAATCCGAAGAGCTCGAAGTGGAATTGAAATGCCCATGACTGCTCTGCTTCTCTATCCACTTCTCGATCATGATGTCTCGTCGAAGATTCGCTTCTTCTATACAACTACCATGACTACAATTCCTCTGTTTCTTCACCATCGTTTTCTCCCTGTAAAAACCACCCACCTCTTTTTCCTCGCCTTTGGATTCATCGATGGAACGGTAAATGGCGTCAAGAAGTGACGAAGAGAAAGAAGGGGTTCTCCTTCTTTGAGGAACCGCGCTCTCTCTCAGAGATCTGTCCCTCCTGTACATGTTTCTTTTAAATTGTACAAAGACGAAGAAACACAGAGAGACTTTTATAGACAGAAAAAACAGAGAAGGGAAATAGACAAGAACAACAGTGGAGGTTTAATTTAAGAGAAATAAAAGCTTTAGTGTCTGCTTCAAGAAGGTCAAAAGCTGCAACCACCCATTAATCAGAATGCAACTAGATCATGTGCAAGAAGAAAAAAGAGAATATATATTTATATATCTCTCTCTATATATATAATTACAAAAATATTGATGTTAATAGCGAGACTGAAGTGTGAAGACTGAATGAAGCGTATGTTTTTGTTTCTAAAAATGCGTGGTGGAGAGAGAGAGAGATGTTATTGTTATGTGATGTAAGGGCAGTAGTGTACGGAATTTGAAATTTTGCGGTTTGGTTTTGGATTTTGGAGTCGGAAAAGCAAAGTGGAAATGGGGTGTGTGTGTGTGCGCAGTGGCAGAGTAGAAAAGTTATAAAAGGAAGAGGCCGCGCGTGCGGGTAAATTTGGAGAGGGTATGACAGGGTGGCAGTTGATTGCTCCTGCCCCCCCTTCAGCTCTCCACTTTTACTTTTCTTTCATTTCTTACTCGCTCTTTTACTGTTGGCTGACGTATTCTTTCTTTTTTATTTTTGATTAGGCGAGACTGGTGACTGCATTTCTTTGCTTGGGTAATTATTAGAGTTGCAATACATGTCTCACGCGGTTTTGTTTGATTTCAAGTTAAGTCACTTTAGCTTAATCTTGGGTATCAAAATCTATTGGCTTGTAGTTAGAGAAAGCATATTATTCTTTGTCGTGTTAGAGGTTATGAGTCCGAAAATATCCTACTAATTTAGGTCAATAAATTTAATTTGATGGACTAAATTGAGTGTGGAAAGTCAATATGAAAATGAAAAACTAATGGGTTCAAGATGGCAAGTCAATTTGTTTAAAAATGATATATGTTGGACTAAAATTAATAATTAATAAACAAGTTAGGGTTGCAAGTCTCAAGCTAGGTTATGAAATAGCAACAAGATCATAGGTTGTTGCACGAGTAATAAATTAACGACCAAAAGTTGATTGAGACCAAGTCCACCTACAAATTAAAACACGACACCATGCATTGAAATAAATAACATGAAATAATTGTAAGAGAAACAGCAGATGTGACTGTGCATTGGAGATTTGAGTTCCACATATGACTCGTTCATATTGAGAAATTGAGGCCGCGTTGTGCATGTGATTCATCAACTATTAAGACCGAACACCTTTAAATACATTTTGGTGTTGCAATGGTAAGGTACTTTTATTTCAACTAGTTGAGCGAACTTAATTAATGTGTAACATAACTAGCCAACATTCGAGTTTTGTGTTATAAGGAGTTGATGGTTATCACTTTGTCCAAAAAATGTTCCAACTTTGGACATCAAAGCAAATCGAGTAACCATGCTAAGGTTGACACTGTTTTACCTTTGATTTACCAATGCGATATAAAAAGCCAATTTTCTTGTTTTTTTTTTTTAAAAAAAAAAACACTTTACTATGGAAAAGTCAGTTTTACCTTTCTTCTTATTTTGTGTAAATAATTTATTTTTATTTTATTTTCATCTTTTTGCATGTCTAACATTATATATATATAAATATATTTTGCAATGGGGTCGACAATATAATCTTACCTCTATAATACTTAAAACTAACCAATGAAAATTAATTAGAGAGACAAATTTAGTATTTAAAAACAAATGAGAACTGTTTTGGTCAAAACAAAAGTGCACAAACTAGTTGAAATTAAGACAAAGTGCAAATAGTTTGATGTAGGACTCTTCTAGAGATCATAAATGGATAAATAATGTCGGATTTCGATTCGTAATATACCATTTAGAACGTCTTGGCGAGATGAACAAAACTTATATGGGCCTACGGATCTATGTAAGAGACCAACAAAAATGCTCCAATTCAATCGTTTCAAGCTTCTCTTATGTATTTTAGATTTTTCTTTTCCAATTTTGGCAGTTTTTCAACATCGTTTATTTTGTTGTTTTTGTTTACGAAAGATCTTTAGAATCGGATAATAACCCAATTAGTTTTGGGTAAATATGAGATTTTCGTATTTTGATCATTATAGGTTTCCCTAATTCTAATGAATAAGGTTCTTTTTTTTTTTTTTTTTAATCTTAACAGAGATGCGACTTTCATTATTTTGTCGTGGATTCGACTTTTATGGATTTTGCTTTGTCATGCTCTTATTTGTAGCATGAAGACCCAGTTTGTTGTTGTCGTCCAAAAACGAAGGTTCCAATTCTGAGAATCGACGACTCTATCTGATAGCTTCCGGTTTATATGGGCTTTCGCTGCTTTCTCATCCACTCAGAAACCTTTGATAAATAATTCAACTCCAGTAACAAGGAAAAGCGATTTTTGTCTCCTTACCACACAATTTGATTTCTCTAAAAGCAGACGCACATTTTAAAAGACCCACAATCATCAATGCATCTTTTTAAATGCACTGCATATGCTTTAAGCCGTCGAAGTATCGTTGTTGTATGTTAACGGTAAAAATTGGTGGATTGTTGACTTCATGTTTCGGTTTCAAAATAATTGATAGTGTTGATTGAAAACTGGTTCAACTGTTTGCTAGATTATATTAATGAAAAATGAAAAATAAGAGGAGCATGTTCAAAGTATCATACAGAGAGGAGTACTTCAAGTAAAGGACTAGAGAGAAGAGATAAATTGAATAGCAAATATAAAATCAATTCTGTTTACTGTCAAGCAAAAGTAGATGGCTTCATATACATGCCCGTTCTCTAGATGTAGCTTATTGATGCAAACACCTCTGTACTGGATTTTTTTAATTTCCCATTCACTGTCCCTTCACATTACAGCTGCTAATTGAAATTTAGTTAATCTGATATTCGGGTTTTTTTTTTTTTTTATTTCACTTTCTAAATTGACAAAGGAAAGACAATTAATTTAATATTTCCTTCTGTTTGGTGTGCTTACTACCGGTTAACCGAACAAGAGTTAAATGTCAGACTCATAGTTTTAATGTCAGCATTTTAAATTATTTTAATTTAGAGAAAGCAGGACGTCAAATGACAAAGTAGTCTCGGCAGACACAAGACAGTCAGGGTTTTGATTGCAATAGAAGCGAGTTACATCGTTTGCAGCCAGCTTGAAGGAGCGTACAGAAATACGCTACTCCGACACAACAAAAACTTGCGTTCTGGGATGCTAAAATCACCATCAAAGAGTTATGGGGCCGTCATTTTTTTCAAAAAAAGGTTCCAAGCTTTTCCATTCAAAAGTTGTTCAGTACTTAAAACCTACAGTAATGTTATGGCCAAAAAGAAAAGGATGAAACAAATTGTCACAAAAGTTAAATAAGGTAGAACTTTTGTTCATATCTGAACTCAGTTAACAATTCTAATATCATGATTTTTTTTCTTTATGACGCAATTGGACGAATCTGGCCCGATACCATTACCAAGCTGAATGGACTATATGGTAAGATTATTCTTGGTTTCCATTTAAACCACATTTGATGGTGTTTTCTGATATCATAATATTAAATTTTATGTGTGCCATATTCCAACATGTGTGCCTGGCATCCTGACCGTATGGTCAGACTGTTATTGGTTTCCATTCTAAAAGAGGTGACAAGGAAGAATGAGACAAGACCTTTTCGCATTGATATTGATGTATTGACCAGCCAAATAAGTCCAAATACACAATTGATGCTTTTTATCCACCAGTACTTAAAGGAGAAAAAAATAAACTATTAATTTAGATTGAGTTCAAGCACCTGCATCCCATGAGGATAATCTCAAGCAATTACGAAGTCTTAGAGACTCCACTTCGTTGCTCGAACTGGTTTAAGGATCAAGAGGTGCTAGCATAGCACCAATTTAGATCTCTCTATAGTAGAGACTACTAGTATTACAGAACAAATGAGAAAAACACAACCCCAATTGTAGAAAACAGCAGCAGCCACTATGTGTTCCAATTACAAGTATTGTTCATGTATCCTTGCTCTATTCTCTTCCCACCACAGTCTAGCATGCATCTCCCCAAATCTTTCTCGGCTGCACCACAAATGCACAATGGAAGAACATTCAAACAATAAGTCGATAGAATTCTAAGCTAAAAATCGATAAACAAAATAGGAACTGAAGACCGGTACATCTCCAAACTAAAAGAGTCACGGTCAAGCTTATTACAGCAAAATAAGAAAAGAATTGTGTTAGCAGCAACACCAAAGTCCACTAGCAGTAATGATGATGTCAGAAGATATTCACAGCTAGTGATACCAATGCTTAGCAACTCAAGTCATAATTTGCATTGAGTCGAAAGTCAATTTTAACCTTGATAATTATGCAGGATCATCAGCATAAAGTCCACAGATTATCGACCCGACCCTTAGATTTCCCTCAGTGGGACCTCATTGCTCGGTTGTTTTATAGACATCACAGTTGTAATAGTTCCTCCAGGTTCTCAAGCCATAATTTATTTTCACATGGTATGCCTCCTGAGAGGCTATCAGAATAGTTGCAATAAAAACGCACCTGAATCTAACTCGTCTGAGCTCCCTTTTGCCTCCAGGCAAGGCCCTGATAGTGATGTAAACCCCCGGTTCATCTTGTTCTACCCATTCAGTCTCAAGATCACTAGCATTGCTGATAGATAGTTCTCCTGAGCGATCTGCCTCTCTTGATGAGCTACTTCTTATTGAGGCGTCCATAGACGATGTCTCTGTCTTGGCCCCACTGATGCTGGACAGCTTTGGGGTTGAGGTGAGACCATTAGAGTCACAGTAATTTCGGGTTTGCATTGGGTGATGGTCAAGTGAATCTGAGGATGAGTAGCCCATTCCCAACCCAGAAGGACGATATAAATTTCGAGGCAAGCGTTCTCTTGTCAGTGGCGGTGTTACAGGACTGTCTTCAGCAGATTCCATTTTCGAGCTCTGTAACAAATTAAGAGAAATGATAATTTTACAACTGTCACATAATAAATGGAAAAAAAATAGTCTTACTGTTATAACTACAGTCCAGGAGGAAGACTGTTAAGTAGATCTTCAGACAAGATAGCACCCCACTTGACTACATTTGAGTTGGCAGTAAAATGGGGTGCTGTTGAAACCACAAACACATTTAACAGATGTCAATTACTAGCAATCTTCATCACCATTGCCTCTGAATTGAACAAAGTCATCAGTTAATTGAACTTTCCAAGATTATATTCCATTTGTTACTGGACTCAGTACTCACCTCATCTTCAGACCTTGGGGGCGTTGGAAGCGGAAAAGCTTGGCGGTTAAACCTCTGGACATTGTAAAGTTCCATAACTCTATCATAGTTCTCGGCCCACCATCTTTGCGCTTGCCATTTGTTAAACATATCTCGACTAATCAAAGAAAATAAACTACATTTTAGATTCACAAAATTCATTAAGTTGGCACGTGATTTGCATATTTTGAAAGACAAGCAATTAATAATATGTTTCGTGGTATTAGGAAAGACAACATAATGCAAACATGACATCAGCATCAACCGCAAATTTGATTTAACTTATCTAGAAGACAGCGAACATAAAAAACTAAATAGTCAGCCCACTATTAAAGATACTTTAACAATTATTGAAATAAAATAGTCAAGTTGTCTATGTTGTCTGTTGCTTGAAACCTCCAGCCACTATCATCATAGACCATAGACACTGTTTAATATGTTAGGCCACTACATTAGACAATAAATACTTTTTGACAAAGGGAACAAACCCCCTCTTATTCTAAACAAACCCCCCTCTTATTCTAATCCATTGAAAACCTAAAACCTTCCTTATGTTCATGTGATATATTAAGGTGCCAAACATTTGTTGATTATTTGAAAATTATCAGTGGTGGATGTCTACTCTATCCATAAGGCTTGTAGGTCCAATAAAATAGTTCCCAATCAATCAGTGGTCTTGGTTACATCATTCACAAAAGCAATCAACTAAAGTTTCTATATGGAATTGTTTTGGGATTAGTCAATGAACTGACAATTAAAAATAGTAAATAAACAAACGAATAAAAACAGATAAAATTGAGTTGAACCAGCAGAAAGAGCCAAAGAAATGAGCAGAGGGAAGCAATGTAAATTGTCATGTAGGAAACAAAGAAAACGTCCACCGGCTAACGAGAGGGTTCAAGTTTTTTTGTCTTGAATGCAGTTTTGATAGTTTAATAGCATATAAAATGACAAAATGTGGTCAGTAGAAGACAATGCCACGGAGAAACAGGCGTGAAGAAATTTTGAAATGAAAGGAAAGAGAAGTCTTCCCCGACACAACGACAAAGCTCAGTGAAAAAGCTTCCCAACACAATCAATTCTGCCCCACCACCACTAATCACCCACAATGACTTTCCCTTTTGGACTTTTTCTTCGATTGCTTTTCACAAGGCGTGACATTTACTGTACAGTTGTAGGCCCCCCATCTCCTCTCAATTTTTCACCTTCTAAGCTCCTCTTTGTTTTTGACATTTTCACTCCCACCATAATTCATTTTAATTCTTCTTTATAACATATTATATGACATATTTTCCAAATGTAACACTAATTATACATTAAAAAATTGAACTTAATGAAACAACAAGCGAGCAACGATGTTAAATGAGAATTTATTCTTTTTTTAAATAAAAATAACCCAGACAACCCCCGCACTCAATCAATGACGTGTCTATTCCATTAGTGTGAGCACCACCATGTCCCCTCTCTCAATTTTGACGGTGGAAAAGTGTAGTAATCAACAAGCATATTAAAGCACAATCACCGTCGGATCACAATCATAATATGAACAAATCAGATCAAGACCGTCTATGTGAAAACGAAAGCAACAAAAAGTAAAGAGAATGAATCAGACCGGCGTACCTGAAGCGTATTCGCTTAAGATCGTTTCCGCCACGTGGCAGTGAAACAAAGGTAATAAGCACACCGGGCTCCACCTGGGCCACCCACTCCTTAGGCTCGATCTCTTCGATCAACACGACCGGGTCGACTCGCCGCCCACTCACCGATTTTATAGGGGTCGCCTCGCCGCTCGATATTCCCTTCAGCCTCGCCTCCATCTCCTTCCCCCAAGTCCGCGGCGTCGTCGAGCTGGAGCTCCCTGTCCGCCTGTATGACCATCTGAACCGGTCCGAATCAGCATCCGACTCGCCCGAGTTCTTGAACCGACTCTGAGGCCCCGGAGCCGTGCACGGGTTGCAGTGTCGGTACGCTCCCGACGCTTTTAACGCCATGTCCTTTAGCTAAATCACCAAAAACCACACTCATCAAACACAAAATCAACACGACGCCGTTTCCAATACTACTACTACTACTTTGTTATAAAGTAGTAAAATTACCTGAGAAGTGAGAGATTTGATGGATTGTTGTTTGTTTCCAGGCGTATTGCAGGAATCCGAATCATCAGGTTGACTCAGAGAGTCATCTCCTGGTTGCTTCGAGCGAGCTATGCACGTAAGCATTTTCTCCTTTTTTTTTAATTTTTTTTTTATTTTTTAAATATATACGCAATCTTCTGTTCAATTCAAGAAGACGATAAAACCTCTGTGACAAACACCAGATGACATTGTTAAGCCAATTGTGTCCAAACAAATATTTCCCAAAACTAAAATAAGAGAAAAAAAAATGAAGAGATGGAAAGAGAGCAATAAAAGAGATAGAGGGAAGACGTGAGTACGTAAAACGAGTGGCAAATTGAAACTCTGAAATCTGAGGATCAGCTGTTGGTTTCAGATTTTCCAGGTTCTAATCACGAATATCGAGATGCTTACTCTGCTATACTTTAACGCCACGTTAAATTACACCATCAGAGAATCTCTGTCAACAATTATTAACAAAAAAGGATCAAGACAACTTAAATTATTTATAAATTACCAAGTAAATATCATCAGTGGAGACAGACTCGAGAACTATGAAACAATCTAGAAAACGAATACCTGGCGAGAGAGAGAGAGAGAGGAAGTGAACAGTTACGGTGTTAACTTTTAACGAAGGAGAAGCGAAGGGAGCGAGTAACAGAGACCTCTGCCTGCTCGATAATGGCTGTAACAGGATAGTGTTCGATTCCAGTGACTGTGGGAGTAGGCTTTGTTCTTTTTTTTTTTTTTTTCCTTCTGTTACCCGCTACCGGCTGTTCACCGGTTGCTCTGTCTACGGACAACGGACTGGACGTTTTTGTTGGCGCGCTGCCTTGGTTCCTTCTTTATATAGGTGTGAATTAGGCTACCTATTTTACACGGTTGTCGAGAAGATGCTTTTGTTCCGACTAATTTATCTGCCCACGGCCCACTAGGCCACAAAATGGGGCTCATGCGCTTGTCTATGAGAGCGATTGGCTAGTTAAGGGGTCTCTTCAATGAAATACAAAGCGTTTGAGGACTATATTTGGCACGCGGTATTCAACTAAAATAGATTGGATAAGAATTTAAATAAAATTGATTGAATTAAATTGGATCATATTAAAAAATTATTATTATATATTTAGAAATTTAATTTTTAACACTTATTTTTAGATTTAATTTTTTTTTTTTTAAAAAAAAGAGAAATTAAATCCTAAAGTATCCTAGATAAACGATAAGAGAAATCTAGAAATATATTTTATTGGCTAATAACATTATTAGTTGACAAGAGTTGAAGTGATATATTCATAATTTGTTCATATGCACATTTACTTAAATTCTAAATTTAAGTGGTCATTTTTATTGAAACCTCAGTCCAATCTCTTGCCATTTATTCCAATTGAGTTTTGGTCATTTTGTCCATAGGGTGGGTAGTATTTTGAGATTTTAAATCAAAATCTTAAGCGTTTTTTAGGGGCGAACCTCCTATTACCAAGACATTTTGCACCTAAAAGATACTTAAGATATCAAATTCAAACTTTAAAATGGTACCTACCCTACAAGATAACAAAATCAAAACCCTACAAAGATAAATGAGTGAATTGGACCGAGATCCCAACAATTTTGAGTTTCAATAATTAAATTTATAATAACTAATATAACTATCATGAATCTATCTAAAATAACTTGCTGATTTGCAATTTGCAAACGCATACATGTAAGTATAAGCTAGACTTGGTTGAAATAAAAGCATCCCAAGTCCTAACAACGAGAAGCTACACTGATCCGAAGATGTTTTCATGTATGTGCTAATCCAGGAAGCCTCCCACTCTATTACTTGGGGTATCCTTATACGTATTCATTCTCATATACAGATTTGTAATATAACTACATCAAATTAACACAAAAATTAGATTTTAACTTCGCGAGTTTTGACAAGTCTTGATCGAATCACAACTCTTTCGATATTTTTAAAACATTGACTTAAACTTTAAGGATGTATCTTGCACCAGGGATCCATATTTTGAAAAATTATACTTGTTACAAAATAAACGTTGTTTTACTGAAACTATAAATTATAGCTACTAATATTACCAACATTCATTCTTCTGCTATTTCAAAAATATTTGTACCAAATAACCAAGTAAAATTTAAATTTCGATCTAACTTACTGATACCGGGATTTACTGTTGACAATATATAGGTCAGGACAATAAATTTTCAGTCAAGGGAATATAAATGAGTGAAGAGAAAAATCGAGCAAAGGATGTCCCACCAAACATGAGACTTGCAATTAATGTTAAGTGGTCCAATCTTAATCAAACATTAAAGATTTGCAAATTGAGTATGAATTAGTTGATGGTTAATTATACTCTGCAGTAACCTTCAAAGATCTGCAAAGCTTGATGTTACCATACCTAATTATGTTGATTTACAATCTGATGGCAAAGCATGCACTTAAACAGGTCCAAGCAATTATGCAACTTATTTGGCTAATTCAACTGCTAATGTGATGAAAAGTGACATAGGCTAGTTCTAATGCAATTAATTCCTAAAAAGATATTTATTTTTCATCGTTTAGTTGGCAAAAGAAAGTGTCAGATAATAGAAAATAATGCAGCACGATAATCAAAACTGAAAATATTCTTGGTGTGCTTGAAAGTAGTTTCATAAAACAATGTCTATAAAAAGAGTACTAAAAAGTTTAGGTAAGATGTGTTTTATTTTTAATAATGACTACTGACTAAAGCTGTATTTATAATTAATATCACTGATCCTTTTATATGGTTCAAATTAATATGGTCGTATCGGAACTTTTAAATTTGTATGTATAAAAAACAAATATCAAGATATTTGACAAATTTCAACAATATCTGCTTGCTTTTGTCCAGATTAAGAATGGTGAATAAGTAACTTTGTATTTTAATTGGTTAAAAACAGTTTTAAAATCGAATTAAATTGTTATATAAGTCGGCAGGTATTCCTAACCGTACAAGATTACAATAAAATATAAACCAATCATAGGCAGCTTTGAGAAGATATAAGAGTTTGTGACAATTGGATTTTGTCTTTTGATGGATGATGATAGAGAATATGATAATGTTTCATGTTCCACTTCCTTGCACCATAAATTATATTAACAAGACCACATTGATTTTTTATGCATAAAAATAATTCATGGGCAGTTTAAAGTCATTTAATTTGATTCAACTGTTTACAACTTACTAGCTTTTCCTAGACCTAATTGGGCTTACAGGCTATGCGGGCTCAGGTTTTCTCCGTCTCAAATGGGTTTGCTCATTCAAATCCATTACCTTTTTTTTGTTTTTGTTTTTTTGTTTTTAATGTATTTTTGTTGAATGATGGTATTTGCACCTCGAAGGAATTGCACAAAACTCCCCCGAGGTTTTCTCCGTCTCAAATGGGTTTGCTCATTCAAATCCATTACCGTTTTTTTGTTTTTGTTTTTTTGTTTTTAATGTATTTTTGTTGAATGATGGTATTTGCACCACGAAGAAATTGCACAAAATTCCCCCGAGGTTTGCCAAAAAACAGACAAAAACATATTTATCAGTTTATTACATCAAACCCCCATACCGTTAGTCAATTTCCGTCAACTTTAACAGTTGACCAAGATTTTTAATCAAATGACCATTTTGCCCATTTTGATCATCATCATCATCACCATTAAATCATCCTCATCATCATATTCGAACATCATCATCACCATCAGATCATCCTCATCATCGTCATCACCATCAGATCATCTCATCATCATCTTCGAACATCATCATCACCATCAAATCATCTTCATCATCATCTTCAATCATCACCATCAGATCATCTTCATCATCATCTTCGAACATCATCATCATCATCACCATCACCATTAAACACCGATCATCAACATCACCATCAGATCATCCTCATCATCATCTTCGAACATCATCACACCATCAGATCATCTTCATTATCAAACACCGATCATCGCACCAACAAAATCAACCACAAACCAGATCGACAGGAGAGGGTGAGAGAGAAAAAGAAGAAGAATAAGCTGTCTTGGTCAGCTTCAGTTCATGCGCGGGTCAGCGCAAGCTCCTCGGTCGGCCGGCTGAGCTGATGGTTGGCGTCGTCGTCTGGTTTTGCTTGGCTTGGTGTCTTCGGTTGCACGTGACCTCTACTCGACGACGATTTGATGGTCGGTGAGCTTACACCGTTGGATTGGCGACAACTCCCTCTTCAAACAGTGTCTTTGGTTCCGCGTGACCTTTACTCGGCGACGATCTGATGTTCGGTGAGCTTGCACGGCTGGATCGGCGACAGCTCCCTCTTCGGATAGAGGATGAAGAAGAAGAAAGCGAGGGCAGAGAGAGGGGTGAAGAAGAAGATGATGATGAATGAGAGAGACGCACAGTGGCGAAGAAGAAGAAGGAGAAATGGACCAAATTACCCTTCACTCAGTTAACATTGACAAAAGTCAACGTTAGGTGTAATAAAGTGATAAATAATTTCCCTCTATTTTTGGGCAAACCTGAGGGGAGTTTTGTGAAATTCCTTCTTGCACCTCACATAGTGTGTATATCCTTTTGTGAATATATCCTATTAAAGATTGTTTAAGAAAATTATAATATGTAATATTACTTTTTAAATTTATTCTATTACATATACTTATAACTAATTGACTTCCAAACTATTTTTTTTATATAATTAAGATTTATTTTAAAATATTAATGGGATGTAGTTGTTAAAGGGACGCATATACAATTTTAAAGGGATGTAAATACCAATAATCGTTTTCTTCTCTTACTTATCTTCTCTTACTTCACAAACACTAAGCTTAAATCCAAAATAGTCAAACCAACCCATTCAATGGATGTCTCAATTGTGGGCTGGGCTTGTAGCTACCAAGCCTATTAGATGTACTGGAACATATTGGAGTCATAACCTATCAACATCAATCAATAATTTATATTTGCAGGATTCAAATATCTGCTTTTATAGTCGAAAAATTGTTACTCTATATATTTATTTACATAATCAAGAATTGACAAATGCTAAGGAAAAAAAAAAAAAATCTATACTAACTTATAGAATGAATATTCTCACAGAAACGGGGAAGTAGAAAATTAGTTGGGTTACAAGGTAATATGTACAGCCTATTTGATGCTCTCTAAAGCGCTACAATTTTTTTTTTTGCCCTTAAAGAATAAAGCACTACAAATTGGAAATCTGGAACCCGAAGAATAATCAGGATTAGAATTGACAATTTTGTTGATAACATGCGATAAAAAGTGTGCAGGATTTTTTTTTGTCCACCTCAACTTCCCTTTCGCCGTTTATTTGTGTAACGCCGGGTTACAACTAACTTAAAAACCTTTTAAATGAACTTAAAAACCGATTGTTGATTTTTAAGTCCATATATCGATTTTCAAATCCATTTAAAAATCGGTAAGTTCACTTAAAAATAAGTATAAGTTTTTAAGTCAACTTAAAAACTGATTCTATCTAATCATCTTCTTTATGTTGTATCTTATAAAAAATTATCATTTTCAAGTTAAATTCAACCAAATTTAATTTTGAACATCAATACCCAACATTCAAAACACAAAAAACTCGAAAATTCACAAACAAGACTCGAAAAATTCCAATAAAATTCAAATAATCAATAAAAGAAATTAAAGATCTCAATCCATGAATAATGGAAGAGAAGAAAACAGTGTGCAAGAGGAATTTGGGTATAAATTGTAATTAACTTGTTGAGAGGTTAAAAATAATTTTTTTAAAAAAGTGGGTAAAAACAAATTTTTATGATATCTTTTATAATTTTCACAGGAAAAAAAATGTATTGTTATTAAAAAAAGAAAAAAGAAAAAAGAAAAATCCAGGGTCTGTCTTGTTGGGTTCCTTTCTCTGGAGTCCAGATTCTAGTAGTAGCAACAAAAAGTAGCTATAGTCTGAATTGACAACTACGTGGTCAGAACTGCACTCAACTATCAAAAATGATAGAGATAGGTCTTTGAGTATTTGTAAGGTGGTGAAAATCTGAACCCCAAATCAGACGATGAATAGGAGATATTTTAGATGCATTTTTGTTATTTCGACTCTTAAGTAGATTTAAAAATTATATTTTTATTTTGTTTTTTTAATGAATTGATGGTATTTTAATAAATTTTAATATAAAATGAAAATAGTTGATTAAAAACAAATTTTTATAGAAAAATGAGTAAAAAGAAAACATTTCTTTTAATTCAGCCAAAAATTGCAAAGTATTTCTCTTATCCATAGAACGTAACGTCTCACGGTCACCGTTAATTCTCCTTCTGCCCCACGTTTCACACAGTCTCTTCCATCCAACGGCGCTACAACGTGTAAAATAAAACGCTGTTCCCAGCCCTAAAACTCACGTGATCATGCCACGTATTGTGTAGGACCCGCGTTTGAGATCTGAGAAAATTACTCTCTCCCTCTGTCGCATGAATTATCAGAAAGTGCCCGAACAGCCCGCCAATCACGTGGTGACAACTGCCTCCCTGGCGGTCCAGGTCACCGGCGAAAACACATTAATCAAACTTGAAGCCTATCGACCTGTGCGGCTAGCAAACAAGGTCTCTATAGATCTCCACGTTGAAAGACGAAAACGATGTCGCTTATGCGACGTAAAAAGCGACCCGATTCCTCAGAATCCCACGCTGGCAAGGATGAGGACGACGACACGCAGGAGAAATCGAAGCGAAACCGGCACGAAGAGGAGAGGCGGAGGAAATGGTCGTGTGTGGACATCTGTTGCTGGTTCATTGGCTGCGTATGTTCGATATGGTGGCTGTTGCTGTTTCTCTACAACGCGATGCCAGCGTCGTTCCCGCAGTACGTGACGGAGGCGATCACGGGGCCGTTGCCGGACCCGCCGGGCCTGAAGCTGCAGAAGGAAGGCTTGAAGGCCAAGCACCCGGTGGTGTTCGTGCCGGGTATTGTAACCGGCGGCCTCGAGCTGTGGGAGGGCCACCACTGCGCCGATGGCTTGTTCAGGAAGCGCCTCTGGGGTGGCACATTTGGTGAGCTCTACAAAAGGTATATTTTTGTTGTTATATATGTGTCAGTTGTTGCTTCATTTGGTTGATATTTGTATAGGTTGATTAGTGGTAAGTGTGTGAAATTCTAGGCAAAATGGTTGCAAGTGTGTTCAGTTGTTTAGGGCAGCTGACATGTTGGTGTAAAGTGAGGCGTGCATTTTACGGAAATGGTTAGTGTTGATTACTTAACGAGTGCAAAGAAGTTGTGTAAGTTGAAGAAGAAAGATGGTTTCTTTGTTTGAAACTTTTGGGAATCAGTTAGGTGGACGGAAACTTCGTTGAGAGAGTTGGTTTTTGAAACGAAATTGTATTGCTTTGTTATGATATGTGCTTATGTTGTCAACAATACAGAATCTATGTGGAAGGGCAGTTGTAGGGTATATTGCGGTTTTGATATCTGCAAATTCTTTCTTCATTATAAAGTGGGATGATGTCAGAAAGGCTATTTTTTTGCCACTGAGATTTTCTAATGGTGAGCAATGTTGTTTTGCCTTTGAAGAATACAGTCAAACGGTTTGTTGTGGTTTTCTGTGCTCTGCCACTTCCTTTGGACTGATCATCAGTGGTTTGCTTGTGGAATGTGGACACTTCTCTTTTTCACGCTTTAGTGGTGCTAAACTTGTTCTTTCAAGATATTCGAAGGGGCTGCTTAGATACCTTTTTGAGTGATTTTTGCGGAAGCCTAATTTCCTTCTAGACTTAGATTGTAGATGGAGTAATCTCATGATCAATTGTTAGTTTTTGATGGCTGTGTTTTGGGTGATATGCATTGAGACAATGAAGAGGGTTTTGAAGATTATAAAGGGGAGGAAGTTAGTACTTTATTGGATAAATTCACTTTTGGGGTTTTATCTTCTAAGTTTTAAGATGCATCAGTCATCATCATACAGCAAAGTTAGGAGGCTCTATTGGCCTGATGGAGATATGTTTCTTTGTACATTTTTTTTTTCCTGGGCAAGAAAAAGAACTGTTTGATCTTCCGTATTTAGCTGCTCTTTTGACCTGGCAATCTTTAAGTTGCTTTTCTTTGATAAAAAGGTAAAGTCATTATTAAAGAGAGAAATGTTCTCTGCAACCATGCTTGTCAGCCCTTTTTCTGCAGGTGATCAAGAGAATCGGTTTATCAAAGCATCTTCCAATTGGTTCTGCTGTGTCAAACTACTCTTATGTTCCCATTTTTTATGAGTGTTAAAAATCATACATGAAGTTTTCAGATTATGTTGGTGGAACTTATTGATTTATTTTTTCCCTCTTGTTTCTGTTTATGACTATGCAGACCATTATGCTGGGCTGAACACATGTCACTGGATAATGAAACTGGACTGGACCGTCCTGGTATAAGGGTCAGACCTGTATCAGGATTAGTGGCAGCTGATTACTTTGCACCAGGTTATTTTGTCTGGGCAGTTTTAATAGCTAACTTGGCACGCATTGGTTATGAAGAAAAAACCATGTATATGGCTGCATATGATTGGAGGTTATCATTTCAAAATACTGAGGTATAGTTTTGAGTAAACTGGGAAGTTCTATATGCTATTTTTTGTGTTGTTAGATTTACATAATGTATATTTTTCCTATAGTTGTTCCAGCAGTTTGTTGCTTTGTAAGGCCTTCTGGCTATTTTCTCACATTAACTATCACTTTGCCTCATTGAAATTGGTCAGGTCAGGGACCAAACTCTAAGCAGGATAAAAAGTAACATAGAACTCATGGTAGCTACAAATGGTGGGAAAAAGGTGGTTGTTATTCCCCATTCAATGGGCGTGCTGTACTTTTTGCATTTTATGAAATGGGTTGAGGCACCAGCACCAATAGGTGGTGGGGGTGGGTCAGATTGGTGTGCTAAGCATATAAAGGCGGTGATGAACATTGGTGGACCTTTTTTAGGTGTTCCAAAAGCAGTCTCTGGACTATTTTCAACTGAAGCCAGGGATATTGCAGTTGCCAGGTTTTTCTCTGAACAACTGCGATGTTGATAAGATGTGATCTAGTACCTTTGTCCCTGTCAAAATCGATTTCTAAATATTATGTAAAACAATCTACAACGGTGTGGACACCTATACAGCACATGTCAATTCCTTTTCTGAATTTCTGTCACTGCTAGACCCTAGGCATAGCCTTTCGCAGAAATTCTATTGCATTGACTTTTGTTAAAAGCAGGAAGTCATTAGTTTTTGTTTTCTTCCTCCTCTTTGTTATCTCTTGAGTCCAAACCTATCAGATGAAATCAGAGTTACCAAAAGGCAACCGTCTTTTCCTGATAGGAAGGGTTGATTTTTATTAAGGCACAAGGTATTGTTTAGTATTTCGTTTTAGATATGATAATTGTAGCATTTTTCTCTCTGCTTAGTAGCATTAGCTAAGAGATACCACTGGATAACACTCTTTATTGCTTGAAGTTAGTAATCTAGATAAATATTTGGTTTTAAATAGTAACATTTTTTTTTTTAATTGGGAAACAGTAATCTATCTGGGCATTTATAATCCTATTATCGTTTACTTGTTAGGTGCTTGGACTATTTAAAGGTTCTCATATATTTGTATTTCTTGCCTTTTGACATCATTCTGTTGCATGTATGAAACCAATATGAGTTTTTGATAGCTGCATTTCATGGGACAGATTCACCCTGTTAATGCTTAGAGAACAAAGGTGAATGATTTCCTTTACCTGGAAATATTATATTGACTAGTGGAGATTACTATAACTCTAAAAGTTAGCAACAGCGTGTGTCTTCTTTTCATTTTGCCTCGTGATAATTCATCTATGGAATATGGATACCCGTATCAAAAGCTACAATATAGTTAGGTTTTTGGGTGGTTTTCATTTCTACAAAATCATCAGAAGTTAATTTGAATTGTTCGAAAAATACTAATCCCTTTGCAATGGTGTCTTCATTCTCGCCAAATTTCGGTTACATTTTTGGTGAAACTTAGGCAGTTAATACCCTAACATCATCTCAAACATGCATGGCCATTTTCAATTCTTTTACAGCTCTTGATTAAATGCTAATCCTTAAACAGGGCTTTCGCACCAGGTGTCTTGGATAAGGACATGTTTGGTCTTCAAACTTTACAGCATGTGATGCGGATGACTCGTACATGGGATTCAACTATGTCAATGATTCCGAAAGGTGGGGATACTATTTGGGGAGGTCTTGATTGGTCACCTGAAGGGGGCTATGTTTGTAGTGCAAAGAAGCTGAAGAACAATGATACTTCTGGACAGAATGGGAATCAAAGTTTGGAGAAGTCAAAAAGTGTGAATTATGGGAGAATTATCTCATTTGGGAAAGATGTGGCTGAGACACATTCCTCCAAAATTGAGAGGATGGACTTCCGGGTATGTGTTGAGTTACAATTTGGTGTTATATGTTAAAAAACTATTCCTGTGGCAGTAAATTAATAATACATCACTCCATTTCCCACTCTGTCTCTCCCTTGTGGTCCGTTAATGAAATGGGAATATTATTTTCTTAGAATATCTATTTTTAAGAATCAAGAGTTGGCTGAATGGTTTTAATGTCACATAATAGTGATCATTATCACATGTACTCCTGAGCATTACCCGTAGATAAAATTGCTACATTTTCTTATATATCTTATAATATATGATCACATAAAATTCAGTTTCACCTGCTAGATTCCTCAACTAGTCATGTCCACCCAGAGATATTTGCAAATATGACTTATTAGTCTTTTATGAGTTGTCTTTATGGGTTCAAAAAATTAAATTTGTTGTTGATTGGCAGGGTGCTGTCAAGGGTAATAACCTTGCAAACAGAACCAGCTGTGATGTATGGACAGAGTACCAAGAAATGGGAATTGGGGGTATAAAAGCTGTAGCTGATTACAAGATTTACACAGCTGGATCAATTTTGGATATGCTACATTTTGTTGCCCCTAAGCTGATGGAACGTGGAGGTGCTCATTTTTCACATGGAATAGCTGACAATCTGGATGACCCAAAATACCAACATTACAAATATTGGTCAAACCCTTTAGAAACAAAGTGAGATTCTTTGAGTTTCCCTGTTATTTTTAACAGTTCGTTTGTAATGAATGACAAATATGGCTAATATTAGGTGATAACTAGGTTGTATAAAACATATTCAGTATGTCATGTAGCACTGTCAAAAGAATTTTTATCGCCATGCATGTGCTATTCGATATTGGTTATTGTCTTATCCAAAAACAAATATGTGCTAGTTTTTAAACCTCTGTCACTGTTCTATCCATAAAGTTCCACCCCTGTAGATAGAGTGATTAACCCCATAATTCATCTACTTCCATCGTCGCCACTGAGAACAACTTTCATATGTCTAGTACTAGGGTTTAACAGTTGGTGACACTTTGTTGTTTGGCAGGATTGTACAGTTGGAGGGTGCTTATCTTTTATATTGCTTTTGCAGGTTACCTAATGCTCCAGACATGGAGATTTATTCTATGTATGGAGTTGGAATCCCCACAGAAAGAGCATATGTCTACAAATTAACACTGCTTTCTGAATGCCACATTCCCTTTCAGATAGATACATCTGCTGATGGTGGAAGTGATGAGTCCTGTTTAAAAGGTGGAGTGTTTTCTGTCAATGGAGATGAAACAGTTCCTGCTTTAAGTGCAGGTTTCATGTGTGCAAAAGGGTGGAGGGGGAAAACACGATTTAATCCTTCTGGTATTCGCACTTATTTAAGGGAGTATGATCATGCACCTCCAGCTAATCTTCTAGAAGGCCGGGGTACCCAAAGTGGTGCCCATGTTGATATAATGGGGAATTTTGCATTGATTGAGGATATTATAAGAGTAGCTGCGGGAGCTACTGGGGACAACTTGGGTGGAGATCGAGTTTACTCAGATGTTTTCAAATGGTCTGAAAGAATTAACCTACAGTTGTAGATTCATTCATGTGGTGAGTATTCAAAGTGTCCACAAACTCCTGAGTAGTTTCTTGTCACTGACCCAAGGTCTCTTATTGGCAACCTGAAACCTGTTATGGTTATTGCATGATTGTGTGGCCAAACTAATAATGGGCTTTGCTGTTTTACCTGCCCTGGATTTAGATATGACTCAGATTTCTTTTCTCAGTCCAAACTGATTATATGTTTATTTTGAGCTTTCATTATCGCAATTTATAAATATTTTGCAGTTCTAGTGTCTCTTTTAATAGTTCTGTTTCTTTCAGTCTTCTTAGTTTCAAACTTACCTTCCTGCCATCCTTGTTTCAGCGATGGCAAAGTTTATATGGAGTTTTCCACTTGTGCTTGAAGACACTGATGAACACAATCAATCGCTGCTGGTAGTAGCAGCCATGCAATACTTTGGTTGCAAAGCCTTGAGAAATGGGAGTCAATTGCTGAATTTAACAACTGCATCAAGATTTGCAGTCAATCACTTGTTCTCCTAGTCTTTCATCCTGTACAGGATTCGCCAACAAAGTTCATCAAACTGGTATCCCACGCACACCATGCTCCTAGAATTCAAGGTGCATAAACTTATACAGTCAGTTGCTTGAATTTTGGGTATTCTATTTATTTATAGGATTATATATTTAGTTAAACAAACTCAAATATAAATTATTAGATGTTTCATTTACGAAAATTGTATGGTGTGCATGTACTCGAGCCACGTGGCTTTTCTTTTCCAGCTGTTCCTTATTTATTAATTCATTTTTTTTAGTGCCTGGTAGCACTTAATTGACTCAAATGAAATTCCGAAATCTTGAGATGTAAGTGTGTTAACTGTTGAAGACGAGTGCCGGCTGGTCGTCGGATGTCAAGTAATACATTTGGATTTGGTTACGTAGTGAAATGAAAAAGAATTGACAGGTGAATTGCATTGACCCGGTATCAGCTTGTTTTGTTGGTCTATGTTGGTTTATTAATTAACACGTTACTTTCAAATCCAAGACCAAGATACATAAGTGGAGCGGAGAACAATTCTATGAATTTGTTTATAACTTTATATACAGCCGAGCCGACCGTATGTGTTGATAACAAGACCTGAATACTAGGTACCCCGACTATGATGCATGTAAACAAAATAAATATTTACAAAGAATAAGTTGAAGATGCAAACCGCATTGGAGGAGTTAATATTATTATACTACGTAATTACAGAATAAAAAATGTTTGAAAAATTTGCACTGCGAGGATGTTGTGTGGAAAATTGGTGATGGAAAATTTGATTTCTTAATACCCGAATGGTTGATATTAGTTTGTAAAGTTATAAAGTCTCCTTTTAGACGATGATGATGATGATGATGATGATAATAATAATAATAATGATTATAATAAATAATGTAGATTACTTAAGAAAAAAATGTATAGTGAGAACCAAAAATTTGGACTAGTGAGAATAATGCTGATAAACATAATAATGCCTTAGATGTCTCCATTTCAAGAAACAAATAGCTTGAGTAGGGGTAGTGGAAATTGAATATGTGACGTTAAGTTTACATGTTATATTGAAATTAATATATTTTTTTAATAATAATTTGAAATGTGCTTTTTTTTTTTATAAAATTTTAATATTGGTGTCGATCAATCCAAACATTTTTTTATTAAAAAGAAAATCCCACTCAATCAAAGCTTCGATTTCTACAAATTGGTTATGACTAACGAGTAACGCAACAAAAAATGAGACGAAACGAGGACAGCGTCAGAAATGAATTCAAAAACTTGTAAGCTGGTGTATAAATAAATGAAAAAGTCAAATGAGCAGTGAAGACTGAAGACTCGAGGAAGTGAGAAAAGTAAAAATAGGTTAAAATAGGTTTCGTCTGAATGGACGTCGTGTAGTGACTTTGTGAGGAAGCAGAGTCAAATCCATCAGACCTTTTCGAACAAGTTGAGTTTCACCTTCTCTATTTTCTATGCGTCACGCTCACACACTCACTCCATATTCTTATCTTATACCCACCACCTTCTCTGCTTCACGACAAACCCATAAACGACAATAACACCCTCACGTTTTACTCTTTTTTTTTTTTTAATTTTCTTTCTTATTCTTTTTCATTTCATTCCATTTTCTTTGGGTCTTAATTCTTGTCAAATTAATAAATAACTATTTCTAAAAAAAATTAATAAATAAATAAATATAATTTTTTAATTGCTTTTCAATTTTTAATATCCATTATACAAGCATCTATCAACATTTTTCTTTCCTCAGATGCCCTCCCGCCCACCATGTGCATGCTGTTGGTGCTTGTTAGGTACATACCATTTAAATTTTTGCCATTAACCATGCAGAACGTGCACCAATTAAATACTAATTCTTTTTGTTGCATTGTTTGGAGGTACAGGGTAGCCCAATATACTCTATGGTTTGGCATTTGTCACAAATGAGATATGTCATAAAGTGAATTTAGGCCCTGAACAGAGTGTATCTACCCTCAAATAATGCCTGAGCATAGTACACTTGAACTAAAGAGTGGGATTCAAATGAAATCTTCCTTTGACCAAAGGTGGATGTTGTCATGTTGGGTGTATTGAGGCACGTCATCGATACTAAAGCATTTGTTTCATATTTCATTGTGTGTCTCCACAATCATCTTTTTATGAGTTTTATTAAGATAATTTTTTTCTTCTTTATATGAATAATTGTCTCCCAATTATAATACTAGATATTTACACCCTACAATTAATGTTTGATCTTAACAGAATCAATAATTTTTTTTTTAAAAAATGTTGAGCTTATTAAGACTATCAAGTGATTAGAAAAAAGAGCATTAAAAACCTCCATTAGATTATAAAGAAGTGGCATCGCCTGTTCATGATACTCTCTCATCAATTTATTTTACAAGCTTTTCTATGTTCAGATTTGTTTAGAAAGTGTGTTTACTTCAAATAGTAATTTTCACTGGATAACTTACATAAAATTATAATCAAATAGTGCTTAAATCACTATACTCTGTCTCTTTTCTTTTTCATGATACCTCTTCCATTCAACATAAGAAAATTCAATCATATTAAAATATTACATTACAAAAATTCAATCACACAAAAGTATTGCAGCAGAGGAACGCGTTAATCTTAAACGTTTAACAGATTATCATAATTTATGTTTGAGATTAATTTATTCATTTTTCATAAATAAGAAATGATAATTATTTTTCTAAAAAAAAGAAATGATAATAATTCTTTTATGATTTTCTAATTATAAAAATATATTTTTAAAAAAAAACATACTAATTGAATTGACTGATAAAATAACGCAGCCGAGTTTAGAATTTCAAAATTTGTAATTTATGGATCTGATTTTATTTTCAACTATAAAATCTCTAAAATGTTGGAATCATTGCCCCTGATGTCTTTATTTTACTCCCATTGAAAAAATTCTTTAACATTAATTACTATGTTCGTTTGAAATTAAATTTAATCTAAACATTCTAACTAACATATAATGATGGATGTAACCATAATTAACACACTACTATGATACCTATCATCATTAATGAAATGATAACGTCAATTTTAAATAATTAATTCATTCACCGCCTTTTGTTGACAAGTAAAACGTGCTATTTATTGTGGCTAGCTACATGGCCTACATTCAAAGCACCTGCGTTCGTTTGAAGAACTTAAAATTAATTTAAATTAATTATAAATAAATAATGAGGTTATCCAATCATTAATTTTATCTCTCAATTAAAATATTTAGATTAATTTTAATAACTATCTTTATAATCAATCAAATGATTCAAATTAAGGGGTAAAGTTAGTGGTTAAGTAATGTAAATAAACCCAATAAATAAATAATACATATCTATTTATAATATTTTTAAGTCATGAGTATATCTATGTTCATTTTCCCTCTATATTTAGCATAAAAGTTTAAATTATGAGATTAAATTATCTTCTATTTTTTTTAATCTTTTTATAATTAAGAAAAAATAGTAAATAGCTAAAATTACTTATTCATTTATCTCATATACATGTAAATAATTCACTCAAATTTAAATTTGTTTTATAAATAATTACGATAAAAAGGTAAAGTCACGAGAAAACATGTCTGTCATATTCTACCATACCTATTAATCATTTTGTGCGAAGTGTTTCCCGCGAAATAAAATAGGATTTTGGATGTAAAATTTTAATTTATTTTTTATTAAAATAAATCACTCAATATATTTTTGAATTTTTATTATCTATATTTAAAAAGTAAATTAACAGAGTAAGAGATTTTTTTTCAATGGCTCTCTAGAGTCTAGGATTAGAGTACCTGGTCCAAATGTGAGCTGTCGTTTTAATTGCAACCGTTACATGGCCAGCAAACAAAGCCAAAACCAACCCCTCAAATCCACAAAACGACAAAAGGGTGTTTTAGTAAATACAAAACGAACCTCACAGTCCTGCGCGACGACAGCGTCGTTTATCCAGTTGTGTGCCCTCTGTCTGCACGCCAAAGTCCAAGGTGACAGGGGCATTTCCGAAAATAATCTCACGATGCCGGGGCAAACTACCAACGAGACTGAGTACAATTTTTGTATAAAAACATCACTCCAACGTCACCACTCGCAAAGACAGCAGCGTCACCAAAAAAAAAAAAAGAAAGAGCACGCGTCGCGAGAGAGAGGGAGCGTGGGAGGAAAAGCGCGTGGAAAGGAAAGAGAAACAGGAGAGGGCGGCTGGGGGATGAAGCCAAAAGAATGGAGAGTGGTCCAGAGGAGAAGAAAATGACATAAAATGATTAACAAGCAAAGGTGGAGGTGGTGGGTGATGGTCATGGATGTTATAATATTTCTAGTTAATTTTTGGATTTATTAATAAGTGCTTTTTTGTGTTTTTGCATTTGTGGGTTAGCTAGCTAGTCGCACACACACACAGCAAGAGAGATAAAAAGAGAGGGAGAGAGGTATATTTTCTCTGTAGAGAGAGTGAAAAAGGGTTTTGGTGGGTTGAGAGTTTCATGAGAGGAGACATGCCCGAGTTCTCCCCAACACCATACCTTCTTGCTTCTTCTTCTTGTCTCACCAGAATCCAAAGGTTTTCTCTTCTCTTCTTTCTCTCTCTCTATATCTCTCTCTCTCTCTCTCTCTCTCTCTCTTGGCTTTCCTCATATACTTATCCTTCCTCCACTAGTCAACTTTTTTTTTTTTAATTTTTTTTAAAAATTTTATTGCTTGGGTTGCTCTTTCTTTTTGATTCTTTTCTTTTGCTTTTTCATCTTTTTCTTTTGCTCACTTTTGTAGTAGTTGTACCTTGTTTGCCTGTAGTTTAGTTTCTTTCGTTTTACGGGTGTTACAATCCAAGTAGGTTGTTTGGTATTGGTTGTTTCTTAAATGCATGTGGGAGTTTGAGATTATATTGATGATAGATGTATGATGATGATGATGATGATGTTGTTGTTATCTTCAAAATAGTAAAGTTTGTCTAGGTAAAGTGCTTGCTACTGTTACTTCTATCCTTTATTGTTATTTTTGGCTTTTTTTTTTTTTTTTTTTTGGTTTTGTGGATAATTAATGTCCAACAAAACTCCCCATTTCAGGAATAGATCTGTCATTTTTAATCTATTTTTTGCTTCTTCTTAAATGGGAATTTTTTTTTTTCCTTTTTTGATTTTGTTTTAATTAGGTCAATGGCTTTTGAATGATTTATTTGAGTAGACTTTGAGGATTCATTTGTTTGTTTTGTTGAGCTTGATTTGCTCCATACTTTGCATGTATGTAATAAGCCTGTCTTGTCTCTATATTGACTCAGCAAATGTAATGGCTGTTTTCAGAAACTAGGGTTTACTCTATTGGATGATTTTTACCTAGCATAATAATAATCACTTTGTTAAATAAATTTTACATCAGTATTTGTTGTGTTATTTGGATTTGAAGTCATAATTTGGAATATAAAAAGGTGTTAGCTTTCAGATTCGTTGCTTTACATCTGGTCTTACAATCTTTCTTTCCCAATGCATGAGATCAGAAATTGGCTGATCTTAAAATTGTTGACCACCTGGTAAGCGTGCCGGATTTTGGATGTATAGGTTATTTGACATATGCTTTGCATTGCTTTTTATAAAGTGATGTTTGAGACTACAGCATGCATCACTTGATGATGGGATGCTATGTGAATACTAATCGTGTGCTGGTTGTGTCCCAATCCTTGTTTCCTACAACAGTCAACAGCTGATTCTCATGCTATGATAGTGAAATGTCCTAGGTCCATAATGTTCAAGGCATCCCTCACAAGTATAATGCTGTTAAAATTGGTTGGAGTTATGTATATTGTGATTTCATTTAAGGGGTAATCAAGTAACAGCTAGATAGTCTCTTGTTGCTTCAAATAAGTTCAGTCACATGAAGTTTGGTTATCCTGCATAGTGTAAATGTTGTGAAATTGCTTCACTAATATAGACTGTTGTATAGAACATGTATGGAAATTATGAAATCTACTGCCAATAGACTTTTCTTGCAAAACTGTACATCACATATTTATTTTAGAGATCTATTTTTGGGAACATTTATTTTTAATATTGATATGTTATCCTTACTTTTAACTGTTTAAAATGTGTAAAATATGTCAAAGAATAAAACAAAGTTGTTAGACTTGGCCATTGGATGAGAGAACTTAGATTGTTTAGGCTACTAGAAGTTTTGAACCTGAAATTATACTTACATGGGCATTGAACTTCAACGTAAATTTTTAGTTTTGATTGCATATAAAATCATGTTGATTTACTAATGTTCAAGATTGTTCCAGAAACCATGAGAGCTGGCCTCCCTCCCTTTGTTGTAGTACCCTTTTGTTCTTTGGATCGAAGAATTCTCATATAATTGGAAAGGTAGTTGGTATGCTATTGTTAGGGTCAAGGACCATCATTATTTGGCCTTTTTTATAATGGGGATTTTTGGTGTGTCATTAATTGTACAAGCTCACAATCTTTATACTAGAAATATATATATATTTTTTAATTTTTATGGTTAAAGATTCATCGTCTGATCTGGATATATAATTGAATTTTGTCTTTGATGTAGATTCTTTGCCATAGTTGTGCAATCATTCTAGACCATAGGATGATTTAGTGAAAGTGATACTTTATTCCTTACCATAATAATAAAATCTCTAGAATGGAATTAACTAAATGAATTTTGGTGATTTTATGTGGGCTTTGTGTAAAATTTTAAGCTGTATGTTATTTTTGGGGCTCCGTTGTTGACTGATTCCGGTTGAGAGTGCCAAAGAACTCATGCATATGTGCAAATGGAAGCATGAGAATGTAGAAGTGGAGTCATGCTGCCTGTGTATTAAGAAGTGCATCTTTTTGGTGGCCAAAGTAATCTGATTGTACCATGTTTGTTGTTTAATTGTTTGTGTGTGATTGATGATTTAAGTGGATTTTTACATTCAATTGTGAAGATAAATGGTCCTATTTTAACTTTTACACTCTTGTGAGTTCAAGTTGTCAAGTCTTTGCTGCCTCAAATTTCTCACAATAATATTTGTGAAAGTCACAATTTTCCTGTTGAGATTTATTTTTCTATGTACTGGCATGTTTTCTGGTAGTACAACATAATTGTGTAAAATCAATCTATATTTAGTTTCTGTGCCTCTCCCCGCAATATTTTGAGCAAGTTCTTCCATCTGTATTTTTTTTTTCCCCCTCAAATTGATGGTTGTTGATTTTGTTTTAATATAACTAAGAAGCTAATTAATCTTGTGCTTTATACTTGGCCTTGAGTAGCTAATCAAAGCAAGTGAAGAGAATCGTTAAGCATTTTGTGGATTTTTGCATGAAGATTTGCAACAACTAATGAATTTCATGGCTATTCGAATTCAAGACTTTCCTAAGAAATCTTTTGATCAGAGTTCTGTTCGTTCCATGTCCCATTTTCCTGTTAGTTGTCCATCATGGTGGAATTCAAATGAACAGCAAGTTCCAGAGCTGTTATCCAAGAACATAAGTTTGAAAGTTGAATCTCCACCGCAACTCTTTCATGATGCAAAGTATTTAGGTCTTCAATTACCGGACCAGGAATCATCCTCAGCTCAATCAATTGGTCGATCTCACCATGAAGTGGGTGCTGTGGGAGGAACCAATTCTCAAGATCAATGCATTTCATCCGAATCTGGTATTTATATTCTTGGACGCAGATTTGCCTTTATATAAAAGGAAAAAGAAAAAAAACCCACCTTTGGATGCATGATTTTATTGGCAACATTAGTATTTTTTTAATTACACTTGTAAGGTATAGACTGTTCTATTAATAATATTTCTTTGTTACAAAATGACATATAAGAAACAAAAATGAAGGAAATATATATTTGATCATGAAAATTATGCATAAATTTCTTGTTACATAGAAGAAACAAAAATGAAGGAAATATATATTTGATCATGAAAATTATGCATAAATTTCTTGTTAGACTTTCCTACATTTGTCAACATATTGCACTTAATTTTTGCTATGGGAAGTTATTAAGGCAAACATGAAGTCTGACTGTACATATGACATTTCTGTTAGGTATGGAGGATATTCATCTTTAAGACCATATTCCATGTGTTTTGTTGCTTTCATTTTCATGGAAGTAGAAATACGGTAATGTAGGATCACATGATGTATGTTCCTGCTAAAAATTGCACCTTCAGTCATAGTACGTTCATATCACCAGATTCTTCTAGTCATCCTTGATAAATAAGGGCAGGTTGGCCTAAATCAAATTGATATAACTCTCTTATGCACTCAGGTCATGATGAAAACTGTGGGAAGGGAACGGAAGGTCAATTGAAGCCAGTTTTTTTATTGAGCAATTCCGAAATTGTGTTTAATCCCTCACAAGTTGATTATAACCATGCAACGGTAGGTTGAATTCTAGTATGTGGATATCTGCTTGTTGGTGTACTTGTGAAATTAATGTTTCATCTCCTATTCAGGTTCATACTCCATGTGCTTATGGTGATCCTTACTTTGGTGGGCTATATGCTCCATATGGACCACAAGCTCTTGTAAGTTTTCTTTTGAATTTGCAGATTTGTACTGGATACTTTTATGTAAGGATGGTTAGGTATAAAAGTGAATCTCCAATTTGCACTAAGATTTCATTATCATCTTGTCAAAAGAATTATCAGTTTTTACACAATCTAGGGATTGCTTTGCCAACATAATGTGTTAAGGGATGAGCTTTAATCAAATTGTTTTTAGTTGGTTTTTCTTCTATGACGAGTGCTCTTCTTATGATGTAATTGTAATTGAACATGACCAGATTCAGCCTCAGATAGGCTCCCAGATCATGGGGATAGCATCTGCACGAGTCCCACTGCCCCTTGATCCTGCAGAAGATGGACCCATTTACGTCAACCCTAAACAGTACCACGGGATTCTGAGAAGGAGACAGTCACGTGCAAAGTTTGAGGCTCAAAACAAATTACTTAAAACACGAAAGGTATGTGCTCAGTTAGTATCCTTTAATCATTAGGGCTGTCTGGTACTTTCAAAAAGTTGGTCTTTGAAGTTTCAAAAAATATCGTTGCTTAAATGTCATGTTTGAAATCAAAATGTGATATTTACTTAGACAACTTGTATACACACATTAGTTCAGCATGAATAATTGAATACTATGTGTTTTGATTGTCATCCAGTTTTTATGGCGTAGACCTATATTTTGTGAGTTTATCTCTATCAATAGAGTCTTAATCACGCATTTACGATTTTCCCAACAAAATGCAGCCTTATCTTCATGAGTCTAGGCATCTTCATGCTCTAAATAGGATTAGGGGATCAGGGGGACGTTTCCTCAGCACGAAAAAGGTCCAACAAGACAACCCAACTCACAGCTCTAGTGTCAATGGCATGTCAGACTCCATGCACATACATCAAAAGAATGGTGGTTCGGAATTTGGAAGTTGCTCAGAAACAGTGGAATATGCTGCTTCGACGACCACCTGCTCTGACATTACAAGTCTCTCCAACAGTAATGTCATTTTCCGGCAGGCGGAACACGGATTCTCTGGCATTTCTTCACACATGGGTGGTGCTGTGCAGAACAATGGGAGACTTGTTCACAATGGAATGCATCACTGTGCTTCAGTTGTCCGGTGAACCTCACTGGCAGGCAATTCATCCTTGGCTTTGTGACTTACTTTTAACGTTTCATTCTTGCTACTATAAAAACCGCTTTGAGGGACTCAAATGTATCCAGACCTTTGCTTTCTACTTCTTAGACATGTTGTAGGGATATTAATGCGGTTGTGAAGGTTGTTTTATGTTGGCTAACTTGGTTATGAAGATATTGAGTTTATCATCTTTCTTAGTCTTTCACACAGTTCAAAATATCTCAAGGGATTGTGATTTTGTATTTGATGTGATAGAGTTTGATATCATGGTTCGAATCCGTATAACAAGAACTTCATGGATATGAGGGTTGTTTATTATGGTATCAAAATCAATTTTATCGCAGATCGTGAGTGTTGATGCTTGCTGTTCACTCTGTAAATTTTAATTTAAAGTAGATGTAGAATCCACCTAAATGCGGGGGTAGTGTGTGGGCAGATGCTTGTAATCATGCAAAAAGGTGGAGAGCAAGTGAGATAATTAACATTAACGAGCACATTTCGGTTAAGAAGATATTCGAAGTAGTACGACTCCAAAGCTCTTTTCATTAATTCACCGAGCGGCTGATTCCTTATTCTAAACTTGTTCTTCATCTTCATCAGCAGGAAACACTATGCATATTTACTTTTGCATCATGAACAGCCGTTGAACAACAATTACCTTCTTAATTATTATTATACAAACAATATTATATGACAGATGAATTGCTATAAGGGGTTTTATCAAAATCTCCTCTGTACTTCATCATGTTGGTCAAAGTCTCCCCTCTAGTTTGTTTTAATGTTCAAAATTTTCCCTCTTGTGTACATTACTTCCCAAAATTATCTCTGCCATTAAGGCATTAACCGTTCCGTTTGTAAATTGTCAAAACTAGAAGGGTTATAGGTAAAGTAATATAAAAGGGAAAGTAACGCACTAGAGTTTTCTGTAATGCCAAAATCTCCCACACACCGAGGAATTTTGATATTTCCCAAGAATATAATATTAACATGTTTTAAGAAATATTTAATTGAATAAAAAAACCAAAAATATCTGCCCTTTGTCTCTCTCTTGCTTCGATCATCATCAATTATTTCTTTTTTAAAAGATAATTTTATCCACATTTTAGTGACTGAGGACACAATTGAGTTTGCGTTTTGTTCAAATATTTGCACTTTCTTCCTAAAGTATTTTCACAATGACTAATGAATCACGGCTTTCCCATGCATCGAAACCAAAGTAATTTGAAGTCAAAAAAAAAAAAAAAAAAGACACATCAATAAAAAGAAAAAGAAAAAAGAAAAAAAAAAAGAGTGATTGCTGAATGTTGAACCCACAGTAATAAAGAAGGGACCCACACAGACAAGCGTCACATTTCTCATTGGATTTCAAGCTCCCAACGACATTAATCCAAATGAAGAAAGAAGTCGCACAGTTTCATGTAAAGTAGAACACAACCCAAATTCAACATAAAACCCGAAAAACCAAAACCAGCTACTGAAAATTCCTCGACAAGAAGAAACAGAAACGGCAGCTGAAACAACAAGAAGAAGAATAATGGTTTCATACGTGAGTGCCATGTTGTACGGAGTGGGAGGCATAGTGATGGCCGGGATGGCCCTGCTCGTCGCTTTCCAGGAAAGACTCGTTTACGTTCCGGTTCTTCCGGGTCTCACCAAGTCCTACCCGATAACCCCCGCCCGACTCCGCCTCTACTATGAGGACGTCTGGCTCCGATCCTCCGACGGCGTTCGCCTCCATGCCTGGTTCATCAAGTTCCGCCCCAACTGGCGAGGTTCGATCCGATTCCTTTTCACTCGCTCTTTCCTTTTTTCCGATTCGTTTTGTTTTTAATTCTCATGCTTAAATGTTTAGGGTTTTTCTTTTGGCTTAAAATTGTTTGTTTGGCTGCTTTCGCTCAATTTTAAATTTCGAAATTATACGCATTAATTTTTTTTTTTTGGGTTAATTATATTAGAGCAGTTTTTGTTTTTGTTGCAGATTTGAGTAAATTTTGTTGATTGGTTGTCATCGACTGTAGTGTAATTACAAGCTGTCTGGTTATAAGTGGAATATTTATGTGGTTGTGGGTTTTTTATCCTGCATAATAGGTTGTGAATATAACATGCATTTTTGAGGAAATTTTAGGATCCAAAGTGGTTATGAAAATGAAGTTTTGTAAGTCATGGGTTGATGGTTTAATTTGATTTTAATTCTGTTGTGTGTGGACATTGGGTGATAATGGTGTCTTGTGATTTGAATGCTTTACTAGATGCACAGTTTGTCAACTGATTTGATGTAAGTTAGAATGTTACTTGGTTAAAATAAAAATGTGATTATGGACAATAAAGTAACAGTCCGAATGATTTGGTTTTTGTTTCTTTGTCATGTCATATTAGATAGCTTAGATTGAAAAACATTGCTACTGTTGGAGGCTTAAAAAATATTGGTGTTAAATTTTGCAGGTCCCACAATATTGTTTTTCCAAGAGAATGCGGGAAGTATCCTTATATTTAATCATCATTGCTTCTTTGGGTAATTTTGCATTAAATGTTTGTAATACTTTAGTTTGTAAATCTTATTTACTTCTGCTGGCAAGAGAGAGTGTTTGTTTGTTTATACTGGTGGTGGCCTTAACTGTTATTCTCCAGATATTGCTCACCGTCTTGAAATGGTTCGCATAATGTTGCAGAGATTGCAATGCAATGTATTTATGCTCTCCTATCGAGGGTGAGTATTGCTCTAAGCAAGTGTTATTCTCCTCTGTGTTCTTTTTTAATTCAACTTGTGGGCATCTGGATTATTCTATGCTCTTTGCTTGCCTGACTTGATCTTGATGGACGATAATTGCTTCATTTATTTTAAACAGTTATGGAGCAAGTGATGGCTATCCTTCTCAGCGTGGAATTACGAAAGATGCTCAGGTGTGGTTAACTGTCAATCATATGTTTTGACTTCCGCACTTCACTGTTCTAAATTCTGGCAATGTCTCATTCTTATCTTTGCTTGTTCTGCTTAGGCTGCATTGGATCATCTTTCCCAGAGGGTTGACATTGACACATCTAGAATCATTGTGTTTGGAAGGTCACTTGGAGGTGCAGTTGGAACTGTGCTTACCAAAAACAATCCTGATAAGGTATTGCCCTAGGCATTAATTAGTTTCTCTGTTCTTTTTCCTTCCTCCTTTAGAGAGCCATTAGCTATTTTCTCATAGTTTAAATTTTTGATTAATTGGATCTTGTAGTATAGAAGTGACCAGAATAGTGATATAAGTAATTGAATTTAAGTTTTCTTTTTCTTTTTTAATTGTTTAATCTGAATGCTGGAGTAGCATATGGCATATTCTGTAGTTGTTGAACCATCTTTTGGTTAAATTTACTTTATGGTGCAACTATAGACAATTTGGTCATTAGCATTCCATGCAAGTCTGTGCATTTTACAAAATTACAGCTTACTTTGATTAGGATATAAGTCTTAGTGTTAAATGTCTTCACTATTCAACAACCTCAAGAATAAAGTGTTAGTTGCTTATATTAGTGAATGGAAGCTTAAATTTTGAACATATCTTTTTTTTTTTTTTTTTGAAAGAACATATGCAATTTTTTAATTGCTTGTTGGATATGCTTTGTGGGCTGTAATTAACACAATGTTTTAGCAACATCCAGATCGAATTGGTGATAGTATGGAAAGCATGTAATGCATGACTAAATAAAAACTTGTTATAAACAGTGGATATGGTGAGGCAGGAGTTATGTGCCAACCCAACGGTTGATAAGATGGTTTTTTCTAGTTCAGTTGATAATTTTAGTTTTATTATAGCTCTCTATTTTGTTGCCTCCCACACTACCATAAATAGCATAAATGTAAATGTGGAATGCAATGGCATCTCCTTTCCCAATAAAGCAGCAGCTGCTGCTTCACTTGCATCCCTTTCCCCCAGCCCCCACCCCACTCAGAATAATTTAATGGTAGCTGAAGCAGGCATTTGCCTGCCATGAGATCTCAATTGTGATATCTATTTTTTTTCCTTAAACTTGTATTTTTTACATCATAATGTTCGAAACTTCATTGTTATACTTACGTAATGTTTAGTTCTCCTTGATTTTAATCAATCAATTCTCTACATCTTTCTGTGAGTGTAACTTATTTATTTGACCAAAAGAAAATTGAAATAACCATCGTTTATTGTGTTTACAGCTAGTTAAGTTTCTATATATGATTCCTTTATATGTTCTCAAGGAATATTTCCTGCCATTCTATATGTGATAAATACTTGCTACCTATTGCAATTAAGGCTTTGTTACAAAGATACTTGTATAACATGCCTTCTGTATAAAATTGTTTGGTGTTTCAATTATCTCCTTTTTTATACATGGATCATTTGTTAAGTTCATTGTTGTTTTCTCTGCCTTCATGTTGCAGGTTGCTGCACTGATATTGGAAAACACTTTCACATCTATTCTGGACATGGCTGGAGTTTTACTGCCTTTCCTAAAGTGGTTTATGGGAAGCAGTGGTTCTAAAGGTCTGAAAGTTCTTAATTTTCTTGTACGTTCTCCGTGGAGTACCATTGATGTCATTGGTGAGGTGAGACTTTTCTATTAGTTGAAGCCTCTTGTTTTGCATAGTTCATTGTTTAAACTTTAAAGTTATATTGCACATATACATTCAAATGATTAGTGTACCATGTTGTTTTGTTTTAGGTTCATAAAATTCACTAGGGTTACATGCCTGCTCTGTTAAACCACATTGCTTTCTTGCCTTTTATTAATAGATATTTTTGATAATATTGAAATATAATCTAAACCCTGATAGGCTGATACAGTGGGATTTGATGCCAAGACCTGGTAGTCATCTTATTGCTTTCTATTGTTGTGAACCTATTTTAAGTACTTTTTTTTTTTGCATTGTCTAGAAGATTTTAAACAGTCGGCTGGTGCTCATTGGTCATTATCTCCTTTTGTTGTTCTTGATCCTTACTTGCTTAGTTCACCAGTGTTAACAATGTTTGTGTAACCTTACTTTGCAACTTATATACTGCAGATTAAGCAGCCAATCCTTTTACTTTCCGGGTTGCAAGATGAGATGGTTCCCCCATCTCACATGCAATTACTGTATGCTAAAGCAGCTGCTCGTAACAATCAATGCAAGTTTGTGGACTTTCCTAATGGCATGCATATGGATACTTGGCTGGCTGGTGGTGATGAATATTGGAGAACGATTCTGCAATTCTTTGAGGAACATGTTCCAGAGAAAAAGGAAATTCAATCATCCAGTGATGGCGATGGTACAGGTTTTCCCTGAATCTTCTTTAACTCCTAATATTACAAACCACATAAACCACCAGAAAAGAATGGGATTACAATTTGATTGAGATAAAAGGGAAAAAAGAATCAAGGAAGAAATTCTTTGAATTCAATTGATTAAGCTAGTTTTGACATTGAATCATTTACCAAATGTACTTCTGTTGGCTTCATTCGAGGGGAATCTAGTTATATTGCCTTCCGAATGGCATTAGCCTTTTCATCTTTGCAAAATGCTTTATTCTGTCAAGTCAAGCCTCAAGAGTGAGTGGTTTTTGTTTTTTTTTTTTAATCTTTCACAGAACTGATGTCAGATTACTTTAACTTTTATGGTATTTTACTTGTACCTTTGATCTAAATCGCCTGCATTTCCTTGTTTATCTCTTCCTTCTGGCAAATTCAGTCTCAAATCATATAATGAGAAATAATTGAGCCTCTGAAGTTTTGCTTTTTGACTAAAATATTTTATTTTGCGATTTTCTTAGTGTCCATAAGGGTCTCTAGACTCGCTACTCTTTTTCATGATTTTCCTTTTCTTGATGTTTATTGTATTCTGGTTTCAGATTTGAAGGGGAGGTGACTGGCTGACATGTAAACTTTTGAGATTTTATTAATTGGTTCACACCAGGACCTCAAACTATTTCTACCTTTTTTTTTAAGTTGCAGCAATTGACAGCTCACTGTGAAAGAGTTGCTGCCTACTGGGTCCTGACATTCAGATGTTCTATTGAGGAGCTTTTGTTGGTTTGACAAACTTCATTAGATGCCGAACAATGCGAATGCCCTTCCTATACCGTATGCTTTTAACAGATACATTCAATACCTGATCAATTCTGACTGATTCAATGTATGAAATAAGAAGTCTCTGAAAATGCAAATATGTGCTTTTTGTATCGATATATGAACTCAAGATTGTTTATATTTGAAAATTTTCAACATCCAAGTTTTTTACCAGTTGTATCAGATTAATTGTTCATTGATTATAAATTCTAGGCATTCAGTAACTGATCATTTGTTCTCGTTATATTACTCAATTTAAGTTGATGTAATATGTCGAAGTAGAGGCCCGTCGGCAATCAGATGCTCGTACCACTCATATGAATCCTTCATAATTCATATGGTTGGATGCTTGGTGCCGTTTGATACAATGTGAATGTCCTATTTGGAAGAAAAAATCTTATGTGGGATAGTTTCACCTGATGAGACCCCCCAATGAAATGGTCATATCCCATTAATTTACACTAGGATATGATCCTACTTATTTTTTACGTCCGACTACGAGAGGTGACAAAGGTTTATTGGGTGATCTTATGATATTAATGTAATGGTGAAACCGACCTAAGCAAAATTTTCACATATTCAAATACGTCACATTAATAATAGAAGCCTTGCCGATCAGAGGTTGAAATCTGAAGTGGCATTCTGTTAATAATGCTATTCACGAAGGTCACAAAGGGCATTGTGAAGTAGAAAACAAATGATTATTCATTTGACACAAACACCATGCGCAAAAGGTCACTTAGAAAACGTCAAAATTTTGTCTTTAGTATGGGCATAATCGTCATTTGATCAAATCATTTGGAAGCCTATATAAAGTGCACGTGCACAAACACAAACTGTGAAAACCGTAGTCTACACAACGCTCCTTTAGCCCCCCAACAATATCCACGTCCCAAAAGCTCAATTCTAAAACGAGCATCCAGTGCGCAGGTTAACGAGTGCGCACCCCTCTGCGGCCCCAAAAAAAGCCCTACAAATTCCGGAGATGAATCCCGTCCCAGTTCAAAGACTTAATCATTCGCTTTGATTACATTACATGACACGTGCACGGCTGGGAATCCATCTGGAGGCAACTCACAGATGCGATCGATTTGCATTCACCTGTTTCTGCAACCGCGGACCCCTCATCTCAACTAAAACCCAGTTCAGAGATCCGTTAAAATCCGTCGGTTCAATGACCCAACAGCAAACGCGGCAGTCACTCGTTGGAGATCGGCACCAACGAATGGCTGCCACGTGGACATAGTGTCTTTATCATCCACGTCAGCCCAAAAAAAAAATGAAAAAAACGAAATTGTGGAGGTCAATAATTATTTACACTCTAATCCACATATATTTTCCCTCCTGATATAAAAATAAAAAATAATCTGCGTCTCCTCTCAGGCCTCTCTGCTACTCAAATCGTTCCTGAAAACCATAGATTACGGCTAACATCCAGTTTCTCGGTCGCACACTCTCCAATCAATCTGTGCATGCGTTTTCGTTTTTCTCTCTAAAATTCAAATTTGGAGAGAGTTCGAGTTCAAGTGTGAGTGAAGAGAAATGGACGGAGGAACGCAATACAATCCGCGAACGGTAGAGGAAGTTTTCAGAGATTTCAAGGGCCGTAGAGCCGGCATGATCAAGGCTCTAACAACTGGTCCGATTTTATCTTCGTCTTTTCTTGATTTCTTTTTTTAATATTTGTCTCTTGGGTTTAGGGTTTTTGTATTTTTTTTTTATTCTAATTTTTTCTTTTATTGAATTGGTTGTGCTTTCCAGATGTTGAAGATTTCTACCAGCAGTGCGATCCTGGTTCGGGTTTCTCTTTTTGCTCTCTTTCTTTCTGTCACGTGTGAATTTGTTTGTGTGTGGTTACCGATTATTGAAATAATTGCAATGTGATGTGTTCACTGTTTTGTTTTGCATATCTGCTCAAGCTTCTTGAGTTTGCTCCTTTTTTCTTTTTTTAATTGTTTGGGTGGTTTTATTCTTATCAAACTGAGAAATTGCATATTGATTGAAAGGACATGCAAGTTGAAATTACTGTGATGTTTGTTGGTTCTGAATCTACTTTGCTTGTGTTAAGTTACTTGAAGTGATGTAGTGTTCTTTGTTTTATGATACTTGTGATCTTGCACATCTTCTGTTTTGTTTTTTTCTTCTATAATGTTTTTTCAATTCTTAGAAAGGTTTTAGTTGTTAATTTAAAAGGGCTTCGAAGGCTTTTTTTTTTTTTTAATAACTTTTTAGTGACTGTCTTTAGCAATTTCTCTTATGTACTGTGGTCATAATCTTGATGACATTCATTTACATACACCACTACAGATTTGGGAATGAATCGATTTGTAATAAAACTATGTCTTGATCATTAGGATGATTATGTTGTCACATCAGGAATTTATGCTGATAATTGTCGTACGGTTTTCTGTCTGTTAAATGTATTTCCGTGAGTTTGAGAAATCTTAGGGCATTATTGCATCGGATATATCTGCATTTTTAATTCCATCTGAATCGACCAGTGTTTATTTTTAGTAAGTGTTAGCGCATGTGTCTCTGCTGTAGTTTTTTGAAGTGTTGTTGCATTGTAGGGAGAGTCAACTTGTATGATAAAAAAGGTTTACACCTGCTCTTTGTGTTATGTTTGTGCCAGTAACTGAGTGACTATTGTTACTTTCAGAGAAGGAGAATCTTTGCCTGTATGGATACCCTAATGAACAGTGGGAAGTCAATTTACCTGCTGAAGAAGTTCCTCCAGAGCTCCCAGAACCTGCATTAGGCATTAACTTTGCCAGAGATGGGATGCAGGACAAGGACTGGTTGTCTCTGGTTGCTGTTCACAGTGATGCATGGTTGCTTGCAGTGGCATTCTACTTTGGTGCCAGATTTGGTTTCGATAAAGCTGACAGGTATCTCTTTTACCTCCTTCCTTATTATTCTTCAACACTGTGTTTTAAGTTCTATATTACTTACTACTTCTCTTTGTCTCATATAATGAATTTTGTCAAGACTTTATGGAAGGAACAAACAGATGTGAAGTATCAACAGAAATCGATAGGTATTAAGAATGTCAGTTAAGTTCATGACATTGACATGTAAAAGGAATACTTTTTATCATGATATGTTATATTGAACAGATGTCTGTGTGACTGTTGGTGAATAGTTGCTCATCATGGAGCTGCCATCTGTCCTGTCTTTCTTAAAGCTACTTTTCAATTAATTACAAATGTCCCAAGATTTTAATAACAAATAAATCTATATTTTTCTCTTTATTTTCTACACTGCCAATAAAAACTTTCAGTTCTTTTTTATTTTCCTTTTTTTTAATGGTTTTTTTGCTTTTAAATGATCAATTTCATTGTCTGGGGCAACACTGTTATCAAAGCAAAGAAACTCGTTGAGTCATTAAAGCGCATGCGAGATTTCTTTCAAATTGTCCTTTAGAAGAATTAACAAACTTGAGAAAATTGTGTAAGGCGTCTTAACAGCTTGTGAAGTCAGGTGGTTTACTATTTTTACTATTACTTTTATATATAATTATGTCAAAATTTATTAAACAATATTAGGCACTTAAAATTATGTCATTGTTCTAAGAATATATTTAATCGCGAATGATATATATGATTTTATTGTTCTTAAAATTTATTTTTTATTAATGTTGCTGTGTTAATTATCTATATTTCTATGCTAATTTTAATAGTTTATTATGTTAATTCAGAGGAAGAAAGTCCTCTGAAAGTTATTATGATATATATTTGTTTAATAGTTGATGAACAATTTAAAAAGAAATGATTAGTGTTGTATTCAGTGATGATTTACTTTGTTTTAAATGTACTTGTATCTTCCTTTAGGTAATTGTGGATTTCAAGATTGATTTAAGTTTAGATATGTAAGAACGCTTTAAGGAAATTGCTCAAAATTGAAATGATAATTTGGTGAAGGATGAAATTGATTATTTGGTGGTTGATAAATTTGATATATATTTAATATTTTTTAATGGCATAAGTTTTAATGTGAATTATAATTTTCCTTAACTGGTTAGGTTTTTTCAATCTATTGATGATATAATTATTGTTAGATAAAAAAGAAATTTTTTTTTGTTACTGGTTCTTTAAGACAAATTTAATGTAAATTGTGTTTTTGTTTCTTTGAATTTGTTATTGCTATAAAACCTATAAACTTTTAGTTGCTATATAAGAACTATATATATATATATTTTAATTTATTATATGAATTTTACTTGATTATTTTTTATTTTCATGATAGAATAATTATTTGAATTTAGTTTTGTATTGATTTTGACATTGTTTATGCTGCTAATACAAAAAGTGGTGGAATGTAGATAAAATCTTAAAGCCAATGGTGGTTTTTAAATTAAAGAGAATGGTAGATATTTATTGTAGTTGAAGTGCGTCTGTCACTAATTGGAAAGTGGTTTTAAAGAATGACCTGGCATGTGATGGCTTCAGGAGCAACTGTTTACCGTCAGTCGCCTAGTCAATAGTTGGTAGCATGACTCATATTTTTTAGGTTAAGAATACATGGTACTACCAGTGGAGTAACATTGTGGAAATCAGTACCTTCATCGGTCCCCAGGACCCAGCACAGGGTAATTACAACGCAATCAGGTTCTGTGACTGTCAAAAAGTACGTAACCTTAAAGTTGTTCTTAGGATAATTATTCATCCATCAAATCCTGTATGCAATTAGCATTTTAGATTCTGAAATTTAGTTGTTGAGAAATTGTTGCATGTTATTATTTTTCTGTCTAAATTTTAGATATTTATTTTGTGTAAGACGAGAACTTATTACTTGTAAACTATTCTGGCAAGCTTACATTTAATAGGATACAAAACAAATGATGATGAAAATTGAGTAATTGGCCCTATACTGTCACTTCTATTTTGAATATCTAAATTTTGTAAATACATGGAACTTAATAATTTGTGTTCTTGTTTTCAATGATCTACCTACTAACTGCAATTTTCGGTCCAGGAAACGTCTCTTCACTATGATAAATGATCTCCCCACAATATTTGAAGTTGTGACAGGAAGTGCAAAGAAACAGACAAAGGAGAAGTCATCAGTTTCAAACCACAGTAGCACCAGATCCAAGTCAAGCTCAAAAGGGGTAAAAGAAACACACAATTTTTTCTTGTGTTTGACTTGAAAATTAAATGATTAAATCTGGAGTATTTGTTAGATTGTTGAAGTTTTGATATGTCGTGGTGGTTGTCATGATAAATGTTTTAGGCTGACATGCAAACAGTGTTGCTTTGATTCTTAGGCTGCTGCCTTATTGTGCAAAATACTGCATTGTTGGACAGTATCTAGAATTACCCTAACCCGGCAAGAGCCTTACTTCAGCGGACCTTAGACTGATGATCTTATTGTCATTGCCTGAAAAATTATCATAACAGTTCTCTGAATCATTCATTGTGGCATTATTGTTGTTTCTCATATTAATTTCATCAGAAATCTCTGATCTTCGTTTCCTCTTAGCATCTAACATTTGCTCAGTGATTTAAGCGTCTCATATTTGTGCTGAACAGTGACTTCCCCTTGCTATTATTGATACTGTCAGTGTTACATATCATTTGAAATTCTCTTAGGGATTAATATTGTACTAGAAATTGTTTAATTGTATTTATTTGTACCCACTTGTTGAAATGGCATCGCCATACCGTTTGGTTCAGGAGAGATTAGTTGTCGGTCTAAGGAAATTGAAGAATCTAGATGTAAAGTAACTGCATGTAACTGGGATTTATGAGTTATCATGGAAACAAGCTTCAATTGCAAAAGATCACACAACAGTTTCCTTGTTATATGAATAAGATAGACATTTGAGGTTCTTAGATACTGTCAACTATTCAATTTGATGCATCAGTGTAGTAGACAGAGGTGGTGGTGTCTATTAGAAGTAATTAGTATTATTTACATTTCCTTTCAGTTTTGTGCAAGATCTAGTGTTATAGGAATGACACTCAAATTGACATACCAAGATCTGGCAGTGTAGTTTAGCATTTAGGTGATATCCTAATATTTGGATTACTCATCCATGGGATTCAGTTTTATGTCACTTGTTTTATAAATAGATATTTATGTTAGACTTGGAAGAACAATTGACTTTGTAAAATAGACTTGTGTGTATTCAGTAGATTATTCAGATTTCAGACTAAGCCAAATGTTAAGAAGTTTTTGCTGGACTGTGTCTTTCTGCAATTTCTTGTGCTTCTTGTCTTAATTATCATGGTTGTTTGATATAGGGTTAACTGCTCATCTTTCTTTTTTCAATTTATCATTTAATCTCACCCTTTGTTGCGTTACTCTCTCTTTGATGGACCTAACTACAGCGATCTTCTGAATCTGGCAAATATTCAAAGAGTGTGCAGCCTAAGGAAGAAGACGAGGGATTGGATGAGGAGGAAGAAGAAGAGCATGGAGATACCTTATGTGGGGCATGTGGAGAGAATTATGCTGCAGATGAGTTCTGGATTTGCTGCGATATTTGCGAGAAGTGGTTCCATGGAAAGTGTGTGAAGATCACTCCAGCCAGAGCAGAGCACATAAAGCAGTACAAGTGTCCCTCGTGCAGCAACAAGAGAGCAAGACCGTGATGCTAAAGAAGTGGGTTTCACCTCTTGTAAAATCTCCCGTGTTCAAGTCATCTAACTGTTCGGTTGGTCAGATTTTCTGTTCTATGCCATGTTGGCCAGCACATGTATTGAATGCCCCAGGTTGTCAAGACTAGTTTACTGGAATGTGTTAGTGTTAGACACTTTGCAGGTTAATGAACATGTCTTCTATGTGGTTATTAATTAGAGTGGGATATGTATTTCCATCGTGTAGGAGTTTAGGTTTTCTTAACTGCAGAATGGCTGCTCTAATCCAACCTCTATTATTTTCGTTGCTCTTACCTCTTCATGTATGCTAGCGCTGTAGATTGTGCTGATCAGATTGATACGCAGGTTACAGCTTCGAATGTACTTGAATTCTATTTTCTGTATTTTCACTTTTCGTACCGTTTTGGGGTTTTCAGTGGTTTTATTTAGTCCAGGTGCAATTGGAATAGCAATATCATTATCCTAAAGATTTTCTCTCAATCAAATAAGATATTTTAGATTTATTAGGGAGATAAGAGTCTCACTTCAAGTTGTTTTTCGAAGGCCATTTTGACTTTGTTTTATCGACTATTGAATTCAAAATTTTGAGGTTTGCAATAAAATTTACGGTGATAATCTCGATATATATGTGAACGATACATTATTAGGTTATACCTTTTAAAAACAACTTAGGAAATGTTTGTTTCACATTCTTCATATTAAATATGTGGAAAATTGAAAATCATGTGTTTTTGTACTTGGACACTACAACTAAAAGCATATAGGTTACATTTAACTTAAACATACTTATATTAGTTGTAGTATAGTTGTGACATTGTAAGTTCCATGTTTTTCTGTTGTTATTTACATGATTTTAAAGTTCGATGAAAAATCGATATAAAAACTCGTCATTCCCCGATTTTCAAAATATCTCACAAAACCGGAAGCAGGAAACATCATGCATGAAAACCTTGACATCCTCATTGCCACTAACCCAACTCTCCTTCAACAGCTCATCATAAACTGCTTTAGAGTTTAGAGAAAGGAGGAGGAAGAAGATATAAATTCGGGATGAGGGCATTTCGGTAATTATATGCTATTCAATTAAAAACCATTTAAATTGCATTTGATATTGAAACCGAATGTGAACTCATGCAAGGCAGTTATTATGGCAGACATGTGAGTGTGCCTTATCTTCTATAGTTTGATCGGACAAGAGACCCTTAATATCACCAAAACCCACTTGAGCTTTACTGAAAATGACAAACAGATGGTTGGTTTATATGGACAAAGATATTTCCTCGTAACTCACGAGTCAAAGCCATGTATCGCATGTTGCTTCTCCCTGTGTTGACCATTATTGAAGTAAAACAGTGAGGGACGTGTCTCCAACTTATAGCATTCCAATTCCGTATGACGTCAATTGATCCTTGGTCATTGTCTGGACTTCACTTGAAGTAAATTACTCGAAACCTTACCACAGGCCCACCCACCATCTTTTTGTCATGAGCAAGGACTTGCTAACTTCCACTCTCCTTCCATGCAAATTTGTGGCCACTAACATTGCATTTTCTTTCTGTAAAGACCTTGGAATTTATTCATGTGTTTCCCAGAAATTGTGTCCGCTAAAATTACGTTCTCTTTTGGAAAAGGCCATGGAATTCCTTCTTGTTTAATTGTTTTCACACTATCCCATCCGACATTCCAATAGAAACATAGGAACAGGAACTTATTCTCAATTTATGTGTAGGGTTCACTTAATTTATATTGAATTAAGATTTTTAAAGAGTTTATCAAAATTTAGATATATTCAAACTAGGTTTATATAGAATTTTTTGAAAACCATATAAATCTACTTGTGTTCAATTCAGATTTATTTGGATTTTACTGAAATTCATATAAATTCAGATATATTTAATTCAAACATTTAAAAATCTATATAAAATTTATAGAATCCATAAATTTCATCAATCTGTCATTTAAAAAAAAAAAATTATCAAACTTCACTAAGTAATAAATTGAATATAAATATATTTCATTCCTTGGATTTTTAATTAGTAAACGTGTCATTAGTGTTGTTAACTGATTTCCCACTTCTTTATCTCTCTTCACTCGCGAGTATAAAAACGTACCACTTCTTCCTTCTCAAACTCACATCTCCACAAACAATTAAACTTCGACTGCTCCTAATTTAGTCTTTTGTTTGAATTCACTGATCAGCTAATGGCAATTGAGCATCTTCAATCCTCAGCTTTTCCTCTTCCAAAAGAGACTAAAATTCCCATTTGTGTGTTGGAAGATTCCTATGTGTCAACCACATCACACTGGAAGAAGGCTGGGGAGGCTCTCCAGTCTTCTCATTTTGAAGAAGTTCATCAAATGGTGTCACAATTTGCACAGGCTCAAACTGTTGACATTCAAGGCACAGGCCTCACTGTTGCTCAGGTCACTGCCATTGCACGTAGAAACAACGTTAAAGTTAACCTTGATGAGGCAGTTGCGCGTGCCCGTGTGGCAGAAAGTGCCAATTGGGTTGCTGAAAACATCTCTCGTGGAACAGATACGTATGGTGTTACCACAGGTTTTGGCTCCACTTCGCACAGACGCACCACCAAAACTGCTGATCTTCAAACGGAGCTGATTCGTTTCCTGAATGCTGGAGTGATTGGCAAAGAGTATCTTCCTCCAAGTTACTCAAAGGCGGCTATGCTTGTACGCGCAAACACCCTCATGCAAGGCTATTCTGGTATCCGTTGGGAGATCTTGGAAGGGATGGCCAAGCTCATGAACCAAAATTTGATCCCAAAACTGCCTCTAAGAGGGACAATCACTGCTTCAGGGGATCTTGTGCCATTGTCTTACATAGCAGGGTTGATAACAGGCAGGCATAATTCCAAGGTGGTTACTCCAGACGGAGAGGAGATAGCAGCTATTGAAGCCTTGAAGAGAGCTGGAATTTCAGCTCCTTTCGAGCTGCAAGCAAAGGAAGGCCTAGCACTTGTGAATGGAACAGCTGTTGGTTCAGCTGTGGCGGCCACTGTTTGCTTTGATGCCAACATTTTGGCTCTCCTTGCAGAAATTCTCTCTGCTTTGTTCTGTGAAGTCATGCATGGAAAGCCAGAGTTCACAGATCCTCTAACTCACAATCTTAAGCACCACCCTGGCCAGATCGAATCAGCTGCTATCATGAAGTTGCTGTTGGATCAAAGTGACTACATAAAAGAGGCGAAGAGTCGACACGAAAAAGACCCTCTTACGAAACCAAAACAAGATCGCTATGCACTGAGAACCTCTCCACAGTGGCTTGGGCCACAAGTTGAAGTCATTCGAATCGCAACACATTCAATCGAGAGGGAAATCAATTCCGTGAATGATAACCCCATAATTGATGTTGCCCGGGATCTTGCTCTCCATGGTGGGAATTTCCAAGGGACACCAATAGGTGTTTCTATGGACAATCTCAGGATTGCCATAGCAGCAATAGGGAAGCTCATGTTTGCTCAATTCTCTGAACTTGTTTGTGATTACTACAACAATGGTTTGCCTTCCAATTTGAGTGGAGGGCCTAATCCAAGCTTGGACTACGGGTTCAAAGGTGCGGAGATAGCCATGGCTGCATATTGCTCGGAGCTTCAATACCTGGCAAATCCTGTCACAACCCACGTACAAAGCGCTGAACAGCACAATCAAGATGTGAATTCTCTTGGTTTGATCTCAGCTAGAAAAAGTGCAGAAGCTATTGAGATACTAAAACTAATGTCTGCAACTTACATGGTAGCTCTTTGCCAGGCGGTTGATTTGAGACATCTAGAGGAAAACATGAGAGAAACTGTGAAAGGCATTGTCCGCCAAGTTGCAAGGAAAACCCTCTACATGGCTGAAGATGGTTCGCTACTTAACTCACGTTTCTCTGAGAAAGAACTCTTGCAGGTTGTTGACCACCAGCCAGTTTTCTCCTATCTTGATGACCCTGCAAATCCTCATTACGCTTTCTTGCCTAAACTCCAAGAAGTACTTGTTGGAAAAGCACTTTCAGATTCCAAAGCTGATGAAAATGGCTATTCAGTATTCAAGCGGATTCCAATATTCATGGAGGAACTCAAGGCAAGACTAGGAGAGGAGGTATCCAAAGCAAGGGAAAGGTTTGATAAGGGAGATTTCGCAATAGCAAACAGGATAAAGAAATGCAGTACTTATCCGATATATGCATTTGTGAGGGTTCAGGCAGGAACTGAGCTTCTCAGTGGTGCCAAGAAGGTGAGTCCAGGAGAGGATGCTGAAAAGGTTTATGAGGCTATCGATGAAGGGAAGCTAGGCGATGTTTTACTGAACTGCCTGACCAACTGGAAAGAAAACCATGTTCTTCCTGAGTCATTTTAATTGTTTGTCATTTTTGTTTTTCTTCTAACCTGAAAGGATCAGCACGGAGGGCAATTAAATAAGCTAATACTTTCCGGTTCTCTTTATCTGTTGAAAACGTACGGGAATTATAATAAGAAACTTTTGAATTCCTTGATTAGAAACTTGCAAACTGATAATTTTCTGTATGGTTCTGACGAAGATAGGAAAGCCATCATAATTGGACAACCAAATCTAAGTGCTCATTACCTGAAGCACCAATCATGCATCCATGGACAGGATCATGTTTAAAGCAACCATCTGTGCCAACAACTAAATGAACATTTTTAAATAGGCAACAAAAGCTAATGACTAAGAAATTATTAACTTTCTGCAACAACAGTTCTTGCAGGCATATGGTAACAGATATAAACAAAGCATAAGTTACATAGCTCAAATGCATAATGACAGAACATATAAATATACAAAGAAGAAGAAACAAATATAGCAGAAATCCTTTTTTTTTCTTACCTTGTATTGCATGGACAAGTATTGGTCAACCATTTCTTAAATACAATAAACAAAAATGCCAAAAGCAGAACTTATCAGCCTTGTTCGGTCTTAAGGACAACAACATGTGCAATGTACTAGCAGTTCTATCTCAAATATGACTCTATCGAGACCTCACCGATCTACAGATTAACTCAGTTCGGCGATAATCTGCGATCAGAGAACTATAATTTCTACATAGAAGGGGTTGAATTCCTTTCACACTGCTTCAAATGCATATTCAAGTCACTTCAATCTAATAGTTTCATTAGGAAGAATAATATTCGGATTCCGAATATGAGGATTGAGTGCTGCCAATTCCTTCCATTTGGTCCCAGTACCATGAACACGAGCTGAAATGCTCCACAAAGTATCACCAGGCTGCACCTTTGTTGTCGGAGGGGCTGCAGATTTAGAAACAACCTTTGACTTCAACATTGGGTGCTTATTGTTCTTCCCCATTCCATTAGCAAGACACCAGCGAGAACCAGACTGTTGCTGGGCCTTGTTACCCCAAAGCTTCTTCTTACTGGGTTCAGTCTTAAGACCTGCAACGTGGACTTCAGTGATTTTGAATTGAGGAATGCCTTCCTCTTCAGGAGTTTTGTCTTCTTTTATCTCCTCCTTTGTGTCCTTTGTCTTTTCCACCGACTCAGACTCATCGTCATCATCATAGTTAATCTTTACCTCTGACACGGTGCTATATATTTTCTGCTTCGGTGGGACAAAAACTCTCTCTACCTGAATAAGAGAAAGCATTGGAGCACCAACAGGCTCATAGTTTCTGAAAGGATCACGTAGTTGCACCATTAGTGCTACAGTGAAGTTATTCCCCAACAAACCACACTTTCTACCAGATCCTCTGCCTCGCCTTTTCTCTCCCTTAGCTCCTCCACGAATCAAGTCCAACGAGGTTGCATGATGGGCAGCAAGGATTTTAGAAGTTCGCTCACTGATTTGATCATCATCGTATATATCACCAGAATCCAGCCTCATCCATTCATCAAGAGTTAGTGATAGACCCATTAGTCCATCAACTTCATCACCACCATCTTTTACGTCCAACAATTGCAATCCAGCAGCCCCCTCCAGACCAAGGGACCCAGTTATGTTGACCCCCTTGCCCTGGAGAGCTGAAATTTCCCCAATAGACTGTGTACTAATGTTTGAAGGAGCATCTTCGTCGGACATACCAGATTGTATTCTCAGCCCTTCCATTGAAAGTGCTTCAATCTTATCCATAGCTAAAGGGGCAAGATCTTCTAGGTTTACATATTCTGACCCCATCTGACTGCCCACTGAAGTTGAACGATAATTACTGCACCTGGATCCAGATGATGTTCTTTTTCCCATCTCTTGCCCAACAGGTAAGTCCAGCCCAACCTCTGATTCATGCTGCAACATGTACTGGCTGTAGCAAGGAAATAAATATACAATAAAAGAAATTATTAAACCAAATTTACGAAAAGGAGCATAAGGTGCTTCCAATGCTGTAAATCAATGATAAAATTTGGCTAACAAACCTCTCAGGCCCCTCTAGGGTTAATCCAGCTTCCCAGGCTACTTGCTGCATTGTTTTCCCAGTTAAATCTTCCAAAGGCATTAACTTATTTGCCTGCATGGAGAGCTTTTCAATTCCAACAGATGCCAATCGCTGTAGTATCTCCATAATACCAGAACCCATTTCTGCTGGCACCACGACCGGACTAGACACCTGCATGATCAAGCTCCCACCACTTTTAGAATTGCTGAAAAGTGTAGGATTCATAGACCGCACAAACCCTCCATTCTTTGTCTGTAGAAAAGGACCCAACCCTTCCCCAAGTGACGGCAATTCTAGCGGCTCTCCAAGAGGCAAATCAATTGGACTCCCAAAACCAGTAGTATGTTTTGGCGGAGAGCACTGAAATGCTTTCTCATTCAATCCCCATTCACGCATTAAAGCTTCTGTCTCCAAGTCTTCCAACATGGTGGCCCTCATTTTGCTCCTTGCATCCTGAGTTGCCATCAAATGCTCCTCCTCGGCAGCTTGAATAACCGATGAAAGGTCAAAATCATCAGAAGCATTTCCCCAGTCAGATGCAGATGGAGCACCAAAGCCATGTTCCACCTGGCCCACATCATCTATACCAAAATCAAATAGAGAAGAGCCACCAGCTAAAGCATCCTTCTCAAATTTCCTTAATAAACGCTCCCTCGGAGACTCTGGCTCACTCTCGGAACTCAGGCCAAATGGACTATGTTCGATTCCCAGCATGTTCAAAAACTCACTTGCCACAGAGTCAGAAAGATCTTCCAAGCTACGTGACCTACCTATTTTAGGCGTTTCGTGATCCATTTTAACTTCCATGTAATTCGCTTCACGTTCAGGAGAATCTAAAGCTTCAGTCTCCAACATAGACACACTATTCAAAGCTGATTCCAATTCTTTCAAAAGTGATTCTTTAGAACATATGTCATCCTCCTTGGTGTCACAATCAAGGATCACATTCTTGTCAGATGCCTCTAGGTCCTGTATAGAAGTGTCAACTTTCACAACTTGAGGACTTCCAACAGTAGAATCAGCAGCAGCTTTTATAATCACTTCCTCCGATTTCACTTGATCCTCTGATGATAACTCTATCCCCTGTTCAATCACAGAGAATTCATTGTCTTCACATACGTTTTCAACATTTTCTTTATCAGACTTGAGCACAGAATTGGAGTGTGGTTTAGCCGGTTCAACATGTTCGGTGAACTTGTTAGGTTCGTCAACGTTTTCTTCATCAAATTTCTGATATAACACCTTCACCGAAGTGGCAAGTTCTGACCTTGATACTGGCAAAACCTCATGAAGATCTTTTATGTCCTCGATAGATTGAGCCATAGCACTGGATTTCTGATTAACTTTAATGGGAAGAGACTCAACACGCCTTATTGTTCCCTTGCCATCATGTTGACCAATTCTAGAGACTGACTTCACCACACTTGAACTATTCTGCCTCACACTCAAAGCCTCAACTCTATTTGCACTTGGATTTGAATTATCACCGACCACCACATACCCAAAACTGACATTCATTGTGGCACCTTTAGCTTTCCCAGACAACTTAAAACTAGTAGTCCACTTCCCTGAGCTCTTCTCCTCCTCCAGTTCTTCCAACGTAAGCGGAAGCAACCTCGTGAGGTCAATCCGATGCTTACCCAAATCAAGTTCTGGTGCTCCACACACCGAAGCATAAAGCAAGAAATGCTTAGCTTCATACTTTGCAGAATGATGAGGTCCATTCCTGCTACCATAAACCGAACACGTGTGGGTCAACTTATCTTCAAACTCAACCCTTCCATTAAAAACCCTAGCAGGAGGAGTAGCCAAGCCCTCGTCACGCCTCTTCCAGTGCACAAGAAGGCTAACATCATTAAAACTCGGGGGCAAACCTTCAATCAAATGGACTTGGAGAGAAAAACAGCAGGTAAACCTACGGTTTTTAACATTAGTAAAGGCCTTTAATGGCTTCCAATTCCAAATAGACTTCTTGTCCTTCTGAGATGGGTCCTCAGGATTACGTTTTAGCTTTGACCTGGCATCAGGCATGGGAACTTTCCCAGTCGATTTGGACCGAGAACGGGAACTCGCAATCGAGGTTTTTAAAGAGCCTTTGTCTACATAAAGGGCTTTGCTTATAGCTTCGATCTCATTTAACAACCTCCCGCTATTTGAACCCTCACCAATTTTCTTCCCTCTTTCAGCTTTTGACAACATATCTTCATTATCAAATACAAATTCCAAAACAAAACAAAAGAAGGAAAAAAAATCAGATTAAACAGAAGCTCAAAACTACGACTTATCAAAACTGTATAATTTATATTTACAAGGTGACTAGTTTTCTATATGTTTGATGCAATTTTAAATACATAATCCAAAAATCGCAATAAACCAAAATTTTATAAACAAAAGAAGACGAGTAAAGATACCAGATGAGAGCTTGCTGAGAATCAAAACTTGTTGACCAGAAACCCTAAATTAGTCGAACGAAGACATCGTCTCTCTTTCTATCTACAAAAATTAAAATAGAAATTGATTTATTAACATTTTAAAACAAAAAATAAAATAAAAATCAAACTGATAGAACAGAAGAGGAAGGCAGAGAAGGAGAAATCTCACAGAAAGAGTAACGATGTCAAAATCACCGTTATCTCAGGAAATGTCGTCTCTCTCTCTCTCTCTCTCTCTCTTTGAAATGGCGCTGGCTGCCAGCCTGCCACCCAGTTCTCTAATCGGAGTTTGAAACCAACCACCACAACAACATTATTGTCGAATTTATATGCTGTTTAACGTTACTCCCCTTTTCTTTACTAATTCTTGTTTCCTATACTATATATATATATTTTTTATATCACCCAGCCTTTTTTTCTCTGTCCCTCTAATTTTTCTTTTCGATTCAATTTTATATTACTTTTTATAGTAATATTATACTATCTAAAATTTTATTTAAAATTATTATCCAAATTATATAGTAAATTTATTTATAATTACCACACCATCAATACATTATCTATCATTATAAATAACCTTATCATATCATTTGGATACAAAAAATGAAAAATACTTTTAGAAAATATAGTATTATTTTTCTTTTGATCATTTTAGAGATATTACATTCAAATTGTGGATTTTAATAAAATTAAAATCATACATATATTCAAAATTTTATAAATCAAAAATCTAATATCTTATAAAGTTAGTTTAGTATGATAGATTTTATTTACTATATTCTTGATAAAATTAACATAACATGTAATAAATTATAATTTTTTCAAATTCCGTATATAAAAAATTTTAAATGTCATTGTTATCTTTTAATATCTAGTTTTGATAGAAATTTCAAATAATAATATTCCATTAATTAATGTATCTTGTAATGTACATTTTATACAAATCATATGACATTATATTTTTTAATTTCATTTATTCTATAGATAAATAATAGTCAACAAGACACTCCATCTATAATCATATCAATCATATTTATTCTATAAATAAATAATAGTCAACAAGACACTTGATCTACAATTATATCAATCATATCAATAATTTATGTTGAAATCATCAACTAATTATTTTATCTGGCTTGAATAGTAAAAATATAGATATTGAAAATAAAAATAGGTAATAAAGAAATGTAATTCATATAGTTACACCTCAATAAAATTGTTGCTTCTTTTAACATGATTAAATAACTAGGTAAGCCAAAATAAAAAATTAACTAATCCAGAGTATAAAAGCCTGGATATAACTAATCATGTTTGAAATATTGATGTAGCTGAATATGTGTGGGTAAAAATAGAATATACATCAAGTTGATATCGAAAAGTGTTATAAGGAAAAGTTGCGGGCAGCATTAAAATTGAAGGCGAGAAATCAAACGTTTGTCTTTAGCATAGGGGCGTTGGTAGTTGTTGCGGGCGTGGAAAGCTTAGCCGTGTGATTTGTTCATTGGAAAATACTTTGCTTCCATCTAAGATTCTCGCAACGTGTAACAAAATGCTTTCCACTTTCCATCGATAAAAACAAGTTAAGCTCAAACGGCATCGTGTTGTCTAATTAAAAAGACAATATTGTTTACCCATTTGATATATATATATATATATATATAAATCTTTACACCTCGAGCTCAAACTTCAGTGTAGTTTAGATGGATAGCGGAGTACACTAGTGATATTCTATAAGTAGAAGAAGAAATTAAAAATCACTCTTTGTTTTAACTCCTTAAGCTCCACTTTGAGAGTTTTTTTACCTCTTGTATTAATTTTTGAACCTTAGGTTCTCTTTTAGCTATATATAATCTCAAACTCTTTTTATTATTTCATTATAAAAATTCGTTAATTCTTTAGTCCCAGAAAAGAGCTTTTTTGGCTCATTTTTTTTGTTGAGCCAACTCTATACATTTTTCAAGGTGTGACCATACTGGCACCAATTCATTGGATTCCATCAGTGGTATATATTTTTAAAGAGCTTTTCTCATCTCATTTGGATCTATTATTTTATCAATAAGTTTTGCTTGGTTGTGAGGTATATTTGATCAATTATAATTTATATTTAAAAAATGATTGTGACACTAAAATATAATAATATAGTATGTAAATGTTTGGATTAACACTAAATATTGTTCTCCTTCTTAGATATCATTTAAGGTGAAGCAATTTGAATTTATAATTATTAAACTGAATCGACATTGTTTGTCATAATTCATATTGGATGGTGATTACTAGATATTGTTTTTAAAAATATTATATAATCTTAAATCAAACAAATATTTATTTAAATCCACAGTTATTAGAATTTATGTTTTGCGATTTTATTAAGTGAGGTAGATTACATACAACTTTTGATTCCCTCGGCACTCAAATTTGAATTTCGTAGGCATATAGAGGATATTCTCTCTCTTGAGAATCACGTGAGGAAAGCTCCGAAGTTACGTTACTTCCAAAAGCAATAGTCTAGTATTTGTATGTCATAACTTTATCTTGTATTATAAGAAATTAATTATTACTGGTTTGCTTTTAAAAGGGAAAATTTTATTTTAATCACTAAAGTTTTAAAAAATATAAAATTTTTAAAGTTCTTTTAAAAATAACTTTTTTTATCCCCTAGCTTTTTAAAAATTATTAAAAAATGTCCAAAACCTTTAAACAACGATCAACATTAACAGAATATATAAAAAAAATACTTTTATCTTTGATAATTGTTAGTTTTACGTAAATTATCGGATTATTCTAATAAAATAATAAATTTATAAATAAAATCTTTTAAAATATTTTTAAATTTAAGTTGTTAAAAATGATCTAGAGTAACCATTGATCGTCAGTTAATTATCGGTTTAGATTTTTTTAAAGAGTTTTAAAAATATTAGGGATAAAAAAGAGTAGTTTTCAAAAAAATTAAAAATTTGATATTTTTTAAAACTTTGAGAACTAAATGAAGTTTGCCGTTTTTAAAATGAAGCTGGCGGTGGGCCAAATCCAATTCAATTCCAGATACTTCCAACTAGAAAATTGCATGCCATGACGTGACATGCATTTTTAAACTCATAAAAACTTATATGTACAAGTCAAATCCCCACTCCTATGTTCAAAATGAGGCGCCGACCAAATCATGAGATGGTGTCATATTTCTCACGGTGAAATCTAACACAAATTTCCCGCCCCGGCCCCCCCCGCGCCCCCCACCCAAAAAAATCTAACTTAAATCATCTCCTTAATATATTTTTAGGGATAGATTGTACTTATTCAACTTTTTTTAAAAAGCTTAATTTTAAGTTATTTAACACATAATTTATTTACTTTTAGAATAAATTATTATTGCAGCTTTTTCGTGTGCTAAGGTAAAGATGCCTTTCTTAGCCAATAAAAAAGGAATAAAATTTTGTGATATGGTGCTAACCCATTACACCAAAATTAATAAAATTATAAATTTATAAATTTGAATTAGAACTCATTCCTTTTCAACCATAACTTATAATAATTAAAATATATATCCAAAATTCTTCTCAAAATTATACTTACAACTAGTAGATTTTGTTTTTATGAACTCTCCCAAGTGCTTCTTAAGTTCTTGCATTTCTACTTGTATTAATAAAATAAAATATCATGTAGTTAAATTATTGATAAAAGCAAAACACTCTCAATCAATTAATGAAAAATAAAGATGAATGGTATAAAGAAAACAAGATAAATTAGATTGAAATAAATTAGGTTGCTAATTTGGAGGTGCTACTATACTTATCATATAAATGAAAACGTTTGTTGGTCTACCAACCATTATTTGTCAAATCACCAAATTATTAAGGAAGTGAGAAAAATGATATAACTGAAAATTAGTGGTGATTGCATATTTATCGTAATTGAAGCACAACATTATTGGTTTTAAAGAGAAATCAAGAAATTATAGACTCTTAAATTCGAAGGTTGGATTGAAGCAACATAATACTCAAGTGAAAATAACTTCATGGTGCTCTAAAGAGGAAAATAACTTTATGGTGATTGTTGAATGAGTGTAATAGGATATGAGTTTTGGGTTTTCCTTTAAATATTTACAGAGGAACTGAGAGAGGTGTAATAATTTATGGTGATTGTTGAATAAGAGTGATAGGATACGATTTTGGTTTTCCTTCAAATGTTTGTAAAGGAACGAAGAGAGATATTTGGACCCAAATCCAAGCTAAAACCCAAAGTTTTAAGAGAGAAGCCCAAGCTTGGATTGGGCTTGATAATGTAATACTCATTCTCTCGCATGAAGAAGGTCACTAAGTTCGACACTCTAAACATAGATTAGAGTGTCGACTCTAACATATACATTTTGTAGGAACTAAATTTCTAATCTTTTAGAAGTTGAAGAGGTATACAACCAAACATGCTGAAAAATGATGTACGTGGAGAAGTTCATTTTGATTTTTAAATTATTACAGTCGATTTAAAATTTGAGGAGATAGGACTATAGCTTGAAGTCATTATCTCAATGATATAAATTTAAGAGCTCTACAGCTTATGAAACTTACCTAATTAAGAGTTTGATGGTATCTCATTTTGAATGATTTTGTAAAATTAAATGTAAACAATTTTATTTTAAAATATAATGTAAATATATTGTTTAATAAAAATTTAATGTAACTTAAATTTTTTAAATAACATTTTTAAAAAATTGATTTTTTTTTCTGAAATTTATTTTAAATGGTCTTATTTTATTAAAATAATTTAACATAACTTTATATAATTAAACTCATATTATATTATACATGAAATATAATTATTTTTTTCCAATGCAATCCTACATCAAATAAGAGTTATGACTAATTTTAATTAATTTTCAATTACATCAAACACATCATAATAATAATAATATTATTATAATCCAATCACATCTCCCAATCACATCCCCTGGAAGTAGTTCAATTCAATCTCAAGCATCGTATCCACAGCGTGTATACAGTGTACCTCATGCCTCTATCTCATAACTCTCTTCTGTGTCAATTTCCATCGGTCTACGTGGCAGCCCGTGACCGCTTACTGTTTAGCGACACAAACAAAAGCCAATGTCTCACAAGAGAATATAAACAACAGACATCTCAAATTTTCTAGAACTGACACGTATACCCCAACTGCAAAAGTCGGACCACTTGTTTTATGACAACTGTCCTTTTTGACGTGTTGCCAGAACAAACACTGACTTTACACGTAAATTCACACTTGATCCATTGGATGGTCACTATTAACAAGCTCAAATAAAAAGTACATGGATCAAAAGTATATGCAGACATTTTGATACGCGTGCAACTTTGTCAGCTTAAAGTCCTTTGCTATTGTCCTCACACACGGTTAAGGTATCTAGACAATTGGACTTGAAAATGTTCTTGTTAAACTGTTTTATGTCCATGGCATTTGTAATTTGTAGCGATTCTATGTTTCATTTTTTTTTGAAACTAGAGATTCTATGATTCGTTCTGTTACATTTATATGAATCAACACATCACGCATAATTTTGAAAGGACATTTCTAACGGTACTACTATGTTGGAGAGAGAGAGGCAAAAAGAAACACACGTGAGGGAATTTATGATCCGATCAAATCTGGGGGTGATAACCGAATTAGGAAAACTAATGATGGTGAGAATAATGATGCTTTCCCAAAATCTTAATTTAGCATTTGTTTAGTACAACTTCAAATCTTAATTTAGCATTTGTTTAGTACAATTCATCTACTGATTATAAATAATTTTGTAATGTTAAAGCTCAACTTAAATTTTTTTACACCGTTTGGTTGAAATTTCAACCGTATTTTAAGAAAATTTAAAAAACTGAAAAAAATCTATTTTGATAAACTTCAAATTTTAAGCTTAACAAGTAAATTTTTACGAACTTTTTATAAAAGATTAAAATATTTAATTTATTCTTATTTTATTTTATTAATATATTTACAGTTTCCTTCAAATATAAACACATAGTTTTTACTTTCATTCATTTTTTATTTTATAAAAACATATGATAACTTCTCTTTAATCAATAAATTTTATATATTTTATGTATTTTATTTATTTATTTTCAATTGATTTTGACTGACATACACATACTACAATTTTTTTTTTTCTTTTTTATCTTATGCTGATTCTTTATATATATACTACATATGTCGACATTGCGTGTGTGTATATATATATCTTTCTAATTTTTGTTTTTGTTTGTCATGAATATTATATGTCATGTCCGTTATATATATATATATTGTAATTGGTTTGGTTACTGGTTCATTGATATATATATACACTATAATTTTATTTCTCGAGACTAATTAAATCGGGAGTAAACAATAAAATCTTTATTATTATTAGGATTACTTAATTGTTTTTGGTTGAGATTCAAACAGTTACATTCCTATAATGAATATACTACTCATTTATCTTTTATCTTTTTAGTAAAATAATAATTGAAAAGTACTTTAAAAATAATTTAACTAAACAATTTATAATTCAAAAGAACTTTTTAACGGATAACCAAACAATTAATAACTTTCTTCCCAAAATCTATTTTTAAAAGATTTACTTTTAAAAGATTTGCTTATAAAAAGATACTTTAAGAAGTTGTATGAAGCGAAGTTTTAATCAATTAAAAATGGAATATGTTCTAATTAACGCTTAACACAAACACGAGATTATGTTTTATAATCATCCTCATTAACAACTCCGCAGCCAGGTAAACACAATCACATTTCTGTCTATTAACCAAGACTTTGAACAGAGTTTGTCTCCGGAAGCAGAGAGAGACTTTTCGTTTTTGAAAAAGAAAAAACTCCATCTTGATATATTAATATATACACGACACACAAGAAAGCGACACCTTTTCTCTACATCAAATTGTATTGGTTTCTGGATACCTGAAGAAGAAAAGCATGTCCCACAACGAAGAGGCCATGGAGGATACAAACGGGGATTCATTTGGGAGGGTGAAGCAGAGGTTCAAGGATCGATCCCAGGTACACTTTCTTGAATTTCTTGTTGGTTTTGATCTGGGTTAGCGTTTGTTGATGGTTTTTGAGATCTCGGGTGTCTTTGGTTTTTTTTTTTTTTTCTTGTTGTAGAAAGTTGTTCAAACGAAGGAAATAATGTCGAAAAAGGCGGTTCAGACGAAGGAGATGTTGTCCAAACAAGCCGTTAAGATCGCTAAACAAGCAGAGGAACATGAACGTTTCATCAATAAGGTGAGAGTCTATGTGGTGATGGGATTCATTGTTGCATATCGTTTTTTCAATGTTACTATTGATTGTGCATAGCATGTTTGATCAAGTAATACAGGATTTGATCTGTTTTTAACTGTTAAATAGGTGACACATCTTATGGGGGTTCTCGGTTTTGGAGGATTTTGTTTCCTGTTGGGAGCAAGTGAGTGACCGTTTCATTGAATCATTAGAACAATCATTAGTCTTGAGAAGTTAATTGATTTGTTTGTTATTCAACTTTTAATTCTCAGGGCCCCAGGATATACCTTATGTATATTGTTTATTCTATGTTATCTTTGTTCCTCTCCGGTGGATATATTATCGGTTCAAGAAATGGCATTACTATCTTCTGGTAAATTCTAGCTCTTTCTTGTTGCAATGATGCTTTATTTATGATTAGTTCGGGTATATGTCATTGTATAAACTATTGTGTTGAGAAGCTTCTATCTTTTCTTGGAGATGATTGATGTGGGATTGTAAAAATGGTTGGGTTGGGTTTAGCTATGCTCGATCATTACTATTGGTGTTAGTGGGACAGAGTGGCGTTGTTTGAGTTTTAAGGGGGCTGGAGAGATGAGTGGAACTGATTGAATATAGGTCTAGGTAGTAATGGAAGACTTATTGATATCTAATCTAGTGAGAATTAGAATTTAGATATTGTTGGATGTTGAAGCTAGAATTTAGGCTTAAGGTATGTCAAAAAATTTGAAGGGCCGGTTTTTTTTTTTTTTTTTTTGTCCCTAATCTAACATAAATACGTAAGGTTCAATGCTTAGTACATTTGAGAATAATTCGACATGTTGTTTTCTGTGTGATAATTGAAAGCCTGGTGGAAGCATTTCTTATCTGTGTGAGATTTGCAAAATTGAGTGGATACTCCTTTCCAATCTGTTGCTTAACATTTCTATTTATAAGATCTTAGGTGTTTATTGTAACGTTTACGTTATAGAAGTTTCTGTTCAGTCATCTGAAGTAGAGAAAGTAACATGAACGCTTTGTGTGCTAGGATTTTTGCTATTATGCCAATACAATTTTCTTGGTTGACCTTCTTCTGTATCCGAAAGATGAAAAGTTTTTCATGGTTTGCTTCTCATTTGCAGAGGTAAGCTTAGATCTTGTGGTACCTTTTCACTTTCTGGGTGATGAATGGTTCGCTTTGTTCACTTTTGCTTCCCATTGATGATCTGTAGGGGCCACTAGCTTGGGCATTGATTGTTTGGCGTTGTAGCTTGGTATTCAATTCTCTTGACAAAATTGTTAGTGTGTTAATTCATCTTTTACCTGGTGAGTTGGTTTCCTTTGTTTTGCATCTTTCCTTTACCACATCTAAAGTCTCGCTGATATCTTGTTTTCAAAAGAATAAGAAGCATTTGAAGACTAATATTTATCGTAAACTTTTTTATAAAATTAATTTGTGCTTGTACTATGTTCAAAGTGTAGACTAACTAGAAATAACTTTTAACTGTGTCAACCTTGAGGAGTGTTTAATCTAGCACATTCGATTTGATTAATATTTGATACTTCAAGTTATTCATAAGAGAGAGTTTGTGTGGCCTTATAGCTATTTCATCAGTTCTTAGTGATTACAATCTATCATTATGCTCTTGTAAAAAACTTCAATGTTAGTCTTGGCAGTCTGAAGTTTTGACAACTTGTAGGATTGTAGCAAAAGGTAAATAGTATGATAGAGTTACTCTAATGAACTGCAATGAACTTTTCTATGGATAGAACTTTAGATTTGTAACTTGACTTGGGCAGTTAGTGTGCTACAGCCTTAACTAAAATATGAAGATCTGATACCTGCCTTTTTGATTACTGTCACCAGCTAGTGTATTTAGGCTCTTTAGAAGGAAAGCTATTGTGTACTGTATAATATAGTTACGACAATACAGCTTCACATTCTAATGCAGTAGTATTTGTTTTCAGGGTTAGTTTTTTTCACAATTCGATGGTGGAACCCAGAAACCTTTGCTGCCATGCATCCTCAAGGAAGTTCTCGAAGAGCTTCATGGCCCTATGTAGAAGACAAATCTTACTTGTTGACTTGGTTGTTTCTGGTTCCCTTAGCTGCTTACACCCTCTGGCAGGTTCTTTATTTTCTCATTGTCAATGTCTTACGTCGGCAAAGGCTGTTAAGAGATCCTGAAGTAATGACCTCTTACAGGTTATCAATTCTCTCCCTGAATACTTTTCTCTAATAATATTCAAGACATGTCATATATCTACAGTTGGGTTCTCAAGGATTTTTTTTTTTTTTTTTGAACTTTCTCATATTTTTCAGTCATTCTAGTTGTTACTTAATTGTTTGACAGAGAACTGTCCAAGAAGGCAAAGAAAGCAAACAATGTATGGTGGCGTTTAAGTGGGTTGCTTGGGGATCAGAATCGTATGTTAATGTACATATTGTTACAAGCCATGTTTACTGTGGCAACAATGGCTCTTACTGTCCCCATCTTCTTGTCATACAAATTACATGTTAGTTTTCAAATACTAAAGGTTTCTGCAGCCGTTTGGAATGGAGGAAGTTTTCTGCTAGAAGTAATGCCTAGGCAGGTGATCATGAAGGAGAAGAAGAAAACAGAGATGCAGCCGGTGCAAACTCATGAAGACCAATCCCCAATTGCAACAGAAAATACGATTAACGACAACAATTCTGTCGAGACCAATCAGTCATAAATGCTGTGTACTAATACTCAGTAATAGTTAGTCTGTCAGTCATACCTTCGTTCTTTTCCTTTTTTCTTTCTTAGTTGGGGGTTTGGCTTGTGTTTAAGTGCTGCTTGAGACAGAATGGTTTAAACCATATTTGTTTTGAAGAAGCAACAATGATAGTTGTTTGGTTAAGTGTCTCCTAACTAAGTAATTTTGATTTGATACATTAAGTTCTGTACATTCATTCCTTGTATGCGAAAATTCAAACTAATTTATTGTAGAATGTGTTCATAATCCGACCCTCTAATGTTTGAGATAAAATAGTAGATTACGTGTTGTTTTGGAATAATTTTCCTGGCCAATTCCGAAACTGTTACTCCAATGCACTATGAGCATTGGGTCCTTTTCACTGCACTCTGAAAAGATATTGGGCTATGGCAGGGGTTATAACAGCTAAGTGTTTGATTAATGTCAATGATTGTTGCAATTCTTATCAATGTTCGGCAGGTTACTGAATCACAGCTAGTGTTATTCCAATTAAGGAAACTTGAAGTTCCTCAAAAATTAAAAAAATTAAGGAAACTTGAAGAACAGAGCTGAAAGGGTTTACAATACTGGTCTTAGATTGCTTTTGAATTTGTTAAGTAGATTTTTCTGTGGATGAATTCTCAGCATGTTAACAGAGCTATACACCTCGAGTGATTGCTATAGTTCTCATAAATCATGACAATTGCTTCACTTTGTACAAACCACATTCAACTAATGACAGAGTGGCAAGAAGGAACTCTAAGGTAGTGAATTCAGCATTGAAAGAAAATAAAACCTTATATAACATTGAACACAAATTGATTCCTCATACAGCAAATAATAGCCTATAAAAATACAGCTATTGTCACTTGCACCCCAAAACCACTATAAACCATGAAAAAACCCACAACCAACAATGTGAAAGAAGCTCGACCCAAAGGAAAAAAAGAATAAATAAATGGAAACAAAAAGAAAAGCCGTTCCAGGCGTGTCAGAAATTCTCCGACCTTGCCTGTTTTCCTATACCGCACATGATCACACCGAGTGATATGGCTTCTAACAAACAACCCTCGTGTTTAATTAACGTGAGGGAAAGAATGAATTGATCCAGACGTCAAAAAGCTGCTGCCTGGGTTGCTGAAAAATACATTATACACATGAACAGTGACTGAATGAGATTTATGAACAGGTGTGTAGAGCGCCTAAGAGGCCACGGTGAGGACAAGATTCAAATTTTTGAATCCACAACTATAAACATCACTCCACACGTGGAAGTAAGAACCCAAAACCTGAATTTTCACGTATTAATGGTGGAGGTTCGACATCAGCTATGTCCACTTGTCGCAATGACTTCGAGATGTCATCAACCGTGAACGGGATACTGCATTGATGTTAATTTGTAAGCAAACAGAAAATAGATGTGTTTCTGGATGTAGAGATTTAAAATGATGCAGAAAAACAATACGAACATGACGGTGTTAGAAATAATACCTTGAGTCATCATCTAATAGAAAAGAACTGCTTACGGCATTGTTTGAGTCCTCTGTCATGAGAAGTCTCATACTCGAAATAACCTGTTTAATAAGAGTTTCAATATTAAATTAGCACATGTGAAGAGCAGGGAACCAACCAAAACCAGGATGCAAATAAAAAAGTTTTGACATTATTTCATGGTCGTGGCCCACATAAACATCTTTAGCCACAACCAACTCAGGTGACGTACATCTGAAGACACACTATGGGTGCCATATTTGTCATCCCAGTACATGGTACTGATCCTGTACAACTGTTGTATGCTGAGAACCTGAAGAAAACACAAATATTACATATTTATATAATGAAAAGGATAAAAAAATAAAAACAAACATTAAAGATTGAGTAGCTCAAAAGAGAAACGGCACTCACAGGGCAAAGTTCTTTTGTTATTTCATTCAAAGTCTTTTTCGGCTTTTGATGTATGACCTGATTTGTACAGAAATTAAAATAAGAGTTTGCTCAGCAAATTATAGTGATAAATAAAAATAATTAGTAACTGAATGAGGAAAGCTATACAAAAAGATCTTACTAGGAACCCTACAGCCTGCCTAATATGCTTCAACTCATCCCAGGCAGACCCTGCATACTGTAGATAAGAAGAATTCAGGGAAGATATATAAAATGATAGGGGAAATAAAGGCCATACTTAATTGCAAGGTGCTTACTTCCTCACTCGCCTCATAGCACCACTGTTCTAATTCAGCCAAACCTGCTTTTACATACTCTCCATTACTGAATGAGCAACATTCGCGTCGCAGAAGAAGACTGCAGAAATGTATGGCATGTAATTTTCATGTTAAGCACTTGAAATTCATACTGCATAAAAATGAAATGAACAATACAAAGAGAGAATTTACCTGTTGAATAACTGAACATTGATGAATGAGAATATTTGAGTGAACACTTTGCGGACTAGGAAGGGGGGTACCTACAAAATCAGAACATGAAAGAGAATGATACTATGCTAAAACGTAAAATCACAAATTCACATTTTTTGTTTAGCTCAGAACTCACATTGTTCGCTTTCATAGTCTTCAAATAACTTCTCAAGCTTTTGACAATGCTTTGCCAATGTGCAATTAAAGCTTGCTGAGCAACAGCATTGGCTTGTGATCGTCCTTTAACTAGGCTTGCCCGTGAAGTCCTGGGTGCCTGCATTGATAAAGATGCTTAAAAGAATGAAGGCCGTTTTAAATGACAAGTCTTCTCCCCAATTGAATTAGGCTTTCTGGCATAACATACCACTTACAGCATGCACAAAAAGAAAAATGGATATAAAAAAAGCGCTTCAGCCAAACCTGAATACATAATCCAAGCAGTGGTGAGATCTCTTTCTTTAGATTGTCTCTCATCATTCCATATATTTTTTCAAGGAAGGCTGTGAGCTGCTGCTTAAACAGCAATGCTGGATATTTGGCCTCAACCTGCCGTAAGTCATCTAGTCTACCAAGGCCTCGACCATTAAGAAATGAAAATCCAGCACTTTGAGGAGATGCCCGAAGCCCCTAGAATTGACAAAGGGGAAAAGGAAAAGGATTAGGACAAATGTAAAGAAAGACCTACTAAGAAAAGATACTCATACAGAAGAAAAAGCTTCTTACTTGAGACATCCTCCCAAACAGAGAAGCTGATGTTGTTCTACGCCTTTGTGGTGTCAAGCTAGCTGCTCCACTAGCTTTGAGTGTGTGTTGGAGCAGCAGCAATAATGTTGATGCGTTAGATAGCCAATAAGCCAATACATCATTATTATCTTGGACCTAAAACAAGGTAGGCATTGCCAAGCTTAAGTCACTTAAATGCAAAGCAAAATGGTGCTGATGATTGATACGAATAGAAGAGACATTAAAACTACAAGAGAGCTTACCTCTATTGCTGAAGCTATTGTTTGGATAATACGGTCAAAAACAGTAGTCCTTTCAACTTCAAATGATCTCCAATGGAGAAGACATTTGTATATGACACAAGCAGCAACTGGTTTGCCCCCAGAAAATCCCAGGTTCTGTGATATACACTTGATCAGTAGGTCCTGGTTCTCCTGAACCAGAAAAATAGATTGTGAGAAACAGATCCGAATTAGAAAATGAACTAATAGAGCGCATAAATTAAACAACCAATATGGATGTCAACATAATATTTAGCTCACATTGTGGGCACAAATTGATTAATGCATGCCATGTAACAAATCAATGTACATTCCATACTTGCTAGGGTGACTAACCTGCTGTTTTTCATTCAGAGATTTTTGTGGTTTTTCCTCAGATTCAGGTTCACGTACATTGGATAAGGCAAGTGTATCCTAAAACATGTAGTAAACAATGAGCAATACTAATAACAAATCCAATTCTTAAAACTTCATCAATTATAAGAGGTTTACAACCAATGACATCCCTCCCCTTACCGATGCAACCTTCACCTCTCCATTTTGAACATTTCCATTTTCTGGATTCCTCTGAGAAAAAAAAAGAAAGAAAGAAAAGAAAAGAAAAGAAAAGTGCATTTGTATTAGATTTGAACGTTATATAGCAAGGATCGGTGACCTAATATACCATCTATACCTGAATTATCATTGTTTTTGATCGTGCAGACAATGATTTCCCTGTTGGTGACATGGTCAATGCCTGCTGACGAAGTACTTGATTTTCTGATTCTGAATTGGAAAGTTTCTCTTCTAGCCTGTATCCATAGAATAAACAATTATTGAAAAAAAAAAAAAAGTGAAACGCGTCAAAAGCAAAGCAAAAACCTCCATATAGGCGAAAGAGAGAGAGAGAGAGAGAGAGAGAGAGAGAGAGAGAGTAATGCAAATACTTGCAATCATATTCAAGATGAATAGTGATATAAACATGACCCAAGTCTATATTTGCATGAATTATATATATATATAGAGAGAGACACCCTCTTCTTGTAAGCATTCACAAACCTCTGCACAGACTCCTGAAGCTGATCCATTTTTTTCTCTGCCTCTTCAAGCTTCTTAACCAGATCTGCATTCCTGGCCTCAGCATCTCCACTAGCCGTTCTGACCTGTTCTGCTGCCTCTTTTTCTGATATCAGCTGAGCCTGTACATTCAAAAGTTCATCAACCATTGTACTCCACAAATTAAATCTCTAGGTCACCTATTGATAATGAGTAACATATGCTACTCCTAATAGAATGAAGATTGAGAAACTTAGGAATCATAAATCAGAATGATCAGTATTCTCTTTAGACTCGTAAACAGAATTATGGATACATTAATCAGATCAAAATAGTGAAAAACACAGTTAAATATGATGATGTCCTGTCATTTTAAGGCTTAATCAATATCAACAGGTGTGCTGACAATACAACTAAAGCCCATATATTCTGAAATAGCACCATCAAGAGGATGCCGTGTTGTGTTTTGACATGGAACTCTTGACAGACAAACTAATAAGATATTAGTTGAAAGAAACACATAATGTCACAAAAGTCTCATAGCCATAAATCATGCACTAGCAATATACATGCAAATTCAGCAGTACCATTCTGGAAAAAAAGAATGTGATATGTTGTAGTTGCTAAAGAACTAAAGAGACAGGACCATTCAATGAATCATCTACTCTTTGTTAATTTTTGTGTTTCTTGTCTTCGCTTGTGTAATCTTGTTTTGTTTTTATATGAAACATTACACTATCAAAAAAAAAAAAAAAAAAGGAAGAAAGACAAAAGGCAAACCATGGGTGGAGAAGATATACATCAAATTAAAATTATTATGATTGTCCAAGTTAGAGTGCTTACCTTCAAACTTTCTACCTCAGCCGTCAATGCCTCAACCTTTTCCGTGTCTTGAATTATGACAGGAGTCTCCTTAATGACTGGTGGTGCCTCTTCAATAGCTTTCCGAGCTGCCTCTCGTTCTTTAATAACCCTGGAATTTGCTTCTTCTACTTGTAATTGCATTGCATGCAAAGCATCCTGTAACTTGGCAATTTCTTGGGCTTTTTCCTCTTCTACATTAGTCTGTATGCAAATCAAAAGAAAACAAAAATAAAGCTAAGCTATGCCACAAAGCAATCATTAATAGTGACAAAAAAGATTATACTAGATTTAAAAATATTTATAAACTAAAGATTAAATTACCCTCAATTGTTTCTCAAATTGCAAGCGCCATGTAAGTTCTTCCACGCGCTTTTCCAGTTTGTCTTTTGCCTCTTTAAGGGCCCCTGTTTCTCTTGCAGCCTAAATAAATTAACACAGATTGTTACCACTTGATAAAATATCTTACAAAATGCAAGATAAATTACACGTTTACTAAAACAAAAATACATCAAAAACAGTGAGATCCGACCATTTTGAGCTTTCGAAGCTCTTTCCGAGCAATCCTTCGCCTCCAACCACACTGGGTAATTAATGTGGCCTTCTTAAGATTCTTATAATATGTATATGCTACATGGCGACGCAAATAAGCCTGAAAGTTACAAAAAATGCTCATGATAAGTTTGGGAATTAATTTGCTTCAGTGCATCATAACAACTAACTTTGCAACTTTAATCAGAAGAGAAGGGGCAAGAATACCTCAATAATAGTTGCAGCCTTAGTTTGCTTTCTGAATCTGAAATCATTGCGAGCAACCATTGCCCTTAGCCCTGTCTGCAATTTGATCACAGACAACCGTACTGTTACATAGGATTCCCTGGCAGTGTATCTCCTGAAATTCTTCTGGATCTTCACAGCTGCTGCTTCACGTCTTAATTGCTCATACAGTTTGGAAGCCAATTTCCCTAATAACAGTTTAAAACAGAAGCAAAGAGTTATAATATGTATCCCAAATATGTTATGGGCTAAAAGACATGTCTTAAAGGATGATCATATATACAAATCAATGTGACAAACTTCTGTTCTTTCTAAAATATTTATGCTGCAAGCAATGTTAACTGTTCCCATTTTTTATCGAACTAATGACAGCAAAAACAAAGATGAACTCAAACACTATGAGACAAACAACAAACCAATAAAAACTATTTAAGAACAGACCTCTCCAGTGAGATTGCAACATGATAGCAGCTTTTCGCCACGCAATGAACTCCTTTCTTGCAATATAAGTACGAATCTGTCTTTGAATGGTTCTAGCTGCATTCCCAAGCACTTCTGCTCTTCTTGCATCCAGTTCAGCCATCTGACCAGCTCGTAGGAACACTTTTGTCTTGCCTATCTGAGTACCCAATTACATTGAACACAATAGGTTAAGTCAGGGCCTCCATTGTTTAAATGCATCATAAAATCACTGGTAGTATTTGGGATAATTACGAAAAAGAAGTATAAATGGTAAATATAGAAAAAAAAATTGAAACTTCTAGCACTAAGTTTCATGGAAGCCGTCATAACTAATAGAACAAGAGATAGAGTCACATAGACACTTTCTGTTCTTTCTTTTTAGCTTATAGGGAAGAGATCAGTTGCATATGACTTGTAGTCTTGTATAAGCAGAACAAATAGAAAATAGATGCTTGAATGAGTAGGATACGAATGGGATGCTATAGACATCCCAGATGAGGTCAGCTAGGCCATTCTGGAGCGTGCTCAATTGCAATTCTCAATTAGCAAATGATTGGATGATAAGTGACAGAGATACGAAGTTACCTGATAACCTTGCAATCCCATCTTGTCCAGAATTTTTTGGCATGCAACCTTGTCATCATAGCTGTGAAGGAAAATTAACAATTTATGAAATTACAATCACACAAAGCAGGAAGACCAAACATTGGAGAATGACAGAAAAAAGAATACTTAAATTCCACATTTAATCCCCGAGCTTCTAAAACTACAAAAATAGAGAATATAAATATGACCTACTTTGCCTCCAGAATTTCCGGGGCAAGAACACCAAATCGGTGAAGAAACTCATAAAATGTTCGTCTTGTAGGATATCCAGCACAGCTGATCCTGATTGCCTCAAGAACACCCTAAATATAGAAGAAAAGCAGACATAAATTATTTTTTTTTTAAAAAAAAAATCCCTAATCATAAAACACAAGTTTTACAAATTTGAATAATCAAATGGTACACTAAAGAAAACACGGCAGCCAGATTATACTTACACCACATCGTAATTGCTGAATTATGTTAGCATTTTCAAAAATTGCAGGCTTGAGGACATTGTTTGGCTTTACACATCTGATATAGTGAGGCTCAGTTGAATTCAAGGTCTCCATTAAAGATTGAAGTTGTAGCTGCAGTTAAAGAAACATCTCACTCATTAAACAGCAAAGTTTGTCAACAAGTCAAGAATGTTGAATGAATGAAACTGGTGCCAGTATGGAATTAATTTAAGCTTATAATCACATTTTCAGTAAGAGCAGTACCACACATCAAATATATGTGCATGCAATCTTTCAGCAGGATAGCAAATCAGAGTTTGAATCAGAAAATGGTTTTCATCAATTAAAAACTGTGTTGCACAAACTGAATCCATTTTGCTGCCACAACAAGCCTAACAGCAGGAAAACAACTTGCTTTATGACATATTACTATATTTGTAACAAAAAAGCAACCAAGGAAATAAAGAATATAATCCACCGAGATAATGAGCATAATGCACTGATGTAATATTAAAGCCATAAGCAGACCTTTACAATGTAGAAGAAAAATAATGTAGAGAGATGAAATAACCTTTTAACTACCATCCTGCCAAGAGCCTCACATGTCGAGGGTTGAGAAAAAAATACATGGTTTCTATCAATAACAAGGCCCTAAGGTCTTAACTGTTCTCAAGATAAATTCAATTTTAACAACCCAATTTCCCATAAGGCCAGCAACATTTGAATTATTTCAGATTGTGTTTAACTATTTAGGCACAATGTGAATTTAACTGGATTTTCTCCGCTATTTGGCTTATTGGAACAGAGATAAAATATCTTTGTGGTTAGTTTTACATTAGATTTTCTACACAAGATCATATTCCAGATTTACAAGCTGGCTTTCATAGTATCTGCTCTCATCATAATGGAAGGAGCCAGAAAATGTTTAACAATTAATGGGCATAATTATTTACACGTTAAAGATTTGCAGTATTCAATATCACTCCTGACCATAAATTTATGATGTAACATTGGGAACAATTATTTGGATATCAACCTTGCAGACTAACATTAATAAAATTACATTTTATCCCATCAAGGAAATTCAAGAAGCAATAAAACTGTATCTACCTTGAAACGGGATCCTATGGAGGAAAACTTGGATGATTTTGATGATTCCTCTGGTAACTGAGGAAATAAACCCGCCACGAAAGAGCACTTTGAGGCCGTTAACAGATCCTGATGTTCTGCCACCACATAATCCTTATTTTTATCAAGAAATAAATCGGCCAGATAGGTTACCTGAAGAAAGAAAAATTCAAAAGACATCAGCAAATGCTACTGTATATGGAAATAAAAGAAAAATACAGAGACATTATTGGCTTACCTCCCCGGCATAGTGAGATATAGTGAAACTAGTACGGGACAGTTTAGGTTTAATGAACCGCTTGTTGTTTTTGAATGTCTGGTACAACTTCTGAGCAAATGTTTCATGTGTGGATTTAGGAAACATACTGTATGAAGCAAGTAAAACGAACATGAGGCAACAGAACAAATAAATTAAATGATACAAGCATCAATAGCAATGCATGGTGTTCTTCTATTCATTCAATAGCAGAATATTATTCACACTCTCTCTCTCACAAACTGCATCCACAACAAAGCCAGCTACTTGAGCTCCATAAACTCAAAAGGAATGATTAACCAACTGGAGTAAAACCAAAGTTCCATACCAGGCTTCATCTAGAAGTGCTATAATTCCCCCAGGTTTCTGCATAAGTTGAAAAACTTCATCATAACTATCTAAAATGATGCTTAGGGATTTAAAATATTAATACAACAATACAACCAAATTAATAACAATCCAGCGAACAAGAGAACATACCTTTTCAATCAGATCCAATACATCTTGGTTATCAACAAATTCTATGTAGCTCCAATTGATTTCCTCTTTTGTGTATTCTTCCTGTTCCATCTTAAAGACGTGCTGCAAATACAATTACCATTACAGCCAAATTAACATTGCCCAGGCATAGAAGACAGTAAACAAGGCAATGACTATTCCGAAAGTCAGCAAACCTGATTGAAATGTTGTTGTAGTTTTTCATTGGTAAAATTGATACAGAACTGCTCAAAACTACAGAATATGGTTTCATGTCAGCAGCAATGGTAAATACTAAATTGAAAATAAAATATAAAGTTGGTCTCTTACCTATTGAACTTGAAACTTTCAAACCCATATATATCAAGGACTCCAATCAAGGATTTTGAGTTTGGGTCTTGTCCAATTGAAGAGTTAATCTTATCCACCAGCCTGCCAATATAAACAAAAAAAATTATTTGAGTCGTGTATACTAGAGGATTAAAAAGATCAAATAACAGGTTTACTTTTCTTGACATGCATTTGTGATGTAGCATTAACAGTACTAAGGGAGTTCCCATACCAATCAAACAAGCGAGAGTAAATGGTTTTAGCTAGGGCATCTCTGCTACCCACAGCAGCAACAGGATCAAGAGTTCTTGTGATAATCTCTTCTGGTGTTACCATTACACGCTTTATCATTGCAGCTTCCAAGTTGTTGGCATCACACCTATAGTACAACATAGATGAAAAGAGGCATTTGAATCAACAAAGAAATGGGTACAAGATCAGGAAATAAATCGCACACATGAAGGAACCGATAGATCATACTTGAGCAGTTCAGCTGTCATATTGAGATGGTGCCTAGATTTCTCATCCTTGATGACAGAAGAGTCAATGTCCTCTCCCTTTGCAAATTCAATGTTTCCAAGATGCAGAATTGCTGCTACAACCCTGAAAATTGCGTCCTGAAAAGAATCATCCATTTAAAAAAAATCCATAAAGTAACATGTGCACTTCATATACTGAAATTGATGGAAACACTAACCTGATCTTCCTCGCTGATTCCAACTATATCCATAGCCCTTCTGGTAGCAAGATATTCTTGGGTGTCATCTACTCCATCCAGTGCATAACAGTTGGATTGATTTAAGTAGTGGAAAGATTTAGGGTTTTCCAATTTATACTTTTCTCTAATCTGGAAATTTAAAGGGACAATAATCAATTATAGCTAACAACCACAAGCGCAGGTGATCCTAATTTTGCACACTTGACATGAAAATAATAGAACTCATATCAATAAGGATGTCAAACATCAATACCTCAGGTGGAGCTGCACAAAGAAGGTAAAAGCAATGATAGTTTCTTTCAGGATCTGAAATTTGGCAAACACGAGATCTTTCAAGTAAATAAGTCCGGACAGCTGCCCCAGATATCCTCCCATTCTTGTCAAACTGGATCTCGACAAATTTACCAAACCGACTGCATTGGTGAAAGCAAGATGATTAAAAATAAGAAACTGAGCTTAGCCCATTAAATTTTCTGTAACTTTTAACTTGATAAACTTCAGAGTGAACACATAGTCACCTTGAGTTGTTGTTCCTAACAGTTTTCGCATTTCCAAACGCTTCAAGAACTGGATTTGACTATAAAATAAATGACCAAAACACCAATTCAGACAAATGTTCCAACCTCTTAGAATCAGAGAATATATAACAAAGACTGCAAGAAAAATACAGGAATGAAAGCTTTAAGCCAAAGAAAGATATCTTTCATCTTACTTCCAGAACTTGCTGTTCAACCGTCCGCCCTTCCACTCCAGATCGACCACCAAGGTAAGCAAGATATCTCATGAGCATCTTTGTTGTCTCTGTTTTACCAGCACCACTCTCTCCACTAACCAGAATTGAGTTGCTCTTTCCCTCATTAATCATCGCCCTGTTAATATAAAATAATGAAATCAGAGAAGCAGTAACAGAAAAGCTGTGTTTCCTCAAAAAAAAAAAAAAAAAAAAAAAAAACCTGTGATAGCAAATAGAACAGATGGAATTACCTATATGCAACATCTGCAACGGCAAATACATGAGGGCTTAGCTCTCCAAATTGGGCTCCTTTATATTGTTCCATCATGTGAGTATCATACAAATGGGGTAATCTTTGAAATGGATTTATGGCAATCAGGATGTTTCCAGTGTATGTCTGGCAGATAATAATAAGGTGATTTACATCATGTAAGAATACAAAAAGCACTTCAGTGTATATCTGCAACTTTCTTAAATAAAATTTTATTCAGCACGTGAGATGTCTGGCAAACTGAATATAAATCTTACATAGATTTCATTAAGTTCATATCTGGTAGACAAGTTGTGAAGAACTCCTGGTTCATGCAAATACGAAAGCTTTGTCATGTCATCTACACCTCCAGGAGGTGCTTCGGTATCTTTTGGAAATACTTTTGATATATTTGTGACAACCTGTAATAGCATTTCCGGTTAGAGAAAGTCATAATACTTATGATTATGATAGTAATGATGATCAAGGAGTGCTTAAGTCATAATTTTGTAAACACCAAAGTACCCTTCGAAATGACTGAATTAGCTTCAAAAGTAATCAATTTATTCACCAATGCCTATATAGTATTATTTAATACCACTTGCCTTAAAACCAATCAATTTATAATTGTCGCTTCAGATAAAGTAATGTTGATACAATTAAGAGAAATTTCATCTGTACCCAAATGTAGATAATAAACAAACTCTGCTAATATATATACACAACATAAAGCTGGGTTTTAACTCACTGTTTTCCCATTTGTACTATGAACATGAACTTCTTCACCAGTGATCTTAAAAACTTCCCCATCAATCCATGCCAGAACTGGGTCTTCAACCCATACATGAGACCCAACAATAATGTTAACGAGTGCAGCCTGCAAAAGGATAAAATTTATAAATCATTCAAACAGGATAAATGATTACTTCAAGAATGCTAGAAAGGTTTACGATTATTTCACAACATATATGCACAAGAAAGCAATAAACATAAGCATCAAACGCCACCAATTTCCTACATTCAACTTACAGTAGGTTTTTTCAAATTAGTGATGTCTAAAAGAGCAACCAATCCAAGTGGCAAAGGATACACATTGAGAAATATCAGGAATCACAGTGAAATATAATTTAAATAGTAGGCCCAAGTAAGCAGCTGCTAAAATTTGCCAGGACTGAGCTACATTATACCGACATTTAAAATGTATCATGAAGATATGAACACAAAAATGAAGGGTGATCAGAAAAACTTATAACACATCTGCACAAAACAAACTGTTTTAAAGTTTTGTAAGGAATCATATAAGAATAATGATCCCAGTTAGAGGAGAACTTCACTGCTTTTGGGAAAGGAGAGAAAGGTAAAGTTCATTGGAATTGTGCTGTTTAGGTGATTTTTTGGGTAATTTGTCAAGGAACCAGAGGATTTTTGAAGATTCGAGAGAAGAAGAATTACTTGTTTATGTGATAGAGTCTGATTTCTAACCTCTTTGGGGGCCTCCATTTCAAAAGATTTTGAATAGACTTCCTTCTTTATTCACTTAAATTGGGATGCATTTGTAGGTTAATGGTGTTTTGTTTAGGTCTTTACAGGCAATTGAGAGATAATATACTCATTAGAATTTGTCTTAGTAAACACACTATAGGTTCTGCTTATTTCCAGGCATCTCCTGGTTGTGGACTTTTCACTTTGTTTCTTTTCATTCATAAAATTTTCCCAGACTCCTCAAGAAAAAATTACAAGAAGAATGGTTAGTTAGTTTGATTTTGTTCATAAGACCACACACTCTTATCCATAGTTTTATGGCAAGCTATTCATATTAGAGACTTGAAAACAAAGCTGGCATTACACTCTCAAATCACAAAGAATCATATTAAAAGACAAGAACAGTAAGCAACTCAAAATTCACAACTGTTGCAACCATTACCATGACATCCTCTACCTCCAATAAATCCATTGACTTGAGAGTCAACTGTGCAACCATGAGTACTGTAAATTCCCACATCCCCAGGTTTACACATATAAAGCAAGAAACATTCATCAAGAGCCAACACCACCACCATCAATGAAGATTGATCTCAAATTTTCCGTTGTCAATCACAGAACATAAAAGCTACCACAAAGACGTTTTTATCACTTGATCGTAAACCAACCTTAACAGAACCAGTTCCATTCTAAACCAACCTACTACTCTAAGAAAAACTTCACTAGTTCAAAGACCAGCAATAGGAGAAAAACTTGCTCCAACTCGTATAATAATAACATTTGGCATTCGATCAGAGACCAACTTCAATTTAAACCTCAATAAAATCTTACTAGTCCACATGTCGAATCACAACCTCTACAGCGTCTGCTTTATCAAATCCAATGTTATTCAATAAAACATAATTCAAACACTGAAATATAACGAATGATGATTCACAACTATATACAACTTTCCAAATTTAGCTTCCCATATTGTTCACATTAAACTATAGTTCAACAATTATCAATACAAAACCAATCATAGAATTCGTATTCCAATAATTAAAATGAATTATAAATAGATAAATAAATATATTTAAAAAGGTATCATCAAGTCAAACTGATCAAAGTAAATAAATCAACCAATTCAAGAACACAAGAAACTGGAAATTACCATGACAATTGTTTGAAAGCGATCGTCTCCGCTAACTCATCTAAAGACTGACTCGGTGAGTCAGATCGGAGAGAACGCGACCGCTAGCTTCGACGATTATGAGAACACACACAAATGAAAAGCGAGGCGGTTGAGCTTTTGAGCTGAAAAGAAGACGGTAATGAGAAGAAAACAAATTTTAATTTCGAAGAAATGAAAAAAGAAGAAAAAAAAAAAACAGCTCGTGAATTTAGTTTCTCTCTCTAGAAAACGAGATGCGATGTTTATATATTGCAAAAAGTAACGTTGAAGCTCTCTCTCTAGCTCTCACTGGTCAGCTGGGGTCCAAAGAGGAGGGGTGAGAGAGGACTAGTTGGACAATTCGTGGTCGCCACAAACACTGGCGTGTTTTTGCTCTAAAACCGACATTAGACACAAATTTGACGGGCATTTTATGGAATTTCGTTCTTGTTGTTTGGGGTTTTTGTTTTGTGTTGAGAGTTAAGACAGATATTTGGTGTTTATTTACGAGAAACTGCCATTCCGTTGACGGATAGAATAATCTTGTTTTGTTATTATGAGTGATGTGTTATTATGAAAGGTGGTACGTCATTAAGTTATTAAATTAATCACTACTTTACTGATTTTAAAAGCAATTAAAATACTATTATATTGTAAAAACTTTTGATTACCATGTTATGTGATCGTGATTGGATGTTCTAGTGGTTCTTTTATATGACAGGAAACAATATGTTGGAAAATAATTAAGATATTATAGCAAATATGTGAAATCATGTTAGATTAATTAAAAGAGATTTTAGTATAATTTTAATAATCAAGGAAGGGTAAATATGTAATTAAGATGTTATTTAATTTCCGACCAGAAAATATTAAATGTTTCGTGACGAGACAACTTACGTCCGCCCACCATTTGCTGGCGACTTAATATTTTAGCTAAATTTTAGTGGGGGAGAAATGTTACTGTATAGAACTTGTACAGCTTTAACTCAGCCAGTGGTGCCCTCAGTAAAAATCAGGACCCTAGGCTCTAAATCAGAATAAGTGAACCGTACGATGCATTTGGATTATGATTACAATTTAATATTAGAGAAACCCTAGTGGGTCCATTTTGGACTTGGATTGAGATTGTCAGCTCCGGATAAGACACGTGTACGTTTTGATATAATAGACGATAGATTGGGTGTGAGTGATTTATATAAGAAATTTTGGTCCGGGAACTCCAAAGACAAAAGCAGTAGAGAAACAATATGGGAGGTGCCGCACATGTGGGCAACCGCGAGCGTAGACAATGAAATGACCAAATCATCCCTGGCCTCTGCGCCACCCGCAGCTGCCACCGACCTTATTACAGAGATTCAACAATAACTGCTTGCACGTGTCACTAATTCATTGGAAGATTTTTCGGTTTTTGATCTAAATTATCATTACGCTTAAATTTCAAATATATATATAAACATTAATGAGTTTTTTTTTTTATATAATTTTTTGACACAATGTTATGAGTTTTGTACATGTATTATTATGTAAAGGGAGAGACAGAGTGATTATTTCGGGTAAAACCTAATACGTCCAATTTTCAACTGTAATACACAGGTAGAGCTAGCTGGGACCTGATATGAAGTTTGTAATACATGGGACAGGCTTAATTATGTGACTTTATTGTCATCTGTGGATTTGAAAGCTAAAAATTGATTACTGTTAACAAGCCATGTTGTGATAAATCTGTAATATTACATTAATTAAAAAAAAAATGTTTTGAGTTAAAAATTAATTTAAAAAGAGGAAAGAAAAAAAGAAAGTCATTTTGTTTAGTCTACTTTGTATGTTAAGAGTTCAACATTTAGTAATTTATGCTCTAACAAAATCTTTGGTCATTGTTGTTAAGGTAAGAGTAGAAGAAGATCATGATTTAAAATAAATAAATAAAAGAATAGAAGAAAATCATGAATGAAAAACCGCATAAAAAATGATTTCATTTGTAATTCAACCATTTCTTTTTTTTTTTTTTTTTTTTGAAAGTTAATTCAACCATTTCTTATATATATATATATATATATATATATTAGGATAGTAGTCCAGTTTAATATAGCATGGAAGTAGGGTGGACACCATCTTTGGTCATTAATTTATGCAACTACATAGGAAGCAATAAAATGATGAATACTGATTACTGAGATACCTTGACTGGCTAATGAACCTCTTCTTCATTTTGCGCTTGTGACAAATAATTATAACTGCAGAACTAAGCTCCGCGTACACTGCATATTGTACAAAGGGGATATATATATTTGTAACCATTTAACACATATATGACCTCTAGAGTTCGATTAAACTTAGAATTGGAGCAGGAAATATAATTATTTCGTCCTCTAGTTGGGTTGCTGCAACTATATCGCATTCTCGGTATAAGTACTGTATGATAGCAAATGCTGATAAACATATATATGTACCGTGTGTATATGTATATCACACTCTACATATGTATATATATGCTTGGAAGCAAATATTGTTATAAAGATTTTTTGTTTTCAGCAGCGTTGATGATAGTCATAGGAATTCTAGCGATCGTTACGTGCGCATAAAGGATATATGCAACATGCATGTATGTACTCACACTCTTTGCAATTAAGCCTACAAGACCCAATCAAGTCCACATAATAACACATGCTCTTGGGGTCCATGTATGCTTGAAGAAAATATCAAATAATTAGCTGGCATAAAAAAAAAAAAAAAATTGTATACAGCACAAGTAAAAATAATATAAAGGAAATCATCAAAATCCTTCACTTGTATGTATATGTTTAACGTATATGAATTATGAATTAATCAAGTCAAAATTTTTATGTGCAAAAGAATCAACATTGATGTCAACCCGTAGGCCTCAGCATGGCCCTAGGGCTCATTATATGCACAATAAATTTACGCACCTTTTTAGCCACTTTTTGATGCATGTAGGTGTTCATTGAAACCTTTGGTGGAAAAAGTTGGTCAAAGAGGAGAAGTCATAACAAGCATCCAATTCTGTAAGTACATAAAAATGAAAGAATTACATGGATGAAAATAATCATATGTGAAAGAACTAATAAACCTTAAAATAGTATCCGGCCTAGAGTGCAAATATGAGCAGGAAGTCCAGCAACAAGAGTCAAAGAAACTAATCAGCACCACATATTTTTTTCTTCAGTTTGGATTGGCTTGGCTTGTCAAACGATCTAAAAAACTACTGGGAAATACAACGCATGCGTTTTTAGTTGGGAAAAAACAACGAGAGCGACGAGTATACATTGGGTGGAGTTGGAAACTTGCAATTGGGTCAAGTAGACAACTCTAGATTAATCCTTTACTAAGGTCTAAGAAGGAGGAAGTAGAGTTCAAGAGAAGATATGAAGATAAAGAATCCCCCAAGAAGAAGAGAAACCGAAGACATGGAGATTGATTGAAGACATGAAGACATGACCGAAGATATGTGAAGATATGAAGACTACTTAATAAGTAAGAGTCTCCACGCACTCATGAGTGGAAGAATCTAGTTGAATTCGAATTTTATTTTTTTTTTTGGTGGAATATATTGAAGTCATCGGTCGTTTTTCATCGTATGAGTTAATTCTATGATGATCCGGGTTGATAATAATCTGAATTGATGATGTTGATGATATGGATTGAACAATAATGAGTTAAAATATATATTTTTAATTATTATATTTATTTAATAAATAATCTTTTTAAAACACTAAAGTAAAAGCACGGGCAATTCCAACTTTTCACATGAACGAGTTGGTTAAAGGTTAAAATTTAAACTATTAACTGCCAGCAGTTAGAGAACTTTGTCCAATAGAGACCAAAAGTTCTGTATGCATACAATATTGAGTGATGTCTGGGATGTTTGTGCAAAATATTCCTATGAATATAATCTCATATGAAGCTAGATTTTGATCAATTGATGACATGACATGAATTCATCAATTGATTTAGATTGTTTTGCTTTGATTTAAATATTTGATGTGGCACATGAGTTATGTTTGGGTGATCTACAATAGGTATAGTGTAGACTTGCATGTATAGGAATTCTAAGTCTTTTGTCTGGCTTCACTTTGGAACATATCGAGGGATTTTATTGTTTGTGATAGTTGTCATGGTTGAAATTTTATGAGTGATAATCAAGGTTGATTGGAAGGCTAATAGTGACTGTTTGATGACCAACAAACAAGACATTCAAATTTGAGTTGGCAATAAAAGATCAGGATTTTGAGAATGAAATTTTGAAAATCAAGAGTATTTTAGGAGGAACCGACTGCCTATACATACGAGCCCCACCCCCATTTGTTTGGTGTGTCCTTTACCCAGAAAAGAGAGCAAGGCTCCTCCTGCAATTTCTTCCCCAGTATTGGTTGATTTCGGCTTTGATTCTAGAGAGGTATATCGGCATGGCTCTTGTTTCTTGAGTGTTTAATTCACACACAGATACACACCCCCTTCCTTGACCTGTAATGGATTTTATCTAGGATTGTCTAGACACATGCGCTTTGATTTTGCCGATTCTTAGATGCATGCTGAGCGAAGCTTGTGTTTATGTTGATTTTATTGCATGCCTTTTCTGATCATTTCCAGCTGTGATTATATATGATTATAAGGTTATTTTACGTGTTAACCATATATGTCATAGGGACAACTCAGTTTATTAATGAACTTGTGGGCTCTCTCAACTGATTTATGTACTTGACAATATATCTCAAATGGAATAGTTTATCATAATCAGCTTTTAAAAATAATCCCAACCAGGGTTCAAAAAAAAAAAAATGATAATAATCCCAACCAACTTCTTAAGAAATTATTAGTAAGGCAAGATCTTGAAATAAGCAAATTGTGAAAAGTGATTGTAAGACTTCGTTAGCTACCATGCTAAATAAGCATTAGAGTTAAAAGCTTAAACTTGCAAATATGGACCTAAACAGCAAGTACAATTAACTGGCGGACATGATGCAGCTAATAAATTACCTAAAATCCACGATCCCTTCCAGACACTGAAATGACACAAACGGCAATTCTGGTTTATTATAATTAAGAGTAACAACAATTCAACCAATTTTTTTTTTTTTTGTCAATGTATAAAAAGTTTCCAGAAATTCCTTAGATCCACAGCAATGCTCATGATGCTATGTCCATCTATCTATTTTTATTCAACAAAACAAGAAAAGAAACTCAGTGTGCTACTGGTTGCACAATAAAAGCTCGAAAGTTTCATCTCTGTTATGCGATCTGACACTAAAATTTTCCCAAATCTAGCAAATGTTTCAGTAATGATAGATAACATGAACAAGAATAGAACATAGGCAAGAAGTAGCATGATTACAATTCATCACTTGTTATATTTCATCCTCAAAGGGATCTCTTTCAGGATAGTCGCCAACCTGGAAAGATAAGATTGCAATAACATTCAAGTGAACAAACCAACCAAGCAGTATAATGCACAAAGGCCTAAGAACCCCTAATTTTCATGCAGCAGGACTTGTCTTGAGGGTGTCCAAAAGCAATTATACATAGCAAAAATGCTATGAAAGGGCATGGATCTTTGCAATCAGCGGCAAATCCCCACCATGTGCTCCCAAAAAATATCTAATCGGAAATTATATATAAAAAGAGATGTCATGAAGATGTTGCATAAAAATCAAAGTTGACCACAACTTCCTTAAGGCGATGTTGTTTTCTAGTTAGTTACATACAGATGTTGCTGTCCATAAGCATTTACTTATAAAATCTTTGATTAATTTTAGAACATGTAGAATTCATGAAAATGGTAGCCAGTTGAATCAGGTCACTTATCAAAATTTTGTCAACACTATTGTGCTAGGAAAACACGGGTGAAACCATTAAAACTCAGAGAATCAATCAGGTCAATATAGTCTGCTTAAAGGAATAGATATACCATTGTTCCTACAGAATAGGTATAAATGGAATAGATATCCTCATATAAGGTTATTCTCACTAAGAAAACAACTTAGTACAGAGACAGTATGAAAGCAGAGAATCCAGAACAGAAATGAAGACAACTGCCATCAACTTAATAAATGCTAATCACACCCATGAATGAAACTACAAACAAGAAAACAACCCTTTAGTCAGAATTTTCACTTCAATAGATCAATGCTGGAGTATCTTCTTAATCATAGGTAATAAGAGATGGTCACATAATCATGCTAATCAAAGAAAGGTAGAAAGCTTTTAATCTTAATAGAACAATAAATGAGATTGGCATGCAAGGGTTCCAATACAGAAACATTAACATAAGTGCTATACCGACCTTTACTTTGTCCGGCCTAACCATTGCACCATGAAGTGGAGGGCAGTTAAAGTAGCGAATTCCTTTCACACTGTAACATGAAACAAGAAAATTCATGTCTTCTCAAAAAAAAAAAAAAAAAAAAAATCATACTTTTTGAAATTGCACGATAAATGGAAAATAAAAATAGGAAAGGAAAGTGTACTTGTTTCAACCAAAAGATGAGAAGAAAAGATTAAAATTTCTAAAAGCATCCATATAGGCCAAACAAAGAACCAGAAACAGCAATGCACCAACAGAAGACAGCCTCAAACCAAAACAAGAAAAATATTGCACTTTTCAGGAAACTCCAAGCAAATATGAAATTGCGGTTTCCTTACATGCCATCATGTTTACCCAATGGTTCATCATATTGAATTCCCACCCAGAAACCAGGTGCAAGAGATTCAGCTCGGCCCACATATTTCACAACTCCTCTTTTTGCCCCTGGATCAACTTCACATCTGTCTCCTACCTTAAAATTATACAAATGAACAAACATGAAAAAAGAGTACAGTGATGAATTTTGAAGGGTCTAGACACAACATTGACAAGCCAATAGTTATTAACATATGAAAAACAGTGAAATTTAAGAATATTCTCTACTCCTTGCAAACAAAAAAGAAACAAAAGACAATATTTAGGATATACCGTGCATGTATATTTGCAGTATAAGTTTTTATAATATGATCATCAAGAAATGTCAAGTGGAGGCTATAGGCAGCTAACAGACCACAACACTAAGCTATGTCAACAGCAATTGCCTGGTAGAGAAACAAGCATAGCATCAAAAAACAATCTTATCTCACTTAGAACTTTAGCATATATTTTACACTCAAATGCGAACATGCTGCTAGCTTCTGAAGTATAAATTTCATTGGTACCGGGCATTAAAGTGTTTCACAGTTCTGCATGATGAGTTGCATCAATGCAAGACACTTCCAATACTCATGCTTTGCGTACAGAATTGATGATAAAAAGCTAATGACAAACAGGTCTTCAGTACACATCAACGCCGCACATGATAAAAGTGTCTACATCAAAGCTAGTCAAAAGTTTACAAAATCCTTGGACAATTAAAGAATCTTTAACAGCATCAAGTTATTGCACTACTTATATAATCCTCAAATTTTCTGTAAACAAGGAGTAAAAGAGTATTAAACAAAAAAAAAAAAGGTATTTGATCAGGTGTAAGAATCACTAAGTGTACCACAACACTGAGTAGGAAAAAATGGTTCAATAGTTCCAGGTTGTTCTTGCCCTCCACCATTGATTATTCTACTAAGTTTTAGCAGTTGGTTTTTAGTGTTTATAAGATCCATCCATGTATGGAATAATCCAGATACTGCAGTATTTGATTGTAAAGGAATTTCAGGTTGATTTACTTTTCTATCGTACTAACATCATACTTAAAACAAGAAAAAGGACAATAATTCCACAAACAACATCTGTTATCAAACTTCTACTTTTGGCAAAAGGTATAGTTTAAATGCAGAAGATACTTCCAACTAAATGCAATAAAAGAAATAATAATTATTAAATATTAAAAAAAAAAAAATCTAGCAGTAAAAAGAATGAGGCACAAAGTGAAAGATGCGGAGGGGAAAAACAAGAACAGACAAGGATTAATTTGAAATCAAAAGTTGGGTTAGCTCAATGCCAGAATTACTTTTTCTCCCATTTTACCACCCATAAAGCTCAAACTGATCTCCAAAATTCTCTCACAGGTTTTGCTTAATGGACTGAATATCCAAAAAACACCAAAGTAGACTTGAAAATACAGAAACAAAAACAAGTGAACATAACTAACCATAATCTTTGCACAGAGGTCTTCCATGTAACCGTCTGTTATCTGACAATCATAGCAACAAACAAAGAAGATCAAAATATGTACAGCCTGATGGAACTGATCACTTTTAATTGTAGTTAAAGATAATGCGAGAATTATAGCGCAAAGACACTAGAATAAGAGAAATTAACTTTACTCTCGAAAGCTGATGGGTTCTGAGATTTTACTTTCTCCTTAAATTTTCTAAATGTACCTGAAACACAATAACTGAAAATAGTTAGATGCTGAAGTCCAAAATCTGGTTTCCACGTAAATGAAATAACAAAAGCAACACTAAGGGAAATAAAACCTTTCACATTTATAGTTTATCCACAGTATTTGGAATGTCTCAACAGCATTAAAGTTCTTAAGGAAAATGCCAGTTTTGAACAATTAATGAAGTTACCCCAGCTCTTCAGTTACAAAGAAGCTAAAAACATTTCAAAATTTTAAATGGATGCGTATCATTATTGTAGTATACAGGTTGATTTCCTAGGATAACAACACCAGATTTTATGAAAACTTACCATCACGTTTGCTGTATTCTTCTTCAGAGATAGAGTATTTCTCCACCAGTGAAGTATCTTCCAGCCAACCACCAGAGGTCACAGATGAGGGATCAAGATCTATAACATGTAACCGATACCTTTTATAGACAAGAGACAAGTACCAATTAAATAGACAAGAACAAGAATATACATCTACAAAAACATAACCAAGTCAACAAAAAGAACCACGTGACACAGAATATAGCTTTTTAAGAAAAACATATCCAGGGTATTTTCGTTTAATGTACATAGTGAAATGGAAACATCATGGGTGCCAAAATTATAAATGCAAATTTAAATTTGCGTTTGAAGCTCTTCATACATTTATTCACTCGGTTTAAGATGTTTATGACTGAAGATTTGATTTCATTTCATGATCAAAGCTGCTATGAAACTCATGTACATAAAACTCAACAAGAGTGAATATCATTCTCCTGAATCACCACTCAAAATCATAAAGTTCTAAGCTACATACAATGAATTTGCTGTCCACAGCATCCAACAAATAACTAGTTCGATAAAAGGTGTTAAAAACAATCTAAAGGAAAACAAAATTTCAAACCAACATTGAGACAAATAGTCAAATTAACTTCAAAACAAGCATCAATAGTACATTCCCTATTATTCTTAAGCAAACTCAGGGAAATCACTATATTCTAAAACGACACAAACATGTGCTCCAAACAATGCCTAAATTTTATAACAGAGTTACTTCTTGACAACACAAAAGAGAAAAGAACAAGTAGGCTAACCCGTCAAGAGGAGAATAGAAACCAAGAGGTCTGGAATTGTCACTTAAAACAGAGACTTTAGTGTTGGAATCATCGTAAAGCTCAAGAGACATTGAATCAACGGAGGTACCACATTTTCTCCACAGCTTCTCTTTCACAGATTCCACACTCATCTATAAAGCAAGCAGACAACATTACACAATCATTATGAAAAAACAAATATAATAATTAAAGCATCCGCAATTCGACTCTAGTGAAGACCTTAAGCAAAAAGTGAACATCAGCAGAGAAGCTCTTGAGATTAGAGTGAGTAATGCATAAAAGGACGGATTCATCACCCTCAAGCTGCTGCAAGTGAGACGCCATGTCTGCTTGATTCAACCCAATGTAAATTAAACTGCATGATTCCAACATTACCATCAAACTTTACAAAAACCATTGTTTGTTTTTCCCTTCCTTCCCTCTCACAAACAATTTTTTTGATTTGGTTGTGAGTGTAGTATTGTTAGAAGGTACTTATAATTGACAAATTAGAGATCCTTAAATATTAATAAAGATCATAATAACCAGAAATAATAATGTTCACTCAATGGTGATAAAACACAAGATTATTAGTATTACTCAATGAAACTGCTAGATTTTACCAAGCAAACAACACAGACCAACCCCAATAAAGATACATAAGACCAGAGTTAACTCACTCACCAACCAGGACTGACGGCTAGCAGCGAGAGATTGACGGCGACTGGAGAAGCTAAGACACCTGAAAGCGGCATTTAATTTTTCAGAAGAAAATCATTAAGATATATAACTTTAGTAAGATAGTATTGAATATCATTGAAACTCAAGCTGAGGCGCCGCCCCGAGGCGCACGCCCGCACCAGAGTGGGCTCAAGGCCCGCCTCGGGCTGAGGCGCCCGCCTCAAGGCGCGCCTTCTGCCCTGAGGCGGTGCGGGCTAAGGCGCCCGCCTCAAGGCGCCTTCGGCCCTGAGGCGGTCACCACTCTGGTGCCGGCTGAGGCGCCTCGAGTCACGTCTGCGTCAGCCGCCGACAACTGACTCCAGCTCTCCCTACCCACAACCGTCAGCCCCTACCTCGTCGCCGAGCATTCCAGCGGAGATGAACGTTTTGACACCTAAGATTCGGGCAGAGGCAACGTTGGGAAGAGAAGCAGTGGCGGGTAAAGGCAGCGATTTGAGAAAGGGCAAGAGAATGAACAGATGGCAGAAGGGAGAGGGAGAGGAAAGGAGAATGAGGGAGGGCGGATGAGAGTAGCCTGAGACGAAGTGTGGATCTGAGGAGAAGCTTTTCAGTTTTTTAATTAATTAATTAATTAATTAATTTTATACAAATTTAATTAATTAATTTAAATATTTTATCAATTTATTTATGAGAATTACGTATACGGTATACCACAAAACCTTTTTCCCGGCGGTGCCTTCACGTGTTATCTCGGTAAGATCTCAATTATACTATGAGTTAATCCCGGATATTAAAAAAAAAAAAAAACCCTGTTTACTAGTAAAATCCCTAATTGTTTTTCTAAATACTAATATCAAATACTAAATTATTTCAAGAAATACACATGAATTGCAAAGTATGGGAAATGAATCAAATCAACTTATGAATTTAGTTATGAAATGGTAAATTTTAAATTAATTTTTGTTATTTTAATTAGAAGGGATAATTTTAATTCCTCCTTATAGTTTAGTATAATAGTTAAAAAATCATTTGATTTCATAAATCATTAAAAATCTCTATAATTTATAAAAATAGTTAAAAAAAAACCCTCTATCATTCATAAAAATAGCAAAAAAACTCTGTCATTTTTTTAGGCTCGGGGTTTTTTTAACTATTATACCAAACTATACAGAGGATTCTTAATGATTTTTTTAAGTTAAAGATTTTTTGACTATCATACTAAACTAGAGGGGAAAATTAGAATTACCCCATAATTAGAATAGTTATGTCATTATTCACAGGACTGTTTGTTTTACACTCTTAACACTTTTCTTTTCGTTTTTAACCTAGACTAATCTTATAAATTCGAAATCATAATATTGCATATACATTATAAAGTTGTAAACAAATATAGGAACACTGTATAGCCTGAGAAATTTGATTTCTGAGTTGTTATTGTGTTCTGTCACATGCAGCCGTATAAAAGAATGTTTTTCTTTTTTCAGTCTCAAATATGCATTTAGTATAAATTATTTCAACTCTTTACACCCTTGTGTCAATAACATAAATTTCGGTCCAAAATAGAAAAGAAATTGAGTGTAGGGCAGAAGATGAACTTTGCATTTCTACTCTACATGTAGAGATGTATGGGTAGGATGGTGGAACAGTATAATGGTATATATTTAGACAATAATATCAATAATGTATAGTATAGTTACAAACTATTTAGAGGGTAATATTGGATTTTTAAAAATAAATTAATTTGAGATGTAAATACAGATTTTTAGGGGTGTGAATATCATCACCCGTGGTTTTTTTTTTTTGAATTAATATGGGCTCCCAAAGGTCTGAAGTGAAAAGTTTTTTAGCCATGGGCATTTAAAGGCCCATGGTTGATAATAATTTTTAATTCAAGCCATTACATACTGATGAGAACATGCAATGTCTGAGAGAATAAAAAGGAAGAACGCGAGTGCAGCTTAAACTGCTGGATGCAATCGGTAGTGCAACCTACAGGATTAATCTAGAGAACATCTATGACTTATACCGCTATATGCGACTAGCGACGCATTCAACGAGATTATTCCAATGAGCTCTTGCGACTTACTTCGTTAGATGCACCTAACGGCATATCCAGTGGAATTATTTTATAAAATAATTACGACTTACACTGCGAGTTGCAACTTCGCCAAGAAGGCATTAGTGCGAGTTGGCTGATTTCAAGATTCAAGGAATTTAATTAGAGATATTTTCTTTTATGATTTTATTTCCTAAGGAAGATTTAGAAAAATTAGAATTGTCTTAATATAAATAGAACTTCAAATTAAGGGTTGTGATAATTATTTTTAGCTTTTAAGAATATTAATAAAATCCTACAGCTCTGCGAGACATACCACTTGTATTTTCTTACGGCTTTTCTGGGTATTCTTGCTCGGATTGCTTGGGCTAAGGTTAAATCATTATGTGAGCTAATTTTAAAGGATCAATCGACCCATTATGTGAGTTGGTTGGTTTGTTATTTACCCTATCGTGTGGTGTGAGTTAAGGTGGTTAGAGTTGGTTGTTTGATTAATAATTAAGTCCTCAATACATACTTGTGGCATATAATCTATGTAATAAAATGTAAGATTTCTTGTAGTGTAATTATACTAACATATATTAAAATGACCTACATCAGAATTAACATATCTAACTTATAGTTTGTCTTCTAATATGCGCTAATTCAAAAGTACACAACTTACATAATGAATCATAAAAATCATTTAACTAATAACTAGATGTGGTAATTTGGGTCACAACATAACGGGTCGAAATGAATTCGCAAAAAATAAACAGGTGTAGGTTTGATTTAAACGAATTGGTGTTATAGTCATGTTAACCCATATAACCTATTTATTAAACGAATCGAAATAAGTTTATTTAAATGAATCGCGGGTCGACATGATTGACAAGGGTAAAATTGTAGTATTAATATATTATAAGGATTAGTGTGTAATTCACAGTGTTTTAAAAATCGCTGGAAATTGACTATTTTTCAGGGACAAAATGCTGATCAGCATGCTGCCAGTCCGATAAGTGTGAGATCAATGACCAAAATCGGACGGGCCGGTCAATCGACCCAATCAATTGACTAATCACTGACCGATGTGATATCGGCGATGATAGATCCAACGAGCATCATACCTAAATGGAAGAAAATGAGAAGAATAAGAGAGGAAGAATAAGGGAAGAAGAAGAAGAAGAAGCATGCATGGCGACGACAAATCCGACAAAAAAAAGATGCACGACGACAGATCCGACAAAGAAGAAGATGCACGATGGAAAATCTAATGAAGAAAAAGAACGCACGACGATAATAGAAAATGAGAAAAAGAAGAAGGGAAGAAGAATAAGAAATCTTATGGTCTGAGTGTAAGAGAGAGAGAGAGAGAGATGGAGTGGACTAGCTGCGGCTAGTAAGGTTATGTTTAAGATTTTATATATATATATATATATATATTAAGGTAAATTACACAAACCCCCCTAAGGTTTGATGAAATTACACACTAATATCTAAGTTTTGGCTCTTGATGTTTAAAAAAATATCAGTTTATACCCTCATATTTTAAAAAATAATAATTTTTTTATCAAAACAGTACTCACTGATTAATCGTTAATTACTCGTCGAGTAACCAATAAATTATCGATCACTATTTCGTCGCTCGATTAGTGAGTAACGATTTTTTGAACCATGATAATTCATCATATATATATATATATATGTATACACATTTAACCAAAACCTAAATCTATCCCGTTGCTTTATTGCTTGTTCGACAACCACCACCCCACCTAATTCTTCTCTCACGACGTCTATATCCTTTTTAATACCTAGATCCACTATCTCCACCACCATATCCCCCCTCACAACGCCCACCACCATGTCCACTTCTTGAATATCTAAAAAAACAAATCAACTTAGCAGATCAAATCAAATTGTCCCCTCTACAACACATTCTAGACCAGATCGATAGCCACCACATCCCTTACACCACACTTCAGACCAGATTGACATCTAATTGTTGCTTGTTGTTTGCTTTTTAAGTTTGTTTGTGGATTTATGTTATATATTAAGGTTCAAAGTTGTGTTTCTTTTTTTGTTTTTTTGGAAACGTTGTGTGCTTCAATAGTTGTACACATGGTGGTGATGCTGACATGGTAGCTACCCATTTGGCTGAAGACTTCCTTCAAGCTGCCAATGCTTGCTTGTCATTCGCTCTAGACAGACCCCATTTGCTGGGGTTTGTGTTTTTCAATTATTTGGACTTTGTTTGCTGGGAAAAAATGAAGTAAAAGTTTATATTTTGATGTTATTTGGTTGTTTGAATATGGCATAGGATGCTTCCCAAGAGAGATGTTGAGGTGTTATATGATGTAATTTAAATTTCTATAGATTTGCATTAAGTTTAAGCATGATTTTATTTTGTTGTGGTTTTTAAATGTGAATTATATGGAATTATGTAGTTGATTTAATGTGTTGAATTAGCCTTTAGTTGTGAATTATTTATTTTATTTATGTTCAAAATATTATTTAGATTAAATAAGTTAAACGGGTTAAATGAGTGAGCGAATTAACGAGTTAATATGTTTGGATAATTTATGATCAAAGTAATAAACGAATTAATTATGTTATATCGTGTCATCAATTTATAATAAATTCATATTAAATCCAAAAATGTTGATCATTTTATCAAATGAATTCATGTCGTATTAATTGAATTCATAAACAAATCGAATCGAATTTAGTTTGATCCGATACGTCAACCTTTTTTGCCACCCCTACTAGTAATAACAATCCAATAGATAAAATATATTGGTGCTAGATATTTTTGTATTTTATTAAAAAAAAAAAAAAGAAAGAAAGAAAAAAAGAAGAAGAAGAAGATATTTTTGTATTTTAAATTACGACATGACATGGTCATGTTTGCGGGTAGTTATCTTGTCTATTCTTCTTTCTTTTTTTCTATTATGATCCATCTTATCTGCACTTTGGGGTTTGCCCACGTTGAGGCATTGGCACAGCATTCACATCACACTCATTGTTAGACTGACCAATATAAATGGGACCTCGATGGAGACTTCCATTCTCATTTCTTCTAGATTTCAGTTGAATGAAATTATACTCAACCGCTTCAATTCCTTTCATATTGTCTGTCCTTCAATCGCTGCTTGTTTTCATGAATTAATTTTTGAGTAGCATATCACCCTCAGGCCTATTAGGTGATTTGGGTCAATCAATTTTGCTTATCAAAATATTATATCAATTTTGTATTGATATGGATAACATATCATATGATTTTATGTAATAATTATAATATTAAATAATTATTAAAAAAAAAACATAACGTGTGACAACTTTACACAACAACCATAATATGCAATACAATTATATAATTAAAAAAATTACCATAAAATTTTATCTAATAATCATAATATGCAATACACTTACAAAATAAAAAAATAAAATAGAAAAAAAATCATAAACCATGCAATGCAGGATTACAGGCAAATATGCAATGCCACAATTATGTTGTTTGTCAAAGTTAGGATTCCCTAAGAAAATAAAGACTTTCCGTTTTGTATTACTAACAGAAATAGAATAAATATATATTTTTTAAGATAATGGAAACACTTTTAACAATGAACAACATTTTAAAATATACTTATAAGAGAGAACAATTTTATTTGATGATATAGAACACACTATGAAACCGACTTAAAAAGCTAAAAGGTTTATAACTTTCTGTTTGTTCCAATTTCTTTTCCACTCTCCTGTGTAAGGTTACTTGTATATATATTTCAAACTGCAACTCAAATTCGAAAAATCAATTCTTTTTCATCAAACAGTTGAGTTATCAAAGCCAAACTCACGTCTTACGCTCTGAGAGGGAATAAAAAGAGCACTCAGAGCCCAATACATACCCTGTCTCTCTCTCTCTCTCGCTCTCTCTCAATATATATATATATATATATATATCCTGTAAAATATAAAAATTAAATATAAGAAAATACTCTCAAAAGCCATTCAAAACCTGAGGACAAAATCCCACTCGCTGACTCACAAGTCACAATCTCAATCTCAGCTGGTAGAGAGGCTCCAATAGCTGAACAAAAAACAACAATTAGAGCCCTACATTTTGTGCACCTACACATACGTGTAATATTCAAATACCATAATCAAACGATTCAAACCTCAAAAACCAACCATCCAAGTTTTGTTTTGTTTCTACAAAAGAGCTCCAAGAGATGATTAAAAAGCACTTTGAGAGCTCCATTTATCTTCTTATATTAATAACCAACCATGCATGGTAAATGTTATATACCGGGTAGTAAATGTTAATTTTTAGTGTTGTTGTTGACTGTTGTGGGCTGGTAAGTTCAACTTGATAAGTGTACGCCCTAGCCCAGGCCCACATTGTTTCGCTTCTCTTTGATGGAATTGATCTTCTCCAGTCTCCATTCGTCCCTCAGCCTGGCGATGAAGTTGTCTGCCTTGGCGTTCACGTCCGGGCTTGGACAGAACACTGACCCAGCTCCACTTCCATCTCCACCGTCCATCACGTTGACTTTCTTGGTTGACTCGTTGTTGTTTGAAGAAAGCCCCATCTCCTCCAAGTCAGGAGAACTGCACCGGGAGCTATTGGAACTGTGTATGCTCACGAAATCCCCATGTATTTTGAACCTGTGTTCAGGCATTTTGAAAGGAGGCGGCGGAGGTGGAGGCGGCATCCGATTCAACGGAGCACTGATTGCCGCTATTCGTACTCTCCTCGTACAAGCTGTTTGCTCTGGTGGGCAGTGGTGGTTTTCCGCTGCTTCCCGCGTTTCGTTTCCTGGAAGATTGCGTCTGCCGTTGTGGTGTCGCTGGCTCTGGAGGTGGTCGTGGTGGTGGAGGAGGAGTTGGAGGTGGTGCATGAGCATGGGCCTTTCTTTTTGATGAGCGGGGTGGAGGTGGAGGCGGTGCTGGTGGAGGGACTGAGTGGATTTTTTTGCTTTTGCTGCCCTTTCTAAATAAGCTGTGAAAGACTGATGGTGGAGGTGGAGGAGGTGGCGGCGGCGGTGGCGGAGATGGTGGTGGTATTGTAGAATATTGCGGTTGTTCCTGTGGAGAGTGAACAGAGTTTTCATACTCAGAAATATTTTTTGTCTTCTGTTTCTTCTTTCTCTTCCTTTGATTATACAATGAAGCCAAAACCATCTTTATCTCCTTCGTTGCATTGCTCTTTTTACGCTCAAGCTTCACGTACTTCGGTTCTGATCCATACCCAGTTTGCACTGGAGGCGGAGGAGGAGGAGGAGGAGGAGGAGCTGGTCGCTGTGGTGGTGGTGGTGGTGGCGGCGGGGGCGGTGGAGCTGATTCAACTTTCTTGGTATCAACATCACTACTTCCAGTACTACTACTCCTATCTCTACGTCCAACGGTTTGATAACTTCGTCTTGATTTGTGACGAACAGCAGGTGGCGGAGGAGGTGGGGGAGGCGGCGGTGTCGGTGACTTTGGTGGCAGTGGTGGTGGTGGTGGTGATGCTATAGGCACGAAGGTATCCACCGGAATCACCTTCACTGGAGACTCTTCAAAATCGCTTCTCGTTCTCCGAAGTCGAACATATTCATCATCGGCCACTGCAGGGGACCGAGACCTTTGCTGTATATCAAAATCGTCAAAGAACCGGGACCGATCATCACCGGTTCCCCACAGTGAGTCTTGCCGCAGATCTGGGTACGAACTGCTGCTCCTCCTCAACCGACTCGTGCCGGTCACCTGTGGATCGTCAACTTTCCTCTCGGAGTACTGCTCAAACCATCTCTGCGCATGCGTTTGGTCGTTTTTATCACCGTTAACGACGTCGTTTCCATAAAGTTCGCTCGCGTCGGATCCGTCGTCGTTTCTTCGAGCGAGGATGCCGCAGAGAATGGCAAACAAGACGAGGACGATGTTGAGGGAGTCCCAGCCCTTCTTTACTGTATGATAAGGACGAAATATGTGAAAGGTGGCGGAGAGAAAAGGAGGGATAGCGAAGAACAAGAAAAGTAAAGCGAAGATGGGTAGGATTATGATCAAAATGGGCAGAGTTAGAAGAGGAGGAGAAGAAGAAGATCGACGGCGAGGCATGGAGCAGATGCTGGGGGGTTGGGACCAGAATGGTGGTGGTTGGTCTGCGTTTAAATTCATGTCTTTTGGTGGTAGAGAAAGTGTTTAAAGCTAAGCTAGCTACGGATTTTTTAGCAACTTGCCTTGACAAGACAGCTATTACGTTATAAGATATTAAGATGGCGAGTTTTTTATATACGTGCCCTTAAACGCTAATTTTGTAACCTACTAATTTATAACCCATATTTAATTTTCCACCACATGGCCATTTAATGTCATTTAATTTACCTTTTCTCTATTTTATTTCCATGCATGTATTATTCACAAGCTAAATGGGGAAGTCGTTGCAAAATATGTGAGAATCTATGTGCATCACTTTTCAGTGACTGTATATTTTCGTATTCCATCGAAATACTGTGAATTCAATTTTTACTAACCATACAAATAATCATTGATGTCAACGGTTTTATGTAAATAATTTTTCTTTTTATTATAAGGGTAGTTGTTTGCTGATCATGAAAGTAAATTTTATAATGTTTTAGTGATTGATTTTTGATAAATACTCATATATTTTTAACCCATTTATTATCAAGTTTAATGACACATACATATGTATGCAATGATTTATCTATCACATGTCAAGTTAAGTGGTATAGAAAAATGGGTTTGGCTAATACGATGGATTGGTAACTATAGAAATTGGTAGTTACAAGATGATACTTTTTTTTCATTATTTTTAATTTTTAAAATCTTTTATTTATCCGAACCATTAGATTAAAATCTAATAAGATATACGTACCAATGTATTGTTGCTAACCTAGTATAGCTAAACCCATAAAAAAAAAATAGTTGAGTAATTGGTGAATTGGTGTACATAGGGCAATCCACAATTGTAGTGGAGTAAATTTTAAATTTTGATACCTGTTGTACGAAGGAAAAAAAAAAAAAAACTTATAAATTAAATGAAGTAAGGCCTACAGATGGAAGTTCATAGGTAAAGGAACTTTAGGAAAAAGAAAAGGAAAAGTAAAAGCATAAGCGAATAATTAATGAGTCCGTGACAAAAATTTTGAAATGTGATTAATAGTGGTTAGACAGTTGTTTTAATTATTGTATCATTGGCATTGCCAAACTCAATTGGTAGGATAGATACATATATAGTTTGTTTAATCACTTAATGTTTGTTGAAAGTGGCAAAAGTTGAGGGAAACCAAGGCTAAAAGACAAGTAATGCAGTGACAAAACGCAAGTGTTTTTTGTAGAGATTGTGTGTTAAGTTGAGATTTGCAGAGATATTATGAGCTTGGCGAGATTGATTAGCAAAGCAGATCAGTATTGTTTAGTTAATATACACGTGTGGTCCATCCATACGGTAAGAGCTAGACTTCTAGAGTAGCACTTGAAAGACTTTTCAAAGGGACAATTTTTAGGTAGTTGGATGATTGAGCGTGGCTGTGATGATTAAAATCATAAGCTTTACATCAAAAACATAGAAAATTGCCTTTAACTCTCACTTCCGAATTTGCCCCTTAAACTTTTTCTTCTACTTCTATCATTTTTGTTACTGCAACTCCACTATCACTCTCTTTGGTCTAAACTTGTGCTTATAAATAAATAAAATGTGCTGTAATAAAACAAAGAGGTCGTAGTTAAAGTAGTGAGTGAAGCATCGAAGCCTATTTTAAACCGATTTTGGTAGGGGATCTTAGAATGCTGAAAGATGAAGAAACCAAACAACTCAACTTTTATGCAATTCTATGTTTAGCTTTCCAATTAAAGAGAATGCTGTACAACTAAGGACCATTTCATTTGCAACATTAAATTATCAAAAAGAACACCACTGCAAATCAATACCGATTTTTCTTCCTCATATCACTTTTTAGCAAAGTAATTATGCACAACATCATCCACCTTCATAGTTTTTCCATTTTAGTGTTTGTTTAATTATCTTTCGTCGTAAAAAGTAGATATATGAACTCCATAAATAATAATTGATTTGGATCAATACTTTATAAGTTTCATTGGATATTTTTTTCATTTGAGTAATTATAAAACAAATAAATTAATTTAAAAAAATTAAAAGAAAAATAATAATGTCCCATCTCTCACATTTAATTTCACTCTAATATGCCATTGCCACCAGACAACCCGAAATTGAAAAAAGATGGAAAATATATATATATAATTATTTTTTTTTTAAAGAGTTGAAGCGTGACGGTTACTTGTCATTCAAAATGATAGCAAACGACACCAGTATTTCCGGAGAAAGATTTCATTTGGAAGCCTAGCGCTTATCTCTTTCCTGTCCCGCAATTCTCGATCACTTTTAAAAACGTTGTCATCCTCATGTTTTGCACCATCAAAACGACAGGTCACATTGCTTCACCGTGTTGTGTTGTGTTTCCTACGCTCGTCATCAGCGCGTGAGTTGAGATTATCTTCGACTGAGGACTTGTAAAATTAAAAATAAAAATAATAATAAAAAGTACAGGGACAGGTTGGGAAAGGACAGCCACTGGCCACGAAGTGTCCCCAAAAGTTTCTCCAACAGCTAGCGTCCGGTGGACCGTGGAGAACCTATTCTTTTCTCTCACGTGATTTTTATTTCTTCTTTTCCATTCAATCATATTCTTTACTTATTTATGTGTTACTAAATAATGATTAATTTAGTTATCAAAAGTAAAAAATTAATGATTAGTTTATACAATCACCCGTAGGAATGATTAAATACCTATATTAATATTAAAAAATTAATAATTTAAGTCTCATCCTTATCATTTAAAACATAAAATATAGTTATAAGTTTTTTCTTGATAGAAATTACTTTCGCTTCAATTATAACAAAAAAAAAAAATCAATGATTAAATATTCAATTATTATTGATTTTGATTTTAATCAATGTAACAATACCAATGGAATTAATATTTATTATTGATTTTGATTTTGATCAACATGACATTAGCAATGGAATTCATATATATAAATATCGATTTGAATTTCAGTCATTTGTTATAATTAATTATATATCTTGTATTGTCAATGTTACAACCGTTGTTTTCGCTTTCATACTACTAACTACTAATGATTTTGCTTATATACCATTTTTGTATAATTACAAGGAATCATTTTGTTTAATATTTAAACTTCAAATCCTCGTAAACCCTTGAATTATTATCCAATGGTTATTAATCCATTATGTATCTGTATTCTGTAAGAAAACTATATGTAGTGACATAACCTTGAAGATAAAAGATCAACAACGGTCACTTTATTTTATTTAAAAAAATAATAAAAAATCAACAGGGGTCACAAGTAAAACATCCTTGTCATGTGGCGGAGTCTTTCGGATAATTGGATATTTAAGTAGTTGAGGTAGGTTTTAGGCTGTGTTATTTGCTCATCGATTATAAAAAATCTTTCATGGATATATTTTACTGTTGATGTGATAAAACAATTATATTATTTACCTTTTCTCTTATCTTTACTTTTTCTATTTGTTCATCTTACTACATCAACTATAAGACGAATTCTTGACAAATTTTATTCATTTACAAAATTTATTCGGAATCAACCTCTTAAGAAAAAGAAAGTCATAAGTCAAACAGGAAAGTTATAGTCTCTCTAACATTTCCAGTGCATGTCCAAATTAGAATGAGATTCTCAAGTTAAAAAACAACAAAATATTAGGTAAAAGAGCAAGTTTTCTCATTTCTCTTTGTTTTTCAAATTCTCCATTTTACGATTTTATCATGAATTCTTTTTTTTTTTTGAAAATTTTTTTATCATGAATTCTCTTGAAAGACAACTCACAATCTTTTACGGGCTATGTGACATGTGAAGGGTTAAATAAAAACTTTCATAATTTCGGATAAATTACATGCACAATCTTGACATTTGATATAATTAAACTAATATGCAGGTTTAAGATATATCTATACAAAAATTATCTAAGCGTCGTAGCTACATCCCTTATTATTAGATCATCTCATTAACTCAAAACAATCAATGGTTAAACGTGTGAAAAGGACTAAAACGAGTCTTATTCAGCTTAAAAAAACTCCATCTTCAACTTTATCTTCATTATATTTAACTTTATCTTCATCATCTTCAACTTTATTTTCATTGCCTTCTTCATTCTCATCACATATAACAAATAATATATAATAATCAAATAATAATATCCTAAAATCACCCAAGAAACATATATAATTCCATATGTCAAAATAAAGGTTGGTTGACCGTTGGACGAATAATGATAGCAATGTAGCTAGAACACTCCAAGAACATCATGTAATATTTGTGTACTTATGAAATAAACTCGCATATTTATATAATTATATCAAATATCGGATGTTTGTGCAATTTGTCCTATATACTTTTTGTAAGTAATTTGTCCTATCGGATGTTTTGTTTGAAGATGAAAATGAAGATAATGATTTCATCTTTTGTTTTTATTATATATATATAGTTTTGGTTTTTATTTTTTTATTTTTCTCAAATTAATCTCCATCGCCCATCTGAAGATGGATGATGGAGATGTCATTAAATTTATTTTTAATTTATTCAAAGTTTTTAAAATTTATTTTAAAATAAAAATAAAAAGTAAATTTATTTAAGGGTAATTTCATCTTTCAATATTTTTTACATGGTCAAACATATTTACTAACAATCAAAGTCAGTTAACCATTAGTCTATAAGAGGAAGCTATAAATAAACCAAAAAGTTGTATGCGTTTGTGAATATTAAAGTTTCAGGTAGGTTGGAGATAATTCTCCTGTATATATGGTGTGTGAAAAACAAAAATGGCCACCATATTCTTATTTGAGAAAGAATATATATTATGGAATTTTTGTTTACAAATAATGAAAAAAGAAGTCATAATGTGATTTCATATATTATGGATAGTTTGGAATTTATTAACATTACAAAAATAAAAAGTAAAATATAGATATACAATATGATTACAATAATATTGTTAAGAATTTTTTTTTTATGGGGTATAAAATATTGTTAATCAATAGCATTTTTGTAACTTGTAATTAATCTATTTTAATTTCAAACCAAAGTAAACAACTCAATGGGAATACTATTAATTCCGATTCTGATTCCTATAAATGAAGTAAATAATTTATTCTAATTTCGATACATCATCCTGATTCTAAGTCATTCTGATTTCAAATCATTCCGATTTTTGTAATTGAAATAAATGCACCATTATTGTACATGATATCAATACCTTTTGTGGCTTTAGCTAGCTTTGGAATGTCTCTCTAATTTAGTGCCATAATTTGTCCTTTAATGAAAGAGTGACAATATTTCCACCTCACTTAAATCCTCCATAGATCGCTTTTGTACACTCACCCTAGTAAAGATATTTTAAAACATCATGAAAAAATTTCATCTGGATCCTTAAAGTATCAAAAATTGATAATTTTTTACCTACAAATTGTGAAACTCAATACATGGTCCTTAAGGTATAAAAAATAGATCAATTGGATCCACTCGTTAGTTAACCTTTAATCAAACTTAATGGTTTTAGGGGTATTATTGTCTTTAACATAAATAGGATACATATCTACATCATATATCTTGATAATTAATTATTAAAAATTGATAAAATTAAAAATAAAATATTTAACAAATTGAAAAAAAAAACCCTTAAAAGAAAACAAAAGAAGAAAAAAAAAAAACCAAAAAGAAACCACATCATTTTGAAACGGTCTGGTTCAAACGAACCTAGATTGAATTATCATCTCCATGCGACTGTTTAGGCTCGACTCCGCTGCTCCTTAAGAATTGTACTCTTCTTCGACTTGTCGCTGCTGAAGCGCTTGACTAAGGAGTCCTTTATGTGCTTGGCTGGAGACGAAGGAGGGAACAACCTCTTGAAGAACCATTTCAGTATGGATGCTCGCACCGAAGAAGGAAAGACGACGACTGGCAGCAAACTGGCCAAGGTGCCTTGAAGGAAGGGACTTGGCTAAAGGGCTAGGATGAGAGGACCCGACCGCAATGTACTTGATTGCCAAGCCAGTTACCAGGAGTTGACAACTGCAATGACATTTGGTTTTGATTAGCGAATATGACCTTGGTGGTGGTGTGAGCTATGCCAGTTGTTGCATCATTTTTGTTGTAATAATCTGGTTATGAAACCCTTTGAAAACATATTTTGAAAAGGGGTTGAAGACGAACTTCACATTGATTGAAGATGAAGGTTTTTATTTTTTATTTTTTATATGCTTATTAAAATTTAGGTTTAATAATAATTAATTCATAATACAAATTTCATTTAGTTGATTAAGGGTAAACTTGATATTTTATCTTTCAGTTATGTTTAACCATTTAAAATTAGTCAAATGGACCTAATTGATATATATTTGGAAACTTTAAGGATTATGTATTGAATTTCGTTAATCATAGGTAAAATATTATTAATTTTTGAAACTTCATAAACTAAAACAAGATTTTTATAAAATTATAAAAATATAATTATGATTGAGTTAATGGGGCGAACTTATTAAAGGTGTGTTTAAGCATTTTTAGAGGGGTGTAAATATCGACACTCTTAAAAAAACCATTCATTGCTGGAGCCCACAATATAGAATTGAGCCCATCCAAAATAATGTAAAAGACATCAAGTTTCCAAGAGTTGTCCATGTTAAAAAAATAATAATACATAAAACAGTAATGGTGAATAAAACCCCAAATTTGCACAATTGCACTAAAAAATAGTCTCTCCTGCCACAAGTAATACAAACAAGCGGTGCGTATTAAAGCCTAAAACGAATTGTTTTGTATCGTTTACACTTCGATTGGGTCGCGAAGCTTCACTAACCTAACGCTGGAGTCCGAGTCACCGTTAAAACCCTAAAACGCAGTAAACGCCAAACTACCCTCCCCTGTGGTTTCGCTCCGCAAAGTAGAGATGGTGTGGTTTCAGTGCGAAGATTGCGGTGAGAACCTCAAGAAGCCGAAGCTTCCCAATCACTTCAGGATTTGCTCTGCCTCCAGGGTACACTTTCTTATATCGGCCTCTGCTTTGTTGCTCTGCATAATGTACTAATTTTGATTATATTCGACTCATAACAGCGATTGATGATTCGATTCTGTTGATTTGTTTTTCAGTTATCTTGCATCGACTGTGGAGAAATATTCGGGCAGCAAAGTGTCCAGAGCCACACACAATGCATCACTGAAGCTGTGAGTTTTCTCAATTGTTATGTTCAATTAATCGCTATAAAATTATGCGTAGCTATTCTAGTTGCTTTGGTTTTGTCTGCCGGATGATTTAAATAGATTTGATGAATTTAGGATAGATTGTGTACTTGTTTGATTATATTTGGTGAATAGGAGTGGAGTTTGAATGTCTGTTGATGATGTTTGGATTTTTCGTTTCAGGAGAAATATGGTCCGAAGGGTCTAGGTAAAGTGTCGAATGGTGCTACTGCCAAGTCCAACAAGGATGCTAAGCAAAAACCTGATGTTGATATCAATGTTGGATTATCTGAACGACCTCCTTGGTATTGTAGGTACGTTTTTCTTCTCCTTGTTTGTTTTCCATTTCTGTTTTGTCTTAGATGAGGAACCAAATGGAAGTGTAGTTTTTATGTGGAGAGAATTGAGAATTGAAGTATGCATGTATGACTGAGTGAGACTTGCGTTAGAAAGGGAATGATTGGAGAGAGCCAGTGTTTTGTCACTCTATGAATTAGGACTGCTGATGAAATTGTACATAGTGCATTGAGAATGCAAATCTTCAGTCGATTTTGTTAGCTTCTTGCTCATAAATTTCCGAGCTGTTCCCTTGGTTTCTGTTGGTCTTTTTTCCCTGAGTCAATATTTCGTAGTTTCTTTTTGTTTTGGTAGGAGTATGGATTGAAAATGATAAGAGAGAGGCCACTTTCCCAGTAATTTAGAAAGTAATGATGAGAGGCATACAAAACTGACAACCATTTTCTTTCCCTCTATCCTGTTGATTAGGACGGGAAGATGAAAATTCATTCTCTTCTTTCCTTGTTCCTCTCTCTCTACCCTCCGTCCATCCCCCGTCCCGTTTTTTTTCATCATTTAATTGCAGATAGTGTGAATGTTTAGCCCAAATTCAAAGACAACTGGCCAGTGACAAGTTATTTTTCTTTCTCTGGCTCAAATATTGACTTATACTATTGAGGATGCCTAAAATATTGATAGAGATGCTGTTCATGTGCAACTTAAAATACTGAGGGAAAGCTTTGTTTTTTTTTTTTTTTCTTTTGCTGCGAAGCTTGTGAGATTGGTGATAGATAGATAATCTCGTACATTATATTTGAAATATTTATATTGTTACAATTGAGATATGTACTACCTTTATATAATTTTTTTTTTTTTTTGGCAGCCTCTGCAACACTAAGGCTACGAGTAGGCAGACACTGCTTCTTCATGCTGAGGGAAAGAAGCATAGGGCAAAGGCTCGAGCTCACCATGCTGCAAACCAACCACCTAAACAGATGGAAGAAGTGGCTGATTTGAATGGTTCAACAGAGAATACATCAAATTGTAAGCCAACAGATGATAACCACGTAGAGGAACCAAAACTGCAAAATCTTTCTAAAGTTGAAAATGTGCATGAGGAATCACAAACGGTGAATGGAAACTTGCCATTGACTAAAAAGAGAAAATTTCATGAACGTGAAAATGATGTTAAAGAGACAGCAAGTGATACTCCAGATGAAGGTGGTGCTGGGGAAGTAATCCAGGTTGAAACAGCGAAGACAAAGGAAGCAGAGAAGTCATCTAAGAAATCCAAACATGCTTTGCTTAAAGAAGAGAAGGTGGCAGAATCTATCTCTATGAATACCAATGAAGGCACCAATAGGAAAATAAAGTGGAAGAAGATGATCTTATCAGCCCTGAAATCTGTATGTACTTTGTATAATATCAATATATTGCATTTTAATCTTGTTGGATATGGCAAGTAACCCTTACTAGCATGATCATTTGCACGTTTGCTTTATCAACTTCTTTACATATTGCTATTCTTGAGATAAACTTGACATTATGAAAGTGAAATGTCTTTCTTTTTTCTACAATGGAGTAGATCACTGTCCACTCCCCGATGATCTAATTTTTGTACTTTTCTTATGTGAGGCAGAATCCAGATGGAGTTATGAAGCTGAAAAAACTAAGGAAACTTGTGCTAAAGTCTTTGAAGGAGTCCGGCATACAGGATGATGAGACCCAACTCAGTAATAAATTTGAGCACAAGGTTAGCTTGTGGAAAGAGACTATGTTCTTGTCTCTGTTATCATTTTCTTTTTGAGGTTTATCTATTTGTAATTTACGTAAAGATGAATTCTTCTGTTTCCCTATTATGTCCATTAAAAGAATTTGGTTTTATATTTGTTGCTGCAGCAGATCAATGCAAGCTCCAGATTCACGGTTGATGACAAATATGTACGTCTAGTGGCTAAAGACTGAAAGAAAGTAGAGCTGATGATAACATTAATCAAATGGTTGCTCGGCCTTTGTGTTCTTGCCAGGAATTTCACTTATTACCCAACCAATTAAGAATCCAGTTTTGAGAGCTAAAGGTTTTGTTTCGAGGCCAATTTATGTGGGAGGATATGGAGTCAAATGATTTGTATGCTCCAGTCCTGTCTTTTAAGAAAGGAGAAAAAAAAAAAAAAAGCCTAGAGAATTTTTTTCTCGTACGATAATATTATAGAGAAGAATTCTGTTTCGTTTGAATGTTGAGATTATTTTCTTGGTTTCGAAGTGATCTTTGTTAGTTCATTGTGTTATGCAAAGCACTTCTAAAGCACAAACTGGTACTAGTGGGAAGGTCTAAATGTTCACAACGATATTCGCATTCTGTGAAGTCCTGATTTGAGTTGTGCGAGTGGATTTTCACGATCCTCCCACTTGATCCACCTAAATGCCATTCAGCAATTAACTTTGTGAAGAAAGGCCTTTTTAATTAATCGTACAGTTCTTATTAAGTAAGAATGCCAACGATTATATGGCTTAGGTAACAGCTATTGAAATCAATATCAACAAATCAACAGTTTGCTTTATTTGTTATCTGATCAGATCGCACACTGAGAAACAATGTCCTTAAAATTTCATCTGTTCATAAAGGCCTGTAAAAGATTGTTCTGTATGATATCCTGTAAATCGAAACAATTTCTCTGCTATACATGCATCCCTATGGGTATGGTTGATCAATCAATGAGTACTGGGAGTTTCAATTTCAACAATAAATACACATTTCGAAGTCTCTTGGACGCTGATTTGCTCTCTCTCGTTCAAACATTATAATCTTCATATGCATGCAATTCCTTGCTATTATGCTCTCTTTTTTCGTGGACATGTATAAAGGCAGTGAAAGCACAGTTTTGAATCAGAAACCAAACCGTAATAATCGAAAAGCCACAATGACCAACAACACTACAGAACACGCCATTGCCTGCAACAACGATAACTTAAATATTAGCATTTAAATCCTAGTGTGTTCGACAAAGACACAACATTACAAAACTAAGAAAGGTTGAAGATGCAAGAATTATATCATAATAATGGGTGTAAAAGGCAAAGAATGATATAAACCTAATGGTCAATCTTAAAGCAGTTATGATGACTAATTGCGAATTAATATTGAAAGACACAGAGGGAGAGAATGAGAGAACTCACAGCAATCGCAGAAGCTGCGAGGCCTGCTCGTTCCCTGGGATCCTTGCGGTAGTAATTTCCAAAATAAAGGAATGTAGCATAATACCACATCAGTGGAAACACAAATCCTAAAAGAAAACTGTAGCAGAAGATATAACCATGAGATTGAGGAAAAACAGGGTCAGAAAAGGAGGAAAAATGAAAAATACTCACGAGAACCATCCTATTCCACAACCAAAGCATGGTAGGGGTTTGTCGTAAATTCCTAGTTGGAAATCCTCTGGATCTCTAATGAGGGGAGTGTATCTCCCTTTCTCACGATCAGTAGCATCTGGTGATTGCCCTACCATTACCAAAATGTCTCAGTGCACTGGTAAACTGGTAAACTTTCAGCTAAAAAGCACCAATTGCTTTCAAGATGTGGCAGAACAACAAAAATACGGTGTGACAGTAGATCAATGGATCAGTTTGATGCTTATTTTAAGAAGAAAGTTTAGCACTTGCACTGGGATTGTAAAATTTGACAACAGATATAAACAATTAGAATTCAGCAAAACTAATGCTGATGGAGAGGGAACAAGAAGAACTCTTAGGTGTCAATTAAATTACTTTACATGTGGAGACACAACTGAACTGTAGTCTAATAGAAAGTGGAAATTTATTTGTACAATATTAAAATGCTTTCCATAATAGGCCATGTTGTTACACATCTAGAGTAACGCTAGAGACTTAAGAGTCCAAATGTAATGCCGGATAGAGGACTCAACTATATGAAACTATTCTAGCACTGGCTCCAAAGATTCCAATTTCAACTGCAAATACTGGAGAAGTATAAATCATGAATGCTTCAGAGACACCTACACAAAGGACATTAACCAAGCAATAGACAAGATACATAATCCAATTACACATAAGAGGAACAGTTACATTGCTGCAGGACAAGTTATGAAAACCCCATCTCTATTATGTATGAAGTCCTTACAGAATCGCTACCTTTAAATACTGAATAATATCGAGCAGATGGCCTCAGAAGATCATGATGCTTATCAGAGACTGATTTAACCAACTCAAGGTCATTTTTCAAATTCCCCTTCTCCTCGGTAGTAGTACCTGTGAAACCATGAAAGTCATGCTTTGTAATCAGGAAGTCTACTACTTCATCTATCTTTTCGTCTTAATCGTTATAATTTTCCTACTTCCGCAAGAATCAATTAGATTATAGATGTTAGATTGTAGGAAGTCTATGGGCATAAATTCAATCAATTTTATTACCATCCCAACATAGAGCAGGCTGGAATCTAAATATTCCCGCAATTAGTTGTTTGTTGGCAGATAAAATACCATTTTCTATAGTCTAAATGAGGCAAACTGTTTAGTAATACACAGAACTTATGTGGATGTGTATCTGCATCAGATGATAAATTGGGAATACATGTCGAAAAAAGGATGTATCATAAATACAAAAGCTCTCTCCTGCTGTTGAGCTTTTAGTTTAACACCAATATAATACTTGTCTTAAAGCAGCTTCATAATCTAAATCTAAGTAAAGTTACGTTAACTAACCCATAGCATCCACCACTTGGCAGCTGGACAATGGAGAAATTATAGAACTTTTTAACAATAAACGGATAAAAGAAGCAATTTATTAAATCGTCAACTCTACTAAGTAATCTGATTCAGATTTCATTTATACCATCTTATGCACTGAATGCTGTCTCATTCCAGCTTATACGAGCCAAAACACATGAGAACTTATCCCAAACTAGGCGGTCCTCCATTATATACAGCTAGTCTGTTTCCATTTTGATCAGTTTAATGGCATGCATGTTTTAAAAGAAAGTACAAGTAAAGAAACAAAATCAAGAAAGATCGGTACTTTGATCCATGCGTGCCAAAGCAGATGTATCTGACTTATTGAAGTCCTCGGTTAGAGAGCTACCCACAAAAAAGCACTGCATCAAAAAGATGAAAATCAGTTCAATTTTCAGAAATTTATAGTCCTACCAAATTTCCCATCTACAATTTCAAGTAACCACCAATTCTACACAACAACGGAGAGAAAACAAAGCAAGTCTTTACCAACCCTATAAATGCTTTATCAAAATTGTGTTTTGAACACTATCAAAAAATTTATACTTCACATAGAACAGAATTAACGGAGAATTATCAAACATCAAAATTCAATTCACATCCCAAAATTCTACAAAATCACTACAAAAAAACTAAAAAAAGATATTTAAAAAATCAACAAAATCAGTTGGTTCTGCCTTCTGGGGTTGAATTCTACAAACAAACACAACAATCAACTAGCTACAGCAACAACATCATTCAGTCATCAGATGCCAAATCAACTTCAACACATAAACACACATACATACAAAAGCTAACCAACAAAAAGTTCTACAAAAGTCCTCAACTTTTTTCAATTTCAAGCAAGATTCTCTCTAAACCACCCAAGAAGATCAAGAAAACAAGAACAACATCTACTCTTCAACCTCTATTGTTTCATACAACCAAAACAATAAATAAATACAAGAGAGAGAAAGAAAAATATAAAAGAAACTTGCCCAATATTGAAGAAAAGAAATTTGAATTGATTTGTGTGTGTATGTGGAGATCAAAAGAGGGAAGAAGAAAGGGTTTGTTGTTTTGTAGAGACAAGTGTTTTAAATGACAAGCAAGAGGTCTCATTCGGCATTAATCTGTTGAAGCTGACAATGCTGCCCTTTTGTTTTCACTTCTACCAATTTTAGTTTACTCCCCAAAATGAGTTGTTTTCGCCTAATAATTGTATTGAAAGTAATAATATTTTTTGCTTTTCATTAAAATATTCAATTTTTAAAAAATTTAAAGCAATTCCTTTTCAAATAAGAATAATAAAATAAATAATTTAGTGGAGTGCTTTTCATGCCTATGAAAGCATGTCAATTAAATTATCATTAGAGATGTTTTCACGAGACAATTGCATTGAAAGTAATGTTTATTTGCTATATTTTATTCTTTTATTTTTAAAATAGAATGTCAAATTTTAATCAATTTTAAGTAGTTTAGGAAAATGTACTTTTCACTCATTGGGCCACACAAATTAGATTACAATTTTTAAAAAATTTAAATTAATTTAATTACACGCTCTACATCCTTATATGATAACACCAATTAAAATTTATGAAATTAAAAAAAAAAATAAGTAATCTAGCCTCAAGTTCATCATATTCATTACCGCACCAATTATTATTTTAAGTTATATATGTTTTGGTTTGTTCTCAAGTTTAATTTTTTTTTATAAAAAAGGTATTTAGATCTGTAAGACTATAAAAGCAGGAATGTTAAAAAAAAAAAAAAAATTCTCTAAACATATTTCTAAAACCATTTTGAAATAAAAATATATATAAAAAAATTATTGAACCTAACAATTGAAATTGAATTTGTCTTCTAATGTAATTGGTGGGTGAAAATGCCAGAGACAAATAGACAATGTTATGATTGTTTTGTAATATCATTTTGGCACAAAATCAGACTGCAGATATTATGGAATTGATCAATAAATTAGTTGATTTAAAATCTAAAAAAAAATTTGACCCTCAATTTGTCTCTCGTTTTTTCAATTTTCCAAAGGAAAATCATTTTAATATCCTTTTTTAACAGTATCCCGTTTGTTTCATTGTCTTTAATTACTAAATGGAAGAATTTTACTACTGCTTTATCAGTTACATATTGAAAATTGGGTTGGTTGCAACTAGCAAGTACAATAATGCAATATGATTGGATAAGGGCCTTAATGACAACAATGCCCTCGCTTTGACTCCTCTGTATTCTGCGTGTGTACCGATTTCTATTGGCTAACTATTAAAGCCCACTTGGTTGAGAAATCACTTTCCTTGTCTGGTTCTCTATTTAAATTGGCCGACTTGCGATTGCTGCGGGCAAATGCAATGATTTAGTTAATGCGAGGTTGTACTTGCGAACATATCCCTTTTATTTTTTAAATTGACACTAAACGGATCATAAATTTATCTAAGTCAATTAAGTTCAATCCATATTTATGTATTCTGAATATCTTCTTATGTAATCAGTATATATACATATATATATAAAATCAAACTTAGATAATATATTTGATAGAAATTAAACTCCTACTACTTTGACGAATAGAGAGGTGAACAACCATTGATATTAAGTAATAATGTGCTTCTTTGTGTGATTTTGAAAGTTAGTTTAGTTATAACAAAATGCACCATGTATGTATAGTATAGTGTTATGTAGTTGTTTCTGCTATAAACAATATATATTATTTTATAAAATAATAATATTGGATTAATGATAATTAATTTTAAGGATATTATGAAAAATCCCTGAAAAGTAAACTAATCGAAATTTGCCTTCGATTTTTTTTTTAATTGGATGAACCGCTCCCTGTCGGTTAAAAAAATTGGTTGGTGTTAAATTTAAATGACATGGTAATTGGATGGTTTTTGTGTTAATAAAGGGATGATCCCAATTTATCCCCCTATAGTTTAAAGCAATCATTAATCACCCCCTCATAGTTTTTATAAATCTCATTTTACCATTTCTGTTAATTTTGTTAATGAAAAATGATTTCTGATCATGATAGTTTGCGAAAAAAGCCAAACTACCTCTCAATTAAAAATAAAAATAATTAAATTTTTATGCAATAAAATTAAAATATATATATAAGTGAATGGCACATCTTCAACGAATTCAGACATCTTCACTTATCTTAATCGTTCAACCAACTCAAACACCATCATCATCCATTCAATTAACCTAGACATCTTCACTTATCTCCATTCAACCAAATCATCATCAACAACAAACACCATCATCATCAAACCCCTCGAACACTATAACAACAATATCAAACACAACAACAATATAGCATAAACCCCTCAACACTGTAACAACAACATCAAACACAACAGCAACATAACAAAAAAAAATTATGGATTGGATTTTCGATTGAAAACCTTAAGATTTTTGGATTCTCGATGCGAAAACATAAAAATCTTTGGATTTTTGATGCCAAAAACCCAGAAATCCTTGGGTTTTCGGTGTCGAAAACCCGTAGAAAAACCTATCTATGAGTTTCTAGTAAAGAAACTCAGTTTGGGTCTCTATCGATGGAAGGTATCTCCGTCGATGGAAACCTTCCATCGACGGAAACCGCTGAGAGAGAAAGAAAATAAGAAGAAGAAGAAGAGATATAGGAAGAGAGAGAGAAACAAAGAAGAAGAGAGAGAGAGAGAGAATAAGAAGAAGAATAAGAGAAAGAGAGGAAGAGAAAGAATGAGAAGAAGAGAGAGAGAGTGGTCTATAGCTTTTAAGTTTTATTATTTTATTTTGTTTTTATTTATTTGAATTATGTCCACCGTCTATCAACACGATGGACGATTGACATAATTTTTAAATATTAAATATTTCAAAATTTTTAAATATTAAATTATCATTTTAGTAAATATTTATATTTTTTTATATTTTATTTTGGTTGGATAATTTTATCCTTCTACATTAACGATCAACGACTGACTTTAATGTCCATATTAATGGTAGGGGGTTTTTTGAATATTTTAATAAATTACAGGGATTTTTTTTATCTATTTTGTAAATAAAAAAAAAAAGAATATTAGCGATTTTTTAAAGTAAGGGGAGATTTTACCTATTTCATACTTTAATTGGTATCATACTTTAATAAAATTAAACAAAGATTGAAAAAAAAAATAAAAAAAAAAAAAAAAAATTCAACTCTCACTTCTTCATCTCTCTTTTTACCATTCTCTCTCTCACTCGACAATTTTCTTCTCTCTCTCAATCCTCCATCTCTCTCTTGCTCTCGCCCCCCGCGTCCTCCTCTATCGCCGTCGACCAACCCGCACCCTTCTCCTCCATCTTCTTCTTTTTTTCTTTTTTTCTTTTTGGTTATCTGGTTATGGGTTTCGAACCCAGAACCGTCGGGTGTGGTGGGTGGGTGGTTGTTTAGGGTTGTTCTGGGTTTTTGTGGTGGTGTTGGCGGTGGGTGGGTGGGAGTGGCGGGTGGTTGGTTTAGGGTTGTTCTTTATGGTTTGTTGTGGTGGTGGTGTCGTTTCGCCATACTGGTTGCAGGTGTAGTAGTCTGTTGGTGCGTTGGATGTTGTTGCTGTAGCTTGTTGATGTAGTGTGATGGTTTTTTTGGACAATAGTATACTTTATGCAATACTGACTGGTGGTGTGTTGGTTTTTGATTGATGGGGGAATTTTGTTTTACTGGCTGCTGGTACAACAGGTTGAGGTTGAGTGATTAATGGTGCAGTAGAGTGAAGTTTTTGGAAGCTGCTGTGGTTAATTTTATGCAGCTTGGAGACCTTTGATCATTATAGATATGGTGTAATTAATTTTGGATGTATAGTTCTAGCTTGTACACACTGATTTCAGTAGTGATATAAATGTTATTTAAAAAAAAAAAAAATCTGTTAACTAGTATTTTTTATTTTTTATTAAATATTATTATTAATATGATATTTTAGTCATTATATAAGTTTTAAGGGTATGATAGATATTTTACATAATATTGATAAGAATAATTTTGTCATTTCACCATTTTAGATATAAAATGTTAACACTGCAATAAAAAATTAATGATAAAGAACGATTCATCTAATAAAAAAAATTAGAGAAAAATCCCAATTAATTTACTTTTTAAGGGGTTTTTTCATAATATCCCTTAATTTTATGATATGAATACTTAATCATGATAAAATTATATGTAATACTCATGTAATAATACTCATTTGATGGTGTACTATGAATAAACTGGTACACCTATTATGATTATTGACCAACTCGAACCGAAATGCTTTATTTAAAGAAATAATAGTCTCATCTCGTCCAACGTCGTCCACATGATTTATGTGCCTCATAAGAACGTTGATCGATTTAAATGTTGATGGTTTTGTCTTGATTTTCCAAAATAAATAAATATATGGTTTTGGTGCTTCTGGTGGGTATATTATTGAGACTTTAGATGATTTCGAGAGCGTACAAGGAAGCATTCGGCATCTGTCCATCTACGTGACTATTAAATTTAATATAAAAATAAATTAATAAACCACAATAAATTTTATGACATTTTGCTATAGTTATTCTGTCTTTTGATTTATTATTATTATTTGTTTTCAAAAATAAAACATTGACAATTGCTTCGGTGGTAATGGATAATCTAATAAATTGCAGGCATCCTCATTGCCGTTTAACAGAAAGACAATATCTTAAAAGACAAAATGGCATACTTTAGTCTATCAAAAACTAAGAATTGGTATTTCAAAAAATAAAAAAACCTAAGAATTGATGTACAACAAATACAATATTTTATCATATTCTTAATTTGAATTGTATTTACATATTCGACTCAAGCTGTTTATGTTAAAAAAAAAAAGTATACAGATAAACAAAATTTTTCTTTTCCTTTTTATTTTTTTCTTTAATTGCATTTTCTTTTTCAAGTATAAAAAATTGTATGCGATCCTATGCCATATTCTTCCTTCTTCAGTTTTACCATAAAAATTAAATTTTTAATATAAATCATTAAATATGGTACACAATTAAATATGATACACAATTTATTTTAAATATCATCTACAGTTTTATAATACTAATCAATCAGGATAAACGAACGTCTCTCTAATGCTAAACGACATTGACGATAATGAATAAAATATAAAATTTAAGATAATCCTTTCAAACTTTTCTCCGATGATAGAAAAGTAATAATCCTTAAAAAAAAGTAAAAAAAAAAAAAAAAAAAAATCACCAAATGACTAGTCAGATAAGATGTCATAGTTTGTAAAAATGGGCTGGCTGATGGTGGTTAGAATTGGTGTTAGGCGCATGATCCAGTAATGTCAGTTTCCTGTCAACTTTTCGTATGAGAAAAACCTGTGCACATGGAAAGAAGCTTGATCTTGATGTGCACAAGAAAGATTCAACGTGATTGGAGACAGAAGACGTAGGCTTGAAACTATGGAAAAATCTGAATACAGCAAAAGCTTTTAGTCTATTAATTGACCAAGCCTGTTATTTTCAGCCGCGGTTTAAGGATAAACATTATACTTCATAAATGGTTTTGGCTTTAATTTCTCATTAGTCTGCCGGATTTTTGACAAATCAATGAGCTCCGTGTCTACCGCTAATCACCATTAAAACATCTTGTTTTGTTTTATTTTTTGAATTGATATTGGGTTAGGGAGATTGAGATTTGTCATTTCAGATTAAACAATATTAATGTGTATCTTAAAAAGCAAAAAAAATAAAAAACAAAAAATAAAAATACTATATTAATGTGGTCGAGAAAGTTAATAGTAACTTTCATTAATTACTTCAACTAATTAAATTTGAATATAATAAACTTTAATCCAGCCAATAACCAACCGCCAGGCTTCCAATATGCCATTTGATCACCAGGCACCGGCCAAGTTGGTGATGGTACTCTTTTGAATATTTTAACGAACCTGCTTTTATTTAGCTTCTACCAACTTCCATGATCTTATCTAATATCTTGAAGCAAAACTTGCACGTAACAAGTTTAGTGGTGCGGCAATGTTATTGAGAACATATGTAGTATTAGATTTTATATATATATATAGAAAATATTTATTCAAAGAATATTAAATCATATTTATTCAATTGAATGCAGTTTAATAATTTCTACGTTTATTGATGAATATTCTTAATCAAACTAATACCGGTAAAGACCATATAGCTAAGTTGAGTATTGTTCAAAATCAAAACATGTGACAATAAGAGTCTTATGATGTTACATTATCAATTAACATTTATTAACTAGATTCAGTTTTATTTGATACAAATAACAAAAAATGGGAAAAAAAAAGCCGTAGATTCAAAGGAGATTTGTGCAATCATACGTTCATGTATATTGAATGGTCCTATTCGAGTACATGTGATCTAGTTGACAATTGACTTCATAAAACAGCCTTTCATATATAATTTAAATAACAAATAATTTGATAGAGTTGAGGATTGATTTCATAAACAGCCTTTTATGTATTTGAATAATACATTTATAAAATAGATAAAAAATTTTCCTTTGAAAAATTTTAAAATATACATTAAATTAAAATAACATAACTACTATGAATGTTAAAAATTAAAATTAAAAAGTTTTAAGGTATACAAATTAATAATGATCCCGTCAACTTTGTCACAAACTTATAAAACCAAATCAAATAACTCCATCATAAAGTTAAATTACGATTTTTACATTTTTCCAACCATTGTTGTTGTTATTATTATTTCGAAAGCTTAATTATACATATGAAAGAATTAGAGGTTTATGGAACTTTCTGAAATCAATGAATCAAGGATTTATTAGAGCTTACCGCAATCGATTACTATTTATGTCGTATAAATATTTTTTCAATAATCAGAACATAACAAGGGGATATTTGGTGGGTCATCCTATGAGTCTGGATATCTCACCCATCAGTAGTCACTGGCAGGTGTGCATGAAGCCCAGTGAAAAAAAACGCAAAAAACAGACAACGTGGGAGCCCAACAAAAGGGCTGCTACCGGTTAAACGTATCCGGGTTTATAAGCTATTCAGTTGTCAACAGTAACCAATCCCTCACTGTACACTATACTCAGAATCCGATACTCTCTGGACCGCCACGTTCCCACACCGCTCTCTATTTAAACACACCTTTCTCGACCTGCCTTGTCTCTTTCTTGTACCTTCTCCAACTCTCTCCTTCTTTTTCACTGTTTAAATATCCTAGCGCTTCGCGTGAATATGTCTGATGATATGAGAGTACCAATCCACAACAACAACATCAATGATAACAGTAGTAGTACCCATGAAAACATCAGCGATCAAAGTTATGTTGTAGATATATACCCACTTAGTAACTACTACTTTGGTTCCAAAGATGCCATTCCTTTTAAAGATGAGACTCTAGCTGATCGTGTTCTAAGAATGAAATCCAAGTACATGTTTCTGTTGTTTTTTCTTCTTTTCTTGTTAATGTTTTATTTTCAATAGTCTTGTTGATTTTGACTTTTGTTTTTTGATGGTTGTGTTTAGTTATGCTGCTCATGGGTTGAGGACTTGTGTTGAAGCAGTTATTTTGGTTAGTCATTTTATTTTTTACTTATTGGTGTTTACTGGTTTATGATTGGATACCTGAAAGGTAACTCTTTAGAGTTATGAGGATTCTAAACTAACTGTTTAGAGTTATGAGGATCCTAAACTGAGGGAATTTTTGACCTTGTCATTCTCTGGATAAAATTTCTAGAAAAGTAATTGTTGATATTATTGTGCCAATTTGGTTCTTGATCATCTGATAATTAACATGCTTGTTTTAAGTAGAGATAGAGAATGCAACAAAATTAATGAAATTTGTTGAAGTGACAATTGTAAGAGTTCATGAAATTTGAGTAATTTAAAGACCTTCAAAGCAGGTTTTTGAGGCTTAGGGATTATCAAATTATGCCGTGCAGAAACTATTCCCATGGGAATCTACCAGTCTAAGGCAGTAGGATTTTTAATCTTGATTAGGAATCTCTGTTTTGATATAGGGATCGGGCTCCAGTTTTGCTTTCAACACCGGTTTGCCACCTATTAATTTATTATAATATGATATATAATATGGTGATTGTTTCAATGAATAAGTTTGGTTGGTGAGACTGGGGGTGATTGCTAGACTTAAGACTACCTGATAAATCAGTATGATTGATGGTATAGTTATTTTGTTTTCTAATGGTTATATAGGTGTAGTAGTTGAAGAATCTTTTGAATATTTAGAATGGTCTGTTTGATGTTGAGTGTCATTTTTCCTATCCTCCATTCCTTAAATGACAGTTTGTTAATATTGGTTAATGTGTAATTTTTGCTGTTAACTCTCGTTCGCTTTGGAAAACAAAAGGTGGAGATGGAATTTTATGCTTCTCGAGGTTTTCTGAGAATATTTCTGTTCTAGATCATCGGCTTGCCACTTTGTTCTGGGAATTAATCTGCCACACAGCTTGATATTCACTCCTTTTTTCGCCTGAATGGTAAATTAATAGATATAATATTTTTGTTGGAACAATGTAACTTTGTTGAAACAGGTTGAGTTGTTCAAACACCCCCATTTGTTGTTGTTGCAAATAAGGAATTCCATCTTTAAGCTTCCTGGTGGTCGCTTGAGACCGGGTGAATCAGGTAGATTAATTATCATTGAGATATTTATATCAATATACTATAAACTTCCGAAAAGTTGAAGCTTAGAACTGTTTGTTAAGTGGTTGCTGAAATAGGACTGTTGGATTTTCAGATATTGATGGATTGAAACGTAAGCTTACAAGAAAACTCTCTCTCAATGAAGATGGTAACGAGATTGGCTGGGAGGTAACTGATGATTTTTTATTCCAATCATATCGCTACTTTTATGCATTCTCATTGCATGATTGAAGATTAAATTGTTCTTAATATATAGGTTAATGAATGCCTTGGGATGTGGTGGAAGCCTGATTTTGAAACATTGTTGTTTCCATACTTGCCTCCTAATGTAAAACGGCCAAAGGTAGTTGCTATACCAAGCTTACTCCTTTTTGGGTTAAGACGGAGCAACTTCATTAGTTCTCGTGTTTTTCTCAATTTTATAGGAGTGCACAAAACTCTTTCTTGTGAAGTTACCAGCCAGTAGAAAGTTCATTGTACCAAAAAATATGAAGTTACTTGCTGTTCCATTGTGCCAGATTCATGAAAATCAAAAGGTAAATTTTTTATTATAATAGATTACAATTTATGGATGTTTGGATGTCTTTTGGATTTTATACAGGACAGCTGTAATTTACATTACATAAGGTCTGAGGCAACTTATAATATACATATCTCAAAAGAAAACATGAGAGGCAACTTTGTTATATTCTTGCTTGCAATTTTTATGACCCTTTTTCAATTGAAAATTTGAAATAAAGACATTTGGGATATTAGCATATACTTTCATACCTTTTACCTTGATGACCATTATTAATTCTTCAAATTAATGTTACCAGATTCTGTTTTCGAAAGCAATATATGATGCACGGAACTATTTAAAATCCTTGGTTATGAAATTAGGATTTTACTATTCAATCTCCTTGGTTATCCAATCATAGGGTTTTACTGAGGTTCACGCTGCAGGTGGATTTAACCTATTTACATTGTTGTGTCTTGTGTGTTGTAGACATATGGACCAATAATATCCGGAGTTCCTCAGCTGCTATCGAAATTCTCCTTCAACACTATCGACTCTTAAAGTAGGTCTGTTTGGTGTATTTGTCCGGATTATATGTAAGGGTAAAGAGGGTAGTAAGAATGATATGGATTGCTCAATTTTTGTCGGGGGCTTCAAATTTTGCGTGAAATTCTGACATGCTTGTATATAATATCGTTCCTTACAGGTGATCAACAATGATGTAGTGTAATGTTTGATACAACAAGATTAATGTTATGCTTCTGTTGGAGTGTGAAACTTTTTTATGAATGAAAGTCTTGAGAGTGCTTGGACCATAATGTTCCCACTGAAGAGCTATAACAAACGTCTGACATTCTTCTTTGAATTGCTATATAAAATCTCTATGTTGCGTCTTATGTTTGATTTAGCAATGTAACATAGGACTCGGAAAATGAGAGAGCCCATATAATACACTTGTTATATGATAACACTTCTTCTAGGACATTGGCATATAAGACAATCTAGTTAATTAATGTTGTTTGTAACATTTCTGTTGGTATGTATTATCCTTTTTCTTTTATGTCCAGCTTTCTAAGTGTTATTCTTTTCTCTGCCTTGTAAGTTTGGCAGTACGTCTCAGCCAGGATGTTGTATCCTCTCATCATAGATCTGCTAACCACCATCTTGAGGACTGTTTATCAGCCTCTATGATGTCCCGGTCAAACAAATCTGATCAACCATTTTCCAATTGAACAACTTATTTGGATTGGTCAGTGTTTTATCTTACTAATCACTAGAAGTTTTGTAGCAGAAAATCCAACCTAATTTCATTTGAGATTTGACCACATCATTTACGTAATCCAAGATGATTTTTAAAACTGTATAACTTCCTCCGAACAAAACTGTCATTCTCATATTCTGCTTCCAAAGCAGGAAAAAAATAAAGAAGAAAGGGTAATAAAACAAGTCCCCAAATTCAAATGTGGCTTACAGTTAAATAGTACTAGCTGGGTTGGGGTTATGGGGTTGGGAGCATAGAAGATATTTCTACCATATTTTCAAGAGAGCTCGAGATGAATCTCCTCTGCCTATCAAGTCATTGACTGGTCAACCAACTTCCATAGTGCATCGAAAGAGAAAACAAACAAATGGGTTTAATCCGGAGATCTAATAAATTTAGTTAATTTACTAATTTTTTTTGATAAGTTGTTTAATTCCTGTATAATTCCAAAAAACATTTCAATACATCTACGGTCTAACGTATTTCATTGGCGTAAAATATGTACGCTATGTACATCTAGTAGGTCCTCGCGAATTGGTTGTATAAGTAATAAGGCGACGAATCACTTAACTCAAACAAAATCAGAAAATCGGTTTTGGTGGTCAAGTCAAAACAGGTGTATTTGACCAAAGATAGAGAAGGCCTAAAAAAAAATCTCATTTCCCACTTGTATGTTGATACAATCACTCGTGCCTTTTATAGTTTTAAAAAATCTTATTTTATTTATTATTGTTATTATCGCTATTGTCATGATCAAAATGGTTAAAATATTTTTATAGTTTTATCTTTATTAAATTTTAATTTTTAAAATTAATTTTAATGAAAAGAGTTTTTTTTTTTTTTATATATATTTTTATTTATCAGAAGAGCATTTGATTTATTTTATGATTTGAGAAGGAGAATATTAATGATTTTAAGAAGTATTGAGAATTTTGAGATTAGATAGAACAACTACAAGTGGAAGATGGGATTATCCCTATTATTTAAGAGTAGGGCGCGGGTAAAATAAGGAAAAGTAAGCGAAAAGTGTCTTCTTCCTGCAAGTTTCTGCAAATGGTGTGACTGGTCTTCACCAACCAAATGACACACTAGTGATGTGACTTTAACATAATTTTAATTTCATGTCCCACACATTACCTTTATTTTTTTTTCTCTTCTTAGAAAACAATTTTAAATACATATTTTGGTCTCTCTAGCTCTAGACCCCCTGTTTTCGGGTCTTTGATTTTGCCTCATCAAAGACTTGCAACGACTCTGCTCCCCGACCACCCCCCACGCCCCCCCAAAAAAAAAAAAATCATGAAGAAGGGAGGCTTGAATCCTAATCTCAAGCTCAAGCTCTCTCTCCCTCCTGCCGATGAAGTCTCCTTCGCCAAGTTCCTGTATTTCTCTCTGTCTCTATATTGTTTTGTGGTTTTATTATTTTATATGTATGTGTGAATTCTTGGGTTTGTCTAATTTCGGTCTTTTTTGTATTTTGGCAGGACCAAAAGCGGTACGTTTATGGATGGTGATCTGCTTGTTAATAGAGATGGAGTTCGAATTGTCACTCAAAGTGAACCTGAAGCTGTAAGTTTTTTTTTTTTTTTTTTTTAATAGTTTTTTGTCTTTGTTGTTTGGTTGTGTAGTGTGTGATCTGAGTACTTTTAATGTGATAATGGGACAAAAGGGTTTTAGAATATCTGTTTCTGCTGTCAGGGTTTTGGATGTTTCAAGCTTTTAGCTCTTGAATTTAAAATCACTTGTTTGAATAAAAGAAACCAAATTGTTACTTATTAGATCCATGTTTTAATCTTGCACTTCGTATAATGGCTTAAGTCCTTCGAGTTATCTAACTCACGGAGTAGTTTATGTTTTGATTGCTTGTGGCTTATAACAATAGCACTGGATGGTCCAGTTTTATGTTCTTTGATGATGAGTCGTTTCAATGAGTGAATAACTATTTGTTGTTCTTTTTTCAATTTTGCATTTGGACTTGTATTTTTGCGCTATTCTATGTCTAAAGATGAATTTGGTTTGTGCTCTGTGTAATTTCTTGCCTCATCTTTTGTATGTGTGTGCATGTGTTTTCAGCCGCCACCGATTAAGCCATCTGACAACCAGTTGAATTTGGAAGATATAGACGCGATTAAAGTTGTTGGAAAGGGAAATGGCGGAACTGTGCAATTGGTGCAACACAAATGGACGAACCAGTTTTTTGCCTTAAAGGTATTGTACATTCTTCTTTGCTACTGTTGCACATCATTCATCATCTATTTTTTTAGTCAAGTGTGTTTGTCTGCATTAGATATTTACTTTGAAAGAATTTGAAGTTTGTTTCCCTAGTTGGTCTCTACTTTTATTGATTGGTATGACTAGAACGTTTTATTAATTATTTTCACCTATACTCTTAGCAAGGTTTTGTGTCAAACGTTTTTAAGGTAATAAAGTTTCTTATTCTTTAGGTTTGTATATCTATTATCTGAAAAAGGTTTTCAGTGGAAAATTTATAGGATGTTTTATTTTTCATGTGATTTTTCAGTGTCTGGCACAAGGAAAAAGATTTATGTTAGAAAATGATTTTCGCTATTTGATAATGGTTGCCAATAGGCATTGGTGAATGGATATTGTGGATAGGCATGAGCCAATGACATGTGTAGATGCTGTCAGTTTCAGTGATGGTCAGGAAGGGTCGCAAAATGTTTTTGGAAATAATTTATGAAGTTAAAGTTAATTATCACTTTATGAATTTTAAGCTTGATTCAATAGTTGACTTGGTTCCATTGAAGGTTTTCCCTATGTTGCACTATCAGATGGAAAATGCTTAAAAACTTTTCCCTGTAATGATTTTCACAAAGGGAGTCTAAATCAAGCATTTAGAATTATGCTACGCTATTAATTTGAATGTCAAAAGCATCTCTGTTGGTTCTTAAAGCTTCAAATTGATTCATAGTAATGCTCCCCAAAGTTTCCCATTTTATGTTTAGGAGTTATCAGACCCAATGAAAGTGGTTGCTCGAACTTTGTAGGATGAAAGGTTTCATTTAACTTCTTAAGGTGGGAAAGAAATTATATGAATTGTGGCAATGCTGGCCAAAACATTATGCCCTCGATAGGAGTTTAATTTTTAAAACATCTATGCCTCCCGCCCATGATTTGTGTACTTCAAACAGGCATATGTTTCTGTGCATTGTTTTTACAGGCATCAATACCCAAAATGATTTCTCAGATCTTGGGAAGGATGATCTAAACTAATATTATTACATAGCATGCATGATATTATTGTCGTCTGATTTTCATAAATTTTTGTGTACAAGATATTTCTGAAAAACCATTTAATGGTCCCTCTCATTTCTAATTACTGAACCTATCGAAAATATTATTATCTCAGAACTTAGATCTCTTGTAGGATTACATGACCTTTTTGGTTTCCCTTCCTGTAAACCCGATTGATAGGTTGCTTCCATGTGTTTGTTGTCATTCTTTCATTAATTCTTGAACCATCCAACAATAGACCTTTATCGGAATGTGGCCGTAGTTGTAACAGCTTTTTTCCACTATCTATTGACTTCTGACATATTCTCCCACTTCAGGTTATTCCAATGAACATTGAGGAGTCTGCAAGACGGCAGATTGCACAGGAATTAAAAATTAATCAATCATCACAATGTCCGTATGTTGTGGTGTGCTACCAATCTTTCTACACTAATGGTGCCATTTCAATCATTTTGGAGTACATGGATGGTGGTTCTCTAGCAGATTTTATTAAAAAGGTTAAAACAATCCCAGAAGCATATTTAGCTGCTATCATTAAACAGGTAAAATATGTATGTGCCTCATGAGTATTTTAGCTGTAGTTAAATACCAGTTACTTTGATTTGTAACTGAGATTTTTTTTCTTTTTTTTTTTAATCACTACAGGTGCTTAAGGGTTTGTTGTATCTTCATCATGAAAAACACATTATTCACAGGGATTTAAAGCCATCTAATTTGTTAATAAACCATAGAGGGGAAGTGAAGATTACTGATTTTGGTGTGAGTGCAATAATGGCAACCACCTCTGGGCAGGCAAATACTTTTGTCGGCACATACAACTATATGTCTGTGAGTAATTTAATTTGCATGTGGTACAATATCATGTTTTTGGCTTGTTAATTAGTGTTTATCACTTCCTTCGGCTGCTAGGGTCTATTATCTATTCTCGCTGACAGATGCTTGTTACCTTCATTTGTGATTTTCTATAGCCTGAAAGGATTAGCGGAGGCAGATATGGATCTAAAAGTGATATTTGGAGCTTAGGATTAGTTATACTGGAATGTGCAACTGGTCAATTCCCATATTCCCCATCTGATCGAGAGGAAGGATGGATTAACTTTTATGAGCTTATGGAAGCCATTGTGGAGCAACCACCACCTTCAGCACCTTCCGATCAATTTACTCCGGAGTTTTGCTCATTTATATCTGCATGGTAAATATCATAAAGATTAAAGTATATACTTTGCAACCCAGTTTCTCTTTTAGTTAATATTTATACCATTTAATCCTTTTCTTTTTGATTTCTAATAAAATGATGGGAACAGTGAACAATGAAGAATTGATTTGGGCTTATATCTTGGATACGTATCATGAGCACTTAGTAATTTATAATCTATTTTTGTGGTTTCTCATGTAACATTCAACATATGTTGAGTTCCTATTAGTCTACGGTTAAATAAATAATTAATTTGGAGTATCTAACCAAAAGTATAAGTTCTCTAATTCGTACACTGTACTCTAATGTCAATTTTCAGTGTTCAAAAAGACCCAAAAGACAGACAATCAGCACCGGAACTTCTGGTACGTAAATCCTCTGTGTTTCCAGTTAAAGTAGAACAATGATGTAGAATATGTACTGTAGAGATGCCTTAAATTATATTTTTTTTCTTTCATTGTGAAATCCAGACACATCCCTTCATGAATATGTATGACGACTTGGATGTAGATCTATCAGCTTACTTCACCAATGCTGGTTCTCCACTAGCAACCCTTTGAAATTATCTGGTATGTTCAGTGCTGGGATGTCTGTACTCTTGAAATTGCAAATGTCTAACCTCTTTGGGTCAAGCTTTTGTGAGGACATCAAATATATGGACCTTTTAAATTACAAAATCATATGCTTTGATGTTTCATCGGTTGCAGGATCCAGTTGTTTATCCCTGAGCTGTATTAAATGTTAATCAATTAGATATAATCTACCTTAATTTCATTAAGATATTGAAACAATTTGCAAGTAACATAATCAAATTCTTTATAAGGACTGGTTACTCTATTCTTCCTTCCACCTCCTGTTGTGGAAAACTGCGGCTAATAAAATCTTTTGGCTTATGAAGATAGAATGATCGTATCATTAAAACATTTGATTCTGTTTTAAGCTGCAGTATATTTGTTGTTCTGTTAATATGTGCTTGGTTAGCTACCTTATCTATTTTTAAGTTTTTAACAGGTTTTTGATAAGCATCTTTCTTGGATAATTAATTGATCATGTCTTTAAGATGTGATTATAATTCATTCACTGGCTTGCATCTGAACAGAAACAAATACAGGCAGGATTCAGCTTTTAATGGAGTTCACATTTGCAAACAAGTCTGAGACCCGTATGTGATGATGTAGAGGTAGAGGTCTGCGCAAAAATGGCTGAATTAAAATAATTTCTTCCAACAAGATGAGAACCAAACTTACAAAGAAGCAACTTTATCACAAAGAATCTCAGGGCCTGAACCCTGGTAGCACAAAGCATCAGCTTACCATAAATAAGCAGGGTCTGTGATTGCAAGGTGAAGATACTGGTTGCTATATATCTTCTTTTTGTTTCTTATTTTTATCACTTTCTATAGGAAACACGTGTTTGCTACGTATCTATGAACCAATAATTCTACTGGCATGAACTTATAGAGATGGGCATGTACCAGACAGACAAGTGAATTTTGAGAAAATTTGTTTATTTGTCCGTCTGGCTGTCTTCATCAGCCCTGTTTGAATGGTGATAATATTTCACGTTCCGGTAACAATACTTTCAACACCAAAATGCAAGTAGTGGATGTTTGTAGTGTTGGTCAGCCTTGCACTTCGTGATGCCATTGTTTTGTAATGTTGGTCCGCCTTGCGCTTCTTGATGCCATTGTTGTTCTGACAATAACACAACAGTAATGATCAGTGTTGAATGTGGTTTAAGTGGTCTGATATTGTAAGGTCTATCATCAATATTTTCCTTTAGTCAAAAGCTATCAGCTTTGTTTACAATTGCAAGATCATTTGATTTTTCATGTTACAGATACTAATGTATGAGAATTACATGCCAAAGGGCACGCCAGTGTTTGGAAATACCAGCAGAAAAGAGAGAATTGTTGTTAAAATGATACAAAATTTGCGATATGTTGCAGATTTCATTTGACATGGCTCTGCAAAACCGATGGGAAGGACCATGTTTCTCGAATTTAACCACGAGAACTAAAGAAATAGTACAATATTATTATATTGAAGGGGAAGTGTACCACTAAGTTCTTCTCTTGAACTTCCTTTGAGCTTTCAGGTCAACCGCAATTACAGTGATATTGTCTTTGCTTCCCTTATGCATGGCAAGCTTTGAGAGGTAATCTGCTGCAGCCTGAGCTGCAGGATCAACTCCGTCGCCTCTTTCTACAGACAAGTTATCACCGTGCTTTTTGTGCCAAAGAAGGATTCGTTTTCGTGCTACATCACAGGCCTCCTCATTCGTCATAACATCCCATAAGCCATCACTAGCTAAAATCAGGCACTCATCTTCTTTCGTTCGAGGAACGAACATCACATCTGGATCTGGAATAATTGATGGTTTCAAGTATCTGTCACCTGTTTAATCAATAAACACAAGGCCTTTAAATTATAATCAACAGGTCTTCCCATGGTAGAAATTTGAAGTCTTCAACCGAAAATAGAACATGTAATAGATTTTAATGTAGAAGACAACTGTGAAAGAAGAGTTAGAACGGATAGGACATATTACGTCATCATTCGTCTATCACCATTCAACCATATATTTATTCTTGTTTGAACATTCGTTTTGATTTCCATCATTCAAATCACAAGCCACATCCAATGGGGGGGGCGGCGGCGCAGTATAACAAGTTCACAATTGTATTTAATACGAATCGAAGAACCTAGCCATTACATCCATTGCATTAAGCTTAGAATTATATGCCGGTATGACGTGTGTATTTTTCTCCTCATGAACTACACCTTACTCACTTATTTCAGAACATAAAAGAAATCCATTCACAGAATTGCTAGCAGAGTATCTAAGAGAAAGCCAAGTCTCTACTTTAAATATGCCAAAGTCAAAGCAAGGATCACAAAGACATACCAATGGATCTTGACATAGCAAGAACACCAAATACACGGGAGCCATTCCACCGTATAACTTTTCCTCCTGTTGCTTCTATCCTTGCATATTCGTCCTCTCTATCGGGCTACAAATAAATTTGATTAATCAATCAAAGTTAATACGACAAACAAAACACAGACGAAATGCAATGACTTCTTACTTTATGGTCAACTGACAAGGGTATAGGCAGCTTCCCGCGACACAGAACAGCTCTTGAATCCCCACAGTTTGCAACTACTATATGGGTTGGCAACACTATGGCAACCACAGCAGTTGAACCAACGGTTTCTGGGGCACCTTCGCCATTCCCCGCAATCTCACCATCAACTTTTAGAAAACAACTTGTAAAAGCTTTATTCCATTGCTCCTGCTTGTTGCTCCCTATATTCCCATCTCTCAATCTCTCTTTAGCACTTTCTATCTCCTCAGCCAAAGCCAAATGCATCCTTTCACGGCAATAATTTGCCACCTATACATGTATGTATATGTTAACAATCAATTTTTAACTCTTATAAATACAAAACAATAAAGACCTGAGATGAAATCATATCTAATACCTGACAGCCTCCATGTCCATCATAGACACCAAAAAAATGGGCATTAACATGACTTGGAATTTGATTGATGCCACTCAAAACACCATCTTCCATTAGCGTCTGACTCTGAATTAGCAAAAATCTGGGCACAACCGCCACAGCATCTTCCATTTCTGGTCTCTTACCGCAAACTGACGTAAATCCCCATCTGGGGATCTCATCCAATCTGACCACTCTCTGGCTCTGCGTCCTGCATATCTTCTCTTGGTCCCTGTCGTCAACTTCCAACTCAAATTTTGTTTCTTTGGAATCAGACTTGACAGTAACTTCAATACTATTATCAGTTCCTTTCTTCTCTAGTTTTGCTGTTGTTGTGTTGATATCAGAAATAGTCTCCAATGAACAACCATCAAGTAAACTATCACCAGCTATTGACATGGAATCATCTTCTTCACTTTCCTGGTTAATAGGTCCAATATTATTCCAACTACCCTGATCATCATTTTCATTTACCATTTTTGACATCCCAGTTCTATCATCTCCACAGGACTCATCATAGACTCGACTTGGCTTAGCACCAGAGCTTGACAACAAGTTTGCAGTGTGAGATAGACACCTGCGCCCATTAATCTCCATCGCTGGCTCATTGGAAGAGTCTAAGTTACTGAGCCTAAATGGAACAGCAACTGCTGTAGTTGATATCTCCTCCATTGCTTCCCTTCTATTTCCCAACCCATTCAAAATCATCTTCACTACTATTATATATATATATACACTCTTTTCTCAGATGGGTTTGTTCTCAATAACCCAAAAAAGAACTCATTCTCACACTTGTGCCGGAAGAACTAGTCAACCTTCAATTTTTATGGCAATCAAAGAATGGACGACAAATGAAATGGATGGCTCTAGAGAGTTTCCTATATCTAGGCTAAAAAGAGAGAGACAAGATGCAGACGAAAGAAGAAACAATATTCAAGTTTTTATTTTTCACTTAAGAGCAACCATTTTATCCAAAAGAAATAAGAAATAAATGAAGAGATGTGAGAAATGTCCTGTCTGTTTCCAGTCTCCACCAGAAGGCAAGGGAGATGGGAAGTTACAAAAAGACAAATAAGTTCATGCAAAGGGACTTGAACCGAAATAGAAAGGCCCAGAAAAAAATACATATACATATACATTACACAACCAAATCAGGTTCCCTAGATTTCAAGCAACATATCTCAACCTCTTGAAACCTGGGTTCTCTCTCTCTTCCATTACTCTCTCAACTAACCGTGGTCAAAAAGAGGCACACCCCAATCACCACCTGGCACGTACTTCCTCTTCTTTATTCTCTCAGCTTCTTTTCCTCCTCAAATCAAAACACAGACGCAACATTTTTTTTTGGGGAAAACTTCATTTTACTGCTTCAGATTTTAAAAAATATCAAATTTTTAAATATATTTTGAAAACAAATCTTTTAATCCTTAATTTTTTAAAACTTTTTAAAATAATCCAAACCGATTGATGATTAAAAAAAATGAAAAAAAACTAAATAACTTATTTGCCCCTGATTTCATTTTGAATATAATATATTAAATTATCATAAAATATTATAATTAAATAAATAAATATATAATTAAAATTTTTAACTTAATGATTAATAATAAAAAAATATCCACCATCTCTATCATCAACAAACCAAATGACCAAAAGCTATCTATCTCTCCCTATCTCTTCTCCTTCTTTTTTCTTCTTCTTCTTAATTTTTTACTTAATTAGAAAAAGAAAAATGATTAATAATAAAAAAAAATCTACCATCTCTATCATCAACAAACCAAATGACCAAAAGCTATCTCTTTCCCCCTTATTACTTATTTTTTCTAACCTTAAGTAGTTCTGGGCTAGATGAAACCCAGAACCAACTTTCTAATCTCAAGTAGTTCTGAGTTCAATGGAACTTAGAACCAGTATGGTTTTAGGTGAGAGGTGAGATCGAACTAAGAAAGTTTTGGATTTCGATCACCTTCTGGGTTTGATCTCCCCCAGAACCAAAGTTTTGGGTTTTCGGGTGAGATCAAACCCCGAAAGTTCTAGGTTTCAATCAAAACCCAGAACCCACAATACAACATCAACAAAAAAAATAATAATAAAAATGAAGAATTAGGAGAGTTTTAAGGTTGGTATTTGTGTTTAAGGTTGATGTTTGGGATTGATGTTTGTGGTTGTTATTTGAAGTTGATCTTGGTGTTTGGCAGATATTTGTTAGGTTAGTGTTTGAGGTTGTCAGATGTATTTTAATGCAGTTGTTTTGTTTTATTTTGTTTATTTTTTTTTAAAAAAAACTTGTTTTGGAGATTTGAGATCTGGGTTTGGCAATCCAAATCTTCATCTCATGGATTTAAACATGGGTTTGAATCTAAGATCTTTTTTTTTTTTTTTTTTTTTTTTTAATTTTCTTAATTTTTTATAATTAATTTTAATAATTTTTAATTTTAATTAAGTAATTAATTAAGTTTTTTATTTTTAATTATTTTTAATTTTTTATATGTTTAAAATCTCAATAATTCACGTGTCATAATCTTACTCTCTCACACGAAAAGACCATCTTACCATTTCATCCAAATTATATATTATGGTTGATCGTTAGTTGACTAACGATTTGAACTATTTTGAAGAGTTTTGAAAAAATTAAGGATTAAAAAGTTATTTTTAAAAAATATTTAAAATTTTGATATTTTCTGAAAGCTTAAGGACTAAAATGAAGTTCTACTGCTTTTTTATAATAAAACACAAAATATGCTCATTAACTAACAAATAACAACACATGTCAACCAGGGAACAGGCATGGCTTTATTTTATTAAAAAGAACCAATAAGAAACCAACTAATTGTCTCATTTTTTTTTTTTTAATATCTAGTGATTATCTATAGTTTAGTGCAAGATAATAAATATCTAACAGCTATGGGTCCCATGTCATTGAGGCGGTGTATACGTGTCACGAAAAGGTACGGGTAAATCAGGGGGTCGGTGACCAAATGAAACGACGTCTGATGTTAAAGAGTGTTGGAGAGGGGAGACGCACGCCCACTTTTTTTAATTTTTCAGTGTTATAGATGCATGCACTTACCCGCTTCCCTGTCTCTCCTGTTTTATCGATTTTGGGATTTCTTTTTATTTTTGCAATAACATGTTACATGTTACATGTACAATCTGACAGCAGTCAGAACCGAATCCTTTCTGGGTTTTTGCCACGTGTCCCTAGTGGACCAGTAACAGCTAACAGAAGTTTGGTAGTGGAATTTCAGACTCGTTTGTTTATTGCTAATACTGGGGTGAGAGTGATGATAGAATAAACTTTCAAAAAAATTAGTCAATATAAACCAGTTTTGTTAAATCTTAATTAAGTTGACTTGATTAATTTGGCAGTGTCTCACGCAGAAAAGAATGGATCATCTGATACGTAACTATCTGAAATTGGCTTGCAGCGTGGAAGCTCAATTTTTGTTCCATTGCTTTACATGTGTCTTTTGTAACGTTTAATGGACATCAACCTGAGTGATGGGTCACGAGTATTGTTCAACACCAAACTTCCATTATATGTGCATGTATAGAGTACCATGAAACCAATTAGGGAGAATTTAGTAAACAAAAGAACAAAGCTAAATGTCCTGGTACGCGTACAGAGATCGTCTGTACATATGTTACCGCTCTTCTTCAAAGATTATGAATCTACATTTCATATTTTGCCCAGATCAATTCTATCCATAATTATCGTTTTTACTCCAACGCCTAGGTTGTTACACATATAGGAAAGATTTTGACAGAAAAACAGATAAAACCCCAATGATATTCGTCCCTAGATACCAGTCCATGTTCTTAGAAGCTGAAGACATAAATTGGAATATGCACACCAAAGCCTATGGTAAAACAGAGCCAAGCGAAGGGCAAAACTGCGAATTACATCCACAATCAATGGTAAATAAACGATTTTTTTATAACGATACAAAAGTATGAAGAGATTCAAATTACAGAACTAACAATGTCACCTCCAAGAACCACCTAGTGTCAATTTATGTCAAGTGTTCCATCTTAAGTACCATTGATCAAAGAACACTATCACAACATGAATACAACCTGTTAACTCGTATTTAAGAAGTAAAATGGTCTAAAAATCTTCAGTGCATCATTATAATGTTATGGAAACAGGTAAACAAATTGATATGCTGAATTCAAGCTTCAGATCCAAGACCTTGGCTTGATGAGGTAATTCTATATCACAATCCTGCTCATCGATTTATCGAAAAGGAATAAGAAAATAAGTAGGACAATAGACCTTCCAACTTCTTAGCTCGGCAGAGGCCAGCCATACATAGGCCAGGTTTCAGGACTCATATTTGTGGCAAAAAGTGAGCTACAACATTTCAAGACAAAAATTTCAACAGAATACAAACCCATGATGACAGGCTTAACAAAACTCAAAAAAAAAAAAAAAAGAACAAAGTAGAAAAGAAAAAAAAAATGCTAGTACTGCAATAAACCCAAAAAATGTTGAGGCCAAAAGTTAAAAATGAATACAGATTTACCTCAGCCAAACACTCTGAATTTCTGTGGATGACACTATACTCCTACATTGCAGATGAGATTAAATCTGGTCAAGAAAATTCAATACAAGTGAAAAAGGCCAGATTCTTCCTGCAACCATCAAGTTTATTATTCTAGAACAGAAGAAAAGTACTTTTGAGTACTAACAAGAAAGGCAAGTATGAAATCCTGCAATACAAGATGACTTTAAATTTGTAAACACATAATGTCATAAGAAGCTCATTAACTATTCAAATCTTCACAAATGGATCCCTAAAGAGAGAGTTCTAAACAACAAAAGGTGAAAAACTTTAATCATCAGGCAACCTGACAAATTATTAAGCAGAAACCAGTGACAGCCTAAGAACTTAGAAGTAATATATAAATCAAGAAGGAAGAGAATGAAACGTGAGTACCAAAATCATCATCTCTTAGTTTGATAAGAACTCAGTTCGGTGATTTGTTCACTCTCCACTGGGTATGTTTTTCGTTTTAGCCACACAGAGAGAATCCTTGATGGAGATGGACTACCCACAGATGAACTACTGCATCTGCTATGAGTGAGCTTATACTACTGCATCTCATAATGATAATTATCCATAAATAATCATAAACCAATCGACTTGGAAAGAAGGCTTACCTCATGAATATGCCCGCAAGATTGATTACACTGAATAAAAAGATAATTTTATTGAAAATATTGAATGTATGCACAAGATGCATTGTTCTCTGATTTGTAAAAGCTGCAATGAGTGAGCTTATACTACATCACATAATGATAATTATCCATAAATAATCATAAACCAATTGAGTTGGAATGAAGGCTTACCTCATGAGTATGCCCGCAAGATTGATTACACTGAATAAAAAGATAATTTTATTGAAAATATTGAATGTATGTACAAGATGCATTGTTCTCTGATTTGTAAAAGCTACAACCAGCATACACTGTTTGCTAAGATGTGACACTAGGACATACTAACTTGCACCTCAGAAAAAAAGATCTTTACAGTCGAAGTTATCAACTTAATAAAGGAGCAAAATCCAAAGCATCCGAACGGTTCACTCGAAAATCAACTTGTTGAGGGGTCTACAAAAGAATCTATAAAACCTAACTGTGTACTGGATGGCCAGCCAACTGTCAAAGTCACTGGTCATTTCTTGACAATCGCGATTATGGTTCGTTTGTCAATGGTATAATAAACAAGACTATACAAAGGACACAGTTTACGAGCACAGCTTCAAACCATCATATGTAAGTCTGAAAGGTCATCCATTGGAATCTCAAGGCCCATAAAGTCATGATCTTGTAATCCATCATCATCAATGTTCAGCCATGATCCTAGATCCTGTGCTTGATCATCAGGATCACCTAAGACATCTATTCCAGGTAGCTGCGATAAGTCGATAGGCTCAGCGCCATCCAATTCATCCAAGCGAAACTCATCTTTTACTTTGGAGTTGTTTGTAGTCATTTCACTCGACTTTGACACAGATGGCCCTGTTGGTTTTGTTTGCTCCGGCATCTTTCCAAGAAGGCCATTTACAGCTGATAGCTGACTTATTTTCTGCTTGGGCTTTGTTTTAGATTTCCTTTCCCCTTTCGTGCTAGATAATGCTGGCCTACCAGATTTATTAGTTCCATTTCTAGATAAAACCTCTCTGCTATGTCCCTTTCCCTCTCTGTCTCTCTCACTTCTTTTACCCTTTGTACTGCTAGACAGAGAACTTCCAATGCCTGACGGTGCACCTGAAGTACCAATACAACCAACTACATCATCAAGCAACAACTCCCTCTTCTTCACCCTGTTTGACCATGTTTCTTCTCGAGTGGCACTTTGTTCAGAAGAGCGACTTATTGGTTGGAGCATATCAGTACTATCCCCAATCTGACCCAACTGAGACGTAAGAGGACTTGGCTGTGAACCCATAGAAGCTGCAGAAAAGACCAAAAATAATAATCCAAAAATGAATCATGCCATATGACTGAAAAGCTGCAGATAGAAGGAACAGAAGGCATGTGGCCAAATATCGCTAAAATCTCTGTTTGGTTTATCTAGGCGGACTTGGTGGACCAAAACACCCATACATGTGTTTATAACTTAAAACAGGAAAAAAAAAAAAAAAAAACAAGAGTAAATCCAAGTACTTAATAGAGGAGGCATCAGACAAGTACCTGAAACTCTAACATCCAAGGAATGACCAGAGGTGTTGGCATATAGTTTTGCAGATTCACCATCTGTATCTGATGCTCGTCTACCATTTAGGTGGGAATACCCAGATAGAAATATATCCCTGAACAGCTGCTCACTGAAGCAGCTTTTACCTGTGTCTTCAAAGTTATGGCATCGCTCTAATGTCCTTTTAACAAATGCTAATGCAGCTTGCTTGGCAATTTTGTTACTTGAACTCTTACTGCCAGGATTAGGACCCCGACAAGTCTATCATACAGAACAAAATTAATCAATCTTCAGAAACAGACAGCTTGACTTTGTGATGTGATAGCATCTAAGTGGACGGTGAGTAGAGGATACAAAAAGTTTACTGCTTAACAAATTCTGAAAAGCGACCACAAAGTAGAAATAACAAATGATAAAAAGATTCTCCATTTAAAAGAAACTTTCCATCGGGTCAGCAAGTTATCCTGTCAAATCCACCCTAGAGGACTAATATTCACACATTTTCCCCTCTATGAAAAAGCATTTATCATCAAAGAGCCATATCTATGAATTTCAGTTTTTAGTTTCTTGTACTTTCCACATAAAGATAAAGGAAGTTGTGTAGCCAAGCTTTCTTAAAGCATGTGATTTATTGAAATTAACCAGACCTTGCATTACGTTGTTAGTAATCAACAAACCTAAAAGTTTAAGTTGATAGGAAATTACTCAGCTACTAATATAAAGCCTCTAACAAACCCCCTCATGTGCAAGACCAACGGATTTGCCACATGGCTCAAGCCCAAACACAATCACACAACATTGCATATAACAATAAACAAATTAAATATAATAACACGGGAGGATTTGAACTCAAGATTCTTATGATAAACCAAGCTTTGATAGCATATTAGTAATCAACCTACCAAAAAATTTAAGTTGATAGGAAAAAGTCCAACTAATGATAGAGGACTCTCTAACAATATCCACTCACTGTACTCTTTCCAATACTCTCCAAAAGAAAATTCTGTGATGCATGTAACCTACAGATTCTAAGAAATTATATATGATAATAGTATGTTTGCAATGCTTCATGTTCAGCTGCTCGAGTTATCACCCAAGATAACAAGTAAATCTGCATAAACACTTTAGGCAGTAAGGCAAAAAGCTAGAACTTTGATTGAGACTAGTAATTAGTAGACATTGAAACAACTATTTTATGCACCTGGCAACCAAACCAGGGATGGCTATGTTCTTCCGAGGAGTCTGACTGTTATGGTGCAGCTCCAGTAGGAGAGATTAATCTCAACTTTTGTTCAAGGTGTGGGCTCTCCAAATAGTGTTCTGTATTTTAATACATCCTTCTGGCATCTAAAGGGGATATATAAAATCCATTAGCCTCTTCAGAATGGAGATCCTGAAGAGGACAAATGCCTCAGATCTTTGCCTTTCTTATCTTTAGCTCTTTCTTCTAACTAGTTTAACCATGAAAATATTATAGCCCATTCTAAAGCAGAACCTACATTCAAGAGTATTCTAGATCAATTATAGAAGGTTTCGTTTACACATCTAAAGAAATGTCTTAAGCCAATTTGGCATTACAGTACTTGAATGCATTGCAGCAGGATATTATACTTACAATTTGTCCAAAATCAAACAAAGGGAAAATAAATTAAGAACATAGTATGATAAGGAAAAAAAATTAAATCATTTTTAAGTTATGAGAAATTACCATATACTTTTCATAAGCCATTGCAACAAGTTTGTCAAGGGCACGTTGTTCAAATTCCCTATACAAACAGAATGTCTGAATTATTTGTGTTTACAACATAACGTACATAAATTTAAACTAAATGACAAACAGACACAAATTTATCTAAAGGAAGAAAAAGAATCATTACTTTTCTTGGAGTTCTTTTGTTTCGGAGGCAGATTTTAAGAGTTTATCGAGTAAGCCTTGCTTCTTAGTAACCTATTATATTGACAAATAAACCCATAAGATGCAATTCTCAATAACAATGTTTACTTCATCAAAATTAAGGAATATCCAATAATAAATATGCTATCCAGTGGGCCTAAAGAGATTAACTATGTAGAATATCCCACAACAATGAAGGAGAAGCATACGTTGAAAATGGGTATCATGAAAATATGAGAAAAAAACATAAATCTAATGTCAGCTTTCATAAGGCCATCACAAACTACCTGCTGTTGGCACCTCTCTTCTAAGTTTTTAATCTCCTCACTGATTCCTTCGTCATCCATCTGTGCTACGTCAGACTGAACAAAAGGGGATGTTCAATTAGTGAAATATCTTAGGATATGATGCAGGTGAAACAACATTCACAAAATGCCAAAGCACTTTGATAAGGTGGAGAACCCATGGACTAAAAAAAGTCATATCCTAAGACCAACTTCCTACCCAATTTCCCAAAGCACATACTGACGCAATCATGAGCTCCTGAAAAGAAAGGTTTTATGTTCCACTTGACTGAAATGCTTAGACTTGAAGATAAGAGTACAAATAATAGTATTAAGGTCTAACACATTCCCACATGCGAGACCAACAAGCTTGTCAAGTAAATCAACCCAAAATATAGATATAAATTCATATCTAGAGCCAATGCAAATAACAAATACATATATAATCACATAGGTGGACTCCAACCTGGTATCCGCTAAAAACAACGGTAACAATACAATGTAAACTAACCGCTCGACTAGAATGCTTAAGCTCACTACTAAAAGCCCAAATAATAGTAAGTTCTGACAAGAAGCAAGCAGAGGAGATAGAATGAGAAGTTTTGCTACAACAACTTTTTCCAGGCTCAAGATGCAGTGTTGATCGATTATTCCAATCTTGTTTTTGGTTTTCGTTTTTGTTTGTTTTGTTGGTGGACTTCTGGTTCACTTTTGTAACTTCTTTCTTTTTTATCAATGAAGACTCTATTTCCTATCAAAAAAAAAAAAACAATGAAGTGTCTGGAGGTGGCAGTTGCTGTTGGCATGGAAAAGAGAGAGGAGAGGGCATGTGACCAAATGTTGGAATTATATTTGGAAGATGTACAACCATAAAGCAATAGCATTGTAAACTATATGCACAGATCTTTCAAAATGAACTTACCCCTGCTTCTGGGTATATACCGATACTTCTAGCCTCCAGAAGAAGTTTCTCATTAATCTGCATAGTATCACTATACTGAATTTCTGAAAAGGCCATGCCAAGTATCGATCCTTGATCTGGAAGTACACCATTTAGGGACTGACCAGAGCTTGAGTTAATCCCTGTCTTTGAAATTCCCAACATATCAATTTCAAATTCCTCATTAATGATTTGCTTCCCAGTTATCTTATAACCATTAAAATCAGTAAGCCCAACTTTCTGAAAGTTAAATTGGTGATCCAAACCATTTGATTCCAATTCTCTATCTAGCTCAAATTCAGCTCCATACACATCAATTTTGAGGTCTTCATTCTCACTACTATAATCTTCCTCTGTAATTAAAGCAGCCATAAACCTCTGATAAAGAGGAATCTCATGAAGATCCCTGGCACTTGGTACTAACGGTTCCAGAAGAAGCTCATCCCTCTCTGTTTCAATAGCAACCCCTTTCTCTCTCTCCTGTTCTGTCAACCCATAACCATTAGGAATTGATGTGCGTCCATCCGTATTAGGTATTGGTATCGGTGCAGTAGATTCAAAATTGCACTGAAAGATAAATAGGAATTAAAGAAAATTATAATAACATGTGACCAGGACAAAATATTCTTAAAAGAATTACTCTAGAGACAGGAAATTTACAAGGCAATTCATTTGAACCTCAGATTTTCAATAACAGAAAATTGCAACAAGGAATTATTGACATATTAAAGAATGCTTTACTATAAACTACTTCCCATTTTTTACTTTTTTGGCAGTGTAAGTGGTTAAGCATGTTCTCCTACGAACTTCATGAGACTAGTTGGAAATAAAGGAAAAATATCCAATATAAATGAAAAATGATATATTACTCATACATCCACAATGCATCGAAGAAAATGGGATTGTGATTCAAAATTTAATATCCACAGGCCTGCAAGGGTCTGGTTATTGCTAAAGAATTATATATATATATGTCAAAATTATAAGCAGAGCATGAAATTGAACTGAGAATTTGACAAAATAAGTTTTTTAAACAACCAAGAACTAACATTTTGAACAAAAAATTAATTTTTTTGACAAATTAATAACTCAGAAATCACTTCTTCCTGTTTTAACTCACATAGCCTGACACTTTTAGAAGCCATCTTGTAATTTGCAAACAGCAAAGTGTATTCAGCATGTAAATTTAATAATCATTAACAAACAACAGAACAAGATTTTGCAGGCAAAAAATTAGAATTAAGGGGTTCACTGAATGCATTTATCTGGAAAACTAGCAGCTAAAATATTAAAAAAATTGCTGAGATGCAAGTACATAGAGTAGAAAAAACAATAGAGAAATAGAACTACAGAGAGTGAGAGAGAGAACTAGGCATCCCTGTTCCTTTCTTTCCTTATTACAGAAAAGGAAAAGAAATGTAAATCAGGTAAAGATTTAAAAACAGTATAAAGGTGAACAAGTTGTACACAAAAGATATAAAAGAATAAAAGAAGAACCAACTTTATTAAATCCATACATGTATATAGAACTTTTTCTACCATAGCCTATGTGAAAACTAAGTAACTAAACAATCAATAATGTATATCATATTTATAGACTTCTTTGACTAGTTCTTAGAAGACTACAATTCTTAAAACCAAAACAATAGTAAATTTAAAACCAACTATGTGTAGCCTAAACCAATTCAAAGACATATGAAGGTGAGAACAACTCAAACTTAATACCAATATATCCCTAATAAATAAACATTTTCCCCTGCATAAAAAGATATTGCAAATTAAAAATTGATTTAATGGCACACTGACCATAACCCAATCTTCAAAATGATGTATTTGTCTCACCCATTGAAAATCATATTAGAAGCCCATAAAATAAAGTCTTCATGTTTTCATGTTAACAATAACACTATAACACTAAAACGGCTCCAGATGTGCAACTAACATTAGCATGACAAATCTTCACGAAATAGTTGACCACACCAAAGGCTAAACAAGACATGTATCATTAGCTAAATATCCATATATTTGACACATATTTCAACCTAAATGGTAGAATAATAGTTTCTTTTTATGATAAAACACTATATGAAAAGAATAATTCCATTGGAAAAAAGTGTAACATTAAGTTACAAAGTGATAGCCACTATATCTACCAAAAGTTACAACCCTTCACACATTTTATCAAAAATAAGAAAACTAAAAAACAGAGTCTTTAAATGTTAACATTGTCAAAACAATCACAAATACTCAAAAGTTATCAACTTTTCAGAAAAATACTTCCTCAGAAATGTGTCCATTCACAAACAAACTGTTAACTATAAGATAAACCTGGCCACCTGGGCCAACAAGACACAGTTATTGTAAACAAGAAACAAATTACTATGAGCTACTATGAAGTGTAGATATGTACACAAGTATCATTTTCAACTCGAAAACTAGACATGAGAATAAACCTGTAAAAGAACATGTTTATGCAATTATAATTAAGCACATATACCAAATTATTACCGTGTTGTAAAACAACCATTTACAACCAGAAGCAAAACAATTTACAACCTTGCGAGCAAAAAAATGTTCCTTAAAAAATTTGTATTGCACATATTTTACACCAATGAAGACATGTTCCCTAATAATGGCCACAAAAATTGGACACCATTAGTCCATAGACACAAGCAGCAAGTCCTGAGTTCAGTATACCAAATTCTTAATAGAAGAAATGTTCTAATAATCATAATAAACAACATCACTGTGTCAGACAAGTGATATATTTCAACAGACTGTAACACGATTCACCTGTTGCTTTAAGTAAGCAATGTCTCCATCAGATACAAAACCAAAGAATGCCTCCATCTGCCTCCAAAATGAGCTGGAAAGGGCATGAGCTGTAATGAAAATCAAATCCATTAGACCAAGCCAAGAAGAAAAGTCTTTGGCAATAGAATGAACACAGAATTGGAAATTAAGATGGTACCAGTGTTGATAACAGCATTTGCAGCAGCCAGTAGCTCTTCATGCCCATCATCTGAACCAACTAATAAAATTTAACCAAAAAGAAAAAGAGGGTGAGAATGAATACTTAAAGATATATTGGTATATGCAAAAAAATATGAAGCGTAACAACAGGTCAACTACCAAGAAAATCTGCAGCCGTACTGATTGTTGTATGCTTTTGACGTTTGTAAGCTTTGCGGTCAGAAAGTTTCCTGGATGGTGGACGGCCAGCCTTGCTGTGAACAAGAACACACGCAACTATAAATTTCAATCTAAGGAGCTGAAACTTACAGCTATAAATGGGAAACACCCGTTAGACAATTAAAAAGGAGGTAAGATATGTTTAACCTTTCGGACTTATCAAAACTAAGTCTGGCAGTTCTAAGCTGTTTAGCCGTTGCCCCATTACCCTGTTTCTCGAAACTTGTTGGCATAACAGGCCTTGAGGAAGTAAAACCCCGTCCAGTCCTCCCTTGCCTTCGTACGCCGTCTCCAAGGTCTTCCCCAGAAACCAACTTATTTTTTCTTGAGGTCAGGACTAATGTGGATATCTTTTGAACATTCTGTCCAGCTTTATCATCCATCTCATCAGATTTTCTGCCCTTGTCTTTAGATTTATTGTCAGTGGCCCCTGACTCTTCACTTTCAGATAATACCGCTGAAGTCGAGGTTTCAGCTTTTAATTTGACTTGCTGATGAGAGTTGCCAGACAAACGTTTAGCATATCCCAATCCAACTTCGTTCGTTGTAACATCAGATGAGGCATCCAAAGCAGGAGTTTCATCATTATTCGAAACAATGGGAACGATATTTGTTCTTCTAGCAATTCGGGATGTCTTCTGTGGTCTTTGGCTAGCCCAATGGGGAGGTGGTGAAGATCGAGCTGATGCAGTGCGTTTCCGATTGTTAGCACCAACAGCAACTGGTGGCTTGTTTGTACAATGAGAAAGCTCCCAGTCACTAGGAGCAGTTGCTCTAGGGACAACAGGGGACAACTTGGGAGCAACACCTGAACCTGATCGCGGACCTCGAACAGATGCATTCATTTTTGTGTTTGAAGTAGGACTAGCTGAATTAAATTCGTCTCGAATATTTGTCCTAGGCATTATACAAAACACTTATAATGAAAATAACACTGGATCTTACAAATATGTGTATAAGAAAGAGTTGGAAAAATCAGGTTCTAAATGGCCAAACAAAAAATCTCAAAACTAAACATGAGCACAAGACTTCAATGAAAAGGAAAAAAAAAAAAAATGAAAGTAATTGATGAAAGATAAAAGGAAAACTAGGGACTGCTATGCATACTTATTAACAGCTCTGAGATTCACCCTTTCTTTATCTGAACCTACAGGCCGGTCTCTCCTATCATTAAGAAGAGAACTATCTGGTTCACTCCTAGGGACAGATGAGCGTGCACTCAAGCTAGTCTGCTGTAATATGCCATCTGATTTTCCAGCCCCAACAGCTCCATTAGCAACTCCTGGCCTATATTAAAAGACACATTAATATCATATCACAAAGAGAGCATCACTAAGGATAAATTAACCACTCAGGAAAATAAATAAATTTGAAAAGACGCTTGTCTACTGAATCATTCAAATAGAAATTTCAAAGATTGACAGTTTGTTGTTTTTTTTCAATCAAGGCAATCAAAAACTATAAAATATGGGTTTAGAAAAAAAAAAAAAAAAAAACTATAAAATATGAATCCAACTACTAGGCCTAAGACTATATCTATTGAGGAATTTATAAGGGCAGTTCTGAAATCAAGTGCTTAAATTATCTAGATACATGACGATTCTCAATTATAACGAGAGAATCTAGATAAAATCGGTGGAGTAAATAGGATACCTCCACAGAAGGGTGAAGTTCAATAGATAACTATAAATTGGAAAAGAGCTAAATTTTTCAATTAAAATCGGCAAATTCACTGGTTTTTTAACTTCTTTAAGGTATGAAATTTATATCTTTAGCATAAATGCACCTTCAAAGCATTAGTAGTATGTATTAAAACCAATCATTGGCAGTGTTTCCTACTTTTTTCCTTGAGGGTAACCTATATTGGTATGGTACAGCCCAAGATAACAAAACATAACAAAAGTAACAAAAATCAATTTATTAACAAATTTTGATATAAATGTCAATTATAATTCTCTTACACTCTCACCAAGCACTTAACCAGGGAAACTTTAACATGTGTAACAATTTACACTTTTTTCAGAGGTCAACTCTTATATATACTATAATTTCTTTTAACTTCTTTAAGGTATGAAATTCTTATCTTTAGCATAAATGCACCTTCAAAGCATTAGTAGCATGTATTAAAACCAATCATTGAGGCGTTTTTCCTACTTTTTGCCTGGAGGTAACCTATACAGGTATAGTACAGCCCAAGATGATAAAACATACCAAAAGTAACGAAAAACAATAAATCAATTTATTAACAAATTTTGTTATAAACATCAATTATAATTCACGGTCAACTCTTATATATACTATATGCTATAGATAGAAGAAAACTTCAAAGAAGTAATGTGCAATTAAAACCACAATCAACAAGAACATCGACTTTTTAGTAGAGATTTGGATTTAATTTAAGAACATGAACTTCATGAGTAAAGAAATAGTGTAACTGCAGTACAAAGAACATTTAATGAGATATTGATGATTTACTGTACTGTAGAACTATTACCAGTAACCCCATTTACCTCAACAGATTCTCTACCATGAGTATTAAAAATATCACATTTCAATATGGTTAACAATAAACTGTTAAGGTGCTCACTTTTGAATAATTAAATTAAGGGTCAAACTATTTTAACTAATTTTTGTCCCCAACATTCATCCATTTCTTTCTTTGCAATCCAAGGGTGAAGAAAAGTATAAGAATACAATGTAGATGTGAACCCTTTAGATAGCAAAAATACAGACGGATTGATGTTGAAGCCACAAAGTTAAATCAAGATTTAAGTTGATATAGCCTAATCCTTATATTAAATGCTTCTCGTCATAAAAATTGCAACCAGTACAAAGCAAAGGCCAACTGGGTAAAGTTTCCTCCTAGCACTTCAAATGGAGAAATATAATATAACAGTGCAAAGGGTTAAAAGAATGACAATGAGCATATGCAGCACTCTTAGAAGTCATACCTGAAACCATGTGAATCATTGTTTAATCTTGATCGGGCATCAGCAACAGGTCTTTGCTGCATTCCTTGCTTAGGTTCTCGATAACCATCCATGGGTTTAGGTGATACAAAACTAGGAGACACTTCAGGTTTTATACCAGAACGCTTTTTCTTCATTTTTGATTTTTCCCAACCATCAACCCCAATTGATAAAGTTCGATCCTCACTTGGAACCACTCCGCTATTTGCAAGCCTTATCATTTCCCTTTCCCTATCAACAGCACCAGATGTCCTAACAAGAGCATTATTTCGCACATCCATCTAGGTTTATCAGAATGTGAATGTCAGTTTGTATTCTTAATATAATAATGCAGGAATGAGCATGTTACACACAACTACAGAACTAACAAACTGCAAAACTGTCAGCATTAGTGTCATGCAGTGTAAAGCAGAGCAACGAGATAAAGCAAAAAAATTCTCCACACTTATACCATATCATGAACAGAAAAGCTGAATACACACATATGCATATCTAAAGTTAAAATATTTGACAAGACTAAGCAACTAACAGTGACATCACTGCCACTCAACTAGAAAAAGGTGCTGCAACAACTAAAAAGAAAGAAAACTACATAGCGTCTCCATAGTACAATGAGTAGTAGTATTTAAATTAAGTAAAAAAAAGGAAAATAAATTATAACAGCTAAATAGGCATCTAATGATTCTAAAAGAGAAAAGAAAACACCACACAATGCATAAACTGATAAGACAACTGAAATAATAGTTAAAAATTAACAATGATACCAATACATTTATATCAATAGGGTTCAAACAAGAAAAAGAAATTGAAAAAAAAAAAAAAAAAGACACAGCCAGGAGGAAGACATTGAAGAAAAAATTTATAGATACGAACCCTCACATCTAACAGAGATGTTCGAGTGCGTTTGTTTGGAACAGCATTCTTTATTCGTTCTTCGGACTTTTGCTGCTCCAGTTCAAAACTGCCAGAGATGGCATGACTTTGAATTCCCATCTTACCGAGACTCGGTCCCAGGACTGACCGTTCATTAGATGACATGACACTAGGCCGGTCATTATTAAAGCTTTCTGATCGAGATCTCTTCTTTGATGGTACACTCGAAAAAAACTTGTTGAAAACAGATAAGCCTTCACTGAAAGTTTTCATGCGTTCCCTGATAATGTATTCAATTTAATAAACTGATAATAACTTTAATCCCAATGCAGAAGTTACAAAAGATTACCTGGCCCTGACAATGCTTTCACGGAGACCAGTTTTGACTCTTTTGATTTCCTCTGGTACAGGGGATGACAGAATCTTGCCTTTTGATAAACCAGTTGAAGAATCATCAGCTGAAATGCCAAGAGCAATATTCATGTGCCTTTTAAAGTCTCCTTGACGATTAGACTTATGTTCCGCAGCGACTACCTTCGGATCAAAATGGAAACATCGGAGGAAACTAGACACATCCCCTTGTGTTACAGTGGAATTGCCTCTTGAATTGTTTGGAAGAGAAGATAGGATTGGACTCTCCATGCTCTCACGAAAGCTACCTGATCTGTCCATAGAAGCAGCTAAGTGGGATCCACGCTGCCCACTGGTATATAATGGCCTGTCGGGGCTACCAGAAGATGAATCAAACTTGCTAGACATTGCCATTGCATCAGTTTCTGCACATCCTCTATGTTACAAACCAAAAAAATGCAGTGGTGCATGACAAAATTGTTGCCGCACAGCACATAAAGTCCAATGTTGAAGTTCTGAGGACAATGAAAGTAGAATGCACCTGCCAAACAAAAAACATAAGGAAAAGCACCCAAATCCTGATTTAATTGAACTGTAATAGTTTTTTTTTTTTACATTATAGGTTTTCCAACTTTTAATACTTACAACTGACAACAACAAAATGACAAGAAAATTAAATGGATCAATGTATCATCCTAACAATTAAAGTATCAGTAGCAGAAATCCTAGAGCAGAAAAGAAAGCTGAGATTGACTCCTAAACACCAAAACTTCTAACATTTTTTTCTACTACAGATCACATACAAATTTTGTGAGACTGTAATTAAATTTCTATTTATGATTCCAAGAAAATACCAATTTACATGTTTAACCCAATTTTTTTATTATTATCTTTTTCTACCCTTTCACCCACAGCCACATGCCAAGGGCAAGGGCAAGGGCAAGCCTTAAAACTATAATAGTTGCATGAGAAACGATGAGACCAACTCGACCTAAGGAGAGAGCTCATTGCAGATAACTGTTAGTGCATAAAGCATGAGATTCTGCCTAATAAGTTTATTCAGGCATTTTCTTTTCTCTTTATAGGAAGTTATTTGATAGGAATAAAAAACCTCATTCAAAGAGACAGTAAGCAAGTACAAAAGTGAATCAGTAGTCTCTTAATAGGGAGTTTATTCAAGCATTCAGCCTATCCTTCTTTAGATAATTTGCTTTGCTTGTTTAAGACAAAACAAAGTCCCTTTGTAGAGTGGTGTGCTTTCATGGAACTTACAGCATTTTACTTATAAGTAGGGGGGAGCCATAAGCAGTCGCTATTAATACAATACATAATCTATCTTTGCCCAGAAGATACGAAATGCATTTCAATTTTCCAAAGCACCCCAGTTAGAAATAGATTCTTTTTTAAAAAAGTTTATTTTAATGAGTTGATAAATTGTATAGAAAGTTACTCCATGCTGAAAGAAGACGAATAATTGCAAATAAAGAGATATCTAGCTGTTGCCATATAAAATTCAAATTAACATTACAAAGCTTCAAAAACCTACCAATTTAAATGATTTACACAAATCCCAATCTGGTGTTTTCCTCATTTAATTTAATTCTATATAAGACAAGACCCTTTATCAAATCAATAATCATGTTTTCCAGCCTTAACTAACATTCCCTCACCTTCTTCCAGTCTCTGCTATGGTTTCAAGTTGACTAAGATGAATTGTCATTCCGTAAGATCGTTCTCATAGCCAGCATATGCAAACATAGTATGTATGGCAAAATTTAAGTATCTATTGGTGGACATCAGTTCTAACTGAATCCACTACTTTTGTCATATATCTTGTTTACTGAGGTACCCTTCCTATTATCATTTTTTCTTCAAGAGTAATTTTAACATGCTACATAGCTACTCATCTTAATTATATAAAAACCTTTCTCCGTTGATCTAATGTAGAACTTTTCTACGTAGAACATTTTAATTCCAAACTGGCTAAAATTATTAGAACAATTATTTCAACAACTTTAGTTATCTCATACTCTTTAAGGATCCAGTTTGTCTTTTTTTCCTTCTCAACGGGCAGATATGATTACGACCCTAAGCAGAATTAAACCCACAATTTCGCTTTCCATCCCCCACTATTATGGTGTGAGGATACGGCTTTTGGCATAATGATATTGGGTAGGAAGTGTTTATTTCCACTCACTGGAAGACTTGGTCTCAGCAAGACAAAATAACTAATAGGCTTCGAAGGCTCATTTATACTACTATGTGACTCCTCTTAATCCTGAACTTGTTATCAGAAGCCAATAAGTGAGGTATATAATTGCATGCACATAAATTCTAATCAACTTGTGCCCTCTTAAACTTACCATTGCCATCTCAATTTGCATCAAACACACACCGACAGTCGCACTCAACAACAAAGCACACAACATATAATATGGCCACTATGGAAAATAAAACCCAAGAGTTGCCCATAATTCAGAATATTAGATGTAAGAGTCATGCTATTGTATACAACTTGAATAGTTATTGAGTAGTTCGTACCCACTGGATTCAAATCCAAGATTTGAAAAAACAAATGCCAATCAAAATATTTAAATTAACAAAAACATTGTGATATCTCTAGTAATTACCTAGTAACTATATGGATGATGTACAATAGCAAAATTCTAGATGTAATGCAATAATGGAGTGTGTGTGTGTGTGTACACACCTAGATCCAATTGCGATGAGCTCAGACAAGTTCACACTCTTAGCAAGTAAAAACAAATTTGATAAACAAAAACAGATTAATGCACTAAAATCTGTACATATAAAAGTTCAACTAGTAGCATTTTGACACCTAAACTTAATTCCACCTAAAAAGAGCGCCAAAAAAGAAAAGAAAAGAAGAAAAAAAAAAAAAAAAGCTTCTGCAAATGCATGCTCAAAGAAAACAACCGATTCTGCCTTCACAAGTGTTTAAGAATAGAGTAATGAGATGTTACAACAACTAGTGCGCCCATTAGCCCATTATAGCTCCATTGATCTAAAGAAAACACAATCACAAGTATCCCATTAATTCATAAAGCTCCAAAGCAACATCAATTCAAATGTGGATTGTCCCTACTTTCTTCACCAGAAATTTGCTTTGATTTTCCTCTTTTACAGTTTTTGCTTCATCAGGCTCGCAATTGTCACAAAGTTCATTTCCACAGTGCAATGAATTCTCTGGTAAAATCGTGCAATGACAACTCAACAAATTACTCCTACTACTTCAATCAAAGTTTCCTTATATTTCTCCATTCCTCAATAAAACTACAACCAACAAAAAAACAAACCACCTTTTATAACATTACATGCTCTGCTACATAAAACATGCTTACACTAAATTTCAGAACCGCTTCTTTTTCCGCAATTTCTTCCACTTGAGTTGTCAATCTTACTTCATTCAACAATTACCTCCACTAAACTATCAGACAAACAATTCCACCAATAACACTAACAATTAAAAAGCCCTAAAACTTTGATATGCACAAACCTTACAAATAACTATAGAATCAAGCTTCAATTAGCAACAAAAACAACTTATAAGCTAAACAAGTAAACCCTAAAGCTCGAATCAACGGAAAATTTAAAAAAGGAAACAAAATATAAAGTGGAGAATCTACCTTGAACCGTGAAAATGATGAGTATAAGTATTGGCGGCGTCGTGAAGCATTAAAGAATCTGTGAATTGTGGATTCTAATCGGAAATTGTGAGAGATTGATTGTGAATTGAAGCTCGAAATCGAAATCAGAGGTTCGTACAAAACCATGGAGGACCAAAACGTCCTCTGTTTTGATCGGCAATGGAGCTAGCCGTTGTTAAATTACTGTTTTGCCCATGTTATGTTTTATTTGAGGATTAAAATTGGGTTTTTGGGCAGGGATAGTTTTGGAAGAAAAATGACGAGCCGGCTCCGAGCCTCAGACAGCTCCTAGCTGGTGTTGTAAACTTTTTAAGACATGAAAACAAATTTATTCTTTCCTTTTTTTAATTAGTAAACAATCAGACATTTTTTTTTTTTTAACTGAAATAATCAGACATTGAGATGTAATAATTAATACATTTTTTTTTTTCATAAAATTGGTTTTAAAACATTTATTATCATTTTTTATCGGATAAAGGTTTATTGTTGACAATTAGATAATAATTCTAAGATGATCATTCGATGTGGAGAATAGGGTTATATAATCATTAATTAATTGTAACCAAATTTTTTTTTTTTGAGTAAACAAATAATGTTAGAGCTTTAATAATTAAAAAAAAAAAACAAATTTATTGTATAATTAAGTAATTGCTTCATTTAACATAATTTCATTAAATGTATTTTTTATATTTGTTTGAGAAATAATTCATGCTGTCAAATAACTTCAATGACATAATTAATTTCTCTATAATTATTGGATTCAATTTGAAAGTATAAAATAGTCTAGATTTTAAAAATAAAAAATGAAAATAGTTTATGCATTTTTTGTATTTGTTACATGAAAATAGTTTATAAAATTACATGAAAATAGTGTTATAAAAGATTTTAAAATGTGTTATAAAAGATTAATATATTTATTACATGAAAATAGTTTATTCATTTTTTGTATTGTTTAAGAGTTTTGTTAGATGGTTTAAAAAATACCCAAATATGTGGCATAGAAGTTGTAATTAACACATTATTAACCATATTACTTAATATTTTATATAGTATTGAGAACTCATACATCCTGTTGATATAAGTTTTGACAATTTTTTGGGACCATCTGTTAGTACTTATTAAGGCTCACATGATGGAATTACTTGTATAAAGAAATTTCTAAAAATATAACATGTTAGTGTTAGTTTAAAGTATAGTTATATTTTATTCATTTCTTTTTTAAAAAAAAAAAAAAACCACTTATGATAAGGATGATTCTAACTTAGATAATCATTATACTAAATTAAGGCTCTATACCATCAAATCAATTGTATTGATCAATATTACATGTTTGTCAAAAAACATTACATGTTTGTCAAATTTTATAGTAATAGTCAAATAAGGGCAGGTGTTATTAATAAAATTATAGACTTGCATCACAAATCACTTTCGTATTTTTTAAGTACATTACAAATCTCGAATTAGAATACCAAAAAGAATAACAATAATAACAATAAATTGAGAACATACTTTACAAAAAAAAAAAAAAAAAAACGTGTTAATTTTGAAGAGAAATTGGTCATGACAACGTATAATAATGGAGATAATTTAAATAGGAGAGAGAGGAAATGTGATGGGCTTGTGTTAGAATAGAAAAAGGTTGACTTTTAGGTGAGAAGGCAGATTAACCGATTTGTAAAAAGTTTCTGACAGATACAGATTTTTCATGATCGTGAAAGAGAGAGAGAGAGAGAGAGAGAGAGACTGAGTTTGAGTTTGCATTTGAGTCTTGAGATAGCAAGTCCACTTGGCATTATACTACTTGCATCAAGTTCTTTCTAAGAATAATTCCCGCTTTCGGGTCAAATCGCTGTCTGTAACTTTTTTTTTTTAATTAAATCGAAACGTTGTCACGTGTATTAATCCAACTATTGACAAAATATGTTTTTTTTTGTTTGTTTTTGAGTAATACGTGTTTAAATTTTTTGCAACAATTTTTAAGCATTTGCATTTAAAATTTTTGCAACAATATTGATTTAAAAAAATTTACAATAATATCAACCTACTCCCTTTTAGCATAGCATAGATAATACCTTCTCATCTTTAAAAAAGTTAAAAATTCAATTTCCACACCTACAAATAAAAATTATAACATGATTACACAGATTTACGTAAACTTGTTATCAAATTTTACACTTGCACTCGTGAAGACTCACAACATATATATACAAAGGGTTTTTTTTTCCTCCAATATCACTTAATAAGCACAAATGATAAAATTTTCAGATCCTAACGATACTATCACCCATAAAATGAAATCAAACTTAATATTGTAGCCTAAAATTTATCATTTAACATAAATTTATAATAAATGACATAATTTAAATCTAAATAAAATCTAAAATATGTCAAAACATTGGTCAAATATAGATAACAAATTCTCTAAACAACATAAAAATTAACAAAAGTACAAAAGATTTAGTCATCCACACTTCCAAGTTCCATGCCATCCCAAGTTACCCTTCATAAATTAATAAATGTATATATATATATATATTTAATTATTGCTAGTTCGCATTCGCACCCGAACCTGCTCTTCCACATCAAACCTACTTTGGGTGTGGAATTTCACATCCACACCCGTCCACAAACCCATTTACTAACATCCACACTCGCCCATTATGGGTGAAATATGTGGTGTTGCAAGTGAAATTGTTATTCAAACCTAAAAGCAGTGAATATAAAATAAAATATTAACCAAAATAAGATAGAAAACAATACAATTGATAAATAATATGAATGATTATAAAGTATGTATATATAAACACTGGGAGAACCCGTCCCTGTCACATTCCTTCACCTTTCCCGTATCCCTATCCAAATCCTTATTTAGAGAAAATAGGGATGGGGTATTTGGAGGTGGATTACCCTATGCCCACTCCCATGTTTCTCCCGTTTCCCTTATTTTCCATATTTTTATTTCATTCCATTTGACCCAAAATTAAAATTATATATAATTAAAAAATAATTCATAAAATAATTTTATAGATTTTTAGCATACTAAATCAAATAATACTTCAACATATAAAATCTATAATATTATATTACAATTATAATTCTCTTAAGTGAGTCATAACATTTGACATAAGTTTAAATAATAAATGAAGGAAAATGACGATGGGTGGCTTCCCCCGTCCCCATTTGGATTTGACTATGGATTTCCAATCCCATCCCAATTCTCAAAAAATCAAAAAATCTCTCTCCAAAAAAGAATGAAGATTTGGGGATTTAGGATCTGTTGACAACTCTAATCGAGATCATATTTGTAATAATAGAGTTTTAATATTTATGAAAGTTTTGAATGTTAAAATTTTCATTTGACCCATCAACTAACACTAAAAATAAATTAACCTACCATGACTAGCATTGATCAAAAGTGTGATAATTTGAGAGTTTCCTTTATAACAAATGTTTTTTTTCTTTTTTTTTTTGAGTTATTGGGATTAATTTAATAGACAATCGAGACAAATGTTACTATTTATTTATTGTACTCTAAATCACGAGTGCTAGTATATACTAATTCCACATGAGAGGCTCAGTTGACTACCTTCACTCTCTTGCAAAATGACAATTAGTAAATTCTGTTTGATTAACTGGTTCAGACATTAATGCAATAAATCTGCAACCTCGTTTTCAGAGTCAATTATCAGCCTAATATAACGTAGAAGGGGGATTTCACCACTATGATTGTTTAGGGAACTAATATCTTCATCAAAAGAGAAAGTTTCAGTTTTTTAGTCTAACTCAGATGCAAATCACAATCAATCAGTCCATGCATGATGATTTCAAGCCAAAATAAAGGGAAAAAAAATTAATACAAACTGCCACAAGAGAAGGCATTTTCATTCAAGTAAGCCAACCTAGGCAGCCAGGACCTCAGTACAATCTCAAAGACTTTTAACAAATACAAAACTTTCAATTGCAGCAGCAACTACTGCAATTGCTACCAACCAACCCATCAAAGGGCTGCCCTGAAGTTCTTCCAATATAATTGTACAATTACAAGCTTAATAAGATATGTGGCATTAATGATGCAGAGTAGTAGGCAAACCATGACTGAAACAGAAGCAGGTCAACCCACCATCTTTAGTGAAGGGGCTTCTCCACTGCTCTTTAGGATGCTTTAGACGGTGAGTTTTGGCCACTTCAGAGTGACATGGCACCTGATGATCCGTGCTTCCTGTGAGTCGAGTCGGTAGAATAATCCACCACAGTATCACCTACAAGAGAAAAAAAAAAATTAGGAAATGATTGAATATGATACAGCAAAAATAAACTTAATATGCTATTATAGGGAAGGTAGATATTACAAGAATCAGTCGACAGCCGATTTGGTGTATCCTTTGGTTCTGCAATAATTGGAGTACATAAGTTAATTAATACAACTGCTTCTGATACTCATCACCGTGCCAACAGTAACAATGCATGATGCAAGAATAAAAAAAATCTAGAAAATCAATATTAATAGAATTAAAAAGCAGTTTTCTGCAAAATAATAATAATAATAATAAGCCTATTATATTTTTCCAATGCTACTAATGCAAATTAATAAGTAACCACCAGACATTAAAATTTATACTTCAAGGCAAGGGTCCAATTAACGATGTTTAAACCTTCTAAAACACCTCTTCATGAACAAAATAAACAAACTTATCATGTAGAGCTAACCCAACACAAGCAAAAATCCACAAACAAGACAAACAAATATAACATTTACAAATAGAATCACCTAGGTAAGACTTGCACCTAGGTGATAAACTACTTTTGATACTATGTTAAGTAACCATTAGGCCTAAAATTTAAAGCTTTTCACTAAAGGCCCCACCCATAGTTCTAAAAGGCACAAGACGCACCAAGGCGCAAAAAGCCATGGAGCCTGAGGCAAAGGGCGTAAGGCACGCCTTTACGAAGCGAGACGTATATTTTATTAAAAAAAAAAAAAAACTTCAAATATTATAAAATCATAAGGTTGGAATTATATATATATATATAATTGTAGGGATTTTTTAATTTATTTTTCAAATCAGAGAGTTCAATTAGATATCAAAAGTTAAGAGACTATTTAGAATACATATATATAAACCCTAATCCACAACAGCCAAGCAGCCACCCAGTAGAACGCCGGTTTCGACGACTGGAATGCCAACATGAGCAGAGGAGAAGAGAGGAGAGTGGAACGGCTACCGGAAGGCTGGTTTCAACGGGCATGAGAGGAGGTGGATTTGGTCTGTTTTGGTTGACACAAGCCCTTTAAAAAACTAGGGTTGCATGTGCCTCACGCAACCACACCTACTTCAGTGAGGCGCGCACCTCACTGAAGTCGTGAGGCACAGCCATAGCACTTCGTGCCACCTCGAACCTGAGTGTACTTTTAATAACTATGGCCCCAGCCCAGCCCCACCAATAGCGTTCAAGCATTCTAACACAAATATCATATCAAGCACATAATAAATGGAGACTTCATACAACAAGACATCAACTTAGTTACACTCCCAAGAATATGTTAAAAGAAGCAGCTATGCAGTATTGCAAATTGATGGAGAATAAAAGAATGGAAAATGAACAGAGTCCAGAGAATTTTATACTTGAATGTGACCCTTTCACAGCCTCAAAATTCTTGTAAGTGTAGCCAACAAAACTGAGATCTTTTGGAGTCAACAGCATCTGCGGACAAAGTAAAAGAAAAAGATGCCTGGGGTAAGCCACAGTAAGAGATAGCACATGTTAGAACATGATTCAAATCTTGATAACATAAATAATCACAAATGAGTAGCGCGTTGTCAACCTCAGGGATGATGTGTGAGAAGCAATCTATAAGTAGAGAGGGATTAATTCGAGATTAATATATCTACACTAATGTCATTGAGCATTGTATCAATTAGGAAAGTATTTTTTACATCTTAACAAGAACTTTCACTTGCATATTGTATAAAAAGAAGATGTGTGAAACAGTCTAATACAAGTAATATAGTATAACCCGAATCTTAAAATCATGCTTTGTCAAAATCAATGAACTACACCATCTGAAAAAGGAACATACAAGAGCATTACAGATTCTTTATATGCAAACACACACACACACACACGAAAAACACATATGTGTGCAGACAACATTTGGGAATTACATTGAATGTTTGGTAATTACTTTTGAAAAATGACCCAGAATTTTATCTTGAAAGAGTGATCAAAGAAGTTTCTATCACAAACTTCTTCGCCATAAACAAGAGATATTTACAAACACAAGCACACCAGATAATTTATAGAGTAATGCAGTAACGCTACACATTCCACCTTCTATCCCAATTGTGATTCTAACTCATGATGTGTCAATTGATGAATAGACATTCACTAATGATTATTTAATTCACTTGAAAAATGTATCAATTCATCAATTAATATATCATGAGTTGGGATACAAAAGATGGGATGTCAAGCATTCTTGTTGTTTACAAGCCATCTCTTTTTATTATAATTCACGAGCGCAGGAAAGTACCTTCCTTATCGGTCCAGATCCTCTTCTTGTTGGCGCTGGGGAATCCACCTATGGCACAAAGAGAAATTGTCATAAGAACAGTTTTTTTTTAAACAAAAAAAAAAAAAAAGAGCTAACAAATCAGTCAAAGCAAGAGAAATGAAGACTCCAGAGTTCAGAAGTAAGGTAAATACACGACTAAGGGATGACATAAATTACCGTTCACATCACAACTGCTTAATTTAATTAAATAACAACAACCAGCAGCACATAGACCAGAAATAACGAATAACTTTATAACTTTTCATAGCCTTAAAATTTCCTAAAATTGACATTATTATGGAATCCCACTTAATCAGTGTGTGCAAAAATAACCAGAAGCTCAAAAAATAAAGAAAATTCTTTCCCGTCAAAAGAACATTAATTCTAGTTGAAAGAAATACGCAAGCCTCACTTCTGTTTTTCATTTCTTTTTCAGGGAGTGCAGAATCAAAGATAGAATGTCAATGCTGAATGTCAACTTCAAGTTTATCAGGACTTACCACCAGCCAAGTCAACTAAAATGGTACTTACAAATATTTTTCGTTATTACCAAAATATCTACTTATTTCTTAAGCTGGACTATCTGATGGAGCACAAGCTCAGAAACTTATAAATCCCCGAACCTTATGAAGATGGAAATTCGTCTTATTGAAACCCCCACAATTATCATCAAGCTAGCTGCAACAGTCTTTTTCATCTCAAACTTGACAGAAATACAAATAAAGACGTTTAGAGCATCAAAGCCAAAACATAAATAGTTATTCTTTTCTGGAATCAAAATTCAAGAGGAACTGAATACATGTATCACATTACCTCATCGAATTTCATGAAGTTTTGAGTATCAAATTCCCCATTGACCTCTGGTTTATATGCTGCCTCCATTTCGTAGAGTTTGTCCCATGCAACATCTTTGAACCAAGGATGAAGCTGATAATATTTGTCATTAATAGATGTGCCAAAGAACAATGGCGAGCAGAAAAAACTGATGTTAAAGTATATAAGAAATGTACTTTAATTTGGTTTGCCCCTATAGTACCAAGCCTATGCTCAGCATCGCAAAGCAACCTACAGATGAGGTCCTTCGCTTCAGGTGTCAACCTTGCCTCCTCTGGAAATTTTAGATGATTTCTCCAATGCACAATCTGAAATACATCAAAAAAAATGTGAAGAAGCAGAATATATGCTTGATCTTTTTTTTTTTTTTTTTTTTTCCAGATGGAAAGCTTAAACACTTGTATTAATACAAGACGATGTACAACCAAAGTGAAAAAGTTGATCACAAACAAAAACACCAGGAAGCAACTCAAAACAAAAGGATGTGAAGAACAGATTCACAATATAAACATATAGAAAACATCCTGAGCCAGCAAAGACTCCCAGTTAAGATCGATGAAAAAGAAAGGAATATCTCTAAAATCAGAGGAGACTGCTGCCCAAAGGATCCAAAAGTAACTACATCCCATAAATGCATTCATCTTGTAGAAACTGCACTACAATCCTTCAAACTTAATGAATTAACCAGCTCACAGTAACATACTTCAACATGTCATTTGAACCGGCATAATAAGAATATTGATTTATATCTGTTTTGATGCCACAAACGAAATGCCGTTCAATCTGCTAAACTTAGATCAAAGCATTCGCTAAGTCGGAATATATCCAACAACTCAAACATGTGAGAAGGAGAGCAGACAGATGAGGCAAACAGTGGATTCAACAATAAGGACATTGATTATATCTGTTTTGATGCCACAAATGAAATGCTGTTCAATCTACTAAACTTAGATTAAAGCATTTGCTAAGTCAGAATATATCCAACAACTCAAACATGTGAGGAGGAGAGCAGACAGATGAGGCAAACAGTGGATTCAACAATGATATTATGGTCGAGGTCATACCATATCTTAAAATTGGACAAATGTAATTGGTAATCAGTCATCACGTAATTTAGCTTAAAAGAATAATCTAAGTAAACTATCATGGCAAATAACCTTTCTGCACGTTGTTACAGGGTCATCGGAATAAAACGGGGGATAACCAACAAGCATCTCATACATTATAGCACCGAGTGACCACCTGCAATTACAAAACTGAATAAGAGTTTGTGAAAGAGAACTTCAAACCATACATCTTCGCTTCTTGATTGATTAGTAAAAAATTTTAAAATATATATACACCAACTTCAAAAGGTGTGTGGTTTGAGGCTGCATCCGTTCAAATTAAAAAAAACTCGTGCTTTCCACAGCAAATGAACAGATGTGTGAACCATACAATTTGGTCGGTAAATCAAATGAAAGAAGGCATAATTCAATCTAGTTAGCTGACCAGTCACACTCCATTCCATATCCTTTCTTTAGCAATACTTCTGGAGCAATATAATCAGGTGTGCCAACTGTGGAAAATGCCTGAAAAAATGAAGAAGAAATAGAACTTTTAGAAGAAAGAGCTCTCCAAAATTTGAATATTAAAAATTAATAATGTGAAAGTCTGTAACTATATTAACTATGTTATGACACAATTGAGATTGTTGCTCTTTTTTTTAGCAAAAAGTAACAATAATATTAGTAACCACTAAACTCAAAAGTTTAAGTTAATAAGAAAGGCCCAACGATAGTATTTCAGCAGTTTTAACATACATCCTCACATGCAAGATCAGTAGGCTTTACCACATGATCCAAAAGTTTAAGGTGATAGGAAAATGGTCCAACAAAAGTATTTAAACGCTCTAACAAAACTCACTCAATGCGCAAAGGCTCAACGGAAACATGATAAAATAAAAGGAAAATGGTTAATGAAGGTCACAAATTATTTATGTTTAAAGCATCCAAGCTTTACAAAAAGAAATTTATCATTTCAATAATGAGATTATGATTATTTCTACATGGTAATTTTTGAGAATGTAACAAAGACTTATAGACAAAACTTGGCTTTTCCATGCCCTATCAAAGATATGATTTTAATCAAGCAAATAAGTGTGTATTGCACATATTCTACGATAAAATCGAAGAGACTCATGTTCGAATGCCAAATCTGTTTTTAAGAAAACGGAGATCTAGTGCATACCAATTTCCTCCTATTTATCTGCCAATGCTGTAATTGTTCAAGGGGACTTTTCCAGCGTCTCCCAGTACCAGAACTCCGGAAAGAGCCATCAACATCCATTGATTCTTTCAAATTCTCATCATCCAAAGCCTCATTTTCATTTATCGCAGTTAAATGTGAACAGTCAAGAGGCTTGCACAAACCAAAGTCAGAGAGCTTCATATGACCATTTTTATCCAACAGAAGGTTGTCAGGTTTTATATCTCTGAGAAAATATATACACATATGGTTGTCAAAAAGTCAAGCCAACAAGATGTACAGCACGTTAGTAATATAAAGCACTTCAAGATGCTCCTGTTTCTAAATATGTTTTTAGGTAAACATGTTGCAACAAGAAAATACTGACCTGTGAATATAGTTATGTTTATGAATAGATTCTATTGCCAGTACACTTTGGGCAATGTAAAATCTAGCCACAGTTTCAGTCAATGTCTCCTCCCTCATCAGCAAAGTCATCATGTCACCACCAGGCAGATATTCCATAATTAAATACAAGTGCTCATCATCTTGAAAAGAATAATAGAGTTTCACAATGCAGTGACTGGCAACTTCAGCAAGCAAATTCCTTTCAGCTCTAACATGTTCAACCTATAGCATGGAAGCTAAATCAGTGAGGACAAAATAATGCAAATAAGCAGTAAAGGGACATGCAAAATTGTTGACAAGAACTGTATAAATGTTCAATGGTGTCCCCCTAATGACATGACAATTCAAACACTGAGGCAATAGTTGTACAACACATAGCTGCTTAAAGAAATTAAAAGATTAAAAAAGAAATCATATTGCTTCCCTAAACACCAAGAGACTAGCATGATTATCATTTCATTAGGTACCATGATTCAAAGTGTCGTCTTCACCATTCAGGTGTGACATACAGAAACAATGAATTACCAAACATGACCTACCACATTAAAAGTTCATGATTGATCTTATGAAAAAAATGCATACAAAAGAAAAATGCAAATCAGCTCCTGCTTTGATTATAATGCTGAAACAAAGGAATAAGATAATGGGTTGGTGAAGATAAGAGGTCCAAATGGAAAAAGAAGTTTTATTTCCCAATTCCATTTCCTGTATCTCATCATTCATCATTTCAACATACGCAATGCAGCCATCCTCATAATTGATAATTCTTGTATGGCATGTTTCATGAAACACCACAAATCAAATTGAGCTTTTTGTGGCTCACCAAGTTATTTTTGAGAAATGAAGAAAAATTTAAGGACCATTATGTTTATATAAAACAGAGTTTGTAAGATACCTTGGTTTGACATGCTCTACATGACTAGCTAACAATTTGAGGAAAGGGTGGTGGTTTGAGACACCCCTTAATATATTAAACGTAAATTAATAATTTAGATCTTACCTGTCCTCTGCTAAGCATTTCAGACTTCTTCAACTTTTTCATGGCATAAATGTTGCCTGATTTTTTCTCCATGCACAATCTAACCTGGGAATAATAAAAACATGTAAACTTTTAAACAATCTCCTACATATTGGAGAAGAGAGTTAAAAGAATGGATAAAACCACCCTGACATAAATTTAGCAATAAACAGAATCCAAGATTAGGAAAAAAAAAGTTGAAGAAATTGAAGTTACATGCCAGATTGAAGAACAATTCTACCCATAAATATCATTAACCTCAACAAAATTTTGATATCTGGTTGAAAGAATGTAAATCACAATCCTTAAAGCAATGGAAGTATAATTATTTTTCAAGGGGAAAAATGAGCTTGATTAGGAAGAATAAGAACATCATAAAACTTCCCAAATTTAAGTCAGAAATAACTTTTATCGTTGTTGTATGATGAAGAAGGTGCTAGTTATTTTGACTAGCAAAGGCATCATACCAATATTCTAGGCTCTAACCCTACCTTTATCAGTGTGTTTAAGGGTTGGGGTAGAGCTAGCCACCACAATGTAGCCTAAATATCGGACTTGAACAAGGGAAAAGAAATCCTCATATGACAAGGTAGCATAATGACACATGTGGATGTAACTTAAATTATATATAAGGCCTTATTCAGTTCTTAGTTCTGCTTGAAATTACAAAACCAGGTCTTATTTGTGTCACAAGAACCAAAGGCATAGAGTTCCGAGATAAAAATTATGCTGTAATATACATTTCTGACCCCTAACATTTCATGGTCAATTCCATGAAGTTTTGATATCGTAAAATGGTACGATACAATATCTCTCCGTTATAAGGTGAGACACGAAAATTCCAAAAAGCATGTTCTGGAACCTGTTATACTGATATTTTACACTTTAGTACTACCCTTTAAGAATGCTTTGCGCTGACAAGGAAAAAATCAGATTCAACTGAGTTATCGCAATAAACATAAGTCAATTAATGTAAGCATGTACTCATAGTAATAATGGGGAGAATTAGTGTAAAACGCTTAAGAATACCACCATGCTCACCAAGAGACCCCAATGGATCATATTCCAGGTACACAGTGGTGAAAGAGTATGATTTACTAAATATTTACTACAACTACTTTTCTTATGCAATGCCTACCAAAACTTCCCCTGGGTCCACCATTTGTGTGCAAAGACATCTAACTTGAAGTCAGAATGCTTGAAGATAATTAAAATTATTTTAAACATAATTAGAAGATATTTGATAGGCGTAACAAGACTAACAACTCTTCTTATTGCATCATTTTTAAAGATGATCAGATTTTTGTACAATAATTCTTTTTATCAACCAAGTATAATGATAATTGTCAACAAGAAACTCTTATTGTCTTATATAAACTATGCATGTCTAACCTCTCCAAAAGCTCCTCTCCCAATAATGGCAAGAAGTTCAAAATCATCAACACAAATCTTATGCCTTTTAAGTCGCATATATTCAGTCTCCTTGCGCTCCAAATCCTTCAGTTGATTGACTAGTTCTTCTTCTGAAATAGCTGAAGATGCCAACTTCTTTTCCAGATCTGAGCGCCTGTCATTAAAAAAATAATATCAGGATCTGTACCAAGATCAGATATTGAAATTGCCAGTCTAACAGAGGTCATACACCTAGAAAATTACATGTAATACAGACATTGTTACAAGAAAAAAGAGGGAAATGTTACAGTTTTAAAGCACAAAAGGGCAATTGCTTGTCTACAAGGTTCAATCTTCCCGGTAATTGTATTTGTGTTTGTGTTATTCAAATTTTATACGAATCTCAACTCTGTTTAGATTTGAGTTCAAGTCATGTGACAAATCCGTGTTTAATGCCATTGTTGAATTTCAAACTCCTTGCCTGTAAGCTAAACTTTTAGGGTGTAGTTGTGACCTGACATACAACGATGCACAGGTGTCAGCTCTGCATCTATGTAAATACATGAATAATGATGCACAAGTGTCTGTCTTTGCTATGTAATGTAAACCGAAACCAAGATGGCATTTTAATAAGGTTCCTGGCACATAAGGAAGACAGAGAAATGGTATCCAAAAACACGAACATACAACAAACCGGGATGCTTAATATTATGCATTGCACGCAACCGGAGCACGTGCAGCGATAAACACAACAATTGTGAATTATCATCTGATATTTTCCATTAACGAAAACACCTTTAAATTAATCGAATATAAAAAGGTTTCCCTAACTACAACAAGCCTTACAACACAAGAAAACCGAAAACTTGAAAAACCAATGTAACGGACAAATTTAATCAAATCTTAACTAATCAGTATTTTAAAAATTTTCCAATTCAATGAGACAATTAAAAACATAACAGAAAATAAAGCATGAAAACAAACACCAAAAATCCAAAATGAGATCAAAAAATAAAAAATTGAAATTACTTTCAAATAAATCAATGTACATATTATATATATATAACCTTTCTTTTCGTTCTTGAATGTGCTTCATTTGAGCCTTGTAGTGACTCTCAATGAACTGCTTGGCGGCAGCCACCTTCTCCAGCGTCAAGCTGGACCCGACCTCTCCTTCCTCCTCCTCTCCCGCCACCGCCTTCGCCGCCTCCTCGTCATTCCGATTCTCCATAGCGCGCGCTCTCTCGCTTTCTCTCTCTCACGCTCCGTCTCTGTGAATTTGTGTGAATTTTAGTGATCGTAACAGCGAAGCAGGAGAGGCTCAGGTTGTTTCTCACATGTTGTGTTCTCAGGAGACGAGCGAGACCAGAAAAAAGGACGAGCTGAATTCAACACCCGTTTGTCAGTCCGACACGTGGATGAATAGCATTGGCCTGGGCCCTACGAACTGATGGCGCCAACAACAGTTTCGAAGTATCCATGTGAAGAGGCAACATGCCAGAATTAGCACGGGCCATCTCTCATCGACTTTCAAAACAATCAAACTTTATACCAGATTTTGGACCCTTTAATTTTCCACGTGTCTTCTCCATTGGAGAATGGGTTTAATTCCTGTGTTTTTACTCTTACGTAAGATTCCGTGTAAAACCAACGTCATCCATGATGTCTTCCATGATACATAACAATAGATGCCACATCAGACGTTGAATTAGTTAACAACAGCTTTGATATTATCAATCAATTACGAAAAATTATCAGGCACACTTACCGCGTGCAGGAGTTGAATTAATCTATATATCTCGCTCGTTTAATCTCATTATAAAAATAATTAAAAAAATAGATTAATAATTTTAGATTGATTAAAATGAAGTGATGTTTGTTTAAAAAAAAAAAAAAAATTTGAAGTGATGGGAAGAACACATATAATTGAATAAGGTAAAATCTGTCAGTCTCCATAATTAATGCTGAAAAGGGCTGGGTTGATTTTAATTCTCTTCTCTTAGTACTTCTTTCATTCTGCCTTTTGGCTAAAATGATGGGTCTAAAGTCAAAGAACCGGGTGGCTTTAAAGTCGTGATTCTCTACCATGAAAAAACTGTACATTTGCATTGACATTAAAAACACGACAAAAATACGGTTGTATTTGCGAGTAGTGAGTGTCATTGTAATTTGCACATTATTTCTGTAGGGGACAGAGCTATCAGATAGCCAAGAGTATTTATTATTTTTGTAAAATTTTATAGACTAATAAAGGTGAAACTAATCATACATGAAAAAGTTTGTTGATCCAATCCAAAAAAAAAAAAATTTGAATGAATGATGGTTTATTGCTAGTCTGCTACAACAAAAGATCTATAACAAGCTATATTCATATGTATGTATATATGCGGAAAAAGAATGACAAAAACTACTCTTAAAAGAGCAAGCAAAATAGAAGAAAACAAAACAGGACTTAAATCAACGCAAAAAAGAAGTGCCAGCACGGCCATGATGAAGCAGATTGTGAGCAATGTGATCTCTAGCCTGAACAGAAGACATAGACCTCAAACTATTCTCAGGAAGCATCTCATCATCAAATAGCTCAAACTGGAACTCAGGGCCCAACTCTTCATTCCTCATCTCACATATGTTGTGCAAAACACAACAAGCTCCAAGAACAACAGGCAAGTCCTGTAGCTTCACTTCAGTCCTCTTCTGCAAGCAAGACCACCTCCCTTTCAATCTAGCAAAAGCGTCCTTAGCCACCCTCTGCACCTCCCCGATTTTCTCATTAAACGCATGCTGAGTCCACGTCAGATTCTTCTGTGTGTAAGGCACCAGAACCCAATCCATCAAAGGGTGCCCACTAGTCCCAACAATCCAAACGTCCTTCAAAAGCCCTTTATTGGCTCTCTGATACAAAGCAGACTTCTCCAGAACTTGGTCATCAAGCATTGACCCAGGCCACCCTATGCAAACATCACTGAAAACTCCTCTGGGATCCACAACTCCTTGAACAGTAATCGAATAAGACGTCTTCTGGTTCCTCTCGGTATGCTTCCTATTGAAATAATGAGACACACTAATCTTAGGCGCTATAATTGGGACATGTGTCGTGTACATTGACCCACCAACGTTTGATATCCCAGAAAGCGATTCAAATTCCTCCTTGATTTGCGCCAATCTCTGCTCATCAGGCCATTGCAAAAACTTTGGCATCAAAACGGTCTTGATAGCAGAACAGACCTCAAGAACCAGCTTGTGGCAAGTGGATATCCCCAACCCGAACCGCTTCGAAACAACCCGGAGCGGTTCACCCGTGGCGAGGCGCCAAATACAAACCGCCACGCGTTGTCGGACCGGGATGGCGTCACGGAGCATCGTGTTCTTCTTCATGACCGTCGATTCCAGCTCCTCGCAAATCATGTTGAAAGTACCCTTAGTCATCCGAAAATCACGCCGGAACTCGTCCTCGGGAAAATCTGGGTTGTTCCTCTCCTCCCACCAGTCCTTGGACCGGTCTTTGACCCACAACCGCCTATGCTGACCCGACCCGCTCGAATTATTATTATTATTGTTATTACCCGACTGGACGTCCTCTGACGCCGCAACCGTGACCGCAATAGCCGAGGCCGCACGACGAGATCGCTTGGTCCTCAACTGATCCATCACGTCCAATTCACTATAATGGTCTTGCGAGTAGTTGTAATACTCATCAATCGCTTGACCCTTGCACTTCTGGTTGAGTTCAAACAGAGCCTTGTCTTGTTGAGACTCAACGCACCACTGGTCCTGCTCCCGCCTCTCTTCCTCGTCTAATAAAATCAACGAAGTCAGTATGTCACTCCAAGCACTCCTCTTCAAGTCTTGTAAGTCGCTTCCCCTGTTGTTGCGGTCACCACCTTCTTCCTCGTCCTTTCTTCGTCGCTTGTTCAGATTATCGTTCCCATTGAAACCAACATTGGCGCTTTTGTTCTCCATCTCGGGAAGTAAACCAATCAGACTATAATAGTCTTCGTGATTAAGAAATGGGAAACCGATTTCCATTTAATAGCCAGGAAAAGTAGAGACTGACAAAAGACTAATAAAAATGGTTGTTTGAATGAAGAAATGTGAACACGATTGATTTCAGATTGGAGATGCAAGCGATAAGGTGATGGGTATATATAACAGGGAGGAGGAGGATGACGAGTCTAAGGAAGCGTGTGCGCTAATGTGAACGCGGTACTGATGGTGCTTTTGACGGTGACTTGACTTGTTTGATTGTCATCATTTGATAATTTCTTACGCGTCTGGGGTGCTTTTTGTAATTTGTATGTTTGGTTTTGATGGTCTTATAATTGGTGGGGGTTTTAATAAACGTTGGGAAATGGGAAGCTTCTTAGAAAACTTGGGGCTTGTTTAGAGAGGTAGGGAAGGAGGGACGAAAGAGGCAAAACGAGTAAGGGAATTTTTCTTCTGTTTTTTGCAAAAAGGGATCCTTAAAGCTCAACTGAAAACAGACTTTATTTTTTTTTATGGGGATCTAGGAACTTGCTCATGACAATAAAGTTTTTTATTACGCAACAACCCTTTGGGCTTTTTTCGCTGTATATGTTATATGTTTAGCTTATCAACTACAGTATATAGAAATTCTCAAAAAAATCAACAACAACATATAGAAGTATTTTTTTTCTTTTCATAAGTGGGTGTAGATTTTTTTTTTTTTTTTTTTATCACTAAGAGTACCAATCAAGATGGAATATAGCAGCAGCACGGCTCAGGGAGTTAGCCCCATACGAGAGAAATCAACCCATACGGGAAAAGGGAGTGGCCCACACAAGCAGAGAGAGTTAGTCCACACAAATAGGGGGTAGGATTTGATGTCAAGACTTCATTATTGTTATTTATTTATAATTTTTTTTTTTTTTTGGTGTATTGGAAGTCGACAACCTTAACATAGCTTCGAAATAAATAAAAGTAGATTAATAATCTTATATCAATTGAAAGATGTGTTATCACTAAATTACACATGTGGTCAGTATATCATCTTACTTTATGAACTCAAATATTCTAGACTCAATTAATATAACTTCTTAAAATAATTAAACTCTTTATTTTCTCTTTAAAAAATGCTCATTCTTTAGAGTAATATCTATTTAAACTCAATTTACTAAGAATGGTTTCCAAGTAAGAGGGTTGTTTAATACACTCGTAAAAATCGAGGAATGTATAGAGATATCAAATGGGGCAAATAGAGATTGGGTTGGGATCTTCCATCTCCTATTTCATTTTCCATCCCCGTTCTTGTTTCTCTTTTCCTATTTCATCCCATTTGATCCAAAATTAAAAATTATATATATACCTAATTAAAAGCATAATTCATAAAATAATTTCATATAATTTCAACATACTAAATTTATAACATTTTAACATATGAATCAAAAATATTATAAAACAATTATAATCATCTTTCATAACTCATAACACATGATTTATGAATGTATCTAGTTAAATAACATTTTTGTAATTAAATGGACATGTGTCTAGTTGAATGGTATTTTTGTAATTAAATGGAGTATATAGTTCGTTGGCATTTTTATAATATCTAAAACTAGACTTCCTAGTTTTGACTTTTAATTTGATTTCAATTCATATTCTAACAATTGAGAAATAAGTACGTATTAATAATAATTTAATTTAATAACATCCAACCACGCATCATATAAATTTCTTTATTACATCATGAATTGAAATTTAAAGGTAGGACGTTTTTCATTTTTGTTTTATAAATTAATGTCCAGCTTTTCTTATAATAATTTTGTAATATGAATTAAAGCAATGGCCACTAACTGTCACTCGCGAGTAATACAATGCGGGTGACTTTCCAAGATTCGTTGCATGTAATTATGCACATTTGGAATTACGATTTAGTAATTCAACATCAAACGAAAAAGGTAATCAACTGATTATAGTACAGACAGTTTGACAAAAATAGTATGGGTACCTTTAACCTATATATGAATAACTTTAACCTTATTCAATTTCTTTTGTTTAAAAAAATTTAATAATAATAACCTCACTCAATTACTTAATCTCTAAGATAACAGGATTTGTAATTTGAAATAATCAATAATTTGGTCAATTAATTCATTATTGTAATGATTTTAGTTTTATATGTCTGTATCTCTTTAATCACCGTCCAATTTGATTTGATAGTATAATAAAATATTTATTCATTTTTATAATAGTCTCTCAAATTTACATTAAAAAAAAAAACTTTAAAATGGATAATTACAAAATTCATGATATAAAAGAATTTTGGAAGGAATTAATAAAACACACTACATGAGTCCTAAAAGTGTTCCTATTCCATCTCTATTAATTTCGCAATGCTATCTAATTAAACTTTTAGATATAATTATAGCAATCAAAACTATTACTTACCATTTAAATAAGAAAATATTTTTTTTTTAATAATTAAACTATATCTTTTTTTTTTTTTGAAACTTAAATTATATCATGTTGAAATTTTTAATTTTAACATATACTTATCTACTTTTTTTTTTCACCATTGTATTAGTAACACTTAAATACTATTAATTATGAGTCAGAGATTACTTATATTTGTACAGGAGCAGTAACTATTTAATGTTAAAAGGATGCGTACACCCAATGAGGATATGATACATGTAAATGTGTTTGTTACATTTGATTGAAATGACTCAATTATGGTCATCGAGATTGGCTTACAAAACAAGGGTTAATAAAAGAAGCAAAAGAAGAAATCGAAAGAGGAAAAAATTTATTCACTAAACATCTTCATCTGCTCATGAAGTGACAAATATAAAATATGCAGTCAATATCTATTACTATTGTCCCTAGAACAAAGTATATGACAAGTGGCAAGCATGTTGCATGCATTGAGATATCTAAAAAGATAAATTTTGGTTATTTGTGAAAGGTGGTTAACTAGTTTATTTGTAGATAGGTTTTTAATAGTTGTTGGTACAGACAAATCCCCAAAGAATAATAAATTGAATTAGGTGTCGAAGGATATTCTTGGATATAACATTTGAGTCATCTTAACATTGATGTTGTTAGTTTTGTAGAATAAAGTAATAAAACAGAGTCAAGTTGAGGGACGCTAATAAAAATGAAAGTCCAACGGAGTTTGTAAATACCTTTGAGCGTATGTTTTAGTCTGAACAATATTAAATATGCAGTAATATTTGACATTTGCTTCAATAAATGAATCAAATTCTCACTAAAATCTCGAGAGCCAGCCTGAAATGGGAAAAGAAAATCCATAAGAGAAGAAAATCTGAAAATCACTACCACCGACCATCCAATTCAATAATTAAACAATAAAACATAAATAAATCAAAAGAGAGAAGAAAGATCCAAAACAGTGGAAGCGAGTCAGCGACACTGTGCTGGTTTTTCTTGCATAGTTTGGCCCAATTTTAATTCTGGATGTAGCATGGTTTAATGACGACCGAGATTCGACGCAGCTAAATAAACAGTAGTTGACTAAACAGTTTACAGATGGTTTGTAATCGTACGTGGATCGACGTCGAAGTCTTAAAAGTTAAAACAACGCCGTGAAACACACCTATTTTGTATCTTTGCTTTTTTTTTTTTTTTTTAAAAGCATTGTATCCTTTGTTTTTTACTTCAAAATTCATATCATTTTTGTTCTGGAATTATCCAAATACGTGTCATTGTACCCCACCTCATCATAAAATAACTATCATTTTAAGGGCTGCAAAATTTTCTTCGTCAAGTACCGATAATATATATATATATATATATAAACAATATTGAGGTGGCATTGCCATCTTCCGCACGTTTAGTTGTTCAATATGTTTTTTTTTTTTTTAATATTTTAAAGTAATATGCTTTTCTATTTTTGAAAGAATTCGTTGTTCAATATGCTACTCATAAATGCTAAATACTCAATTAAACATCCAATATTAAATAATAATGATTTATATTCCAATTTTTAGGTTTTATAATAAGATGATTTTTTTTTTTATACAATACGATTGTTTAAATTTAAGATATTGAACCATTTTCATCTAAATCCTCATTGGAAGATGGTAGTTGTTTTTTTTTTTTTTAATAGCACTTTAATTTTTTTAATATCATAATCTTTTTTTTTTCTTATTTTTACACTTAAAATGAATTTTGGATAAAAATATAAACACTTCTCTTCTAGAGACAAGTACCCACGGGTTTAAAGAAGTAATGAACCGTATTAGGTTTAAAAAAAAATTAATAAAAAAACACAAATTTATAAATAAATAATTAAATAAACATAAGTGAGTAAAGAATAAATATGATGAAACCATCTAAATTACATTTTTTACAGGACTTCTAATTATGTCCATAGAGAGCGAGACTTTATTTTCCTTTTGCTAAATAAAGACTTAGAGGTCACTTATTTTTTTAATCTAAAAACCGAATAGTTTTAAATATTATTAAAGATGAATAGAGATTGAATTTTAAAGCCTAAATGACATATTTATCTATTTCTTTCTAATGCTTGAGTATATGTTGAGCTTTTGTTTTTTTTTTTTTTGTTTTTTAAAAAAAAAACAATAACACCTAAAAATAAATAGTTTAATATTTATATTTTTTATAACTATTAATTATTATATATTCCTATTTAAAAGTATATATATACATGTATATATATATGTATAACAAATCATTTGATGATCTTGGATATCGTAATTATTCTTTTACGACTAATATAATATCATACACATGATTTTCATAATCATTGATCCATATAATTGTGGAAGAGGACATTCAAGCCATGTGAGCTCACAAAATTATTTTTAGTGCAGTTTTTCCATTTAGAAGTAAGAAACTCACAAACCTAACAAATATATCGACTGTTTATAGATCTCATTCAACATAGATCACTCGATGTATATAATTACATCACCTTGTACGAGTTATGATAACTATCACTAGAACTATTATGCTACTTCTTGTCTTTCTACACAATAACCTTTATACAAATAGTTTTTCATATATAATTTATTTTAATGAACAATTATAGGTTCAATATAACTCGATAGCAACAAACAGCCCATGTGCGTAGTTTGAATATGTTTGTGTCTTCTCTTACCTGTCTTGGAAAAGAAATAAATATCAAAATTTTTGTTTTTTGTTTTTTTTTTTTTTTATCATAACGGAATTGATAAACACGAACAAATTTAGAAGTTCTTTTACAAAATTGGATACTCTTCATATTCCTTTGTCCTATTTTCGTCATATTTAAGACAAAAGCGATAATTTCTACAGAAAATTAAATATTAATAAAATCCTTGCGAAGTAAGATATAAATAATATTATTAAAAATAAAAAATCTCAACAACTAAATTGTGTAACAATTAATAAAATTGATGATGTATGAAACTAATTTCCTTCCAACGAAGCTTGGAGCCACAAATTTTTATTTAAAACAAAAAAAAAGTATCATTGAATTATTTGTTTTTAAATGATTCGATTGAATGTTTAGTAATATTAAAATACAACCAATGATTTTCTTAAAAAAATAATAATAATAACTAATGATTATTTGTTTATTTTTAAAATGATAAGTAGTCATCATGGACCACGCCGCTATCGAAGTGCAATTGTTCAACTTCGGTGGGGCAGCGGGCAGTTGACCAGGGACCGAACGGAGAATGTCAACAACGTCAAACGTTTTTTTTGCAGCTAAATTTTATTTATTTATTTTCTCAACAAAATCATACGTCCATGATGCAAATAAAATAGAAGGAATTGCACAAAATCTCCCTGAGGTTTGCCTAAAAACAGACGGAAACATAGTTTCCATTTTATTACACGAAACCCCCATGCCGTTAGTTGACTTTTGTCAACTTTAACAGTTGATAAGAAATTTTGATTAAAAGTCTAAAATACCCTCAACAATGTAAAGTTACCCAATTGCCTATGAATAAGACAAAAAAAATAATAAAATATTCTCTCAATTTCATGTTCAGCCGCCAACATCACCAATTTTACACGTGATTTAAGGTTTTATAAATTAATTTAATTGACCAATTTGCCCTTATGAATTGGAATAATGCCATGAAATTAAGTTTTGAATGTAATATTTTTTTACAATTTTACCCTTTGGAATAATATCAGATGTTTTCAACTATTCATAAAGGAGTGATGGCATGATTTTGCATTCAGCTTGCTGTACCTTCTTGTTTGTTTCATTAATTTTTTTTTTTTCACATTCTTATTTTTACTATGTTTCTACTCTTATTTGTTTATCTACTACAATACTATTTCATTTTTATTTTTCTATTCTTATTTCTTATATATTTATTTTTCTTATTTAATAGCAATGTTTTGTAGAAGTAGCAGTGAGAGAAATGAAGGAATTATCAAGTTTAACAATAAGTGATGTTTTCGAAAAAAGCATATGTAAAAATTTCAAAATCACAAGAAAAAAATCCTAATAAACCATTTTTCAGTTATGAACAAGAAAATTGCATATGCCACTAATTTTGAACGCCAAATGACAAAGAAAATCAAGCAAAAACACAAGTTGAAGATTCAATAAATGGTTGTAGTGATAATGTATAAATGTGCATCACTTAACACAGTGCAAGCATGACAAAAACAGTGTATTACAAACACCATTCAACAAAAACATAAAAATGTGCAACAAGTATGACACTATAGAAGTAGTGTGCCTCACCTAAACAAGCATTTGCACCAACAACGGGCATCACATAAGTATAAATATTGTATCACTATCACACAAAAACATGCCTCACGTGCATGATCAACAAAAATATATAGTGACTGTACCAACAACCTGAACTAAAGATGTACATGTTTCAATCTTGAAAATGCATTTGAGATGGCTGTGATGGTTGAGAAAGAGGTTCAATTGGATTCACTCTGAGTTCAATAGGTTGAGTCCGTGAACCTTCATTTGCTACACTGGTTTGGCTAGATCCAAACCATAACGTCTATTCAATGCAACACAAAAGAATGTAAGTTAATAATAATGAAGGACAGAAATGGAATGTGAACAATAATTTTGAAAACCTCACCTTTGTGACTCTTGCATCTTCTGAACTAGTACAAGGATCTGCATTTGATGGTCCATTCTTTGAAGGTGCGGTACTGGAAACAACTGCAGCACTCAAACCTGCAGTAGTGGAACTAGATGCCTGTACAAACAACTGAAAAATAAGCAGTTTGTCCAACAAATTAAAAAAAAAAATGATAATAAACAGATTTTGTTGTTCAATATTACCTCATTTTGTTTCCTCTTGCCAGTTCCGGTGCCTTTCTCTTTACAGGTACGCTGGTTGTGACCAGTTTGTTGACAAATACTGCATCTAAGACCAACAGACCGCTGCACACGTAATGGTTCAGTGGCAGCCTTTTTCCTTGACTTCTTAGGCCTCCCCGCTCTTCTGGTTTTTATTGGTGGCAACAGGGTTACAGCCTCTATATTTGGCCATGACGACTCATCTGGAACTGCATGAATTACATAGGAGTAGGTCTTCAAATAAGCTGACCTCTTAAGGTAGTTATCCACATATGGCTCGACGTCACCTTTGATTTTACTTATACAAGCCATAGCATGCTTGCATGGAACACCACTCACCCCCCAAAGACCACACTCACACTGTTTCTTATCCAAGTATACACCAAATTGCCTATTCCCATCAACCACCTCGAACTCTCATTCCCCACATCTAAGAGTAGGTAGATGTCTACCTTGATGTTGATGTTTTTGTATCAACTTCCTAATCTCTGAAGGAATTTCAGACTCCCAAGTAAGGGCATTCTCATGACGTTCTCGGATGCGGGTCATGAGTTTTTTTCTAATTATTTCAAGCATGGACAGTACCGGCAGTTGTCTAGGTTTGTTTAACCATCCATTAAATGTTTCTACTATGTTGTTTGTGATGTGGTCACATTTGGTTTCTATGTCAAAAGCATGCATTGACCACAAATGCAAGGGAATATTCATCAAGAATTGATAGGCGGCAGTAGAGGTTTCTTTTATTTTGGCCATTGCTTCTATGAAAGCACCAAGATTTGATGCTCGTGTAGCAGGCCAAAACAAATTCGGAAGATAATCAATTTTATATTTGCTCAACATATTCTGCAGAATATGTCTTGCACAACTCCTATTCCTATGGTTCGGCCAACAATCATCAAGTGCTAATCCTATCCCCTTTTGTCTATCGGACATGAAACAAACTGTCCTAGTCTCATACTGACCAATATGGTCATATAACAACCCAAGAAACCAGGTCCAAGTATCTCTACTTTCTTTCTCACAAACCCCAATGGCAAGAGGATAAACACCACAGTTTGCATCAATTCCTATGGCACACAGTAAAATCCCTTCATAAGGCCCTTTCAAATGACATCCATCGAGACCTATAAAAGGTCTACACCCTTCTAAGTAACCCATTTTCTGACTATGGAAGCTAAGAAAGAATCTTTGGAAATGGGCTGGTATGTTTGGATCTGGATTCACTCTCAAAGCACCTACAAGTGCAACTGTTCCAGGGTTTCTCTCCCTAAGGATGTACCCATATCTATGCAATTTATTGAAACTGTGTTTATGATCCTCATTTCCTATGTTCAAAGCAAAATCTATTGCCCTATAAAGGGTGTATGAGGGCACAGTAACCCCAAACTGCCTCAACACCATTTGACCCAACACATCAACACCTATTTTAGGACTTTCCTTGATAACGGTCTCATAGTGTTTCCCTATCCAGTTGCTAGTTACTTGATTATTCCTATACACAGATAGACAGGTATGCACATCAGTTATGGACTTCAACTGGTAAGTAAGCCTATCACGTGTAGGGGACCCACGCACAACCCATGGACACCCATCTGCCTCACATCGAGAAACAATCCTTCTTCTCTCATTCTTCACCCTTTTCAACCTAAAACCTTCTTGTATTGCATAGTCACCAATGATTTCCCTAAAATGCTTGAAATCCCTAAATAAGTGCCCCTTTTGCAATCTTATTTTGCCATCATCTCCCACCTTAAAAACAACCCCAGGAGTTGGGGTATAAGTTTCTCCATCATCACTACTACTGACTTTAAATGGACCCTCACTTACCCTATCTTCATTCACATTAGATAAATCGTCACCCCCACTCTCACCTCCCTCATCTCCCTCATTTTCCACATGTTCACCCTCATCCACTTCCCTAACTCCCTCTAATTCATTACTACTGCCTCCCTCAAAGTTCCTACAGTAACACAAATATAAATAGTGCGTTAACTTACTAGCATAACACATATAGTAACACATGCACAGAAAAACTGTGTTTTTTCACAACACATGCAAGCAATCCAACAAATCAGTGTAAACAACATATGCAAGCAGGAAAAAAAAACAAAACAAAACTTGGCAATCCTCACGACATCTATAAAAGCAATAAACTAAACACAAAATTGAAAAAAATAAAATAAATAAATAAATGAAACTCACAACGACTCATCAAACTAAACACAAAATAAAACTTCATAGTGACCATCAAACTTTAAACACAAAATAAAAAAAAAAAAAAAAAAAAAAAACACAGTGACACATCAATCTTCACACCCATTTCACAAACTTCACACAAATGGTGACCCATCAAATAAAAATTTAAACATAGTTTTAGAAAAAAAAAAAAAATACAAACTCCACACCACTCCACACCCACAAACTTCACACCACTTCAGACCCATCAAACTTTAAGAGAAAGAGACGAGAACTTACCTATCCATTGTCTACGGTGACGCCTCTCGAAGAAGACACAGTTCCCTCGCAGTGGTTTTTGTTATCTTTTCATATTATTCATGAACAAGAGTGTATCTTAAAGAGTGAGATTTCAAAGAAAAAATGTGTTTTGAATGAAAAGAGTGATTTCAAAAAACAAAAAGCAAGAAACAGAGAGTGTTATGGACGATTGAAAGACAAAGATAGAGAGTGAAAGACAAAGATAGAGAGTGAGGAAGTTGTACAAATTTTAAGGTTTAAAAAAGAAAGTTTAAAAAAGAAAAGATATCATTCTCGTGCATAACAAGGAAATGTTTTTAATTTTTTATAATCTTTTCATTTAATGTTTTCTGATTGATTTGACTTAATCAGAATTTTTTATATTATATTTCCTTTTCATTTTAGATATTGATGTCATCTTTCCACTACTCTATACTGGTCCAAACGAAATGACAAAAATGCCCTTCACTCAGTTAACGTTGACAAAAGTCAACTGACGGCATGGGGGTTTCGTGTAATAAACAGGAAACTATGTTTCCGTCTGTTTTTAGGCAAACCTCAGGGAGGTTTTGTGCAATTCCTTCAAATAAAATAACAATATTTATTTACCTCGAATCCGTCCATTTTAGATATTTCCAATTTGCGCTCGTATGTTATACGTTTTTACGGAGTTACCCCAAACATGAAGTAGTGGCTCACGTTTGTCCCTGACAAAGTGACAATTTGTGAACCAAGACTCCAGAAAGAGTAGTTAAATTAGTTGGTGCTCAAGAAACAATCAAAATAATATTAAAAAAAAAAGCCGGAGGAGTTAGGGGTCTACAATGGCGTCTCTTCTCAGTCCATCTGCGACCATTTCTTTGCAACACAAGGTAACTTCGTTGTCTCTCACTACTCTTTCGTCGATTTTCTTTATTTTTATTGATAATTTCGAGGATTCGTCAACAGTCGTATATATCGCCTGGAGTAGTTGAATACTTGAATTGTTGTAGCGGTAGAGCACTTGACTTAGTTGATTCTCTGTTAGTTTTATTGAAATTGCTAGGATCCGGAGTTTATTTTTTATTCTTCTTTTCAATTGGATTCATATGTATCTTACTGTTCAATTGAATTGAATCACTTGTTTACTGAAATTAGATTCAAACTAAGGTTTTGTTTGTTTTGCTTTTGCTTCCTGAAGGAATGATTTGTGTTGAATTTTGGATTCTGTAAGTTCTGGTTAGTGTTTGGTAAACTCGTCAAAATTAGCAATCAGATTTTGAGAAATTGGTTGAAGACTGCTTTTAAAACGTCAATAATATTGATAAATTTTTGTAAGTCTCTGGAGATAACAATATTCTCAATTATCTGCGTTTTGCTTGTACTAATAATGATAGTACTAATAATGATAGGAGTTTTAAAGGATCTCGTAATGGGACAATCTGATAGCATATTGTTTGATTTCTCAATGTAGTTGTTCCGTTTCCTTTTGTCATCCATGGGAATCTTCGAATAACCCCTCATTTTTCGTTTGCAGGCGAATCGTGCAAATGTCAATGCATTTTTTACCAACACATCAGCCAAATTTATCCAGACCGGTGTAAGAAACAATAGGTGCCATGGATTCTCTTCAATGACTAAAGCAAAGATGTCCGTTGAAGGTGTACTTGAAAAAGAATCAGTTAGTTTCGGCGATAAGATTGGTAATTCTTTTGATTTATTATCTACTTTGGTAGATAAGAATAACTTGTCTCGCTAAGTTGAGCCTTGGTTTTCAGAACATACAAGGTGGTTTTTGGAGAAAGACAAAGCTCCCATTATGATTTATATATGGCCTGGCTTTAGTTGGGTTATGGCTATATTTTTTATAAGCAAAGATTGAATATATGAAACTCTTGTATTAACAGCTAGAACGTGATTAGTTTTTCATTAGAAATTGGTTCTGCTGCTTTGCGATATACACCAATTCTCCACAGCAAAGGTGTACATCTGAAATTTTTTTCACCTGTCAGCAATTCCTACAATTAGTACAAAAAAATTTAGGGGCAAAATAAGATAGAAGAAATTAGAATTTAATAATTAGAAAGTTGGTTTTGCTTGTGTCAGACATTTTGACAGTCTATTTATTTCTTTATATTACATCCTGGATGAGTGAAATTGAATTACTTTCTGATATTGGTGCAGATTATGGGGTGGTTAGCGTTCACCATGTTGGAATTCTGTGTGAAAACCTTGAAAGGTCTCTTGAATTTTATCAGAATATCTTAGGTATGTTTTATTAAAAGTTTGAATATTAAAAATATCCTCAGCATGGCCTCAGGTGATTAAAAGAAATAATGATATATACCTTTAATTCCTAAAATTAGGTCTTGAAATCAATGAAGCAAGGCCACACGACAAGCTTCCCTACAGAGGCGCTTGGTTGTGGGTGGGTTCTGAGATGATTCATTTGATGGAGCTTCCTAATCCAGACCCTTTAACTGGACGAGCTGAACATGGAGGTCGAGATCGTCATACTTGTATTGCAATTCGGGATGTGTCTAAACTCAAAATCATCCTAGATAAAGCTGGTAATTGTTCTCCCTTGTAGTTCTTTAAAACATCAATCAATCTTTATTGGTATATATATCTGTTTTTTTTGTTGATGGACACACCACCAAGAGGCTCTTTAGAAGGAATGTAAATGTCATTGTTTTCTGTTCCATTTCGCAGGTATTCCCTACACGCTTAGTAAATCTGGGAGGCCAGCGATCTTTACACGAGATCCAGATGCAAATGCTCTAGAGTTTACTCAAGTGGATAGCTGATACCTTTCAACCTATATAGCATAAACTTGATACTCTATCATAGTCTTGGCGTTTCTTAGTCCAGTGGCGGCCAAATATGTACAGATAGTTACTAATATATATTGTATTAAACCTTGCTTTTGATGCAGTAGTCTTTTATAGACAAAGAAACTTTGGCAGTGCCATCAGTATTTTTGAAAGTCTCTTTTATGTTAGGAATGTATCAAATGGCCCCATGAGTTCGGACTCAGGGGGGTTTAAGTAAACTTCCAAAGCGGAACAATATATTGTCAAATCTTAGAACCGCAAAAATCTCCTTTTAAGACGTGAGAATTAACACGGGATATTTTACAGAATAAACTTTTTCTCCTCATTCAAGTTTTATTTATTTATTTTTTTTTGAAAAAAGATTTGGTTAATTATTAATTGAACCATGAATAAGGAAGAAATAAATCAATGTTGTGCTATTATTGATGAGGTTAATGTGTTATAAAATGCTTGGTGTTTGTCCGCAACTAGAAATTCTTTAGGAAACATTTCCTAAGGTTATATTAACCATTTGTGATTTTGTTCCCAGGTATAAATTAATAACATTCAACACATTATAAAAATTCTTTTCACATTCTTCTAAGGTAAACGATATGATATAGCAATTTAAATTCTACAAATAATTTTGAAGGCACTTAATTCTTCTTGGTGTATTATTAACTAATTGATTATCTTATTTCCTTTTAATACATGACAAATGACAATGTAAAGTGAGAATTTGAGCATAGATCTTGTAGCTCCTGCAATGAAAAGCTTTTTAAGGAGGCACACAATCAAGCACTTTAACATGTCATGCTGACCTCCACTGTTGTATGGCAGAACGTAATGTGTAGTTTGGAACAATGTTGGAGTGCTGGAACCTAAGCCTTGTCACTGGTGATACATTGTGTTTCTCTAGCCATGCCTTAATTGCTCTGTGCTCATACGTAAAACCATCAGCAGCAACGTATGGATCTTCCATTACATCCTGCATTACTCACAAAATGAAGAACACAGAACATAGTATATGAGATTCTGACTAATATGGATAATCAAATTTATATACACCATGTGATCCTCTACTGGAGGGTGACTTCTTACCTGAAGAATTGGACAGAAAAAGTTGCTTGGTGCATACATATTGTCTCTTTCTGATTTTACACAAGCATCTGCAACATCCTTGAGTCTCTTAAGAACTGGCAGAACTTCGTTGTCAAGATCTGGTCTATCTCTGCATCTAAGCCTCGAGCATTTCAGCGCAATTCGGGCTAATTCTTCCGCTTCAGCAAGTGGCCAATCTGTAATTGAGTTATCTAAAATGTTAGCGAAGGAGCCGTTCTTCAAGGCATTTTCAACTTTCAATAGCAGCCCATTTGGACGTTGAGCTGTCAACAACTGGAGAATAATAACACCAAATGCATATAGATCTGATTTGGGTCGGATGGTGCCAGTTCTTTGATACTCTGGGTCCAAGTAGTGGAGAGTCCCAGCAAGCATAGAGTCTCGGTACTCAGTGATGTTGTCAGGCACAACATCTGAAATGAGTTTAGCCAGTCCAACATCCCCAATTTTACTCACATAATTCCTGTCTAACAAGATATTGCCTGGTTTCAGGTCTCGGTGGACAATAGGCTCTGGCTTTGAGTTGTGTAAGAATGCAAGCCCACAAGCTACTTCAAAAACTATCCGGAACCGAACAAACCAAGGAAGAGGTAGTTTTCCATTCTGACGGAAGATATAATCCTCCAGGCTTCCATTTTCCAAGTATTCATAGACCAAGCAACCGTTCTCAGGACAGGCTCCAAGCAGCAGTACCATGTGCGGATGTCGAATCTGGCTTAGCACTTCAACCTGCAAATAATAGGGGCTTTTCCATGATTGTAACAAGAAATTTGATACTTAAAAAAAAAAAAAATCAGCAGAATAGAAAAACTGTCTTCTGTATCAGTCAATGTAACTAGATTTAAAAAGTGTTCGATGTTGATGCTCTTTGGAAGATGGCCCTGGTAAAGGATTCAAGCGAGAGGTCTCATATTGGCCAATGGGAGAGTTTGAGGGAATTCTATATTAGTGTGGGGCATGTCCAGAATGTCAGTATCAATTTTATGATCAATGAGATATGGAATCCAAATTGAACTATGAGAACAATGCACAGTGAGTATTGTCCACAACGTATACTTGTCCATCTCTGGGGACTGGGATAAACTTCAAAGATTGAATCGTTTGGGTGCTTCACTGTTACCAAAAACAAATATGAGCTATAACTTACCTCTTTCAGAAACTCCTCTTTCTTGTCAATTACATCTGGCCAAACAACCTTTACAGCAACAGGGGTGTGATAAAGATTGCACTTATAAACCTTCCCATACCCTCCTTCACCAATAACACTACTCTCAGAGAAGAAATCTGTTGCTGCCTCTAATTCTTCTGTAGTGTATCTTCTGTACCTCCGATCACTAGATAAGAGTGCATCAATAATTTGTTGTTTCTCAGAGGACTCCTTCAGGGCATTCATTTCAGCTACTTGCCTTTCATAGGCCTCTTTAACAAGCAAATCTTTTGCGTGCTCAACCTCCTTCAAAGCTTGCAAATACTTTGCTTTCTCTTCAGCAGCAATTTTACTCAAAGTTTCTTTTCTATCCAAAGCAGCATTAATTCTTCTAGCTTCTTCATGACATTCATTAGAAAGTAACTGAACCTGCATATTGAAAATCCAATGATTAATGCTCCAGAATTTAGGAAATGTCCACACATTTATTGACAAAAATATTTCAAATTATTTCTCCAAGTTCATGTTCATACATTTACTATGATATGCAACTGTTCTGCAAGTCTTTTTTTTTTAAAAAAAAACTGCACTTTGTTAAGTATTAGAATCTTCATAAACCTAATTAAAATCCAGCGAATCTAAATATTGATTTCCATTTCTTTAAATTCAGAAGTGTCTTCCACCTCGTTCTGGGCATGGACCAACTCTTCACAAGCTCTTTCATACATGCAAACAGTAGCTTGTAATTCTCGTCGCAGCTGTTCCACTTCACTGTGGCCAATAGACTGCAAAATGTATTTAACAAATTAAAACTCAACACCACCTTCAAACAAGATTAAAAGGACATTAAAGAATAAAAAATTAAAATAATTCACCTGCTCAGATTTTGCAGAAGCCAAAGAATTGACCCACTCAACCGTACTAGTTTCAAGGTTATCTTGTAAATTCTGAAAGTTACTTTTCATATCAACAGATTCAACACTAGTATTTGTTGGAGAATCTACACGCGCAAATGCATAAGAACTTGGGTAACTTATTTCAGATATTGGTGACATCCAAAAGGTCTTATGAACTCTGCTATTCACAAAGTAAGTACATAGCCCAGCTGATTGTGCATCAATGCCACTGGAGCCTTCTCCATAATCTTTCTGAGGAAGCTTTTGGAGCCCCAAGCTGGTGTCTGTAAAACAGAAGAAGAAACATCAAGGACATGACAACATGTTAGCTTTAAACGCAAGGAACTTCCAAGTTCCAACCTACCACCAGTTGATGCAGAATTAGTTAATTTTGAGATGATCCTTCGCCTAGATACAATATATATATCGCAAGCACTATCCACACATCTCATTACAGTTGTCGGTACCCCAGGACCCTTTAGCTTCCTGAAGAATATACGACTTGCAACTTAGCAGAGGTGCGGCATGTTAACAGGGTCAAAGAAAAAGAAAATAAAAGTAAAGGACAAAATTAAAGAAAGATATTTGATAAAATTAACAAAATAGTGCTATGTACACTTATCAACAGCAACAAGTTAATAGCAACAAAGCATAAACCTTAGGGACAGCAACACCAACTTCAAACTAAAATTTTTTCGACCATCCTTCTTCTTTGTAAATTTACAAAACATGCAAATCAACTCGTCCCATAACATACAAGCATAAAAGCCTCAATAGACACAAACATCCTACTACTTATCCGAAAATAAAATTAACAGAATAATTATTCCCAATACATACAAAATTGTACATTTATACCCTTGTAGCCATAATAAAAACTTATATCTTTAACATCAATCCGACAATGAATAGGAAATAACGAAGATGCACCTCATTACACAATTTCTAGGGCAGGAACCCAACACTAAAACATTGATCCCAGCCTCAGACACATATCTTAGAAGAACAGTTGCCGGATTGTCCCCCTCTAGCACCAGTGTTTCCACCTATTAAAAAATCAACACGAATATAAAACTCCCTCAGACACCAAGTATTCAATTTAAGACCAACCTAGCTTGCAAAAAACCATACTCACCTTTTTAGTCTTACAAAGTTTCTTGTATGGAATAAAGATTTCCTCAGTCTTTAATTTCACATCTTGCACGTATAATTTCACCACATTCTCGTCCAACTCCGTTATCGAAATACAATCTCCTGCTATATAACATGTTTCCAAACAGTCATGTAAACATATATATATATATATATATATATATATTAAATCTCAAAAAACAAATCAAAACATCAATTTTTTTTTTTAAATTTTAAAAAGCTTGTAATTTTATCAACCAAAATAACACTACGACAAAGTGAATCAGATATTGATGGATACATACACGGAGTTGGAATTGAAGTGATGGCGGGCATGACGTGGACTAAGACAAAACGATCAGCTTTGGGCATGAGATTCTCCACAGCCCACCGGACGGCGCGTCGACTTCCGTGGCCTCCTTCGATGCCGGTGCTGCCGTTCACGGCGACCGCGACTGATGTCATCTGCGCCAGATCACCGCCGCGGATGGATGTACTCATTTTGGAGGTCTCAATTTGAGGTTTAATATTTGTAATTCCATTTGAAGTCTATGGCGGACTTGTACGTGTTTTATTTATTTATTGAAAGAAAGCTACTCACAAGAGCTTCTAGCCGTCCAGCGAAATAGGGTAGTTTTATTTTGTTTTGTTTTGTTTGTTTGGTTTTTTTTTTTTTTTTTTTTTTAAACAAAGTCGTTTTGTTTTGACTTGTAAACGGTGTGGAAAGCTTCTCGTCTTCTCTGGTTGTCACGTCACGCTGCATCACATTTTTATTTGATTCGGGTCTAAGTGATTTGGGCTCAAACCCAATGATCCACAATCTCTTTTTGTTACGGTTTGAGGTCCTTATAATTCTAGCATAATACAATTCATGAATGAGTTATTTGCGGACCCTAAAATTTTAGAATAATATGCTTTCAAGAAAAAAATATAGAATAGTATAATTTATAAATGAGTTCAAGACAGTTTTCTTTTTTATCCCTAAAAAAAAAGTAGTTAAAATCAGTTTTTTAAATAGGTTGTTATCTGAGCTAGATGAATAGTTACAAAAAAACGAATTTATTAGCATATATTATGCTTCTAAAAACCAAACCATATATTATGCGAAATTTGGGTAGGTACATGCTGTTGGTCCTTAACTCCCTGCAACCTATTTGTTTTGTTTTTTGTTTTTCGTTTTTTTTTTAAAAAAAGCCTCTAATTTCTAAACTCTATCAACCATTAAATTAGAGTCCATGAGCTAATAACGAGCATGAAGCATCTTATGAATTTTCAAGTTTTACTTTAAATGTCTTTTTATTTTTAAAAGAACATCAAATAAGTTAAAATGTCTAATATTTAATTGCACCTACTAAAATCAATAGCTGTTCGTGTAGTCCCTACATCAATAAAAAAAATTGTTCGTGTGGTCCCACACACCAACTATCACGAGAAATAGTTATCATGAAATCAATAATTGTTCGTAACAATTATTTCTATACTTGATAAGACGTGAAAAAAAAAAAATCCTTCTTATTTATTTAAACAAATTCATAGTAAACAGTAATCCTCATGAATCAAAGAGACCGGATAGACGCCTTGTTATTTTCAATGAATAGGGCAAACTCGTTCAAGTGCTTGAGATGCAGGTCCGTGTTTCCAAAAATCTCTTTCATGGCCCACGCATTTGCCCTAAGTGTCTCTCCTTCTGGGTCCACCATGACTCGCCGGATTGACTCAGCTACAGAGTCCCTAGTAAACGACCCATCTTCTTCATTTCGCTCTATTTCCATCGCAACCTTTTTAGTATGCAATGACCGAGCAACCAAACCCGTATCCGAATTTACTCCAGAAAGCGATATCAAAACCCGACCCAATCCTAGCGCTTCAATGACCGAACTCCACCCACTGTGAGTCAAGAAACCACCGACAGACGGGTGGGCCAAGATCCTTAGTTGAGGGGCCCAATCCCTCCACACCAAGCCCCGGCATGACACCCGATCTTCAAACCCGGGTGGGATTAGATATGGACCCATCTCTCCTTCAACATGTGGTCGAATCTTAACCACCCAAACAAAAGGCAAGCCAGATTTTTCTAATCCACAAGCCAACTCGTGCATCAATTCTTGACTCAGAGTCACCTCGGTGCCGAGTGCAACGTAAACCACTGATTTCTCTTTCTTATTGTCAAGCCAGTTCTTCAACACTTGCCATTTCTCATCATCAGAAGCTATGTCTTGCAGCTTTGGTGGCAGCAACCCGACCGTAAGAACCGGTTTTTGGAGAAGTCTACCTAATAGACTCAACGCTTCGGATTCAAACTCGGGGCAGCTCCTCACAGCGACGGCTTGGCAATCTCGAAAAACCATTCCAAAGCGATGATAATCAGATATCGAGTCCATGCAATCCTCGTGGCCGATGACCTCGTATAGCTTATAAGCGACGTTAGAAGGAAAGTCTATCCAGTAGGGAACAAACGTCCAGTCCTCTGGCTTTTGTCGGCTATCGTTCAGCAACTCGGATGGTGGGCCACAGAAACACATACTGTTAGCGAAGAATATACTGAAGTAAACCGAGTTGATGCCGAGTTGGGAGGCGACACCTGGCAGCCAGTAAGAGACGAAGTCGAGGATGATCCAGTTGACTTCCGAGTTTTGGAGAAACTGAGTTAGCGGGAGCTGCAGCAGGTCGTAGGCTTGTTTGAGGTATGGGACTTTTCGAATTGGTAAGTCGGCGGTGGACTCAGCTTCTAGTGGTAGGCCTTCAACGTGAGGCAGAGCAAGTTCGACGAAGCTGAAATTTGAAGATAAGTCGGTGGGGAGTTGAGGAAGAAGTCGGATGTTCTTGGGAGTAGAGATGTATGATATGCGATGGCCCTTTTGAGCTAAGAACTTGGCGACTTCGAAAAATGGTATTATGTGGCCGTAAGCTAGCCATGGGAACACTGCTATGTGAAGCTTTTCGTTTTTGTTGTCCATGGCAGAAGAAGAAACAAAGGATGGATATTCGTTGTGCGCGTAATTATATCTGGTCTACTTGCAGAAAGAGTGATGATTGGGTTGATGCAGCTTGTTTAAAAAGGACGGTCACATGTAAAACTAAGGGACGGTCACATGTAAAATATGGAATTTCTGTTGATATCAGTCGTTAATTTAAAAAAGAAAGTTACGAAAGGTTGTGGTCACTCAATGACCACAAAAGACTTCGGCCATTTTGTTTGTTTGTTTGTTTTTTTTTTATCCTTCTTAATGACAAAATGATAATGTCCAAAAGTGAAGGGTGAATAATAATTAAAATATAAAATTTAAATAATATTTTTTTTTTTATTTTTGAATGTATTATAAGTTTATTTATTTTTTAAAATTAATAATTTAATATTTATATATTTTTATCTATCTATTATTATATAATTTTAATTAAATTTAATATAAATATCTGAAAATAAATAATTTAATAAATTAAAAATATTTTCATGTATATATTAATAATATTTTATTCATGATCAAAATATGATTAAAAAATGATAATATTAAGCGTATTCATATATTTAAATATATTAATATATTTAAGAAAATATTAAAAAATGAATGTTTAAATTATAAATTAAAACATATTAGTTTAATTTTAAGATAATTTGAGATGAAATGTATTTGAACTTTTCTTTTTAAATATATTTTTTGTAAGTATCAAGAAAAAAATAATTTGAGTAATATAAAATTAAGATAAATTTGAAAATATGTTATTTTAGGGGGATAATTAGAATAAAAACTTTTAAATATCATTAAGTGATTTTCAATTAAGTGAAAAGTTAAAAATTTTTATTTTATTTTTTCAGTTATTTTTGGATAGTTTTAGATGTTTTAATCACTTAAAAAAAAAAAAACGAAAACAACTTAATAGGTACAATTCAGAACTATTAAGTCTTAAATGAAAAAAACAAACAACCTCTTTTATTTCATTGGTGGGAATATTATTAAAAAAAAAATGGGAAGATTTTATGTAGACCACTAATGTAAGAAGGCGGTGAGTGTTGCAGTTGGCATCACTCCCGTATCTCTTTTTTTATGAGCAAGGTTTGTTTCTCATCTACAAATGAGTTTATATCTGTTCAATTTTTCATTTATGTACGTATTCCTTCTCCCAGTTTTTGGAAGTGTTTGTTCTCCCGAATTATATTCATTTGCGGTATTTTAAAGTTTTCATCTGAATTCCCCGTTGTAGTTCCTTATTTTTAATATATGCTATGTAAAACAAATTGTAACATTTTTAACGAACGAATAGTAAAAATCAATGCTTGGTTCATGGTGTTTCATAAATTATTATAAAACAATTTAGCTATATAATGGTAAAATCAAAATGCTGTTTAAAGTTAGAAGGCATATTTGCAAATTTAACCAACTGATTCTTATATTAAAAAATAATATAAAATTAAGCAAAAGGTTTTTCTGATTTAACTCCATATCTATCTCTTCTCCAACCTTCTTCAATTCGTTGTGAGTTATTCGCTATTATTTAAGTTCTATTCCAAGTTTTATATTTCTCATATATATACAATACAAATTATGGCATTGCCCAGCACCTAAAATTGCAAAAGCTGTACATTGGAATAGCCCTACAACAACACTAAAAATAGTAAAAAATAATAATAATAATAAACACAAATATTCATAATCAAAACCGCAAAAACAACAGTGTACGCTACCTAGAAAAATTTTACACATCAAAACAGCCTCATGACACAGAAAAAATTGTAAAAAACTACAAAAGCTGTATAAACTGCACATCAGAATTAAATTATAGCAACCTCAACTATCCAGAAAAATTATGCACATCAAAACAACTCTAAAGAGCACTAAAATTGCAAAAACTACAAAAAAAAAAGTTATATATATATATAAACTGCCTGGAAAATTATGCACACAGCCTTAAACAACATTAATAATTATAAAAACTGATCACGTCTGATTCTATAGTGACATAGCCATTCAAAACCCCCCTAAAACCAGCTCAAAACCCCACCTATATATTTGCAAATCGATTTCACAACAACTAAAATCACCACCAGATCCAGCTTCATTCTTCGTCGATGTTGGTGGTGACTCTTTTAGGGGTGGTACGATGAAGTCGGTGGCAAGCGTGAACTCATCACCAGTATTATTATTACTCTAAGAAACAATGATAATACTAACAAATCAAAGAGAACGAGTTGAAGCGGTATCATTTTCAATGAACCGAGTGAACTCGTTCAAATACTTGTTATGCAAATCCATACTACCAAAAATCTCTTTCATGGCCCACGCATTTGCCCTGAGTTCCTTTCCTTCTGGATCAACCAGAACACGCCGGATTGACTCAGCTACCGAGTCACTTGTAAATGATCCATCTCGTTCATTACGCTCTATCTCCATCCCAACGCGTTTACTATGCATTAACCTAGCGACCAAACCTGTATCTGAACTGGCCCCAGATAGCAATATTAACACCCGACCAAATCCGAGCGCTTCGATGACCGAACTCCACCCACTGTGAGTCAAGAAACAACCAACCGACGGGTGAGACAAGATCCTTAATTGAGGGGCCCAATCCATCCACACCAAGCCCCGACCCGAAACACGTTCTTCAAACCCGGGTGGGATTAGATATGGGCTCATCTCTCCATCAACGAGTGGACGATTCCGATTCCTGACCACCCATATAAAAGGCAACCCCGATTTTTCTAATCCATAAGTCAACTCGTGCATCAATTCTGGACTCAGAGTCACCTCGGTACCGAGTGCAACATAAACCACCGATTTCTCTTTCTTATTTTCGAGCCAGTCTTTCAAAACTTGCCATTTCTCATCATCAGAAGCAATATCTTGCAGTTTTGGAGGCAGCAACCCGATCGGAAGAACCGGTTTTTGATAAAGTCTAGTGACTAGACTAAGCTCATCGGGTTCAAACTCGGGACAGCTCCTCACAATGACTGCCTGGCAATCTCGAATAGTCTTTCCTACGCGTTCAAAATCGGAAATCGAGTCCATGCACTCATAGACACCGACCATCTAGTGGAGCTTAAAAGCGACGTTACTAGGATAGTCTATCCAGTCTGGAACCACTGTGTAGTCCTCCGGTTTTTTTCGGCGAGGATTCAGCATCTCCGATGGTGGGCCAAGGAAACACTTAGTGTTAGCGCAGAGTATAGAGAAGTAAACCGAGTTGACACCGAGTTGAGAGGCGACACCAGGTAGCCAGAAAGAGGCAAAGTCGAGGATGATCCAGTTGACGTCCGAGTTTCGGAGAAACTGAGTTAGTTCGAGCTGGAGCAAGTCGTAGGCTTTTTTGAGGTATGGGACTTTTCGAGCCGGTAAATCGGCGGTGGACTCAACTTCTAGTGGTAGGCCCTCAACGTGAGGCAGAGCGAGTTCGACGAAGCTGAAATTTGAAGATAAATTGGTGGGGATTTGAGGAAGACGACTGACGTTTTTGGGAGTGGAAATGTATGATATGCGATGACCCTTTTGAGCTAAGAACTTGGCGACTTGGAAAAAGGGCATGATGTGGCCGTAAGCTAGCCATGGAAACATAGCTATGTGAAGCCTTCTTTTGCTGCTGTCCATGGCGAAAGAAGCAAAACAGATCGATATTAGTTATGCGGCAGTGTAGATATCACTAGTCTACTGCTTATAGAAAGATTGATGATAGGAGGGTGTTGTTTTACCGACAGGCTTTGCTTGAAAAAAAACATACAAACATTTGGAAATGGGAAAACTTCATATCAGGCCCTAACTTTTAGCATTATCTCTATTTTTTAAATTATTTGCTTAAATGCCCTGCGGTGGAATTCACTACATTTAACGCATGAGCACGACTGCACCAGTATCGTAAGATACCTTCACTTACTTCTAAATTTAATATATACAAAAATTAATTTATTAAATTAAATTCACTCTACCCACTGACGGGTAGAGGCTCATGCATTTGAAAGGCAGTCTACATCCCATTTAAAGGCTATCAGGTCATTATTACGACACAAAAAACTTTAATATATTTCTCTTGTATACAGTTCCTCAAATCGTCTCTCTCAATTAGTTTCCCGTTTAAATCATTTTTCGGTCAACATTCTCTAGCTTCGGCAAGGCATATTTGCAGAAGTTCGTAATTAATTCATACTCTTCCATTCTTATCAATTGACCTGAGAGTACCCATTTTCTTTTTCTTATTTTTTACCTATAACTTGAGTAGTTTATTAACTTGAGCGTTCAAGTATCTTTGGTTAGTTTCACCTATGTGTCAAAGCATTTTACCTCAAATTCTCTCTTGGTTTTTTTTGGTAGGTTATTAGTGCTCGGAAAGCTGATGATAGGGTTCATAATCTACTTTCTAATATTTAGCCTCTACAACCAAATTTAATTTGATTTATTACAAATTTGAATTTAATTTATTTAGATTTAATTGGATTACACAATTAAAATTCTAAATTCTAGATTAAAAAAAAAAAAACCCTCACACCTCAATGTACTTGAACTCCTTTTAGTAAATTAATACATAAGATGAGATATGAATTCATGTAGCTGTATATATACTTCTCGCAGCATACATTATTTAAATTGTAATTTTGAATCATACTCTCCTAAAAGAGAAAAATAATAAAAATAATAAATAAATAAATTATTTGTATAGTCAGATATTTATGCATATTATATGAACATTGTTTATTAATTTGTAGGAATTATAATAGTGTTATCACGAAGAAAGAAAATATAAACTCTATATCGAAATGTAACCCCTACTATTCCACCAAGAACAGTACTAATTCTCCACTCATTCAATTTTCACGAATTAATCTCTGTAACTAAGAATTGTGTAAAAGCTAACATGTGGGTACTTAATTCAGCCCCATTCCAGAAAATTTCAAGTTGAAAACATTTAAGAAAATTTGTGTTTTTAGTAGAACTCCATTCATTCAATTTCAAAAAAAAAAAAACTCCATTCATTTGAAAAAATCTCGGCACCGATTTCTTCTTCTTTTTTTTCTTTTTTTTTTTTAATGAAATAATAATAACAGCGCGACAGATCAAAGACACTGAGTTGAAGCTGTGTCATATTCAAAGAACCGAGTGAACTCGTTCAAGTACTTATTATGCAAATCCAAACTGCCAAAAACCTCTTTCATGGCCCATGCATTTTCCCTGAGCGTCTCTCCTTCGGGATCAACCATAACCCGCCGTATTGACTTAGCTACTAAGTCGCTAGTAAATGATCCATCTTGTTGATTTCTCTCTATTTCCATCCCGACCCGTTTACCATGCATTAACCTAGCAACCAAACCGGTATCTGAACTTGCCCCGGAAAGCAATATCAGAACCCGACCCAATCCGAGTGCTTCGATCGCCGAACTCCAGCCACTGTGAGTCAAGAAACCGCCCAGTGACGGGTGGGCCAAAATCCTTACTTGAGGAGCCCAATCCCTCCACACGAAACCGCGGCCCGATACCCGGTCTTCAAACCCGGGTGGGATCAGACATTGACCCATCTCTCCTTCAACGAGTGGGCGATTCTTGACTACCCAAATAAAAGGCAATCCCGATTTTTCCAATCCATAAGCCAACTCGTTCATCAATTCTTGACTCAGAGTGACCTCCGTGCCGAAGTGCAACATAAATCACTGATTTCTCTTTCTTATTATCAAGCCAGTCTTTGAACACTTGCCATTTCCCATCATCAGAAGCAATATCTTCCAGTCTTGGTGATAGCAACCCGACCGGAAGAACCGGTTTTTGGAGAAGTCTGCTGTATAGACTAAACGCTTCGGGCTTCAAACTCGGGACAGCTCCTCACAGCGACGGCCTGGCAATCACGGAGAACCGTTCCCTAAGCGTTGACCATCGGAAATTGTGTCCATGCACTCGTAATGACTTACGAGCTCGTGTAGCTTAAAAGCGACGTTACAAGGAAAGTCTATCCAGTCCGGAGCCACCGTGTAGTCCTCCAGCTTCTGTCGGCGAGGATTCAGAATCTCCGATGGTGGGCCAAAGAAACAACAACTGGTAGCGTTGAATATACTGAAGTAAACAGAGTTAACACCGAATTGAGAGGCGACACCAGGTAGCCAGAAAGAGGCAAAGTCGAGGATGATCCAATTGACGTCCGAGTTTTGGAGAAACTGAGTTAGTGGGAGCTGGAGCAAGTCGTAGGCTTTTTTGAGGTATGGGACTTTTCGAATTGGTAAGTCGGCGGTGGATTCGGCTTCTAGTGGAAGGCCTTCAACGTGAGGCAGAGCGAGTTCGACGAAGCTGAAATTTGAAGATAAATTGGTGGGGATTTGAGGAAGACGACTGATGTTTTTGGGAGTGGAGATGTATGATATGCGATGACCCTTTTGAGCCAAGAACCTGGCGACTTGGAAAAATGGCATGATGTGGCCGTAAGCTAGCCATGGGAAACATAGCTATGTGAAGCTTTTTTTTGCTGCTGTCCATGGCGATCGAGAGAAGCAAAAAAATGATTGATCGACAGCAGCAAAAAAAATGATTGATATTTGTTATGCAGGTGTTTGTATGTCACTAGTCTACTTCTAGAAAGTCGTCTACCTTTAGGTGTTAACAAGGTTTGCCTGAAAATAATCTGACGTGTACAATTTGGAGTTTTGGTTGATGCGAATCACTTTCTTCTCAGGAGAAGAGACAAGCGCAGGCTACAAATACAAAGTTTTTGCTTATGCCCCCTTTAAGGGTTCCCTCCTTAAGCGGTTTTAAGATTTAAAAAAATATCACGTTTTCAAAACACTTTTAAAAACAGTTATTTTTATCTCTCATATTTTTAAATCTTTTTAAAATAATTTAAACCATTAGTCAACTGACGATCACATTAACAGAAGTACTTAAAAAAATATTTTTGTCTTCGATTGTTGTTAATGATACATAAATTATAAAATTACTCACATAAAATAATGAAGTTATAAGTTAAATTTCTAAAATTTTTCTGAATTTTAGTTGTTAACTTACAATTTAAATTGCTTAAAATTATTGTTGACCGTCAATTGACTTATAGATTGAATTTTTTTGAAGAGTTTTTGAAAAGTTAAGAATGAAAAAAATTGTTTCTAAATGAATTTTAAAAACTTGACATTTTTCAAAACCTCAGGACTAAAATAAAGCTTTATTTTAGAAAAATCATTAACTTCACATATTTAATTTAAATAATAAATTTAAATAGATTTAAATAAAAATCAATAAATCTATATGTATTTAATTTTTGTTAAAAAAAAAATAAATCTTATTATTCTTCTGAAGATATTGTCGAATTTCTTAAAATTTTTTAATAAAATCAATATAGAATCTGTGAATTTGACTAAAATCCATCATTAAAAAAATTTCATTAAACTCCAATAAATATAACTCTCTTAATTAGTAGTGATTTTAGGAAAATCCTTGAGTTATTTTTTTTTTAAACTAAATATATACATACGTAAAGAGAGAGAGAGAGTTACTGCATATGGTTGTAAACAAATAGTTACCGTTTGTGGTGTAATGTGAATTTTGTTATAACTTATAATATTTGTTTGTGTCAAGAGTGTTCATATGCGGCTCAAAATAATAATTTATACACCAATCATCAAAATTATGAAAATAAAAACATGTAAATATTACCACCTATAAAAATGATTTCTACGCTCGATTTATAAGTATACCCATCGCTAAATTTTAAAATTTAGCAACTTAATAAAAGCACCAAAACATATGTTAAAAGTAACCTTACAAAGAAAAAAAAAATAATTATTTCTATTCGAATCTAAAAAAAATTATCTTCATCCTTCAACTTATTTATGTTGAATAAAAATCCTTTCCCAAACTCTAATTTTCACTTTTTCAAGAAGAAAGCCACCCCTTGCAAGAGCATCTCCAAATTTTCCAATAAGAATGAGATTTCAATTCGTGTTTAGATTAGCCTCCCTTTTTTATAGGATGAAGAAGCTATCCCACTACTTTTACCGCTCTTAATTTAGAAAGTGCCATAAGGTTTGATTTTGATTTAGGTTTACATTTTTAACTAATAAAACTTTTTATTTTAATTGAAGTTTAATTTAATTTTGAGATTTGACAATATCCTTCACTATACACAGGCGCTGCTAGGAAGTTTGATCATGGATTAGCATAGGCTCTTCTTTAGATTTTTCAGTTTTCTCAAATGATATTTAGTTGGGGACCCAAACACTTTTATTAGAATGCAATTTTATAACAAGATAAAATAAAATAAAATAAAAGATAAAAACAATTACAATTTACCATTCTTTAGTTATCCAAAAATTTCATTTTCTTTATGAATTTTCATAGTTTTTTTTTTATAAGCTCATCCTTTTTCAGTCAAATTTTAATAATTCTTATTTGAATAATATGGATAAACGAAAAAAAGAAGTTCCAAAATAATTTTTTTGAAAAACTTTAATCTAGTTTCAACTAATGTAAATGTTTGACAACTTATTTAAATAAATCCACAATATTTATCAAATAATGAATCGAATGTGACAAAGACTTAAAGGATTGAGAAATTTTTTATTTAAAAAAAAAAGGGTCATTCATAGTTTGCAACAAGTATAAGGATTATCAAAGTGAAGTAGTTGTAAATTTTTGGAAGAGTCAGCTTGATTAGAGCCACTGGACTATGGAGCTTTGAACAGGGTTCGAATCCCACCGCGTTTTCTTTTATTTTTGGAAAAAAAACAATGGAAATGGAAAACGACGTCAACAATTTGGGACATAAAGAAAACGACCCCGCATTCTGACTCATCAAATGAGCGCTCCATGCCATCAAGGCATTTTTATGTTTGTGATACCATTCATTTCACAACATATATCTAACAATTTATTTATATATTTAAATATGTAATCACTAACATTACAACCTTAATCAATTTTCAAAAAATTTGAGAATGACACGTACCCCTCTGACCCTCAGGTAGGTCCGCTCCTGATGATATTTGTTGTTTGTTGGCTACATTATGGAAGCTGTCAATGATGTAAACTCTGCTAGTTTGTTTTATTTTTCAAGTGGAATGAAATTCTTTACCTTCAAATAAAATATACATAATTCCACCTGAAATTTTTTTATCTTCAAATAAAATATACATAATTTATGTTTGCTATGAAACAGTGTATTGTATTTACGATGATCTGGTAAAACTTTAATAAATGTAGGATTCAAAAACACTTCCTCTAATGTATCAAAAAAAAAAAAAAACACTTCCTCCAACAAATTCTTCTCTTGTTATTAACAAATTCAAAAACACTATAATTGTCATCAATTTTTCTTGTCAATTATGAAGTTTTGTCCATTTTATTTTTTAATAAATAAAACTGGTTTAAATCTATAGTTTCATGGAATTTACAAACTAATTTTTTATTTTTATCTTTTTTCTGTAATTTTATTAATTTAAGATATTTATATCATTTAAAAAAAAAATTGTCGAAATCACTTTGTATCGATGACCCAAACAGAAAAGTTAAAACATCTCTAAGATGTTTCCAATAACACCGTCTTTAATAATATTAATATATAATATAAGAAAACTTTTAATAATTTCTTAGTTTATTATATAAGAAAACAGGTTTCCAGTGTTTCCACACTTTTTATTTAAAATATTATTATCGGACGAATTATGCTAAGAGCTTTGCTTTCTTTTTGGTTGTGAAATATGAGTGCTTTCTGACTCGAAAAAGGACAAACACAATTAAAAATGCAGCCGAATAGCACCTTAAAGACTTCAAAATGAGGCATCTCCTGACCACAAGTTGGCTATATATAAATATTGCTACGTGAAGTATTGATTTCTTCGATGTTGGCCATAGCGAGAAAGGAGAAAAGATGGGTATTCCATCTGTATGCGGCTGATTTCGTATCCGTGGTCTTTTGGTATCAGTCGTAGAAAGAGTGATGATCGACTTCTTTTTTCTACTGTTGGTAGGATCGGTCTAATAAAAATTATTAAGTACATAACCAACTAGTAAAATTTTGAAATTCGGATTGGGAGCGTGATAAATCCACTTTTTTTAATGTACTCTTCACCTTTTAATGCAGAACACTTTTTTAATATATTTTTCTATATGTACCCTTCACTTAATATATATATATATTATATTATATTTTTATCATAAAATTTATCTCAGAATTGCAAATAATTTATTTCAATTAATACAATAACTATGATTTCATTTATCCTAAGAAATAATAATAATACACATGTAAGAATGAAATCTTATTGGAATTGGATGTACACCCTCTTATTCGATAAGGAAATACCTACCAAATTTTATAAGTTTGCATACATTTTTTCTTTTTTTTTTTTTCCTCTTGTCTTAAAGAGTTATTATCTATTTATCTAGAATAATTGTGCACATTCTCGCTTAATAAGGTAATACCTGTCAAATTTTACAAGTTTGTGTAGATTTTTTTTTTTTCTCGTCGTACTGAGTTATTATTTGGAGTGACGTCGAGACCATGTAAGGTCTGTCCTATTAGATTTCGATTCGTCGGAAACGAAATTTTTTATTAATGAAAGGATAAAAAAAGATCAGAGTAAGGCTGTATTAGTTTCAATGAACTGAGTGAACTCGTTCAAGTGTCTGTCATTTAGGTCCACTGCTGCCAAAAATCTCTTTCATGGCCATGCATTTGCCCTGAGTGTTTCTCCTTCTGGATACACCATAACTCGCCGGATTGACTCAGTTACTAAGTCACTTGTAAATGATCCATCTTGTTCATTCCTCTCTATTTCCATCCCGACCCGTTTACCATGCATTAATCTAGCAAGCCAAACCTGTATCCGCACTTGCCCCGGAAAGCAATATCAGAACCCGACCCAATCCTAGTGCTTCGATGACGGAACTCCATCCACCGTGCGTCAAGAACCCACCGACTGACGGGTGAGCCAAGATCCTTAGTTGAGGGGCCCAGTCCTTCCACACCATTCCCCGGCCAGAAACCAGGTCTTCAAACCCAGGTGGGATTATATGTCGACACATCTCTCCTTCAACATGGGGGCGATCCTTGACCACCCATATAAAAGGCAACCTGGATTTTTCTAATCCGTAAGCCAACTCGTGCATCAATTCTTCACTCAGAGTCACCTCGGTGCCGAGTGCAACATAAACCATTGATTTCTCTTCCTTCTTATCAAGCCAGTCTTTGAACACTTGCCATTTCTCATCATCAGAAGCTATGTCTTGCGGTTTTGGTGGTAGCAACCCGACCGCAAGAACTGGTTTTTTGAGAAGTCTTCTAAAAAGACCAAACGCTTCGGGTTCAAACTCGGGAGAGCTCCTCACAGCGACGGCCTGGCAATCACAGAGAGACATTCCTAGGCGTTGATAATCGGAAATGGAGTCAATGTACTCAAAGTGACTGACGACCTCGTGGAGCCTAAAGGCGACGTTACTAGGATAGTCTATCTAGTCAGGAACCACCGTGAAGTCTTCCGGCTTCTGTCGACGAGGATTCAGCAACTCTGATGGTGGGCCAAAGACACGACAAGTTGTAGCGTTTATTATACTGAAGTAAACCGATTTGACGCCGAGTTGAGAGGCGACGCCAGGTAGCCAGTAAGAGGCGAAGTCGAGGACGATCCAGTTGACATCCGAGTTTTGGAGAAAGCGAGTTAGAGGGAGTTGGAGCAAGTCGTAGGCTTTTTTGAGGCATGGGATTTTTCGAATTGGTAACTCGGAGGTGGACTCAACTTCTAGTGGTAGGCCTTCAACGTGAGGCAGAGCAAGCTCGACGAAGCTGAAATTTGAATATAAATTGGTGGGGATTTGAGGAAGAAGACGGATGTTTTTGGGAGTGGAGACGTATGATATGCGATGACCCTTTTGAGCTAAGAAGTTGGCGACTTGGAAATGTGGCATTATGTGGCCGTAAGCTAGCCATGGAAACATAGCTATGTGAAGCTTTTTTTTGTTGTTGTCCATGGCGAGAGAAGCAAAACAGATGTTTGATATGCGGAGTGGTCGAGTGCGTATCACCAGTCTACTTTTATAAAGATCAATTATTTGATGCTTCTTTGTTATTTAATATATATATATATATATATATTTGTGTTCATAAGGTTTGTCGTCCCGAAACAAAAATTTACGAGGCGCAAGTGTAATTTGGCTTTTGGTTGATGTAAATGGCTTTCTAGAAAATACAACGGCTAAAGGTTCTAGTTCTTCAATCATACAAATTTTTGCTGCGTTGTTATTTGAGACGAACCCCACCCACTCAAGAGCAACCACCTCTAAACTGAGTAGTGATTTTGGAATATACGCGGAGTAATTATTTAATAAAAATGTTAATATGTGCCTTTAATTTGAAAAGGTCCAGAATTTTTTATAGTCAATTTTTTCCAAACACAACAAATTATGTAAGAATGTATAAATAAATAAATAAATAAATTATTATTGAATTTTGAGTTATGGGGCGTATTAATAATTGCATAAAAATGAAATTGTTTCCTATTATTAGATATTTAAATTAAATGGCATTAGTATTGTTTGTGTTCTGTGAATGCATGTATCATGTGATTAATATTCATATTAAACTAAAGGCGTGTTTATTTGTATGTACTCGGAATGATTTGGAATCAAAATGACTTAGAATTAGAATGATGTATTGAAATTATAATACGTTGTTTACTTCATTTGTAAGAATCGGAATTAGAATTAACAGTATTTTCATTTAAATGTTTATTTTGTTTTTAAATCGAAATGAATTAATTACAAGTTATAAAAATGTGTTTGATTAAGAAGTTAGATCAGTTTGAGTGTAACTTTCCTAGGCTTAGTTTTCATACGTCTCATCAAACCATATATGTTCACGTTATTTTTTTTTTTTATTATTTTTTTGAAACATATGTTCACGGTCTATCATAAAGCTAAATACACACACTTTTGAGATAATAGATATGATGTTAGTGGCATTCCACTGTGTCACCTGCCTCTTTTTCAACTCTACCAGCTTCGAAAACAACAAAATCATCCATGAAATTTTTTGGCAATTGTTAGCTTTACCCTCTAATGGACTGTGATAACTACGTTCAGGAGCATCACATGTGAAAAAATATTAGCAACTCTAAACACTTTTTGAGTAGACATAAGCCTGTGCACCAAAGATGCAGTCAGTTTCAATCTAGACTTCCCCATTTTAAAGCAGTGATTATCTAGACAAAGCTAGAAGCAAAAATCATCACGACTGGAATCAATCATCACAAAACTGACCAAAATAGGTTTTGTTTTTTGTTTTTTGTTTTTTAAGAGACATAAAAGATTTTTTAACTTTGTAAAAAGGAATGTGAATGAGATTTCCAAATAGAGTGAGGGGAATGAGGTTTTCATTCCACAACCCGAATTCATGTGAGACTCACAATTTTATTCTTATTACGGATTCATTTTAGAGTAAAGTAAACATTAACAATCATTCTTATTTCTCATTTCTATTCCTTAATCTATTAAATAAACACACCATAAATTGACACTAGTGAGATGTAAGTATACTTAAAAAGGTTAGTCGTTTTATTAAATTATAAATATTTGTTTATCCACACGCCTAATAATATAAAAAGGTTGGTTTTCAATATATATATATATATATATAGATAGAGAGAGAGAGAGAGAGAGAGAGAGGTTGAGCTCTATAATCAAATTAAAAATGTGATTAAGCTCTATAATCAAATTAAAAATGTGATTAAGCTCTATAATCAAATTAAAAATGTGATTAAAATTTACATATTTCAACCTAACATTCGCTGTTACTCTAATACTCTGTAATTTACATATTTCAACCTAACATTTGCTCTTACTCTAATACTCTGTTTTGGATGCCCGGTTAAAAAACTGGATTGGAGATAAGGAATGATGCATTCTTGAAACCTATGTTTAGCTGATGCACTGTCTTTGGCTGATACATTGTGTGGGAGGTGAACAACATCTATGGTGCAATTGAATACTATAAATGGCTTCAAATGAAACCCACCTAGAATGAATCCGGTCTTTAAGTTTTTCATGCAATCAAGACTTTTTTATTTTATTTTATTTTTGACATAACGCAAAGCAAGAATTTTAAGGGTAAATTGCATAAACCTCCTCTAAGGTTTGACGAAATTACACGAAAATGAAATAGTTCGGGCAACTCACACTCACACTACCTAAGTTTTCAAAAACTGAGTACAAACTTCTTCTATCGTTAGGTCAATCATCAGTCAAACATTGTTAAATCGAAATTATGAACGGCAAAATGATCAACTCACAACTAATAAATATTTTATTTTAAAAATAAAATTTTTAATTACTAAAATAATAATATATATTTTTTAAATTCACCATCATCTTCCACCTCCATCATCATCATCATCTTCCTCATCTCCATTTTCATTTTCTACATTTATCAAAATCATCAAATCATTCATCATTATCAAATCAACCAAATCAATCATCATCATCAAACCAAACATCACCTAAATCAAACAAGAAAAAAAATCAAAGTCATGAAAAAATTAAAAAATTAAAAAAAGAAAAGAAAAGAAAAAATTATGGTCTCCATGGAGACCAAAAGAGGTCCATCACTGGAGACAGCGTTGTCTCCAGTGATGGAGACTGTCTCCATAGCTAGAGATGGTCTGCTTTTGGTCTAAGGTTTTTTTTTTTTTTTTTAAATGTTTTATTTTTTAAATTAAATTAAAAATATATTATACTAATTTTAAATTTATTGAAAAGTATTTTAGTTTTTTTTATACCTTTGACTATTAATCGTGAGAATTTAATAGTTGTTGACTGACGACGGAAAAAATTTGTGCTCAATTTTTGAAACCTGAGGTAGTATGAGTAGTGAGTTATCTAAATATCATCATTTTTATGTAATTTTATCGAACCTCATAATACATTTGTGCAATTTGCCCAATTTTTAATCAACCATCATGATGGGCTTTTGTTTTGACTTTTATTTATTATTTATTTTTTAATGAGCTTTATTGACTTTCAAACACTTTTTTTTTGTGAAATAATTCAAAAAAACCTACCGTGGCTTATAAAAATATCAATTTTATCATCTATAATTTCATTTTTATCCAAAATCTCTCTTGAGGTTAATAAAAACACTCAAAATACTTTCTCGAGATGTGTAAAATGACGAAAATACCACTGATAATCACAGATTGATGATGAAGTCGTATGTGGTAAAATGAATATTTTTTATTAATTTATTAATGTTAGAGGTGATTTAGATAAAAATGAAATCATAGATAGTAAAATAGATATTTCTACAAATTATAGTGGATTTTTTGTGATTATTTCTTATTTTCTTTTGTAATTATTAAAGAAAATTTTAAATAATTTATCTTATTTAAATCTTCCACATCCAATTTTGAACTTTAGATGTAAATCAATTAAAATATTTTTATTTTATTTAAAAATGGTTAAAAATATAATAAAAAATATTTTTATTCTATTATATTTCATTAATTAAATCCGACCCACTATGATGCAATGCATCCAATCCTGTACAATTCAATATAATATAATTTAATCAAATCTAATCTAATATACTATACGAAAAGTGGTTAAAGAGCTTTTAAATTCTAAATAAAAAATTAAAATTAATATAATCTGAACAAAAAATACAATTGGTATTATTTTATATATGAATGTGTACACACTCTCACGCGTAGGAAATGTATGATATGGATCCTGGATGTTTTGGGAAGTGGAGATGCCTGATAAATCATGACCATTTCGAGCTATGAACTAGGCAACTTCGAAAATTGGTATTATGATCGTTACTTGCCGTGGAAGCATTGCTATGTGAAGTTTTTCTTTGTTGTAGTACGTGGCGACAAAAGCAAAGATCAATTTTCGATATGCGTCTGGTCCGGTATTAATGGGCAGAACTAGACGAATGAATTTTAAAAAAGTCGTTTGGAAATCGATAAAGTCGTGTAGAATCGTAGTGAGATAGCGGAAAAAACGTGGTCATGTGCCTTTTTTTTATTATTTTTTTTATTCAAGATAAAAGACTTCATAATGGAGAGAAGTTATACCAGAACCATGATCAATAAGCTTCACGTGCGAATTTGGGGAAAAAAAAATTCAACTGGGTTCTAGGAATTGTCAAAACACAGTGCTCTTTTGGCCATACCATGAGCCACGCTATGCCAACAACATTTGACAAAACAAATAGATAATATACACAATAAATCTAATGATGTACTGATGACCAGTGTCTGTCGTAATGTTTTAGAGATTCGGTATCAAAAATTAAAATGGACCATTATATATATATATGTAAACCTATTTTATCATATTTTTGGGTGTACGTAATAATTTTATAAAGAAAAAATGAAAAAAAAAAGATGATATTATAAGACAAATAAAAGTAAGTAGCATAGTTGATTACGGAGTGCTTAAAACTTTTTCATCAACCTAGATTGCCACCATTTGAGAAAAATAAGAAAAAGGAAATCACGTGGCTTCGAACTTAAACACCAATTATGTATTGACTTTACAAATGAATTATAGAAAAAAAAAATAAAAAATTTGGGCCCAAAACTTTGAATGCCTGAGGTGGTCGCACTTCTGATAAATATTCAGGGACAACGCTATTGACATCAATAACAATATTATCGACTTATGGAGGTCATATCCATAATACAATTTCACGTTGTTGAGTGCATCAGACTTCACATAGAAATAGTAAATCCTAATCAATTTTCATATTTGAACTGATAAGGTAAATTAATTCAATGATATATCTTTCATATCTATACCATCCCGTTGCGGGTTCAAATCATGTCTACACCGTCCCAAAATCCTAATTTATTGTAATATCACAACTAAATTGATAATATCGTTTCCTTGTCTTCTCCTGCAAGGATGATAGAACTTGATCTGACATTGAGTCTGATTGTATTAGTTTTTTAAGGATAAATGAAAGTTTATGTGTTTTTAAAAAGAAGTTGTCTTCGAAGTAGATATCACAATTAGTACATAGTTATCTCTATTTATATAAATATAAATATCCAGACAATGCACTGACTGAAGTGCTAGGTCACTTGTACGTGGCCCATGTTCTCGGTTTCTATTAATTTCCATCCCAGCTCGTTTGCACGCATCAACCAGGCAACCAAACCTGTGGAAGAATATCAAACCGACCCAATAAGAGTGCTTCAATGATGCAACTCCACCCGCCCCATCAGGATTGACGCGTGGGCCAAGATCCTTAGTTGAGGGGGCCCAGTCCCTTCACGCCAAGCCCCGACCAGACACCTGGTCTTCAAACCCAGGTGGAATTAGATATTGACAATTGAGCCACTCTCCTTCAACAAGTGGGCGACTCTTGACCACCCATACGAAAGGCAAACCTGGATTTTTCCTTTTGAGCAAATTATAATTTAACTATCTAATTGAAACTATAATTTAAACAGAGTAACTGTTTCGATTTTATTATAATTAACCCCCTCACCGTTAGTTGATCTCCATTAGAGTTAACGGATTGAGGGACCAAATTATCTTTTAACTTTATTTTTATTTTTCTTTTAAAATAAATTAAATAAAATTTAATTAAATCAATCAATAAAAATTAAAAGCATTAACTTGAAACAATTGATGAAAAAGAACGACACTGTTATTTTTCGTGAAAAAGAACAACATTGTTCTTCAAACACAAACCCCTCTTGTTCACACACAACCTCAAACAAAATCAAACATAACACCCTTTTGTTTGCACCCATTCGCCAATTGTTGCCCCCTCTTGTTCACAACCCTTATTTCTTCAGCAACCTCTTCTTATTCGCACCTCTTCGCCAATCGTTAGTGATCTCTTTTGCCCAACGACCTTTGCTTATTTGCCAATCATTGCCCCCTTCCAAACCTTTGAAACCCATTCAGATCCAGTTGCTTCAAACGTCATCTTCATCCTTCTGCCATCACCGGATACATCATCTTCATCCTTTGGTTAATTTAGAGTTGTATTTTGTTTGAAAATAAGAATAAGAGAAGAAGAATAAGAAGCGAGAGAGAGAGAGTGTGACGAACCTAGATATGGGTTCGTAGAAAAAGAAGAAGAAGAAGAAGAAGAGGAAAGAGAGAGAGAGAGTGTGTGTGACGAACCTACCTAGATTTGAAGAAGAAAGAGAAGAGAAGAAGACGAAGAAAAGAAGAAGAGAAGAAAAAGACAGAGATAGAGACAGAGAGATGGACGAACTTACCAGATTTGGGCTTCTTTATTGTTTTATTTTTTTTGTTTGTTGTTTTTGTGTTTGATTTTGGTTTTCATTTTGGTGGGTTTTTCTTAGACTGTGGCCTTGTTGTTTGATTATGGAACTGGTGTTAATTTAAGGAATTATTGTGGTCAAGTATTAGATTTGATGTTATTCTCATCTGGTAGAAGATTTTCAGTTGATGAAGATGATGAATATGTTGATTTTCTGGGTTGATGAAGCTGATGAAAAAATTTATTATTTAATTTTTTAGTTTTTAATTATTTTATTTTTTATTCCATCAATTGAATCTATTTCAACCTCTAAGGGTATTTTGGTCTTTTCATCACTTTGATACTATTTATATAAAATGTAACGAAAAATTACTAACGATAGGGGGGTCAATTATAATAAAGCCGAAACAATTGCTTCGATTGAATTATAGTTTCAATTGAGTAGTTAAATTGTAATTTGCTATTTTCTCTTTAATCCATAAGCCAACTCGTGCGTCAGTCCTTGACTCAGAGTCACCTCAGTGCCGAGTGCATCATAAACCACTGATTTCTCTCTCTTGTTTGTTATCAAGCAGTCTTTGAACACCTGCCTTTTGTCATCGTCAGAAGCAATTTGTTGCAGTTTTGGTGGTAGCTGCCCGACCGGAAGAGCCGGTTTTTGGAGAAGTCTACCGCGTTTTGGAGAAAATGAGTTAGTGGTAGCCGCTGGAGCAAGTCGTAGGCTTTTTTGAGGCATGGGACTCGGCTTCAATTGGTGAGCCAAAGTAAGTTCGCCAAAGCTGAAATTTGAAGATAAACTGGTGGGGATTTTGACGAAGACGACGAATGTTTTTGGGAGTGGAGATGTATGATATGCGATGACCCTTTTGACTGAAGAACTTGGTGACCTGGAAAAATGGCATTAGGTGGCTGTAAGCTAGCCCTGGAAACATTGCTATGTGAAGCTTTTCTAATTTTTATTTTTGTCCCAAAAGATGGATATCTAGTATGCAGCTGTTTGTGTATTCCAGTCTACTGATACAAAAACTGATGATCAGAGGCTCCTTTGCTGTTTCATCTTTTATGAGTTATAGGGTTTGTTTGACAAAAAAACTACAAGGCATATTGTTTTGGGCGGCTTACCCTTGCCTGTTTTCTTCATTTAATGAAATCTTTTCTTTCAAAAATAAAATATGGGATTTTGGTTGATATGAATCGCTTTCTTCTTTAGGAGAAGGGACAACAGCGAGAGGTGGTAGTCCTTCAATTCAATTATATACTTATTGCTGAATTATTAATGGAACTAAACCTCATACAAATTAGATACAAATATAAATATATATAACATATTATAAATTAGATTTTCGTATCAAACCACTAATTACCAAATCTATAATAGCCCAATCTTAATTACCAAACCCCTTAAGTTAGAGACTTGCATTGCAGAAAACAAAATGTACAAAAAGATGTATTCTAACAAACAAAGGGTGTATTGCGCCGCCATGGTACAGATGTACACATATAGAGATGGAAGATATAATTAATTAACCAGCAGCCTTGAAGAACCTAATTAAACAGAAGCCGGAAGAAAATTAGAAGGCATATTAATAGTGTTTCATGGAGAAACAGAAAACAAACAATTAAGTTAATTGAAGCACGAAAAGAGCACATCATTAGAATTAATTAATAATCGGTAAGCTGCAAGCTAAGAGAGAATTAAAAGGAGCGGATGACAGACAGAAAGCAAGCACGCAGAGCTTCGAGCGTGGAGAGTCCATGCAAGAAAAGAACCATGTGTGCTCGCTCTCTTCTGTCAACCTCCACCCATGCAAACCTCAACATACAGTTAATATATATAATATATATATATATATTAGATATAAACGTACGAACTAGCTCATTAGTGCCTTTGTTTGCAGTGCACCGAGCCAAAGCAGGAAGGTCGGAGCTGGCTAGGTTGTTGGATATAACTAAAGATGATTGATTTGTTTGGTTTGAAACCATTAACCATTTCTGGGGCTTTATAGGAGGTAAAAAGGGTGGTGATCGAATTGGATTACGTAACGAATATATCCGGTTTCATCTTTTCAATATTTTATGATAAACTTGTATTGGTATATAATCTCTTGTTCGATGTACTGGCCTACCAGGCATGAAAGACAAAAATATGTTGGTTGAATGGTTTCTGAAGCTACTGTGACTCGGTCCAGGAATTGCACGCCTGTAGATGTAGAAAAATAGACGATCCCAATAAATAATAAATCAAGCATACGAAATAGGAAATAGAGGAGATACAAAGTTAATTTTTAGTGTTGTGGTTAGGTGATATTCGATGTGATTCTTACCTACATGAAGCTTACCAGTACTCAGTTTTCATTATAAATAATGGCTGTTATCAGTCCCTTAATTCCAAATAACATTGCTTATACTGTCACTTCTAATACAACGTGAGACCAATATTTTCTAAAATAAAATGTGCAATTAAAATTGGAGCTAGGGTCCTCCGATCCTCTAGTATTATTTTTTGTCTTGACTTTTTTACAAGATGAGTTCTGGTTTGAGTAAACCGTTTGCATTTTTTTGAAAAAAAATTTGATGTGTTGTTTGATTATAATTTTTTTTTATTTAAAAAAAGCTACCATAATAGAATCCTAACTATAAAAATTGCCCTTATTTTTCAAAATAGGAAATTAAACCAACTCAACCCATAATCTTAGTGCAATATTATTATTTTTTTTTCAATTTTTATAGTAAAAGGTAAAACCAAACAATTTATTAAATTAAATATGCGATTACAAGCGAGTAAATAAAAAGAAGGCAGGGATGTGCTTGGCTTTTGTTTATATAATAAGAAATGATTATGGAAACTGAAATATTTGGAGGTAGTTATGAGACGGAACTGTCCTTATAAATTTATTTATTTTTTCAATATTTTTTAATCTTCGATTTTGTGAATCCTCTATTTGAATCCAGTGATTATTTTCAATCCTAATTTTAACAAAGTAATATGACCCTATATAATATTACACATTTTGTTTATTCTTTCTTATTTTTTCTACTTGAGATTTAAATAAAAACAAACTCAATTATTAGAAATTTATCAGAAATCTCAGTTCCCAGCAAGTCACAGACAACCTAATTAAATCAATTTTTTTTTTTTTTTAAACTACCAATTAAATCAGTTTTAATTAGGTTAATACTTAAAAAAATTAAATCAGTTACTAATGATCTTATCATATTGTAGCCACAGATATAGTAGAAGAATTGGATGTTCTCCAAGGCTGCAATTGATATGCGGGATTGGAATGGGATGAAATTGATTGAATTGGAATATAATAGATTGGATTGGAATGGAAAATCACCATTTCATGTTTGATAAAACTTGGGATTGGATTAAAAATTATATTATATCATATTTGGTATAGATTGAGATTGGATTGAAATAAATTAATTTAATTTTTTTTATTATATAAAATTAATTTTATAAAAAATCTAAAAACAAAAACAAAAAACATCTCCCACAATTTAACATCATCAACCCACAATTCATTAATATCATCAATCAAATTCATCAATATCATTATCTTCTATAACAACAATATCTTCAACAACATTAAATCATCATAACAAAAAAAAAAAAATAGATTGAGAGCATCTGGTTATGGGTTTGCCGACCCAGAACCAGATTGATTTCGGGCCACCAGAGCCAAATGTGTGATGAAGATGAAGAAAAAGAAGAAGAGAGCTTCCATGGACACGCGAGAGGAAGAAATGTGAGAGAGAGATAAATGGAGAGAAAAAAAATTTATCAAATCCTATCCCATCCCACCCATGACATGGGTGTGGGTAGGATTGAAAAATGTCAAAAGAATGAGAATGGATTGGAGGTTGGGATTAATCCCAACCCCATTCATTCTAATTACTCACCAAATATGGTATTCAAATAGTTTGAGATTTTTAAATCCCTATCCCATCCCAAATTTCATACACCAAACACAGCCCAAAAGATTGCATGTCCAGATTATATTCATCAGGGATGTCTCCGTCCTAAAGACAACTCCAGTTGCCATCACTCTATGACAATATAAGTAGTGACAAGACATACAAAATTCGGATGTCTTGTAGGTAGGTTCTGTAGTAGAGTTCAGCCAATGTGATATTGACATGTCTGAGCATGTACTCGTCAAACCAGCAGATTTCCTGGAATATCGCGCCAACAATGGTTGTCTTTGTTAAATGAAATACATTATAGAAGAATAATAGCAAAAAAATTATCCTCTCCCAGGAATGTTGAGTTCAACCAATCAGTGCTTGACGAAGTGTAAGCTAAAAAGAAATATTTATATGTTTGTTACCCCCACAAAGATTTACTCTAAAATAAAGCAGCGCAAAAGTATATATGCTTTATTTTAATTTAAACGTAGGTTAAATAAACAAAAAAACTGTATAAGAACCATTGAATTTGCTCCCAGCCTTCCACCAATGACTAGAAACGATAGGCTAAAATGACATCATGACTTCCTTCATTCCTTGTTCTGAGTGTTTTATATTGTTATTATTAAAGCTGAAGTCGATATGCTCAACTGACTATGGTATATTGTATTTTAAGGTAATCCAATGGCCCTAGAGCATTAACAAATTTGCAAGAATCTGGCATTCTGACCCTCAAAAGTGATCTTCTCCTTTATCATATCCCGCGGGATAAAACTTGGGTGGAATAGTTGCATACACCCATTCACTCAAAATACGTAATATGAAAGTTGATAAATATAATTGGATAAATAACTACAATTTGAAGTGGAGAGAGTAACCAACTCGTCCAAGCAATTTTTAAATGAAAACTTAACAAATGATACGATATTTAAATTGTCTTTTCAAATTCTTTTTTATAAAATTTGGATTATGTTAACATGTATATTTTATAGGTGCATGTTAAAGTAAAATACCCCATAGGCAAGAGTGAAAAATAAGTGTAGAAAGAATTAGAATTTGACTGATAAATCAGAAAGCATCAATTCAGTCTTCTTTGATATTTGTTCTTAGAATACCAATATTAAATGAAAATGATGGTTTGCATAACAATCATATACTGCTCAAATAACGCGAGTTTTGTTTTAACTTCATGCATGAATGCTAAAAGTAAAAGACGTGTTGATGACGCTAATTAAGATTGCTTAAGAAAGAACATAAAAAAGAATATTTTGCTTTTAGAAGTTGAGGCCAGAGTCACGAAATGAGAATTCACGACCTTAACCACGATGTATGTATAAATATATAGAAAAAAAATTATATTAATTTTTTTAAGCGTATGTATAGTAGACTAAATTTGTCATTTCAATAAACGTGTACCATTAAGCAAAGGGTTAATAGTCAAAGTTAATCACCGATGAATTTTTAAATTATCTCGATTTTTTATTTAAAATATTTGAAAGATATTACTTTTAATTAAAATAATTAACAAAACAAACAAACCATCATCATTGCCCAACCCAACGTGAGTCACGTGACCACCACCATTAAAATATTTGAAAGATATGGTCAAAATTTTAGTCAACAGAAAAGTCAAATGGTTAACTTACCGCATAAGCGAAGTTGACGTATCTCATTTGAGATTTTGATGTGGGGCCCTTCTTAGACAACTAAGTTGACCATATCGGCTAGTCGTTTTGATGTACAAGCTCCCTCGAAAAAGATATGATCGATCATCTAACTAGGTCGACCAATCATTTTAACATGGAGAACCACTCGGTCTACCATGTTGACAGTGCTAATAAGACTGATTTATCTTTATTTTTATCTTTTTTGTTTTTTATTGAAATCAATCTAATATACAATCGAAATCAACGGTAATTAACGTTATGGTACGGTTCGGATATCAACTCTTAAAAATCGAAGGGATTAACCTATAAAAATAGAGAAATAACTCATAAAGAATGAGAGAAGAAACCTATATATTATTAGAGATGTGCTTGAACCCATGATCTTAGGGCTGTATAAGTGGAGGTGATATTTATTATTTTGCCAATCCCGCTTTGTGTCAATGGTTAAGTTAGTACTCAAACGTAGCGAGAACAAATAGAGTGAAAGGAAGTGAAAAGAAAAGACTTCTCTCACATGAGTTTGGCTTCTCTTTTTTTGTAGACGAGGTTGGGTACGTTGGAGTGATCATGGTTAACATTAGAGGTTGGGTCCTTAAACGGTCATGATTGACGTCACTCCTAACGTTGTTTGCCCTTCTTCTTACTAAGGGTGGGTAAAAATCTAGTCAACCGAACTGATCTAATGGATTTAATCAATCGAACTGATTTTCAATCAATTTTATTGATAGTATTGGATCAATTCTATTCATTTTGTAAAAAAAATTTAATCTTCAATTGGTTTTTAGTTCAATAGATAGAACTGAAACACTGATCTGAGATCCATATATATATATAAAACACTAATTTCAAATAGTTTATTTAAATACACAAAATTGGTTTATTATAGTTTAAAATTGTAAGTCTAAACATTTTGCCTATTAAGCCCGAGAACTACTGGACTGAACCAACTGTCTAATTTGATAGACAAATCTAAATTTATTAGATCGATTTGTTTTTTTACAAACTAGTGCGGTTTAGTTAAAGATTGATTCAACCCAAAAGTGAACCGATCCAGTAATGCCCACCCTTGGTCCTCACACAATGTCACATGACATTAAGTAAGGTCATTTATCTTCCTTCTCAATATGTAACGTCAAAGTCACATGAGTTTAGACATGAAAGATAATTAAGGTGAGATCAGAGTCAAAAATCTTAAGAACTTCGACTTTAATTAAGGATTCTTGTTTGAGTGTTAAGAGTGCCCAGGAACTCTTATATATGTTAGGACGGACAATAACTAGGTGTCATGAGGTTGAGATGAGAACCGTCGTCATCTTAGCTAAGTGGCCTCTGCCCGTGCTCGAGAGTCCTTATATGTACAAGACAACCAAAGTGTCTTATGGTCAAGATGAGAAACATGGCCATCTTGGTTGAGGAACCTCTGTCTGAGCGGCCGGGAATGTTAGTGTACGATGACCAACAACTATGTGTCTCATGGCAAGATGAGAATCATGATCAACTTGGCCAACAGACCCTTGGCCTAGTGCCCGAGAGTATTACAAAGCTAAGAAATACCTTTTGCTTAGAAAAGTTAAAAAATGACGATGTAGGATGGGAACCTACACCTAAATTTGCAAAATTTTTGTGAGTTCACAGGTGGGTGTGAGTGCCGAAAGATTTTGCGTATTCAAGTGTGGAGTTGCTAAATCTGCCCAAACCCGATCTGTTGCCATCTTGACCCTAGATCATTGGTGATAGAAAGGATGCACATTCTAACCATGCGTTGTGGCATTATTAAAAGTGCGGAATAATTGAGCTAAGCACAAGATCCAAATCCCTAAAGGAAATGCACATATATCACATTTGAAATTCCTAAAAAAAAAAAATGCATGCGTGCCACATCCGAAATTGTCATATGTCCATGTATTTAGCGACCGGCACACCACTCATTAGTGCCCACGGTGCACTAGAGATTTTCTTCCGAAGAACAACTGAAAATCACTAGCATAGTACCTGAACATAGGCCAAGCAAAAAGTAGATAATGGGATTTGCATCTCAAGTTTCGTAGGAAGTCAATATCAAGCCACAGGCCACGATATATGTACATACAGATGTATATATACAAGCTCCTTGTGTCTCTTGGACGACAATCTACTTGGAGAACCAAACAAGGGATGAAATATGAAGGGGTTACATTATCTATAACGTGAGGTAAGTTCTTATCATAATCGCTCCGGTTGGATCGGAAAGTAAATGTTGGATAAGGCACTTTCTCATATCGTTTCGTGCTATCACAAACATATAGAAGGCAAATAGAATGAGGTCAGCTGAGGAGAGACTAGAGCCTAGAAATCCCTGCCACATCCTGCACAAGAAAACAAAGCCATAAATTATTCCAAAGTCAAATTGCAAAGCAAGCTGGTCATTTTCTCTACAAATTTAGCCCACACTAACAGATTAAATCCAGTAAATCGCAAATTAAATAGTTTTCCTACCGGCTTTCTCTGCTGAGTCAACAAAGAATTGCTGTATCAAAAAACCAAATAAGGCAGAAAAGTAGAGAACTAATCCATACCACTTGGGTACCCGGAAGAAAGTACGAAAGAACGACCTAATACCCTCAATATCCAGTTGCAAAATGAGAGCTAATCCAAAGAGAAAAAATGCTCTCTGACGTTTTCTTTCTTGTGGCCAAAGAGTATTCCAAGCTGAAAAGAAGAAAAAGTAAAAGACAAATCAAGGCATTCTAAAATTCACATTCCAATTGCATATAAATGTTTTGACTTTTGAGTATATTCACCCAAACGATAATCTAATAAGGAAGGGAAAAAGAATCCAGATTACAGAAAACGATTTCAGATTAAGCTCATAAAAAAAGTTGAATATGAGGTTTTCGTGTATTCATGCTTCCCCTTTAGCATCCAATTTTCACATTAACTGCACCCATTTTAAATGCATGTAAAAGGTTTCTGCCTTAAATAGACATGTTCCTTAATCTTCTAGAACTTGAAATATTGAGCATGTATTAAATTTTCCATTCACCCATGCATCATTAACAGGAACTAACAAATTAGTCATTCATGAAATGCAAACGTAAACAAACATCTGTACATACATACATAAATACATACTAATGTACACATGCTTGTATATATGTATGCATGTATGTATCATGTTAAAAGTGAGAAACTGTAGTTGTATACCTTTGGTTACAGTTGTCATGAACAAATCAATCAACAGCCGCCACAAGTATTTGACATACTTAACGCTTTAACATACACCTTCTTAATTAAAGTTTTACTCTGTGTTAATGTACAACTCCTTGAGTTTTAAACTCTGAACTAGACACAACTGACCAAAAGTTTTTAAAATATTTTTTATAACAAGGGGAAAAGAAAGAAGTTCTTGAAAAGGGACAATTCTCCAAGAGTGAGGAGATTCTCCTCCACAAGGTAGCAGAATAAAAAGGAAAGGATGAAAAACGAGACTCCAAACCTAAAAATTTCCAGGGGTGCAAAGCATGTGTAGCCAATAAGGCCGCCTCTGCATAATATCTCTTCACAACTATATGATATTTTGCAATAAGTAATGCCCCTAAACATCCAGTGAATAGAAAACACCAAGGGCAAAACTAGATTTCCCAAAATCGAAAGTTAAGTTAAAAACTTGTTCTATTATAAACTTCAGACATCACTTTATACACTTGTTCCAAAAGTTCCTGAAGGAAAATTGTGAACTTATAGCTTAACAGCAGGAGAAATTAGAGCATGAAGAGTCATAGCAGAATTGAAGATATTTCATTTCTTAGTTGATCTGTGGAAACTGAGCCATAGGATGTATTAAGGATTTTTCCAATCCAGAGATGTCATATTGAAAATGCTATGTTAATAAATGTGAAACACATACACACATGCAAAATTATGATTACGTTGTTAACTTATGACAACTCAAGTATACTAATATGAAATGTCAACATCATGATTGCTGAAACTATGATATTACTTGTCATATAAGATGCAACTACTAAAAATGGAACAAGCAGGTGTGCATTCATGTAGATGCCATAATGGCATACCTTGCATTGAGATGTTCTCATTACTACTTTCAAGAGTAAGCCTACCCTTGGAATCACCCCGTTTCAATATGTTTGCAATTGCATAAGCATAATTTGGAGCTTCCGACAATGATCTCACAACTGAATAACCTGTTTGATGATAGGACAAATGAATAGGTAACCATTAAGTTTAAGTTTACAAAATAGCATGGAGTAAGGTTTTCTTTTCTCACCTGTGGCTGGATGTACCATGCTAGCAGCAGCACCAAATGCAAGGTTTCTTTGCTCTGTATTTGGTAAAGAACCACCAACTGGAATATATGACCATTCCTGCATAAAGATCCAGTAGATTGTGCCTTAATCTCATGCACCTTAATAAATTTCAATCTTACAAAAATATTTGGGCACCCTGTACCCAAATATGATCAACTGAGTGACATCTTCCCCACACGCAATTATTTTTTCAATCTCTCCATAAATTGTTAGAAAGAACAACGGTTCTAGCATGCAACAGAACATGCAAGAAATCAAACCACATCATGCAAAGTTTATAATTAGTTAATTACTGCAGTTAAACAATGCCTTAGAGCTTGTTATCTCATCCTTATAAAACACATGTCTGGGGTGAAAATGAGAAACTAAATGATTTCACAGTAGATAAAGTAAGGTTGATGATGATAACACAAGTAGCACTAGGACTAGATGCGAATCTGAATAAGATTAATAACACAAATTTGTTTCAATATGCAAGCAAATAAACTTTCTGACAAAAATGCTCAAACTGTTTAGTGGGTGAGATATGTGCCATTCATGTAGGCAACGGATGATGTATTCTTTTGAAATATGAATGTGAAGACATCAATCTTAATATGATATGAGTAGAAGCCGATTTTGGATTTTAAGTAAAAGAACTTTAAGACGCGCACAACCAATATAGTATCACAAACTTTGCATAAGATGATTACCTCTTCATAAGTTTTTAGAACTTGGATTCCCATTTTCTGTAACCTTGCCATGAGCTTTCTCTTTAACACATCGAAAGGTATGCCATCTTTTGAGGCCAAACAAGTTTCCTGCAGTTCATAATTTATAAATAATGTGCACATTTTTGTTATAAATAAAATCCAATAGATAAAAGATGAAATATACACATTATGCAAACCTCAAAGAAAACTCTTGTTGATGTAACAGGCATGGCATAAAGAAATGTCGGATATTCTGCTTCTAAACATGGAACGTCTTGTTTAATATAACCTCTATAGTCCATGAAAACCATCAGGCTTGGATCATATGGATTGTTTTCCACCTAAAAGAATAAACAGAAAAAATATAATAAAAGATCAAAAAGTGACATCTTTAAACATAAAAATCTGCAATCTGATTGAGAGAAGGAGAACAGAGAATCTCAAATATTGTTTCAACACTTATCCCCCAACACCTCACCGAACAATAGGAAGAATAAACATTGCATACTGCAGGTAATATGAAAAACGATACTGTCACAATTGCACAGCCCAATTTCACATCAAAATAAACTGTTTAAATTAGAATAATTGTAATGGTTGGAAAAATGAGTACATGTTACTACTAAACATGGTCTTAATTCTTTCGTACAACTAAACAATTTACTGGGTTGCCCTGATAATTAAGTAAACCAAGTGCCCCAATAATTTTCATTAAGGATGAAAAAGAACAAAAGCAGTGCTAATAAGACATCAAGTTATGTGTATTCATCACTGTCTGCAAATAAAAAATTTAGATGATACAAAACAGCAATAAAGTTTGTGACGAAGAAATCCAATAATGAAAATATTCAGTTACTTTATATACCAAACTTTGCATCCCTACCTCAACTTCCACACCATAAGCTGTTTGGACAGAAACTCTGGGGCCCCCCACCTCATATTCCAGGAGTTTCCCTGAAGCTGCTCCAGAAGCAACAGTAGCAAGCCTATAATAAAAGATCATGCATGGAGTAATTCATTGATGTTAACTATACACACAGACATATATATATAAAGAATACCACAGGGACTCCCAATACCTGCATGGAACAATAATGTCATGGTCACAAGCTACAAGACGGTGACCAGTAGTAGATTCAGTAATCCTTTCGACTTTTGAGCTAAGATACGATACACCTGACTCGACACACCTAGGGGAAATTAATATAGATTATATATCTACAAAATACTATATTCACAAAAAACATATGAGTTTTAACAAATATCAGGCAGTACCTCCTTAACAATTCCTCATGAAGCAAATGCCGACTAACTCGTCCATATGCACGTCCAATCATAATAGGATCATCATCATCATCAAGATATACAATAGTATCCCGCCAAACATGCTCAATGCACCGTTCAAGTCCAAGATCTAAAATGATAGTAAATCATGTTCAAAAACGATGAAAGGCAACCGCAGAGGTTACCATTTAAGGCTACAGCTTCAAATAGCTAAATACGTTTTAAGTAATTCAATAATAGGATCATCATCATCAAGATATACAATTGTATCCTGTCAAACATGCTCAGTACACCGTTCAAGTCCATGATCTATAATTATAGTAAATCGTGTTCAAAAACAATAAAAGGCAACCGCAGATGTTACCATTTCAGGCTGCAGTTTCGAATGGCTAAATATGTTTAAAGTAATTCATTGAGTGATACATTTTCTAAATAAGATTACAAGTACATCACATTGGGAAAGAAATTGATACCTTTAAATTCGTCTTCCCACACGCCATAATTATTTGTAAAAGGGAGATCTGGACCAATGAGTCCAACATTTAACCCCAACTTAGCTGATTCTGCAGCCAATGCAAGACCCGCAGGACCACAACCAATCACCACCAAATCCAAAACACCGTCATCATCAACTGATATTGGCCGCAACTGGAAACATGACATTCAAAAATAAACTTTAAAAAACTATAACACAAGCAACACCAAGTCGCCAACTACACAGCATTACATATACAAACGTAAAACACATATAAATAAAAAATACAAAACTATAAAATGCAAATTAAAAGTGTAACCTTATCTGCTAACTTAGATTGCTCGTCCATTGACTTTTTTTGCTGCATTTGTACAAAAAGAAGCTGCGAGCCACCGGCCTTTATATAATCTTCTTCGTCAGCAAATTCTTCTTCAACAGCCACGCAACTCTCGCTCCCTGCCTGACCACTCGCTCTCACTTTCCACGAACTATACCGAGGACTCACCACACACCGTTTGGCTGTCATTGTTCTTCTTCGAGAGCTCCATGTAGAGCAAGAAGACACAGCCATTGCAGCAAAATTTCGAGCTCCAATACAGCATTCCATTTCCGTGACGTCCTTTTCAAGTAACTGCTTTTGTTCTTCTTCTTAGAAAGCTTCGTCTTTCACGCCATTGACAACTGCTTCAAAAAGTTGTTTAGTGAGTGACAGCGCGAAGTTTCTTGTTTCGGTTTCCGGTTCTCTGAAATGCCTTGTGTGGTGTGTGTGTGTGTGTGAAGTGAAGAGTTTCTAGCAAAGACTCTGCGGATAGGGAAGCGAGTTTTCTGGTGTATTTTTATTCGCTGAGCTGTCAAAACTGTCATCTAAAAATGCCATGTGGAAGTATTACATTGGCAGTGACAGAAAAAGCTAGCCCTATTGAAAACGATGTTTGTATATTAGGATTCAACCCTCGACACGTCATAAAGCGCTGTACTCCTAAACGACACGCCGTTTGGACATATAAATTTTCGGGGAAAAAAAAAATTAAAAGACCCTAACAGAAAACCGGACTGCGAAAAGAAAAGAGCTTATTTTCGTAGCAGAGGCAGAGAGCGCGAGAGAGAGATGGGAAATCCGAAGCAGAAATGGACGTCGGAGGAAGAAGAGGCGCTGAGAGCAGGAGTTGCCAAACACGGCACTGGAAAGTGGAAGAACATCCAGAGAGATCCTGAGTTCAATCCCTACCTCTTCTCTCGCTCCAATATTGATCTCAAGGTCTCCTCTCTCTCTCTCTCTCTCTCTCTCTCTCTCTCTCTCTCTCTCTTCTGCTATGTCGTTACCTTTCGATTGAGTAATAAAAATGAATCATTTTCTTGATTTTTTCGATTTGAAAATATGGATTCGTGATCGTAAAATTGAGCTGTTTCATTGGTGTCTTAAGGATTCTAGATGGTCAAAAAGCGTTGTGTTTACTGTTTGGTGCTGATTTTAGGCTGTTATGTTGTCAAATCGTAGGGAGTTGTGTCATTAATTTGATGTTGATCGTTTCTCGTTAGTTTAGTCGATTATTTGAGAAAATGTGAAACAAGGCGTGATTTTGGCTGTGTGAGCTCTGATTTTGGTATATTTGAAGTAAGAACTGAGTTGGTTTTTTTGTGTTGTAGTAATGACAGCTAGCCCTAAATTTAAGAATGGATTATTGGATATTGAAATGTGAGAGGTTTTTGAGAGAACATTCATGTGCCTTTAAAGTTGAGGCGGTTGACCAGAATATCCTAGGTTGTGAAAGCTAGAGCTTAGTGATTTTGAAGATGTCTTGTGATGTAGGTTACATATCTGATCATGTCTTATGCTTAAGCTTATTCACATGAATATGGGGTGGGATCTGTCTTTTAACAAAGATGTGTTAGAGAAAAAGTAGACAATGTGCCCTAGGTAGAGTACTGGAAGAAGTGCCCGCTTAGCAGTACCTGCACCAGTGACACCGGTTAGACAGGGCCCAACCCAGTCTTGAAAAGGTCCAGTTTTGATACCATGTTAGAGCGGGTCTTGGACGTAACTCCACAATAAAAGTTAAATTAAAAGTGGAGGTTTACCCTCACTTTATAAACCATACAAATTCACCCCTAATCGATGTGAGACTTTCCAACACTTAGTCTATCTTTATAAGTTAAAATTAAGTACAGGATTGAGATCACAACTTGATGCATTTGGTATAGTTGAAAGAGTTTATTCCTTGGTTTATGTTACCACTCTATTGCTTCCTATAGTTAAAATAACAACAACAAAAAATAAATGGAATATATATGTTAAAAGAATTTCGTGTGTGGTTCATGATTTCATTATTGTCTGCTCTTGTAGGACAAATGGCGAAATATGAGTGTAAGTGCCCCCCGAGAAAAATCAAGGACGCCAAAAGCAAAAGCCAGCTCAGATGCTCCAGCTGCACAATTGTCCACTCCACAAACTTTTGCTCTCCCTGCTCCAGTTGCACATGATGCATCAACAGATCCAACCGTAGATGACTCTGGTAGAAGCTCTGCTCCAAAGTATGGCTCCTGTCTCTTCTCTTTCATTTTCTACCAATATAGAATTTTCCTTTTTGGGGGGGATGAATTTGTTTGTTGGGGTGAAACCATGGAGGTATAAGAAAAGAATGATGCAGATGGTGACGTCATGTTTTCATTCATCCCCCCAAAAAGGAAAATTGTATAGAAACCATCAAATCACAGTGCTACCAATATACTATTTCAGTCTATATAAAGATTGGGAGAGTAGAAAACACATTTATTCACCAATATGGAACCAAAAATACTTTCCAGACTCTTCTGTGCTGGTGGCAGCACTGTGATTTGATGGTTTTGACTGGCCAGGGAAAAGGAAATGTATTAATCATGTTTTGTTGCTAAATAATATGCTCCACTTATTTGTAGTTGACCATTTATCATGATAGATATAGCATTCTACTTATTGATGAAGATGAGTGAAAACGCTTGATATTGTTATAGAAGTCTAATTTTATGATAGGATTAACTCAATTCTTAGATGGCTAAGTTCCTTAGCTGTTATGCTTTCTAGCAATCAGAAATAAAGTTGGACAAAAAGTTTAGCTTGTTTATGAATAGCAATGTATCAATACTTAGATGTCTAAGATCCTCAGCTTTTATGCTTTCTACCTAGCAAATATTTGGTTTGATTGGATGCTACCTGCCAATTTGAAAAGTAGACAATTTTCATTTTTAGCTTGTTTTGCATAGAATGTAATGCATATATCCAGCATTTCTTTCAAATATTACGCCTGTAAAATATACAAGTTGACAAGAAACTATGAATGAGGCTCAACTAAAAGGTTTTGAAACTTTTTTGTGTAGGAAGAGTGGTGTAATATATTGTCACAGTTGATAGAAGTGATGTACACACTTGACTGCATATCATAGGTTGGTGGTTCATGGGATTTAATTCTATTTCACCTTGAAGCAGAAGTTATGCATACCAGTCACAGTTCATAAACATCTGTTAGTTACATCTTTTTAAACTTTTAAGTAGTGAAAACTTTGTACGAATGATACTACGAGGTCTTGATCTGGAAAATATACTAAGTTAGAGGTAGAAGTTGGTCAGAGGTTGTCTGGCATTGTCATCTTGATGAACTTTCTGCTGTTGTTGATGAATATAAAACCTTTGCACAAAACCATCACAAAAAGTTGTTTATTGTTCAATGATATGCTCATATATGCTCTCTTGAACAATGTATTAACTGTCTTCCCTATCTTTATTGTTTGGCATGCTAATTTTTTTTTCAGTGCATTTCAAAGTTGTCCAGTTATTGTTCGAAATAGTAATAGCAACCCTATTAGATTTTTCTCATTCCTTCTGACTCTGTGATACTTGACTTTATTTATCATTCTCCCAGGTATAATGCATTGATTTTTGAAGCTCTTTCTGCCTTAAAGGAGCCCAATGGATCTGACATAACTGCAATTCTCAGATATATTGAGGTTTGTTGGAATTTTTGTAATCTCATTTTGTTTTGTGTATAAATATTTAGTGATGACCTGTGGAGGAAGCTGCATGTTTGAATCAGAAATAATTGATCCCCATTAGTTTGCTACATGTTTGGATCCAGAATAATTATCCCCATTACCTTGGTGACACTAGAAAACTTTTAGGCATATAGGATAAAAAGAATAGGATTTGGATAGATGTCTGCAATCTCTTGTATATTTCAGCTTGATTTTGTATCATTTTTTAATGTCCTTAAGACACGGACTTCTGAATTCAATGTATGTCTTACTCCCTGAAGCTGCAACTGCATTTGAGCGATTTCTGGTCTTATAAAATCTCATAGCAAGCAGATTGTTTTTTCTTGAACAATATTCCATCAGAGATGTCATCCCTTGGTAGAGAGAGCTTTCAGGATCATGCTTGGCCCTTATAGTTTGCCACTTGGCATCTTACGCAGAAAACACAGTCATTTACACCATTATTGAGGATGATTGATACCTGAAAATTGAATGTAACAAATGTGGATTTCTTCTACCTTTCCTCATGATGAAAGTGAGCTTCATTGAAGATTAAAAAATGAACCCAAAAAAATGATAGAAAAAACTAAATGAAATGGCGTTTTCTCTTGCAAGTGTAAAGTGACATTTTTTTGATCTTGCTACTTCCCAATTTGTGAGGTTTTATGGGTCACGAGCTTGCCATATATCATTATCATGTTTCTTATGTTCAAAAAAAATTATTGAAGAGAAAAACTCAAAAAGTAAACTGACAAGCTTGGTTCATTAAATTTTATACAGCAAAGAAATGAGGTGCCACAAAATTTTAGGAGGCTGCTGGGTTCAAGGCTGAGAAGACTTGTTGCCCAAGAAAAACTTGAGAAGGTGATTGGCCTTATCTGTCATAAGAAACAGTTTTGCTGATTATTTTTCATATATCTCTTACTACATATTTTGTTATTCTGTTTAAAGTCAACAGCTTCAAGTTGAACAGTTCTTTTTTTTTTTTTTTTTTTTTTTTTTTATAATTATATCTTATTTTTCTGCTTTAGTGCAAGTAGATAAGTGAGTATCCTCTTGTTTATAGCACTCTTTACTGCTAGATCAAATCATCAAATTTTTACTCGCTTGTATGGCTAGCAACACCATTGATTCTTCTTGGTGGTTTTTTTATTTCCTTCATTGAACTCGTCCTACAATTTCCCTTTATATGGTGCTAGAAATAACATAAAAGCAATATGTTTATTGACACTAACAATAGAAGCTATGGTCCCTTTGGCAAGTTATATCATATAGCATACAAAGTTAATTTCTTTAAAATAATGGATGACCAAGTATAATTTTGGTCTTTCTAGTGTTTTCATAGTACTTGATATCTTATTGTTGTCTCTTTTGACATGCTTCACTTGTGCTCACCATTTCTTAGATGAAGATGGGAACGAAGCATGATGCAATGGGACAGTGATGGGTTTCCTAGTGGCATATTCACCCCCACGCTGCACCTCGCACATTAGATGAAAAATAAAAAATAGATGAAGAAAAACATGAAAAATTATTTTAGTGTGTAGTATTTATTATAGTCTACCAGTTTCTTTTTTAATACACACAAGCAAGAAATTTTATTAAGACTGTGGATATTCATAGCAGCTAAGCAGAATGAATGTCTCAAACAAGAGAAAACAAAGATGATTTTTTTTTTTGGACTGTTAGGCTGGGATGGAATACTAAACCCTTTAACTTATTATGTGATCATACTGCAGGCCCAGAATTGCTTTAAGATTAAGGAAGACAACTCATTTGAGACAAAAACACCCATCCCAAAGCAGAAGGATGTTCGGCCTAGACCATCACAGAGCTCTGACTATATAAACTCAATTGATACTGTCGAAGCAGCAGCAGCTGCAGCTGCGAGCCAGATTGCTGAGGCTGAAAACAAGTCTTATGTGGCAGCTGAAGCAGTTAAAGAGGCAGAGAGGATTTCAAGCATGGCTGAAGACACAGATTCGCAGCTACAGTTGCTCAAAGAGATTTTTGAGAGATGTAATATCAGAAGTTACTCTACTGCTTTATAAGCCATTTGCTCTTCTACATTCTGCTGATTCATATCTTATTTTCTAATCTGACAGGTTCCCGAGGTGAAATTGTGATCATGGCATAGGATACAGATACTGTTCGCATTAAGTAGAGAGATGGCACCTTTGCTTAGCCTTGTATAAATGTAGCGCAGTGCTCTTTTGCTAATTTTGTCAGGAACAATCAAACTGATTAGAGGGCAGGTTTTGTGGTAATGATTTGTTCCACACAACTTCTCACAGTCAGACTACAGTAATGAATTTTTTCAGAATAAAATTATCATTTGTAACTTCCCTCAAACAAAGTTGAATCCCATAATATTAGCTGTTCTGTATGTTCTGGAGTAGAATGATACTCTAATCACTTTGGATTAAAGTTACAGCTCCTGAGCCATCAAATTCTTGAAAGTGGAGTAGTCATAACAAAATAGATTTGCTCTTTCATTTGTACCGTTTTTATTGTTGTTGCAATTTGCCATGAATGCCAATCTACACGGAAGGCAAGATCATGTTACATGCTTTGTTCAACAGGACACGTGCATTTCAGCTGCATCCACTCTCTAGGATGACTTTTCACAGTGATATCAACACTACTTGAAAGAAAGTCGTGAGAGATGAATCAAAATTGGAGGAGCATTGAAATTTGACCAAGCTGGATTACAAATTTGTTTATATATTTCTGGATTGGCAAACAGATTTCTCTCTTAACCCAATCAAGATGCTTATGGTCCCTTTTCGTTGAAATATCAATTACCTAGCAATGCTGTCATATGTCAATTAAATCTGTCAACTAGGTCCACGTTGTTATGAAATAAGATGAAAAGCTATTATATCCTTCATGCTTTCTTGTCCTTTCCGGGTTGGCCAAGAAGCTATCAAATCGTAATGGAGAACAAAGAGTGGGCTCACTGTGAGTGCCTGAAAATTAGTGTTTAACTGATTACTTCAGGAGGGAAGGTTAGCCGTTTCCGCTGTGACTTCTTGGTCACTGGAAGTATTGACATGGATGGGAAGCTGGGATACTTCATTCTCTCCTTTTCTTCCCAAAGTTATTGACAGTCTATAAAATAATGTGATTTGAAGAAAATGATCTGATCCAATAGCAAGAGAACCGACTTTCTCAGCACATTTAAGTGTCATAATTTTACTAAAAAAGCTACCTGCCGGTAATCATTGTAACTCACTGAATCAAAAGACACTACAGCTATAATAACCAGAGAAAGACGAACAACTATAAAAACGACACGATGGGGCTCGAAATTTGAAGACATCTTCATGTTCGAGTGCAATCATAACTCTGTAAGGGATTCAATCACAAACACGAAAAAGCTCAAGCCTCTTACACAGTTCCTGGCAACAAATTTTCGTAGAGCAAACCTTTTTACAAGTTATACCTATAATCCCAGGATTATCCATTTTCACACTTAACTATAGAGTCCATCAAGAAGAAACAAATGCTAGCATACTATGGCAATCGGAACTACTTAATGAGTACCAGTCTTCAGGCTACCTTCAGAACAGATAAACTATAGAAATTAATGTGGTAGAACAAGGGAAAAAAATAGAATAAGATGGTCGAGCAATAAGGAAACTGCAGCTGACAATCAAAGTTTCAAAATTATGAGTCCAAGTAACAATTTGGGTCACAAAAATTAAAGTTCTAATCCTATGCAATTTATGGAAATCTGCTCTCAAGCACTGCAGAATCTGATCCTTGGTTGCTAGTGCAGAGGAACAAACAATATCACAGCAGTCCTTACCAACTCAGCATACAAAAATATGGAACCAATACTGAAATAAATCAAACTACAAAAGAACAAGCCCAAGTTCTGATGGTTTCAAGGGATTCCTTGTCCGATAATTATACAGATAATAATGAAGTTGCCCATCTCCAGGTCCAAATTTCAGCTCTTTCAGGAAAGACTCATTGTGCATGACATCCAAGGCATTGAAGACATCGAAATTCTTTTGTTTGGCGACAATAAGCGCATCATTCATCAACTGAAGCAATGGCGTCTTGGTAGACACATTATAGTATGAATAAGCAGCTTTCAATGTTGAATGATTCTGGTTTCCGAGGATGGAGGAAGGAAGAGTGTAGAAACTGCAGAAATCAGTGATCTCATGAGTCTCAGGGCTCTCTACCAGGTAACTATCTACCACGTCCTCAGTTGGAAGAAGCCAGTGCTCCACATCATTCTCACTGAAATCTGGTGCGACATCAAACTGGCCCAAGTAATTTCTAAGCAACCGGGTTACAGCAGGGACATCATGACGCTCCATTGTTCTGAATCCAGGGGTAGCAGGTGAATCCGGTAACTTGTAAAGTTTTATGGTTCGGTTCATCGTCATCCTCGCCCCAAGCCTCGAAAACCCAACATCAATAAGCTTCTTTGGGTTCAACGATCTATGCCAATACTGGCAGGTTGTTATTGGTGTTGGAAGAATCACTCCAGCAGTATAAGCCGCTTGCCAAATATCCTCCAAGTGAACCCTCCTAGTAACCTCCTTAATCATAACAGGTGCCAATCTCTTCGACCTAAGCTTCTTATGAACACACAAGAAATTGATCTCAGCCATTTTCACAACCACATCACGTACCCTAATTCTCGCAGGCACACCAGTAATGAAAGCAACAAGCCTCTTGGAAGTCTTGGCGCGGACACCAATATGCCAGCTACTATAATAACCCGGAGGGGTCAAAGCCCACCTAAGGAACTCCTTCGAGTAATTAAACCTAAACATATTCTCATCATCCTCAACATAATTGTTCTTCAAAAGATTGTATACCTCAGTGCAAGTCTCTTCAGAGTCCATGTCACAAGTGGTCCATTCATACAGGCTAGGCAGATTATAGGGCTCTTGTTTGACCTCAGATAATGGCGTTGGAGGTTCAATAGGACCCTCATGTAAGCTCGTGTCACCGATATCCTTGAACTGGCCAACCGGCTGAGTCTCCCAAAACTTATGCTTCTTGCCTAAGCCAACTGAGTCTTGAAACTTCTTAACAAGGGTTTCCAAAGAGCTATCGTCTTTACCAACCGAATTTCCCTCCGAATTCTGATCTAAATTTTCTTTCACCGACCCTGATTGTGAATTGTTATCTTCCATTTTCCCAACACTCGTTTTTATGTACCAAAATTAACTCCTATCAACAACACAACCTTAATCTTTCAGTCTTAAAACGTAGAATCAATCAACACAAGATACATATAAGTAGATATCAATATGATAGTCATAGGTATCAAAAGTTAGTCACTAGACAAAACAAACAAAGAGAAAAGAACAGATCTGTTGAATAAACATGAACATGCAGAGAGAGAGACACGGTAACTCACTTGCTTATAGGGAGAATCAGATCTTGAAGTCCAGGTTGTTTGAGTGTGGAATGAAATGGGGAATTTTCTAGGGTTTTTGGAAGGAGGTGGAGGTGGAGGTGGCGCTTTGGATATGTCGAATAAATTTGGTTTGAGTGCGATGAAAGCTATCGTTCGCGTCGGCTTCGAGGGATTTTCCTACCATCCCATGTGCACTTCTGTCTTCTTTTACTTTGGACAATTTGCAAAATCGCCCTTTGAATCAAATTATGAACGCTTATACTTGGTTGATAGGTTGAATTTGATTAGATTTGAATCGGATATGGTAAATCCTTTGTTTGGGCTTTAAAACAGTATTGGTTTAGATTCGATTAAATTTGATTTTGTACAACCGCATTGAATTGGATAGGGAGAAAATAACTAAATTGAAATATTTTTTGAATTGATTTTTAAAAATATTAAAATTAAAATGATTTTGAGTTGTATAAACTGAAATTAATACAATATTTTATATAATTAAAGGCTAGCTACTATTCAAATACAATAACTATACGGGAGCTATTTAAATCCATGGATTACAATTCAATGCTTAAAGCCTTAAACCATATGAGTCTTAATTAAAAAACTAAAATAATTGAGAAGATATAAAATCTCCCTTATGACCATCCTATATAAATATTGAATCATACGAGCTAAACTCTATAATTAAAGAAAAAAATCAAATATTAAGTCACTAGGATAAAATTGAATAAATATTTTTTAATGTTTAATATAATTACACATATATATGAGTTTAAAGTATAATTGCATGAGCAAAACTTAATGAAAGTTATGCCACATGCGATTAGTTATGGCATAGTCAAAAGGTATAAAAAGATTAAAATATATTTTATTTTTATTATACATATCTTTTATTTTTAAATCGAAAATGATAGATTTATTTTTTTTTTCTAGTTTGATCTTTTTAATATAAATGGTATTTTAATGAATGATGAATGAATCACAATTAATAGTAGGGGTGTAGCTATCGTACTAATGAAACAAAAAATAACTTTTATGTAATTATGTTATAAACCCAAGTATAATTACATAAAACATTGAGTTATGTGCGCAATTTTCCTAGATCATTAAGCAAAATGTAGGGTAAATTATTATTATTATTATTTAAAAGAAAATGATTATTTGAGAAATTTATAAAATTTTATTGGCAAAGGATGGAGAGAGTGAGAAATTCGGAGCAGATGACCTAGAAAATCAGTTGGTTATACTCTTAAGTCTTAACAGGTTGGTAAGCTTGCACATTCTCTCGTGGTGCTCACAATGTATGGGGACGCAACCAAGTGGGACGAAGAGTCATACCGGGAAACCATCTTGAAAGAAAGAGAAATCCAAACTCGAACCGTTTTCAGAACCGCATGGGCCCCCTCTTCTAACCCTACCCCCGACACTATCGTTGTCGCCTCCAGCGACGGTTCACTCGCCTCTTACTCCATCCCCCATTGCATTTCTAAACTCGTCAGTTCACGTCACTCTTCCTTCTCTCTCTCTCTCTCTTTTTTTTTTTTTTTTTTTTTAAATATAATAATAGTTTGCTGCTAAATTTGTGGTGATGCTGTTTTTGTTAGCAGGCATTGGGTTTAGCAATGGCAAGACTCAACAGTGAGATTTCCTTGGCTTGAATTGCTTGATCTATGATTTAATGAGCCTTAACTGCTTCTTTTATTTATTTATTTATGTTTTTTTCAGTTGCTTAGGTTTATAGGAGCTCAGCCTATTGGTTTTCTTCAAGGGCATGATGGACCTGCATATGATGTTAAATTCTATGGTGATAATGATGATGCCTTGTTGTTGAGGTTTGTTTGTTGCTTTTAATTGATTAAAAACGGAGAATCAGGCAGTGAGAGTTGATTGATATGTCATCCACTGGTTTACCATGTGTAGTTGTGGTGATGATGGCCGAGTTCGCGGATGGAGGTGGAAGGAATTTGCAGAATCAGAAGTGCCTTTGCATTTGCAAGGTAATAGAATCAACTTGCTTCTAATTTGCTTTGATTATGTTTTCCTGTCTCAGGATTTTTGTGTTTTATTTTCTGTTTAGCTATATATGTCGTCTAACTGTTATCTGTGTTGAACTGAGTACTAGCTTCACGCAAACGTCTGCATGTAAATGGCATTATTGTGACCAATGACTCACTTGAAACAAATTCTAAGCACTCCTAATTGTGCACACGCCTGATGTTTCTTGCTTCAACCTTGTATATTCCTTGATACTAATATTTTGGTTTAGATTGTCAAAGTGTTATGATTGTGTTTTATGCGCTCTTATGTTCTGCTTTTGCAGGAAGCCATGTGAAGCCCGCATTAGACTTGGTGAATCCTCAACACAAGTGAGTTCTCACAAATTGTAGCGTGAGCTGTCGTACATGAGGATTGTAGACTTGCTTCTGTGTTAATTTTTAATTTTGAGGGGCCACTTTATTTGTCTTCCTCATTTTTCTAGTACATCTTAAAGATGGTATATTTAGTTTCTAGTCTGTAATTTATTACTTTTGCTCTACTTTTATCTTTCAGTGTTCCATTATGTAAGTATGGCCCATCCTGCTATATTAAGCTCTCTTGTCACTTACTCGCTTTTTTTTTTGTCACTAGGGGTCCTTGGGGTGCTCTTTCTCCAATTCCTGAAAACAATGCCATTGCTGTTGATCCTCAGGTTTTTCCTTTTGTTTTTAGTTCTCTTTTCAGTTTATATGTTAATACCACCTTACTGTTAGATGATTGGCTGATTATTTAATTTTGAAAGTGTTTTTTATTTCACCTTTTCTTCTACAATAGGGGGGTTCCATTTTTTCTGCTGCAGGCGATTCTTGTGCGTATTGCTGGGATGTGGTATGTATTTGATCAAGGTGAATATGTTAATTATATCATTAAGTTTCCTTTTGGAATCATTTCCAAATGTCATTCCGCAAATATATTTTGCTAGCTGTATTGATTTAAGTTTTTCTAAATGGAATTTTTCAGGAGAGCAGTAAGATCACAATGGTTTTTAAGGGACATTCAGACTACTTGCATTGTATAGTTGCCCGAAAATCTACCAATCAGGTCAAATCTCTTCCTTCTCTTTCTTAATGATGGTTACTTGTCAGTAAGTTTGTGAACAACACTTTATAAAAATATCTCTGAATTATGTCAATGAGTATAAAGTGCTTTTTCTTTTCATGTAGTGGTTCTATCAGTTTGTTGGTGTGAGACTCTGTTATAATCAAACCTGAAAGAAAAAGGGTAGGGATCAAATCAATTCCTAGAGGAAATCTTGGGAAAATTATAAATGAAGGAAAGCAAGCAAAAAGATTTAGAACATTTTATTGTTCCCATGGCCATGAGGAGAATTCTTATTGGAACAAATGTTATCTATCTATCATCTTGGCACTGATTCTAATGAGATATGGGAGAAATTTAATGTTTGTGGTATACTTTTTTGTCGGAGAAGAGAAAGTATATTAAAAGGAAAGAGATTCAACCACAAAAGACAACCTTGGAAGCTGAGCAAAAGGATCTATAAATTCTGTAGGCTTGTCTGAGATCAACATGTTGCTTGCCTCATGAAGTTGAGAATGTGCAGATGAATAATTAGTGCATATTCCTGACCTTCATTGATGTATATATTTTGAGGGAAAGTTAGCTTAACCCAGTTAGATACTAGTTATTTATCTAGTCTAAATGAGTTTAGTGAACTTGTTGAACATCCCTACACATCAGTGCCAGAACTTGGACTTAAAAGTCATACCTAGCCACCAAGTCAACATTTTCATGACTGCTGGTTCATCGAACCGTGTTAGGCACATTATTATCTGCTTGTTCACCTGCTCAGGTGCTAAATCTGCAGCCTTTGGGGCCTTCACTGCTCACTTGGACCAAAGAATTAGCCTTGTCTTTTCCGCTTTAGTGACATGATCCAGTAGCACATCATCACAAATAAGAAAGAACTTACACCCAATGACCCAAGAACTTTGCATTTCTATTTTCAGCATAATTAATGCAAGTAAGCTCAGAGTTTATCCTTGTTGTAACCCAACTCTAATCGGAATTTATTTGTCTCTCCCACATGGAATTATGCAATATTCTAACGTCTTGTCTTTTATGCTTGATATCTAGTTATGGATGATTAGCAAACAATTACCTGTATTCATCTACATCTTTATTAGGCATTTTCAAAGCATTTATATGAATGCTGTTTTTTTGGGTTGTCAATTAATTAAGTTATCTATGAAGCTTATTCTGTGTTTATCCGTTGTATGACAGTTAACATGTATAGCAATGTGCTAGATGAAACAGATGTGGTTTAAATTTTCTGTTAGTATTTCTTATATTTATTGTTCTTACTTCACAGATTGTGACTGCTTCGGAGGATGGAACTGCACGAGTATGGGGTAAAAACCAGGACATTTTATTGAAGACAGTTGATAAATTAAGATAGTATTTCAATGAAGTGTTGTGTGCTTACAACTCAAAACAGTTTTGTAATCAAACTGCACCCTGAATAGAAAGCTGCAACAAGTTCTATTTTACTTGAAGTTATGTGATGTAATATCCACTATAAAAATGTTTGGCAAATTGTATAAAATCTTTTATGTCTGTAGAAGTATTATCACATACCGTATGCGAGCCTACTATACTGAAATCAATCTGTTGTCATCTAACTATCCAGGGTTTCACTAATCTTGGGGACAGCTTGTTGACCCTTTGTACCTTGAATAAATTTTATGAAGTTCTGTTTTCTATCAAACAAAAGAAAAAGAAAAGAGTCCTTTTTCATCAAACTTATTATGTATCCTGGATTTGACAGCATCCACTTAAATTCTTTATAATTTAGCTTATCTGAGTATCTAGTTACCATTCATTGTGCTAACTGACATGTTTATATGGTCTTTACATAGATTGCAAAAGCGGAAAGTGTGTTCAAGTAATTGATCCAGTAAAGGATAAGAGGTTGAAAGGATTCATTTCGTGTCTTAGTTGCATTGCCCTTGATGCAAGTGAGAGCTGGTTGGTAAGAGTTCAAGTAGCAAAAATTTGCAGTATATTTCATTTTTGTTTGCATATGGTAAATTATCAGACAGATAATTTGACCTTTTAAGGTGAATAAAAAACGCTGATTTTCGCATACATTGACAAAGAGTTCGTCAGAAATGTTGTGGTTGCTAATGGAAAGGAAGTGTTAAATTAATATGTCATGTAACTTCCCACTGTAATTACTATGCCTGTGCTAGCTTTTTGCGGTGTCAAGAATAGTTTTCGTGCTGTATTTGTTTGATTCATAATTTGACCCCTGTTTATTAAACTCTCAATTGCACAGGCTTGTGGCAATGGTCGAAGATTATCAGTTTGGAGTCTTCCTGCTTCTGAATGTGTTTCAAGCATTTACACCAGTGCATCTATACAGGACTGTAATTTTTGAAGACAATCAAGTAAGTGAGAAGAAATAGAACTGGAATTTAACATGATTGTACATTTTCAAAGAGATGGAGGGAATGCAAGATGGTAGAAACCTATGCAATCTTGTGTGTCACTTTTAAAGGGAAAACTTTTTTACTGAACAGAGAGGCAGTAGGCAAATTTTAAAAACCAGAACTTGTTGCTCTACCGTATCACAAGTGACGTGGAGGTAGCAGTTGCATAAGTTGATCTTTTGTCTTCTATTCTCTCCTTTGTGGAACTCTTCTCATAAATGAATAATAATATTGGATAAAGTGGTTACTGCTGCCAGCTGGAACATTTTAGTTTCCAACTTTCTAAAACTGCCTGCTTCTCTTCTATCTATGAATTTAAGTTGGTCATTTATCAACCATATTCTGATGATTTGGTTCATGATTGCTACCAGTAAGGAGCATTAACTTGTGTTGATTTTTAATATTTGTCATGATATAGTGGATCTCACTACCTCTTTTTTAAGATTCGTGTGCCTTTGGAAGTATTACGGTTTTAAATTAGCTCTTCATATTTCTAGTCTAAGTGTCTTAACAAATACTGTATTACTGTTACAGATTTTAGCAGTTGGTGCTGAACCTCTACTTAGTCGTTTTGACATAAACGGGGCGATACTTTCACAAATAAAATGTGCTTCTCCCTCAGCATTTTCCGTCTCTCTTCATCCATCTGGAGTATGCCACTATGACTCTGCCTCTCTCCATATTATTTTATTGCTAGTTTCTTTTTTTCTTTGAAGTTACTGTCCACAAATGTTTTATTTTCTCCTTTTTCAATTTGATATTAATTTTTGTATTTCTAAACTTGCTCACTTCGTCTAGTTTATTGGTTAGAATTAGTTCACCAACATTACCCACTAATCGTGATCTGAGCTAAAACTAGATGTACTGGTGCTTAGTGCCATAACTTGTGCACTTCACAATGGGGTTGTACCCATTAATAAATGGACCCAAAATTTGTTAATGCACTGATTCATTTTCAGCTATAGGTGATTTACTTTTAGGCGTTAATATATCAATTTATCTAACATAAAAATGTTCTAATAGCTGTACGATGGATTTGATTTAACTTTTCCATTAAGATCTTTGACCATGTCTGAAGTTCAACTTTGTGTGTGTGGAACACTGCTTGGGGAAACAAGAGCTTATACAAATTCTGGCTGCAATTATGTTTCATTTTTTTATGTACTTATCTATCCTTATTGTTTACAGATAATGTTATAGAAGTCATGAATCCTGATTGACGTCCTTTCTACTAGAAGTCATCAGTACTATGAACAACATGAAAAAGAATTGTCATGTAATATTCTCCAGATATGGAAATCTCTTTGTGTGCACGTGTTTCTTCTCCCTTTTTCGCATTCAACTAATGCATCATTGTCCGTTTTACTGTTAGTTCAATAGAATAGATAATGTTTGAATGACATTGCTCCATTTATTTATATTTCTAATTTGCCCTGATTTGCCTCTTATACTTGCTAAAGTCAATTTATCTGAACAGGTTGCTGCAGTTGGAGGTTATGGAGGTCTTGTGGATGTCATCTCGCAGTTTGGAAGCCATTTGTGCACATTCTGTTGCCGAGGTGTATAAAAGTTATTGATGTCAATCACATGTTCTATCCCATGGGTGAGTAACCAGCAAAAACGTTCAGAACTTGGAAGACTGGAAGCATCTTGTTCAATGCACAGCAGACTTACCCCGTGTTATTGTAGAACCTGGTGACGACCCTCATTTTATAAAAAAATGTGTCAATAGTTATTGCACTGGCGCATCATGGTTAAGTTAAAGCTCTAGAATTTGCTTCGATGTTCTCTGTAGTGACCTTAACTGAGTACAACGTTTGCACCCTAAGAGGCTTAAGTGTTGAAATTAGTTGATTACTTTAAATATATTTTGATAACATGAAGCTCCAAGATTGAACAAATGAATTTGGCGAAAAGTGTGTTTGATTTTTGAATTTAGTTGCCGTGCTTCACTTGGCATTTGCAGCTAATCGCCTGTAGTTTACATCGGAATTGTAAGTTGTAACAAATAAAATTTGGAACTGTTACAATGGTTGAAATTGTATGATTTTTTCATCAAAACAAGTCAGGTTCGGAGTTTCGATGGTTACTTCCGGTTCTACAACTTACAATGACGAAGAGGCACACTGAGCATATAGGTTTGCGCCAAGGGTGCTGCATTCTAGTGTTATAGTTTCTTCTAAAGAATGATTTTTTTGGTGTGTAATTGTAAAAAGCACCATTTCTTCTGATATATATTTTTTTTTTTTTTGCCATATTAGACGTACACATTACAATTACTTATAACACTATCAAATATTTTCAATTAACTCTAAGAAATAGATTAAAATTAGAGCTCTCAGAAATAAAAGTAAGACTTTTAGAAGAGGGAGGATATACCCCCACATAAAGGGGGCAGGGGGGTGGTTAAGGGAAGGGGGAGGGGGGTTGGGGTTAAGGGAGGTGGTGTGGAATTTGCCATAATTATGTGACCCTAAGTCGAGCTTTAACCATAACAAATAAGCACAAGGTGTTGTCATAACTATGGTAACACGTCCGATTCATTTCTTCTATTTTTATGATGTTTGAACGAAACATATTAAATTAAATATTATTATAAGGAAAAAAAAAAAAAACTGAGACTTTTATTAATATGAAGTGGTTTTTTATGACCTCAACAAGCAAAAAAGAAAAAAAGAGAGAGAAAAATCTTCATCTCATAATCTCACCTTTCAAGCTAGGGAAAGCCATCTGAATCAGCTTGTTTTTTAAAATAATTATTGACAAGAAGATGCTATCGTCTTATTGTTAGATTTTATACATATATATATGTGTATATATACAATGTTTTAAAATCAAATATAACTGATTTTAAAAAATAAGGATCAACCAATCAAATTCATCCATTGCATTATCTCTTTTAAAATAAATTTTTTCTCTTGTTTAATTCAAATATAATAGATGAGTTTGATTGGTTGGTTCTTATATTTTAAAATCAAATATATATTTTCTTATTATTTAGGGAGGTTAACAAATTTTTCTTGGTAAGTTTTGATTTTTACACTCGAAATCATTGGGCTTTGAATGTTACCATGCCAGTAAAAGCCACTAATTTATTCTTTATAAAGTCGGTTCGCACGAACCAGGGGCAAATCCGGAAAAAAAAAGAATAAAAAGCGCACGAAGGCCTTGAAAAGAAAAATCCTATTTTGATTGAGAAGCTCTCGTACACTTTTCTTCACTCTTGATTCTCTCCCTCACTCTCTCTTAACTTCCTCAACTCCGCGGCGTAGATCCGAGGAGTTTGGGAAAAAAACAAAAAAAAAAAAACCCTAATTCCATCGAAAACCGCCAAATCTCGCTCTCTTTTCCTCTTCGATTTTCTCCGATCATCATCGTCATCAGGTCTCTCTTCTCTCTCATTATTTTCTATCCGACGGTTACTTTATTTGTTTTCACTGTTATTTCTTGAATCTCTATAATCCGTGGATCGTTTTTGGTTTGCGTTTTTTAATGAATCAATTTTTTTGGTACGATTGCAATATGCTGTTTTTTGTTTTCTTCTTTTTTTGAATTAAAAAATCAAAATCATGTTTTGTGACTACAGTGAATGAATTGAATTCGATGATTTTAGCAAGTTCCTGTTAACATTAATTTTGTCTATTTCAACTAGCGAAATATTAGGTTACAGTTTCTATTTCATGTGTCTTACGTCGTGTGGAGGTCAAACCAATTTAAAAGCTTGAGGTGTGGATTTTTTTTTTCGATTTATAAGATTTTTTTTTTTTTTACTACTAAATAAAGCATAAACTTGGAGAATATATAGATAAAATAATATTTTGAGGTGTATGCGTGTATAGTCTTCACTCATGTGAGCGATTTGATGCTGTACTTTTGCTTGACATTATGTGTTTAATTTTTTGGATTGGAGTATTTAAAAATTTGTCGTTGTGCATTAAGCAGTCATGGCAGGAGTGACACCTGAAGGTTCACGGTTCGATGATCGTCAATTTGATGCTAGGATGAATGATGTGTAAGTTTTTCTTCTTCTATATCACTTCGTCAATGGTAAGCTGTTGTCATTTAAGTTTTGATTATGTTGGAAGTTCTGCATCCACTTCTTTCTCTGAATAATTTGGTTCATCTGAGTTGCAAATGTTGAAGTACCAATAAGGTGGATGCTAATTTCTTTGCTTGTTTTGATAAATTAATGGGCTACAGGCTTTCATCTGATGGACAAGATTTCTTTACATCATATGATGAGGTCTATGATACTTTTGATTCCATGGGTTTGCAAGAGAACCTTCTGAGGGGCATCTATGCATATGGTATATCAATTTGGATGTTCTTATTTTAGCTTCAGGATTCTTAACTCCCCATACATAATCGTCCATTGTGGACTGAGTATTTGTATATGATGTGATGATGTTGCAATCTTGTCCCTTTTAGGTTTTGAAAAGCCATCGGCAATTCAACAAAGAGGTATTGTTCCCTTTTGCAAGGGACTTGACGTGATTCAACAGGCTCAGTCTGGAACAGGGAAGACCGCAACTTTTTGTTCTGGTATTCTACAACAACTTGATTATAGTCTGGTGGAGTGCCAGGCCTTGGTTTTGGCACCCACTCGCGAGCTTGCACAGCAGATTGAGAAGGTTATGCGAGCACTTGGAGACTATCTTGGTGTCAAGGTACATGCTTGTGTTGGTGGGACCAGTGTTCGTGAGGATCAACGTATTCTCTCCAGTGGTGTTCATGTTGTAGTGGGCACCCCTGGTCGTGTATTTGATATGCTGCGCAGGCAGTCACTTCGTCCAGATTGTATCAAGATTTTTGTATTGGATGAGGCAGATGAAATGCTTTCGAGAGGTTTCAAGGATCAGGTGCTTTTTTGACCCAGATGCTATATATTGTTGCAATATCCTCGTATTAACAAATCATATGTATCCGGTTATGCCAAGTTTCAGTTTTCTGGATGCATTCGCATCTTTTATCTTAGAGCGTGTTCCTAGTGTTTTGGTTTGTGATCAGCTGTTTCAATTCCGTTTATACGTTCTCTTATTAATTATTACCCTTTGAAGTTACCAATTGTAAAAAGAAAAAGAAGTATGATGCGTGCATGGATGTATGTGTAGCAGAGAATATTATTGTTGTTTTTTTGTTTTTTTGAAATAATTATTGTTGTTACAACACGGCCTGTAATACTAGGGTTTCATGCTTTTAAAACTGAAGCATGGTCTTAATTGTTTTAATGTTGGTTTTTCTTTCCATCAGATCTATGATATCTTCCAGCTTCTGCCACCAGATATTCAGGTTGGGGTCTTCTCTGCTACCATGCCACCTGAGGCTCTTGAAATTACCAGGAAGTTTATGAAAAAGCCAGTGAGGATTCTTGTGAAGCGTGATGAGCTTACTTTGGAAGGTATAAAACAGTTTCATGTTAATGTAGAAAAAGAAGAGTGGAAGCTTGAGACACTCTGCGATCTTTATGAAACCTTAGCTATCACCCAGAGTGTCATTTTCGTAAACACCCGACGTAAGGTGGATTGGTTGACTGACAAAATGCGGAGCCGTGACCACACTGTATCTGCAACCCACGGAGATATGGACCAGAACACAAGAGACATCATCATGCGTGAATTCCGATCTGGGTCATCTCGTGTTCTGATCACCACAGATCTTTTGGCTCGTGGTATTGATGTGCAGCAAGTCTCCCTTGTCATAAATTATGATCTACCTACACAGCCTGAGAACTATCTTCACCGTATTGGACGAAGTGGACGATTTGGGAGGAAAGGTGTGGCAATCAATTTCGTGACCAAGGATGACGAGAGGATGCTCTTCGACATCCAGAGGTTTTACAATGTGGTCATCGAGGAGTTGCCATCAAATGTTGCTGATCTTCTTTAATCAGATTTTGGTTTTTATGAAAAATGGGATTCTGTTTGGTAAGTGTGATATGTTGTGCTTTTTTTTCTCTCTTTTTTTTCTTTATTTGTTTTCCATCTTTAGATTAAAGCGATGTTTTATAGGGTCTAGACGTCTAGTGTCTTAATTTCATTACGTTTGAACCTTTCTCGCTATGTGAAACCCATCCATTGCCAGATTTGGTGGTGGGTATTTGTTGTTACAAATTGTCGATTAACTAAGGTTGTTATGTTGTGGGTTTTTAATTTTTGTATTTTGTTTTTAATAATCCATATTTATTTTGAGGAGTTGTATATATATATATATATGGGCCTCAGTTTGATTTTACACAGGTTCCTTTAGTTTCTACCTAGTGTGCCACTTCATAATGCCTGGTGAGGTTGGTTTAGCTAAGCCTTGTTATCATGTTATCGGGACCTTTGCAAATCAATTGACAAATTTTGTAGTAATTGAAATTCTTGAATATGTGGATTAAAACATACACATGGTCATAAATATTCTGTATCAATTGATCTGATACTTCCATTTTCAACACTATGTGGAGCAAACTTCCACTTGTTATCCAACGATTTCATCAACAATTCGATCTCAATGACATCATTGCCTATTCAACGTCTTTGATATTGCATGAGGAGTCTATTCTGTAACCATCTTAATACAATTTTTATTAAATTCAGCTGTTGGGAGGTGTAAAATCCGTTAATTGTATATTACTATCACTTATTTTAATTCAATCATCATAGGATTTATTTATTCATCACTGACGTGTGCGTAGGAGTTTCGTGTGGAAACATCTTAATTAATTAAATTATCATTGATGTGAGTGGGTTTTATTATAGAACCATGTTAATTCAATTATCGTTGACCTGTGCGAGCTCTTCATTATAGAACCATCTTAATTCTAATGGAGCTACCGTAATTCAATTATCCCTAGAATCATCTTAATTCTATGGAGTTTATCAGGGGACCACCTTAGTTCTCTGTCGGATCATCTTCACTCAATATTTATTAAATTCTTTCGCTTATCAACGTCTGTGAAGAGCTTACTATGGAACCATCTTAGTTCTGTAGAATCATTTTAATTCAATTTCTATTAAATTCAACTCTGTGGAACTATCTTCTAGAAAAAAAAATAATAAAAAAAAAAAATCTATGGAACTATATTAAATCGATTTTTGTTAAATCCAGTTGTTAGTTCAATTATCATTGACATTTAACTTCAGTTGTTAATTCAATAAACAACTCAATCATCACTGATATGTGCATGAGAAGTTTATCACAAGACCATCATAATTAATTTTATGAACCATCTCAATTAATTCAATCCATATCCAAATTTTGTTGGCTCCTTATGCTCGTTGCCTTTGATATCTCAAGCCGTTGCGATGTCGACCACCACCAACAGCAAAGCCAATAATACTCTCGAATGCCCATCATCTTTTCCACAAATGTATCGTAAGCACATAAGGGGAAGCAAACCGACCAATTTGTTTCCTTCTTGAATAAGTAAATCTTCCTTTTGAGTGAGTCCGTTTACATTTTTTTCTGTTTGAAACTTTAAGATATAAATAAACACGTCATTCAAAAGAGGTCAACCTCTTGACAGCCCATAGCATCCAATTACACCTTCAATTGCTTGCTCTTGCTCCAATTATACTTCGTGCCTAGGGCTAGAGTTTTCAAACCCAACAATTTTTCACGTATTTGATTTATCCAATTTGATATTGATACTCTAGAACAAAAATTCTGTCCGTTCACACACAATTAGAGATTTTATCTTAACAAAGTATAAATTATTTCACTGAAACGTACCCTTTTTTTTTTGTTTAGGAATAACGTACTATTTTTTTTCTCATAACTTTTTGAAAATGTTGGGTGGGGGCGCATGTTTCATCTTATCGAATTGCCTCCTCTATAACAACAGCTAAAACTTCATGGTACATCAACTTGGGTTGACTGCCTATCAGCCAGCTGCCAGCCTCAAGATGTTATCCACTAGTCTTTCTAGTTTCAAAACTTGTAAGCCAAAAAGTCAGAATCGATTTTAAGCCGAAAATACAAGTCTAGTAAATTTCATAGAATCATCTATAAACTAGAAAGAATATCCTCTCAAAGATATGGGGCCTCAATCACGGAATAGTGGTTATAAATGATACTAGAAAAAAGACAAATTTATTTGCTTATTTATTTATTTTTTTTTTGAAAGTGAAAGACAAATTTCTTTTGGTATCCAATTTATATTTTTACTCTATTTGTGTCGTGTGAAGCCTCCTTTTTTTAAAAAAAAAAAAGAAAAAAATTTGCTTTGGATAATAAAGTAGCAACGGGAGAGGAGAGAAGTTTGAATAACAAATAACCAGTGACGGAAGATTTCGTATCCTTTAAGGCACCGTTCGTTAAATATTATATTAAACAGGTAGAGCTGGTCAAAGTGGAGTTTAATTTTTACTATTTATTATGTTATCTTTTCTAAAAATATTACTTTTCTCTATTTAACTCAAGTATAATAAATAATTAAAATTAATAATTTTAAAAATTATAATACATTAAACATATAAACTCTAATTAAGCAGGAATGTTTTATTTATATTAAAAAAATCATGATCTATTTTCATTTTTATTGCACATACAATAAATAATTGATTCGAAATATTTTTTATTATCTATGAAATTAATTCTTTTATATGTAATTAAATATATTAAAATATTAATAATTAAAAAAAAAAAAACTTAACATTTTCTTTTAAAGTATGATAAATTTCTAAAGACATTTATGAACTTGTAAAATGAAGTAAAAATCTACTTTTAGGGGACTTAGAGCATCTTCAATGCTATTATATATTTTGAATTTATAATAGTAATACATAAATAATTTTTTTGAATATAAATCCACTTTGACCAGAAAAATATAGAAATGCATATTTTTATCTCAAATACAATTATCTAAACTTAAATATGCATATATTTTTATCAATCATTATAAAATATGTGTCATATTCTATTATTTTTTATATTTTACAATTAATAGGAGAGAGAATGAGACTAATTTTCATATTTGTACTTGGTTGAAAATTTTGAGAAAATCTGGTTAGTGTTTTTAGTAGAATTTCTCGACTGAGAAACGCATTTACATATTTTTTAATCTTATTTATTTTTTGTCACATCCTCATATTTTAATTAAAAAAATTATTTTGGAAAGAGTTTTTTTTTTTCTTACCTCATTATCTATCTATTCTATGTAATAAGATGTTCAACTCAAATAGATAATTGCATTGGAGATATTCTAAATTTCTTCATTTTACTTCAAAAACAAGTTTTCAATACTAATAGGTCCTTTGTTTTTGCACTTAATAGTACTGAATTGTATATATAAAATTGTTCTTGTTTGTTTTTTTAAGTAGTCAAACAATTTAAAACTATATAAAAACAATTTTCTTTTTAAAAAAAAAATTATTGACTTATAATTTGATTGCAAATCATTTAATAATATTTAAAATATTCTATTCCAAGTCTACCCTCCTAAAACTAACATATTTCTAAATTTATATTAATTTTATATTTTACGAAATTTCTTTTTTTCCCCAAATACTTATGAAAAAAAAAATCTTTTAAAAGAAAAACCCTAACACTTCTAGTCCCAAGTTTTCATAAAATTAGACTACTGTATTTTAATTTATAATTTAAACATTTATTTTTTTATTTGCTTTATAATTCAATTCATATGTCATTTTATTTTTATTTAAATATATAAATATTATTAATTCTAATAAGTTTTTTTTTTTTTGAAAAGTTGGAAAATTCATTACCAATAATCCGAAATTTGGGAACCATGACATGTAACCCTAATGACTGCAACCCTAATGACCAACTAAATTTAGGGTTACCGAAAAAGCACAGAAAACCTATAAACTGTCCTCATAAGAGGAACTGGCTAGGAGGATCGAAAGGAAAATACTAGGTGATTTCCACTCATGGGAATGGCTAGACAACACAAAAACCGGTCAACCATGAAACAATTAAAGTACAAATACAAACAAAGAACAAAGATAAACCGAAAATAAGTAGCACCCAAAAGAGAAACTATAGAATACGTCATCATGAATCAAAAGTCAACCATTATGGAGAGCTTCTGGAAAATAATTCTACTAAGTCTTTTTTAATCATATTTTAATTATGAATAACATGTATATAAAAGTGTTTTAGAATTTGTTAAATTATTTGTTTTTAGTTATTTGTATCATATAAAATAAAGTTTCATAACAATCAATAATAAATATGATACAAATATCAAATTACTAGTTTTTAAATAATTTTAATTAAAAATAAAGAATTATAATAGATTCAGAAGATTTTAAGTTTCAATCATTATTCACTTTTTAATAACTTTAAGCACTATTCAGTTTTATAATAAAAAAAGAAAAAAGAAAGGATCCCTAATTGTCTTAATTTCAAATAAAATTTTATTTTCCTTACCTATTAATAAGAACATTAACTTTTCTTTTATAGAAATATATCCACTTTTTTCTTTTTGAAAAATACGACATATACCACAACAATTCGAATATAAGATATTATCATACCAAATAAATACTTTCTAACATCAAGTTTTATTAGATTTCAAAAAAATAAAAAATCAAATTATATTATTTTCAAATAATATATAAGATTATCCAAGTATCATTACCCATTCAAAATTTTGTTATTACAAATAATGCCAAAATTTGTTTAAATTACTCTAATTAAATTTTACCCTTTTGTGCCCGTTGCATCTATAGTATTACGTCAAAATATACTTCAAGACCAGCAAATTAAGTTTTTGAGGGAGATAAAAATAGAAATTTCAAAAATGTATTTGGACTGTCTGTAAACTTCTAGTTTGGTCCATAAGCAAAATCGCATAAATTATCCATATCCATACACATAGATATGCCTTTTTTTGGCAAAATCTAGAAATAACAAAGATATGCCTTTTTTTTTTGGTTTTAGCAACGAAAATGACATGCCTTTTTTTATGCAATATTTGTAAAGCCAGTGTTTAAAATTTTGAAAATATTGAAAATATTTTTGTATTGTAAGAATCTCGATATTGATATGCTATATTATATTTTTTCATAAAATATTCTGAAAATTTTTTAAATATTTTTAATATTTTTATAAAATATTAATACCGATGAATATATGATGCATATTTTACATAATATTATGAAAAGTTTTGTGAAAAATCATTTTTTTAATCTAAAGCGAAAAGATGATTATATTTTTCAGTACTTTTATATTTTTTTTGAAATATTTTTATACTTTTATTAATCCTTCTCAATTGTTTTAATTAAGCAATTTGCCCTCATTTTGGAGGAGGATGATGCAATGATGATGAAGAATAAAATAATTATACGTCCTCTCAAAAAAAAGTTAAAAATAAAAAATAAAAATGCTACTTCTGTAAATTACCAGTTGAACCTGTATACCAGTGGCTTGCTGATTGCACACAAGAAAACGACCGTCGGTGTAGAGCATCCTGGTATAGGAGGTTATTGGCAAGTATTACACGTGGATAAATCATAAAATGCAGTTCGGACTTCGGAATGCCATCATCTGATGAAGATAATTTTTCAATTAATTTTTGTTAGAAGATCTCGTATGTAAAAGCATAAAAAGTAGAATGAATCTCACATTAAAACTTATAAATGAAGAAAAGAATATATATATATATATATATATAGACACACACACACACTCTTTGAATACTAGCATCAATAATGTTAAAGTTCTTTCATGGACTTATCGAATCAAATACTGGCTCACACTGTTTGACATAATGTGGGAAATGAGTCTCAAACCTCTTAGACTATGTTTGAAACATGAGATTTAGGGCGAGTTTGAGATTTAAAATGTCTCAAGCACTTAAATCCCATATTTGGATAACAATGGATGAGATTCCAAATCGAATATGAAAATGTTCATTTCCAACAAAATTGTAACATTTGATGGGTTTGAGAAAGAACATTTCATCTCGATTTAAAAAAAAATAAAAAAGTTATTTAAAATTAGTTGTATGTATATTATAAAATATTTAGACTATGTTTGGACACGAAATATTGAAATGAAATAGATTTGATTTGATTAAAAAATTACTATCCCATATTTGGAAAGTTAATTTTATTGTGCAATCCAATCTCAACCTACACCAAATATAGTATAGTAGAATTTTAATTGAATGCTTAAGTTCTACCAAATATAACACAGTAATTTTTCAATTCAATTAAATTTATTCCATTATAATTCAATTCAATGCATTTTATTATGATTTTGTGTATTAAACGTGGTTTTGTTGTTATTATTCTATAGGTTGGCACGCATTACGATACACGGACTAATTAATATCCACGCCACACACGAAATTTATTCGTTTTCTCATTTCAAGATGTAGTAGTTAGATTCTACATTTTGGCGAATGGAAGTAAGTAATCATCTCGTTTTCTCTGCAGATGTAACTTATTGTTTTTAAGAGGGAGACTTATACAAGAGAACCCTTGAAATTTTAACAATCTCAAAAAAATAACTCTCTCAATTTTAATTTAGATCAAAAATCCCCTAGTGTTTAATTCTATTAAAAAAAATACTGACGCTGATACTAAAAATAAGCAAATTATTATTATACCCTTTAAAATAAATAAATAAATAATTTTTTAAATAAATACTTTAATTAAAAAGGAAAAAAAATTATCCTCATCCCTTTTTAATTATTCTATTATTGTTTGATTTTTGAATTATTTTGAATATTTAATTATATTATATATAAAATGACTGCCCTATATTTTAAAAGTTGATGAACATCAATGATGGTCAACTAACTATCGAGATTTTTCGCTTAAATCAAAAACTAAAGGGTTGTTTTTGCTGATGGGTCAAATCTCATGGTTTTGTTTTGATAAGGAATTATGTACATCCCTGATTAGTATAGATGGTTATATATATCTCTATTTATGAGAATTTAAGTTCAATCAAATGTATTTTATAAATTTTGTACGTGTAACTTCTTTCTCATATTATGAAAATAATTATCGCTTAATTATAAGAGTAAATATATAGATTATATAAGTAATATTGATTTTAATAAGGTTTGGACAGACTTTTGATGGTGTCAATTAAGAAAAAATGGAAAGCATGAAACTTGTGGTTTAGTACATTTCTTAGTCTGCATATGTGCTTTTAACAAAGAATATTAAAAAGAAAAAGGTAACATTCTCAGTAGCATTTTTTAAAAAGGAAAAACATAATAATTTTCTGTCTTGGGAGAATCGCAGTTGAAATAAATATGCAAAAATAATTCCAATATCAAAATAAGATATCAATTATCTCTTATAAATTATTTGATCAATATTGTTGTCGATTATTGAAATGCATGAAGATTATAATATGCGAGTTAAGAATCAAAGTGCAACACAATCAGTTCTGTATTTTACTATGTCATGACATTTGAAGAAAAATTATCATGGTATCATCTAATACAATTTGATAGTAAAAAATGTTTATTCGATCTAATGATATTTTGGATTCAAATTCAGTAAATAGTATTAATGAAAAAAATATTAACCATTATTTAAACAAATTTAAACAAAAAAGTTTTATTTAGAAAACAGATTTAATTATCTTATCTAACCATTTATTTTATTCATAAATTGAAGCTCTTAATTTCAATTACTCATAAATTATAGTTTTTATAATCAATCCATGGACTATAACTTATGAGTAAAATTAATGGTTGGATAAAGTAGTTAAATAAAAAAAAAAGATCGGAGCAATTTTGGTTAAACAGTGTGAATTTCCTAATCACTTGTAGATTTCAAATTTCATCAAAGAACATATAGTGAAAATTGATATTCACGCCTAATGCTGGGATAGTGACAGTCTTTCAAACTCACCCGTAACATTATTTTATTATTATTATTATTATTATTTTCAGAGAATACATTATTTTCTTTTAAAGAAATAAAATCCCGTCAAAGCCGCCTCTCTGGATCCAATCAAGTGACAAATCCTGTAAGTTCCGGTAAATTTCGTTTACAGGCCAAAAGCAAAATTTAATTGGAAAAAAGTCGGCCCAGGCCAGGAGGATGATTACGCACTCGTGAGGAGCGCAGAAATATCCTCTAACACCCATCTCCAAGAACCGGTACGGAACGACCCTCCCTCAATATAAATAAATTAAAAAACCAGCACCACTTCCAAACCGTTCACTCTTTGTCTCTCTTTCCATGACTGGCAGCACCCCCACCGCCACTGTCTCTACGGCTTCACATATATTTCTTCTTTTTTACTTTTTGTCTTATTATTTCTATCATTATTATTATTTAATAGCTATTTAATTAATGAATCATTTTATTAAAATCCAGAGTCAGACATTTCAATGGTTAAGTTTTCTGCTTGATGAAACTGCATAAATATTGAAACGAGACAGAGGGACACATGTCGATGCACTGACTCGTTAAAGCTATAACTCGTCTTTGCAGTTTCTCTTTCTCTCTAGAACAATCTCTCTCTCTCTCTCTCTCACTCTTTCTTTGTCAATCGCTGTCCATACGATTTCGTTTTCGTTACTGATTTTCGAATGGTGATTTCGGAGTCGCTCGACGGTGTAGGAGCCACCACCACCACCACCACCACCACCACCACCACTACAACCACCGCAATGAGCGACTCGGATCTCGATTTCTCCCTCCGGAGAAGGCCGAGTGCCGCCGCTGTCAGAGCCACCATGCCCGATTCAACCTCCAAAGCCAATGCCGCCGAATTGGACAATCAAGCCAATGGCCAGACCGGCGCCGCCGAAGGTCCTGATGGAGGCGAGGAACGGCGAAGTCGGCAGGAATAGAGACAACAAAAGCGATGGATACGAGATAAGATTCGCTTATCGGCCGTCTTTTCCGGCTCATCGCAGAATCAAAGAGAGTCCTCTTAGCTCCGATGCAATTTTCAAGCAGGTACACTCTTTAAATTCTTTCGTAACGCTTTTCTAGGTGTTGGTGATGTAACATAATTATTCATATGCTTGTTTTTCATATTATAGCAGAGTCATGCAGGCCTTTTCAATCTATGTATAGTAGTGCTTGTTGCCGTTAACAGTCGTCTCATCATCGAAAATTTAATGAAGGTTGGTCCCCAGTTATTTATTTATTCATTTAAGCAATGTCGTTTTTAAAGTTGCACAGACTTTGTTCGCTTATTATTATTATTTTTGTTGTTGTTTCCACTATTATTGCAGTACGGTTGGTTGATTAGAACTGGTTTTTGGTTTAGCTCCAAGCAATTGAGTGATTGGCCCCTTCTTATGTGCTGGTAATGTATCGTCGGTTTTCACTTTGCATTGATTGTTGAATTGTTTAAAGGTGGTATTTGTTATAGTTAACTTATGTTTGAAATGTGTTGTTTATTTCGGTTTCTATTGCAGTCTTACTCTTCCCATTTTCCCACTTGCGGCTTTTGTGGTTGAGAAGTTGGTGCAACGAAAGTATATATCTGAACATGTAAGTGATTTCGAGTGCAGTTGTTGACAGCGGAAGCTTTCCTAGTTTTCGATTAATTTGAACATAGCCATGGAAATCTCTTTACCATTTGAATTGTGGGATTTTTTTTTTTTTCTAATTTTTATTATTATTACTATTATTTTTTATTTGTATGAGATAGAGCTGGTGTGCTGGATTAGTGGCTGAATTTTGTGATTAGTTAACCCACCCCAAATCTAATAATGCAGATGGTTGTTGTTTCACACATAATCATTACAACAGCTTCAGTTCTATATCCAGTACTTGTGATTCTTCGGTGAGTTTATCATTTGCTTGTTGTCAGTTTTTGTTTGAATTTGCGTTTAAAGCCTATATTTGTTCTATAGCTTTTGGGAGGTTGCCTGCTTCTAGTAATTAGTTATTTGAACGTAATACACAGTACAGATGTTGCCTTCTTAGAGTAATTAATTTCTTTCTAGGTGTTATCCTAGGCTGCTATTGATTGTTGTGAAAATCTTTTTTTGACTTCGAACTGAGCAGGTGTGACTCTGCTTTTCTATTCGGTGTCACTTTAATGCTCTTTACGTGCATCGTGTGGTTGAAATTGGTATCTTATGCTCATACTAGCTATGACATGAGATCGCTTGCCAAATCAGCTGATAAGGTATGGTGATCTTTTAAAAAAATTTACTTATAAATCATCACAAATGAAAAATCTGTTTCTGTTGATGCTAAAAAAGATTTGAGTATTATTGCAGACCATGGACATATATTCAACAAATTTCCTAATCATTTATTTCCTGAAATTTAATGTGTGAAAAAAAATGCTTCATAATTGTTTATAATAAGTTGGAAAAATGAAATCTAAGGCACATACTCAAGCATTCTGATCACTATATTCTGTTTAGCTCTTGAGTATTCTTGCAAAAGTAGAGTTAACTTGTGCCCTTAGGGCATAGATTAAGAAAAGAAGTAACCAATGAATGGATTAAAGAGAAAGAAAGAAAGAGAAAAAGACAAAGAACTAAATGAATTCATTCATTGTTTACTTGTGTTTTTTTCCCCAATTTTCTAGGTGTTAATTTTGTGCCCCACTACCCTTAGTTAGAACTTGGATTTTTTCTTAACAAGTTAATAGCAGATCTCTCTCTGTCCTTACATTTGATGGATGTTTTACCTTCTGCAATGATCTTTTTAAATGGGTCATTGCTGAATACTTTTCCTGTATTAGTTCAATATGGTTCTTTTGTGATCTCAGGTGGATGCTTCATCTGGTTCTCAGAATATTGATGGCTCATATGATGTTAGCTTCAAGAGTTTGGTGTACTTCATGGTTGCTCCTACATTATGTTATCAGGTAACGATCAAGTTCCTTGTGCAAATAAAACTGAAGATTTATCTGTTGGCTACATGATTCTTTTTGGTGACACCTCTCTTGTGGTATTTGTTGTCTTTTTGACTTTTCAGCTTATGCACTTACTTATTTTTTGGAAAATGCAATTTTTCATATTCTACGTATGATGATCAGAATGAATTTTTTCCCCTTTTTTTATCAGGTTAATCATAAATTATTCAATGAGGAATGTGTGAATACCATTATTTATGAACTGTGGACATATATTCTTTCATTCTGTGTAATATGGATCTGGAAATATGTTTGACCATGGTTTGTGAATGTGATCGTCTTTTTTTTTTTTTTTTTAAAAAAAAAAAATGCATAAGAGAATGTTCTTAGTCAGTCTTTTTCTACACACACACACACGTGTATTAGCACACTTTTATAAAGCTTTTTAAGAATTTTTCGATGTTCTAATGTATTGACATCATCATCATTAATGACATGCTTGGAGTTTAATTACTATGTTGATCTGTGTGTGTTTACTTTCTATGAAATACAGATTTTGACATGGTGAAGTGGCCTTGAAATATTCTGGGCTTACTTTTTATAGGTACTTGTAAAATCTCGTATATATCTTATGTATAGGCAGTTAAGGGCTCCTGACAATGGGTTTTTTTTTTTTTTTTTTTTCATCATGTTTCTATTTCTTTGTCCTCTTTCTTTCTTCCTTTCATTCATTTTTAGTTTTTTTGTGTGCATGTATCTGTCTTTTTGTTGTTTAGGGTGGGGTGGGGGAATTCAATGCACACATCAACTTTTTGAAGTCATGCAACACATTGTAGGGAAAATTTTGTGCGTATTTTTTGTGTTGATGATAAAATACACTTTGCGTCCTTTTTGATGCTTTTTGATTAACTGACTTTTTTTATTTATAAATAAACAAAAAAGAAACAACAAAGATTTTTATATTTTCTATTTTAAACACACACACACACACACTTGCTTTACATCTGTTTGGAATTCTAGAAGTATTCGGCTGTGAAAATGTAAAGCAATTCAGTTCAGCTGTGAATATGCAATAGCCATATTTTATTAGTTTGTCATTCATAGGAAATTTATTAATTGAAGTCGCTGGAAGCCTGTAATTGACATGCTTTTATTTCTTTCTTCATATTATTGTTTGCCTTCCTTGTATTTAATGAGAGTAGCAGTCTTTGTTACATATTTTCACTAGGTCTAATATGTTTTTGACTTCTGCATGCAAACTCAATCAGAAACTCATTTATATTTATATTGGTGCTATAACATAATTATTTTCCTTCTCTCTCTGTTAATCTGTAATAGAGATTAATACAAAAATTTACTTGGACTAAAAGCATGGATTTTAGGCCCTCATGATGCATTTAGCTTTTTAGGTAACTATCATGTTTTAGTCGTGGTAATCTCATATTTTTCACGATTCCACTGTAGCCAAGTTATCCACGTTCGGCATGTGTTCGGAAGGGCTGGGTGGTTCGTCAATTTGTCAAGTTGATAGTATTTACTGGAGTTATGGGATTCATAATAGAACAAGTAAGCAGAATTTTTTGATGATCTGAGAAAGGTTTACTTTTTCCAGATTTCTTGGGATGCACAAGATCTGACCCTGTTTCATTGGTATAAATCTACAGTATATCAATCCCATTGTTCGAAATTCTCAACACCCTTTGAAAGGGAACCTTTTGTATGCCGTAGAGAGGGTTTTGAAGCTTTCAGTTCCAAATCTTTATGTGTGGCTCTGCATGTTCTACTGCTTTTTCCACCTCTGGTTTGTCTACTCTTCTTGATTAGTGGAGCATAGTCTTTTTTCTTTTTCTTAAAAAATTTACTATCCATTAAGTTTTCTTTATGTGTTTTTTTAATTCCGTAGCTGTTAGTCTCAGTTAATCTTATGCACATGATTCTAGAGCATTTTAAGGTGGCAATAGGTTATATCAAGATTCTTATCTGTGTGTAGTTCAGTTATATTCATTATAGTAAGTGTTTGATTAAAATGATAAACATTGCAAATTCTCTAGACTAACCTTCTTCACCCAGCACTCAACTGTTACAATTCGCTTTCTATGGAAGAAAATGATTTACCTTTTATTCATAATCTCTCTCTCTCTCTCTCTCTCTCTCTCTCTCTCATACACACACACACACACTCTCATACACGTGCGCCCATATTCACACACTGTCTGCTTATTCTATTAAAGTTTTGATTGTGCTCATTAATTGATGGAGCCGATATTTTTCGACATATTTTAATATTTGTCTTCTTTTAGACGTGTTCTAATTTATAGTGATATAGGCTGAATATACTGGCTGAGCTGCTTTGTTTTGGTGATCGCGAGTTCTACAAAGATTGGTGGAACGCAAAAACTGTAGAGGAGGTAGATCCTTTATCCTAGGAAATGTTTATTGGGATGTTTTCAACTATCTCTGCTGAATTTAACTCAGAAACCGTGTCTTTTGCATGCACTTCCTTGATTTGTGGCTGTCATCAGTACTGGCGAATGTGGAATATGGTATGATTCCTTTCATTTATAGATTTTCCGAGTAACTCTTTTCAAATCCATAATGGTTATGACCTAAGGTGCTAATTTGTTTTTATGATGAAATCTTTTATCACAGCCTGTTCATAAATGGCTGGTTCGACATTTGTATTTTCCGTGCTTACGACATGGGATTCCCAAGGTAAGTTTGCCTTTTTAAGCACTTTGGTAGATGCTTTTCTTCTTTAATTTATATGTATGGGATTAACATGTTGTATAAAGTGGATGTGATATAGGGAAATTTGCCATCTTTGGGCTTACAAACAAACCCTATCTATTCATACATACGATTTTGTTTTGTGATAAATTGACAATTGGGTTATTGTGGCTATTATTTCAAAGTCATTTATTTCATTTATACTTGTTTCATTGTCCAGGAAGGTGCTGTTATCATCGTCTTCTTAGTTTCTGCTGTATTCCACGAGGTATGTTGCTTTGTTTTTCACTGTGTATAGCAATTTTTGCTTTCTCCATTTTATGATCTTTTGTGATCAGTGCTTATTTCTTGTAGATTGGAATCGGAATTGTTAGTAATGGCTAAACTTAAAAGCTTAAGCTATTAGGGAAGAACTTGGCAATAAATTATAAGTACTCCAACATACTCCCTAACATGCAAGACTAATGAGTTTGCCATGCGGCTTTAAATCGAAACACGAACACAAACAAATGGCACAGTTTAAGGCTATGATACCTAAATAAGTAATTGTTAGATCCAAAAGTTTAAGTTGTTTAGAAAGTGACAAATAGTAGTGTATGATTACTCCTAATGCACCCCTTCATGTGCAAGACCAATGGACTTGCCATGCGGCTTTAATCCAAACACAAACATAACCTGAACACATAACAAATTCAAATATAATCACGTGGAGGGACTTGCTAACCGGATTTTCTAGGAAAACTAGCTTTGATATCCCATTGGAAATTGTTAAATTCAAAAGTTTAAACTAATAGGAAAAGCTCAATGATATACTTAAAAGCATTCTTAAAAAAACGCCTTTTAATCATTAATTTTGCTATGTGGTTATTGTCTGATCAGTAATATATTCAGGGAATTACCATAATTTTTTTTAACACATGCTTTAGTTTAAGTAATTATTGTCGTTGAAAGCAAAGATGATCATTGTATTTGGCAGTTTACTTTTCTTTGGGTGTGACTTAATGGGAATATACTTTAATTATAGATCAATCTTATTCACATCTTTGGAAAATAATATAATTTAACAAATCACACTATTTCTCAGCAAGTAACTATGATCTCTAGCTGACATAATTTTTACAGTACATGCATATGTTTTTTGTATTTGACAAAGGTGTTACTAGCATCCACAGTCATGAATGCTCTTCGCTTAGTTTGTCAAAAATTGGCTGTGAAAATGAACAAGAAATATTTGTCAAAAAAAAAAAGAACGAACGAAAGAAAAAAAAGAAAATGAACAAGAAATAGGCAAGTGGATCGGTCTGTTCCTTGGCATTTCAGAAATGTATAAGTGAGGGGAAGAAAGGAGGGACTGTTAGAAATTAGAGTACCTGTTACTATGAAATGGGTGGGATGTCTCTAGGTTTTTTATGTACAAACTCCTAAATCCGTCATCGGACAATGATTATAGCAGAGCTTGTTAGAGTAACACTGCCTCACATGACAATGAGTCATCAATGTCCAGGTTTTAAACCGGAGCTGAACCTTCATGTTTTGTCTGTTAAAATGGAAGAAGCCTGTTTGAATGATGCGATTGCAATTAATTGTTGCACTGGTCAACGAATAGAGCGCTTTCTATAGCTATTTGCACCATTGCAATTAATTGTTGCACTGATAAATGAATAGAGCACTTTCAGTAGCTACTTGCACCAGCTTGCAATGTGTGATTACAATCTTTACGATCAATTGTTTTTCTTGATTGCATTATACACCATTTTTAATAGTTCTGAGTTTTTTCTTACGTTGTTATTTGACATTATCATTTATCAACAGCTCTGCATTGCTGTTCCTTGCCACATTTTCAAGTGGTGGGCTTTTATTGGAATCATGTTTCAGGTAAGAACATTCTAACTTCTTACTGGATGGTGGATCTTTGTTGAAACTTGGAAGTAGTGGGCTATAATCTAACTCGACCCTGCAGGGTTCTACTCCCTCCTTGGCAGAACATAACTAATAACGAGAACCAATTTGTTCTTACTCTAAGGATTGGTGTAACCTTTTGAGGCTAATGATTATTGTCATAAATTTTTGAATAGGTCCCAGTGGTCTCGATCACCAATTATCTGCAATCAAGGTTCAGTAGCTCAATGGTATGTTTCATTTTTTATGTAATATAATTATTTTTTCTAACGTTGCTCAAGTCTGTTATTTATCCCACAGCATCTAATTTCTAGTTGACAATACCTATAAAAAACTTTATGGAGATATTGAGTAAAAAATATAGCAAGGCTATTGAATTTATTTGAATCTATAGCATTAGAGCCATAGGGTCACACGGGTAGCATCCTAGGGTTTAACGAATATAGCATTTAGAGAACGAAGATAATTGTCTATAAATTTTTACCCTTTATATAGACTTGTTTCATTCACGCAGCTGGAAATTTTTCCATTTAATTGATCTCTTATTTTTCCAAATGCCAGGTGGGAAATATGGTCTTCTGGTTCACATTCTGCATATTTGGTCAACCCATGTGTGTGCTTCTATATTATCATGACTTGATGAATCGTGGAGGGAAAATTGAATAAATGTGGCGACTCTTGCAAAAGTTGCAATGTCGATAAGGTTGATCCAAATGGTATATAACCACCATGGATGTGTTGCTTCCAGTAGCTCGGCTGGATGATTTCGTTTATTAGAAGCACCTCCCTGATTAGAGTTGAAAATGTCAATGCTGTTTCATGCTGAGATATTTGTACGTATCCTGTATTCATTTTCCTGAGTGGACTTTATCAATATAATCGAAAGAAAAAAGAAAACAGGCAATTTTGAAAGTAAAAATTTGGTGGCAGTGCCTGTTCCACGAATTTGCATATGGTTAGTCCAAAAGTTGTAGATGATTCATGTTCATTCGCATCCTGTTTCCATGTGAAGGAAAATTCACTTTCAATTTTAGGTGCTGGGAAAGTGATTTCAAAGATTTAGTCCCCCATGATAGCACGTGGTAAGTTTGACCAAACACGCAAAAGTATAGGTTACCTGGAGATTCTTATGGAATCGTGGAGTTCAGGTTGTCTATTCAACCTCGTTTGGAGGTTGGAACTTTGAAAAAGATTATTACCCATCCGGTAGAGTGTGGAAGTTCGACTTTAAGGTTTGAAAAGTCACTGGTATGTCATTTCCAAAAGAGACAGAAAAGTCATTAAGATTTCTATATAGGACAAGTTCTTGGCCACCTAGAAGTTACTAGCAACCCCCAATTCGTTTTTAAACCTATAACTAGGATTTAAGAAATAAGATTAACTTTCTCACCTTGTGTAGACCACCCTCTCAAACAGCCCTTAATGCGTTCTTAACCTTATTTTCTCGAGACCAACCGAAAACAAGCTTGTATTTGCTTGCTAGACTTCTACTATGGCTGACTTGGAGATAAGCATTCATCTTATCAAATTTGACCAATGTAAATTAGTATTCCTTTTCTTCTAAACTTCTCTGTCAATTGCAATTGAGAGTTGATGATATTAAGTGCTTTATTTATGAGTTAGTTGTTTGCAACTTGGACTCACAAACCACAAATTATAATTACTCATTTCCAATAGCTTCCACCAGTAATAAGATCCTTTGAAAATATGTGGCTTTAATTAGTAGTCTTTAAAAGAAAAAATTCAGGACGATCGTACCATAGAATCTCTCTCTATATATAAAATAAATTCAATTTCTTATCTATTAATAGTTAAATTGACTTATTTTTTGTTTACTTTTAACTTAATCAATATTCACCTATTTAGTATGCATTGGGATTGATTTGTATATACCAAATAGGTGAATGTTGATTAAGTTAAAAGTAAATAAAAATAAGTCAATTTAACTGTTAATAGATAAGGAATTGAATTTACTGTACTAATGTCCCAGGGAGAAAGAAACAAGGTAGTGTTGGATTAATTGATTCATAGATACTCTATTATTGTCTTGAATTTTTATAGTAGTCTTTAATTCAACAGAGAAGTTTGACCAACAAAGTCATAGGAAATTTTTACTTGGTTTTAGAGATTTTAATTTGATTATTAACTTCTATAAAATTGATAAACAAATATACAAAAATATTAACATGTGGCGTAAAAGCATTTATTAAGAATTAAAAATATAAATTAAAAGGTAACATTCATTATTTTAAGACATATAAAATTGTGCATTTCAAAATTGAAGAATAAATAAAAATTATTTATATAAGTTTTGATTTCTTAATACATATTCCCAGGGTACATATTAACATGATGCAACAATATATATTACTCAAATTTTCTTTTCTTTTTTCTTTTCTTGATATTTACAAAAAATATATTTGAAAAGAAAAGTCTAATACATCTTATCTCAAAATTGTCTTAGAATTAAACTAATATATTTTAATTTACAATTTAAATATTTATTTTCTAGTTGTTTTCTTAAATATATTAATATATTTAAACATATAAATATGGTTAATACTACTATATTTTTCAATCATATTTTAATTATGAATAAAATGTTAAATTAATATGTACATAAAAAAAGATTTAGAATTTATTTAATTATTTATTTCAAATGTTTGCATTAAATTAATTAAAATTACGTAACAACAAATAGTTAAAAGAGTATAAATGTTAAATTATTAGTTTTAAAATAATTTTAACTTCAAAAAACAAACAAGTTTATAATATGTTCAGAGGTAGGAAAAAAAAAAAAGTTTCAGTCACTATTTAGTCTTCAGTCTTCAACAGTATTATTCAATCTTCAGATAAAAAAACAAACGACCCCTTACTAATATTATCCTTATACAATATTACGTGAACATCCGAACATTTATACCATATGATATAATTTGAGTGATTTAGATATATTCACCTAACATACTAAAGTATTTCTGTAAAATTTAGATATTAGTTGTGTGCTATAAGTAGCATAGTGTTGGAGTTTCGGGTGATAGGAATTTGGTACCAATATCGTATTTGAGAGTTTGTTACCAATTCCTTACGAGAAAGAGTCGCTACCATTTTCACTGATCGTTGAAGACATGGAATGTAAACAGCCTCCATCACACTTGAAAGAATCCGGAAACCTATGACATGAAAATATATGACAAACGCACCAGCATCACCTAAGAACTGCTGTCACAAACTCGATCACCGAATCACATGGAGTTCCCAAACAACTTGCTTGTCATGACACTTTTCCGCCTAAATATGGGCTCTTGGACCCCTTTTAAGGTCCTGATTGAATACTTTTTCAAAGTCATTTTGTGTTCTAGTAGTAATTTCTGGGTATTTGAATGTAATGTTAAAAAAGGTTTATTGATTTTTGAATTTCTTTCTAGGCAAAACAAGGCTTCCAATAAAATTTTAACTTTCAACAAATTCTTCGTGAGGTTTCCTTCCTTTTAAATTGGTACTAAACTGAGTAAAAAATCAATTGAAATTAAATACTATTTATTTAATCTATATATTTGGAGGAAGGGTAGAATCCCATGGTCAAATCGCACTCTTTTGGGATACGTGAAACCCACCAAAATGGGAAATGGGAGGGTTTCACGAATGCCAAATGAGTGGGATTTTATTTTTTTTAATATTATATATTTTAATTATTTTTTATTTATATTAAATGTATTTAAAAATTAATTCATTACTTATTTCCAAAAATTAATAAAAAAATTGATACATTACTTATTATTTAATAATATTAAATTAATATAATAAAATTCAATTTAATCTCAAATACACCAAGCACGTTATGATACTAATTTAATCCAATTTTATCTTATTCATTTTTATTCAATTACATTTTATCAAAATCTCAGTGCACCAAACGAAATCTTAAAATATAGAAAAGTACATAACTACTATTGAAGGTAGTAATAGCTAAACAATAGCACTTCTTAAACAAATATTTCAACATGACCGGATTGAATATAAGCTCTTTTAACCATTTTTAAGAAAAAATGAGTTTTTTTTTTTTTTTTGAATTAGAAAAAAAGAGTTGTGATAATAAATTGGTGCGAGAAATAATTCACATCTTCGAACTCACAACTCTCTCTAGCTGCAGGTAATTTCCTTTTTCTATTTAATTCATATTGTTATATGCCTTGTGGATTTTATCTTTAAAAAAGAGCAAGTTTAGATTTCTTTAAAAAAACAAAATTAATATAATTTTTATTAACATGTGAACAGAACACATAGTAACAAAGAAGCTTGATTTATAAGCGATGTTGCTGATGTCAAAATTATTTGGACACCCTTATATAAACCGAAGGTAATAGAGGAAAGCTCATTACTTCAATCAAGGCGGGCTAATTTTGACACACATGAATGCCAAGGTTCCATTCATCATGTTAACTTAATGTTAATAGAAGTTTTCTTCAACTATATATATATAGGTTGTTCTTTCCGTTTTTAAAAGTTGATTTATATGCTGTTACACAATATATATCGCTACTGATTCTGATGATACGCTCAAGTCCAATAAAAAAAAATAGATATAGATGATGTCCTTATAATATATTTTTCCTAGAATGTTTTTCATAAATGATCTTTTTTTATGTTCAAATTGAATACTAATTTTTTTAAAAAAAAAAAATTGTACAAAAATATATTTGATAAAAATAGAGAATGTGAAGAAAAGATGTTACTTTTTTAATTTCAGGTTCAAGGAAGGGTTATTTTCGGTTTTTTGGTTTCGTAATAGTAATTGCAGTCCATTTGAGCATACCGCACGCACCACCGACGCCAAATACACCAGTCTTTAGTCAGCGCTTCACAGAATCTCACAAAAATAAAAGCAAAGGAAGCTCGGTGAAACATGAACAAAATGCCTCAATCTCTCCTACACAAAGCACCACACCGCCAATTCTTGCTTCAAAAACCAGACCTCTAGACCAAAAACAAAAAAGTTGGGTCTTTTTTAGTAGTGTAGGAAACCCAGATAAAAAAGCCTCCAAGTTTTGTCATTTAGTTTTTGAGTGATGGAAGATTTCAGATCCAAATCTTGCAATGATGGTAGAATGCAGATAGAGAGCTACTATGGGTCGATGGCAGGACCCTCCGCGTATGGCGTCAATGGCATGCAAGATCTCAGGTGTTACAGTGCCAGCTATGCTTATTCAGTGGCACCCCCAACACAGACCCAACAACAACCCCCACCACCACCACCACAAACAAACGATGCCAAGTTCAAGAAAGGCAAGTCGACAAATGGGTCGTCTTCGAAGAGTTGGAGTTTTAATGATCCTGAGTTGCAGAGGAAGAAGAGAGTTGCTAGCTATAAGGTTTACACTGTTGAAGGCAAAGTTAAAGGCTCTTTTAGGAAGAGTTTTAGATGGATCAAGGACAGGTACACTAGAGTTGTCTACGGCTGGTGGTGATTCTTTTTCTTCTTTTATGTTTCCACTTTTTTTTTCTATAAAAAGAAAAGGTTATGTACTGCTTTATTATATAGTCCTAATTACAAGTGTTAGCTTGTCTCATTAAATTGTGGCTTCTGTTGAATGGTTGTTGATGAATAAGAACAGTCTTCTCTTTTGCTTTGTATATTAGGGATACTTGTTGCTGTTTATTGTTTCTATGTAATTTTGTTCGAGTTATATTGACTTTTATGGGGTTATGGTTGAAACATTTTTGTGGGGGACTGTAGATTGGTTGAAAAAATTGTTTAATTTACTAAAATACACATAAAATTTTAATGCTTTGTATGTTATGAGAATCTAATCTTTGCTAATCTTTCGATATGTTGAGTTGTTTGACTTAGAGCTTTCATTTAGATGGTTTGTCACATGTTGTGAAGGAATTCCATTCAGAAATTTGCAGAGATTAGCATCTGTTAGTTTCAGCATTAACATGCCTTTTTGTTTCATTTTCATTTTCGAATTCCTAATTCCTCTCTTGTAGTCAAAATCTTTGGATTGTAAGACTCCTATATGAATTAAGGATGATAAAGTTTGGTTGATGGAGATGGACAAAAACTGAATTATTGATCAACATTCTGCTTTGGAGGCTTTCATGTGTTTTATATAGCTCCTTCGACACCTCTGGCCTTTCTTTGAAATGGTTTCTAGACACACAATTTAAGTTTTTCTCCAAGATTCTCGTTTCGAAGGGAATGATTGACATGGTGATGTTTATGTTAACTTGAAAAAAAAAAAAAACACGTGATCTGCCTTCTTAGGAAGTTAATCGTTGCATAAATGAGATTGTATTTCTCTGTTGCAATGATTGTATTTCTCTGTTCCTTGTTGTTCAATTAGGACTTACAGAGATTATGAGATTAGGACGAATATGGAAAATGAAGACAATGGATCTTCTCAGGAATTGACTGCAGAATATTAAATTATCTGATAGTTGTAATGTTTCCTACAATATATATTATACTATATATTATTATATTTCCTGTCCATCACAGCAAATGTAGGAAGTCCATATTCCTGTTTTACCCCAATACGATTTATTTTAGTAACTATAGGGCATGTTGGTAGCTTTTGTAGCAACTTTGGACTAAATAGGTGAAAGAAAACCAGGGAGATCAAACTAACAAGCTTCTACGCTCACTTTGTTATCCTTTTGCATGAGCATGTGTTGTCTTGAGCGGCACCAAGGCAGAGGGTGTTGATTCATTAGAGATTTGGTTTAGTTCTGTCCTGTGAGTAATTAATTTGACATGGAAGGACCTTCTGTAGAGTTTCTTATTTCTTTAGATCCCTGGCCGCAGAAATCCTTATGGTGTTGAGCCGAATGTCTTGCTTGGTTAAAAAGCCTTAGAGACATACCACTTCTCATCACGCCCCTTTCACCAGTTCTTCCGCCCCTGGCTGATGCCGGGTAGAAACCTTTCAGTAAGTAATTCCTCAAAACTTTATTTTGATTCTACAATAACATTTTTACCCTTGGTCACATAAAAACAAACAGCTTAAATCTTTCTTGTATAGCAGCAAGAGTATTCCAACAAACAGCTGAGAAAACTTGTTCTTTACCATACAGGCAATATGATAGCTTAACTGTGCTTGCCGGTCATTGATGTGTGTCAAAACCTAGCTACTATAGATTTCAAGGTGGAAAAGATTAAATTAGTTTAGTATACATTTTCGTCCCTGGATGTTTAAGGCCCTACTTGAGCTTTGTTTGCAGTATCTGAGGAAATAAAAGTTGTTTCACAACTTTTGTTTGCCCAGATTCTAGGCATTCTTGTACTTGGATTTCTTGCAGCTCTTGCAATTACATGTTTGTAATCAACTGCTGCTGCATGTAGTAAATGACCCCGTGGCCCACCGTAAATATCTCGTGCCTTTTAATTTAGGCAGATAGATTTCCAGTAACAGTATAACTATTTTCGGAGTAGATTTGCGGTAACACTCTGACTATTTTTATAGTTTTACTCTGTTGGCTTGTTATGTCTATTCAAGATTATGACAAAAAGGATCAAAGCTGATATTTAGTGCATTCGACTCTTCGCTAAGAATTAAATCAATTTGTTAAAAATTGAACACAGCATTTTATTTTCCCGCAAGTGGAAGAAACTCACTAATAATATCGGACACTACTTGATTTGGCAGCACTTCTATTCGGTTGGCCACAAATTGTTTCAATAGTTTGGTATTCCTGTTTTCTGCCCGATCTTAAAAAACACACCTACAGACGCTAATTACTTCATAAATTTTTATGCTCTACACGGGATCAAGGGATGACTGCATCCAAATTCTCTCTCAATATTTTAACCTATCAACTTAGATTTTTATTATCTTCACTGGTTTAACACCAAGTGCATTCAAGAGTAAGTGACATATATAATACAACTGGCAATACCTTAATCCCCAATCGACCATCGCCGTAACAGCTAGTAGATTTCAACAAGGTAACTAGAAGACGAATATCAATACAGCGGCCAATTTACAGGGCCAACGAGTTATAAAGCTGCGAGTTCAAAATAACATTAAGCAAAAAGAAAAAAAAAAATGAAAAAGAAACAAGGCTTAAAAGAACAGCTGACCACAGAAATAAGGGTTGAACTGTTGGGGAAACGAAAAAGTAGCCGTGAACATACAACCAGCCTGTTTATAAACACAGCCTTGACTCAACCTTTTGCAGTTAAATTCAGCTTTTCAAGCTTTGTTATCGGAAACGATCAATTTACGCTTTGAATGTAGAAATTCAAATCTTCATCTCCCTCAGCTCTAAATCACAAATTCCATCCAAACTCGACTCCAAGGGAGTAACTATTCTACTGCAAGGGTAACATCACACACCAGTTCTGATTTACAACATCGCACAGACAGCGGTGAGCATCTAATAATGAACCCTCTCGTCACTGTCAAAATGCAGGCCCTCAATGCCTTTCAGGGTAGTTTCATAGTTCTTAATGTGACCAGTGTTTCTCCCAGATAGTGTGCGCTTATGTTCAGAAGATCCGACAGGAGAACTTCTTTGCCCACTTGAAATCCTATTCATTGCTCCAGGGCTTGCCTCAGTAGTGCGAGTACGTTGTGGATCAGGCTCACTTCCCATAAATGCATCTCGACTGCTAGAAACAGCAGCAGCACGCCTTGAGGATCCACCTGAACGGCCTAAAAAATTGGAACTCGACAGCTGCATGCACAATGCAAATTTCAAATAAAATCTCAATCCAGCCATCGGTGCTATAGAAATTCAACTACACCATTTCCGACTTTATCAGCAAGATATAATCGTATAAATAGAGAAAATGATGTAACACAACATATAATTAGGACTGTATGCTAATCAAGCTACCAAGCATCTGCCAACAGCACTTGAATGATATAAATTCAGTGACCCCAAGAGAGAAAAAACAAAGTACACAATTTTTTCATATGGCACCAGACTAACATGGAAAATACGAGCCTACAAATAACTTACCATAGCCTCTTTGGACATTGCAGATTCATTTACAACAGGACTCTTCTGCTTTGAAAAGCTTGAAGAATTTATAATTGGACCTGACATTCTTCGCCTTGAGGAGTCCATTGAAGTCAAACCAGTTGGTCGACCATCTTCCCCACCTACAACAAAGAGAAGCATCTGGCTTGAATTTCAAGCATATGGGGAAGGACCAGGAAAAAAAACAGAAACTTACAAACAATACCGCACCAATTGAAAGAGCAAAACCACAGAAATACCTGTCTGTCTCTCAGCACTGGCTAGAGCAGGGGGTGTTGCAGAACTAGTTCCAGCACCAGGGACCTAATGGGAACAATGTTCTATGAATGTGTACGACAACAACCAACAGAAGTAAGTATTACAAGTTCACAAGAACACTTACAAGGGCACGAGTAGGAGGTGTGGCCAGCTGTGATTGCTGATATTTCAAAATGGTCCAGTCAAATACATAATCAAACTGGAAGCCTGCAGCAAGATCAACAGATACAATGAAGAGATGAAACATAATGCTCTCCACCAATCTAATTAAAAAAAGGGGCCACATATTAACAGTAAATATGAAGCTGCAAAGATATTTACTCATAACAAAATACATATATACTTCAAACCTTCACGAATGAATAGATCACGGAAAATTCTTTTCAGATAGGCATAATCCGGCTTATCATCAAATCGCAGTGAACGACAATAATGGAAGTATGATGCAAATTCTGTTGGATAGCCCCGACACAAGGCCTAAAAATACAACAAATCTACAGTTCATGTTTCTATCATGTGGAGAAAGAGTACACATGGATCAAAAATAATTTTAAAAATCTTTACCTCAATTGAAGTAGAAACCTTCTTTTCACTAATTTTCTCATACTTCTGCTTCTTAGTTCCGGCTTTCAATCCCTGCCATGGAAGACTACAAAGGAAAAAAAAAAGCCATCACTAAATAAATCAATAGACTGCATGCAAACAAGAAACTAGAGAAAGCTGGAACAACTCACCTTCCTCTTAGGAAATACATAAGGACATAACCAAGAGATTCTAGGTCATCTCTTCGGCTTTGCTCTACACAGTACAACATAGAGGATACAAAAAATTAATTTAATAAATGCCAATTAAAGAACAGCAAAAACAAAAATGTAGACAAAGCATACCTATCCCAAGATGAGTGTTCATGCTTGCATATCTGGCAGTTCCAGTTAAATTTTTATTTTCCCTGCAGTTTTAATGACCAATGAACAACAATACACTCGCCAAAGTTATAACTTAGTATCCACACAACAAAATAAATGAAATGTTTCAAAATTCTATAAATATCTAAATAACCTCCACAACCAACCCCACCCCGCCCCCCCCGCCCAAAAAAAAAAAAAAGAAAGAAAGAAAGACAGTGCAAAGTGATCAGAGACATGATTCATCCTGCTTGAAAAATAGAAATATTAAAAACAATAACATCAAAACAATTACTTCAAGCACTACCATCACCACTACTGTCAGTTGTCACCAATCTTCTGTGTCAACAGTACTTGATCTCAGTAGCCTAATGTTTCAATATAAACCAACAGCTATGGATCTTAACAAAAACATAAGGAAATTAAGCATATAACCAAAAACGGCATATAGACATCATAACAAATTAATTAGCATTGGCATCACACAGTCAATTTGAAATCAAGCAAGCTTGGCCAGGAGAAATGCGATTCTTTCATCCAAGTCTCAAAAGCCACAAACGGTGCTTACTATCTTTAGATATATACAACTAAACAATCAAATAGATAAAGAATATTTCATTCAAATGGTCAACCAAAACACATGGTCAATTCAATATATATTAGAAACATCAAAGTATGTAAACAGTGATTGGCATCAGGAAAACAAAAGGAGAGATAGGATAGATATGGCAAAAAAGAATAAAGGAGACTATTTTCATGCTTGCTGAAACCATGAGCACAAAAATAGCCAAGGAAGTCAACTCCAGTGGCATATCAGCTGTTGTAGCGTTTGTATTACATGCACAGGGTTTCAAAATTACTATCTATCACCCCAATTGATGCGTAAGTGCATAAATCAATTTAACATAACATCCAAAAACAACCTTAGGGGCCGAACACATGCAGAGAGTCTGCTCACCTGTAAGGAATATGCTGATGGGTTGAACTATCTCTATATTTCTTAGCCAGACCGAAATCAATGACATAGACCTATATCCAAAAGAATAAGAATATTCATTTGGATGACCTTATATATAGAAAACAAACGAGAAGTAAAGCAAATGAAGTAATAAGAACCTGATTTGCACGCCTTCCTAAACCCATAAGAAAATTGTCTGGCTTAATATCACGATGTAGAAATGACTTTGAATGAACAAACTCAACACGGTTGATCTGAAAAAACATCAAGAACAGCATTAATCCACAATTTTTAGAAATTATAGTCCATTAATATAGAAAATATCAACAATCAACAGAACTTACCATCTGATCTGCAAGCATAAGCACAGTCTTCAATGAAAGTTTCCTACTGCAGAAGTTAAATAGGTCTTCAAGACTAGGTCCAAGCAAATCCATCACCAGAACATTATAGTCTCCCTCCACACCAAACCATCTCACATTTGGGATCCCAGCTGTGAATATACAAAGCAATCAGATACATAAAAAGGGATGTTCAAATAACTAGCATTTTATAAACTGGAAGCTTCAATTCTCATAAAAACTGAAGAAGATAAACTGGAAATTCAAAATCTCATTACTTCCTCCTTGGAGGATTCTGTATAACTTAGATTCGTATAACAACTGTGGATGCTTTGTCTTGACATTTTCCTGAACATACAAAACAGTGAGCAGTGATTAAAAAGAAATGGAAACAACACATAAGACAAGACACAATATAATGAAAAAATCCATCTACAAACATAAAAGGATTGAAATCACTTACAAGTAATAACCCGACAATCAAAGACAATTCAAATTGCACTCACATCACAAAATTCATGCAGGCAATAGAAAAATACTATCGACCAGTACTACAAAACGTGAATGAAAAAAGTACAAAGAAAGAGATTAATAATAAACATATGAATAGACTACCACGCTATTTTTGTAATCAACTATGCATGCTTTAGCCTCCAAAATAAAAACAACGCTTCTAATTAAATATGAAATAACATTCTCAGCTTATTCAGCCCCACTTGCTAGATCTGTTTTCATCAGCAAAAACTAACATAAATTCAACAAGGAAGAAAGAAAATTTCCACTAAATCATACTTAGAACAATAAAAAATCCAGGGAAACAAGTGCTCACAATTGACAGGGAATGCAAAGACTTGTCCTCTGACAGAAACATGTAATCCTTAGTAACCTATTCCATAATACTTTCTCCAGAAAACAACTTCAAAATATTCAATTCAGCACATAATGTTCCACTATCTTCAGGATATAAATCAATTCAGTATGCAATTAACACAGACCCATCTGCTGCACTTACCCAAACAAAACAAAACCTTAACAGACACCTCTCTAGAGTCCTTCCAAATTTCAATGCATCATCAAATTTACGTATAGCATGTCTATTACTTTTACATAGTTCATAGAAGCTCAGAGCTAAAACCGTAAGACTATCCTCAGAGGCCCAAGTAAGACTCCCATTCAAGTACTCATGACAAGGTATTTGTCAACCTACATAACACCAAGCTGATATCTTTACGCAATGTGGGACTCCAATGAAATCAGACAAAGAATTTCTTTCTTCTTTATCTTTTCCAACAAAAAATTGTAAGTTAGAGGAGGAACACATAACTCGAACCTACAATCTCATTGATATGAGTGAGATGGTTTCACAATCGGACCAACTTCAACTTTGTCCAGAAACAGAATTTCTTGCATTAAATAATTTAATCAACACCCGCAATTGAATAAAGACAACTCATAATACCACTTATGTTCATTGCTCATTTCCTCATTCGCATCAATAAAGCACTTGAAAGCATCTAGAAGCTAAACTGCAGTTGGCATGAATTTAGAAGAAAGAACCTTAAGAAACTTAAAATACAACGGTTAACACTGCCAAGATAAAAACAGCTTTGTCCGGGTAAATATATAAAATAGGATCAAGGTTAGACCAAAATTATGAAGCAAAAGATCTTATTCACAATTAGCTAACTAGACTGTAGCTTTGACTCGAGAGAAAAATAACTTACCTCAAATAGTTTGTGTTTATAGTATAGTTGAGTTCATTAGAAAATTACCCAAAAACATAAAACTACAACTACCAAATAACTGAATGGATTAAGAATGTCTACATAATCAAACTGCACGCACAGTTGAAACGTAAAATGCCAAATGGCCTTCAAATAACAACTTCCATTTATTATTTACCGACATACGCATCCCTGTAACCATTCGCTCAGGCCCAGCAAAGTTCCTCCAATAAATTTGCCATCAAAAGTGTAATTCAATTCACTAAAAACACAATTGAGGTATCAAAACTGAGGTTTAACATTGCAAAGTAACAGTTACAGAGCCCCACTCTACGTCACCCAGACGGACATACATCTATCACCAAGTTATCCAATAATCCTATTGTTTGACTAGCATTATTCAAGTAACAAACAGCTTAGTTCCCAGTACACCGCAATTGTACATTACGTAGGGTTGAAAAGTCACGATATAAGCAATCAATACAAAACCATACAAAACACATGCACGACAGAAATTGAATCCTGAAACAAATCAAGCAATTCACAAACTCGAAGATGGAATAAAAACTCACAAGCTTAATGGCGACCTCTTCATTAGTCTGAATATTAGTACCTGCAAAAGAAATCCAATCAAACAATTACGCTAAGCAACACGAAACAAATAAAAGAAAACAAACAAAAAATCCAAAATTACAACGACGAATTAAACAAACCAAGATAGATCTCTCCAAAAGACCCGCTACCGATCTTTCGACCCAATCGAAACTTGTTTCCAACACGTGGCTCCATCAAACCAATTTAGGATTGAAAACCCTAGCTCTACCGTCAAACCCTAACTAATATAACCGAAATATATCCAGAAAAATTCCAAAAAGAAATATAATTATCAACAAAAACACGACAGCACGCCGAATCAACCGCACCGACAGCCGACGAAAACCAGCAAATTTGTACGGGACGATGATGATTGAAGATCTAGGGTTTCGTATTTCTTCCCGAAAGAACCCAAAAAAAAAAAAATTAAGGAAAAGTTAGGTTAATGAAAGCAAGAGTTGGATTATCATCATCGCTCTCGCTCTTTCTCTTTCTCTCTCTAAAGACTTTGTTTTTCTCTCGCATTGGGGGTATTGATCCAATGGAAGCAATTACTTTGAACAGCGGACAATGTGTGGGTCTCCTTTTTCTTTTTCTTTTCTTTTTTGATTTAATTTTCGTATTTGAGGAGGGGCCGTGGAGAGAGAAATGCTTGACCACGCGTGTTAACTACGCGTGGCGAAACTTCTCAGTAAGAGGGGGAACCGAGAAGGTTTCGCGCCGCTGTCTGGCGTGGGCGCCCTGTCACGTGACTTCTATCCGAGCGTATTCTTCACGTGATTTATTTGCGTGCGTGTTCTTGATTTTACCTCTGCTTTCCAATTTCGTGGCCTTTTTCGTTTTACTCTATATATTCCTGGCCAGGTGGTGATTTTATACACAAATATCTCTGTGCTTTTCTTTCTTTTTTTTTTTTTTAATAAACTATGTGCTTTTCATTTATCAACTCAAGTTGATGCTTACTTCGAAAAGAAAAAAAAAAAAAAAAAACTCAATTTGATACTACCAAAAAAAAAAAAAAAAAAAAGCCAATTTGATACTATTTTGTTTTTCTATACTGTTGTTTGTCACAACCTTTTAGTCTTATTATAAAAAAAATAACTATTAATTTCTAATTTATGTGTTTCAATTAAAAAAAAAAAACCACTGTCACTATATTGAATGTTTTAACTATAACACTGACTAAAAAAGGATTTAAATTCATACAAATTTATTAAAATTGAATATTTAATGCATCATCTAATTTTTTTTAAATGTTATTTATTATAATAATTCAAATTTAAAGTATAATCATATTGAATAATGATCCTTACAATGGATATCTAAAAAATTATTTTTATATCATTAAACCAAGTTGAGTGATAATAAATTTCTACTCATATCATTCTAATAAAAAAATCTTTTGTAAATACATAAAGAGAATAAAAACGATAATACCTTATTTTAATGTTGTAACAAGGTACTCATACATCACTTAGAATTACTACAGTTCCAAAAAAAACACTTGAATTGATATATAAATATATATTTTGATAGTGGCGTCTTTTTAGCGGTCTAAAATAGGATATTTTAATATTATATTCGTTTGTTTTTTTGAAAAATATTATAATCGTTTTTTATTTGTTCCTTGTAAATTATAGGAGCAAGGAGTTGATGTAATTTTGTAGGATTTAATGAAAATGGAAAGTGTTTCAAAAGAAAACAGGAAAGGGAAAGTAATATTAGTGTTTATCCTTTATGTATTATGGAACCCATATGCGGCTCCTAGACTTTAATCATTGCATGTAACCTAATAATTATTGGTTGCCCAAGACAATCGCACCGCAACAGAGAGGACAGATGGTTTTTGCTTCTCCTTTCTCATTTTTCACTAGGGATGGCAATTTGAAATCTGATACGACGGATTGACACGAATCCAATACGAATATTACGACTTAGAGTTGAGCATTAATGGGTTGAATAAATTAACAGGTCAACCCGTCTAACCCGTTTAATAATTGTGTCGGGTTCGTGTTCGTTTAATTGTGTCACGGGTTGACTTGTTAAGAAGGATAAAATTATAATTTTACATTAGAGAGGTTTTTATGTAATTTTATTGATGGTATATATATCCTTTGAAAATCACAACCCTACCACTCCCTTTTCATTTCAACTATATATTTTTTATTTCTCTCCTGCAACAGCCGACTACCCACGCCTAAGCAGTAGTCGCGCGATCCACCGCCCACACACGTCGATCTGCTACCGCTGCGCTGTCTCGCCTCTGCCATCCAGCATCTTCTCCTCGCGCAACGTTGTCTCCTCGCAGCATCTGCTATTGTCGTCTCCTCCGCGTAGCTTCTTCTCACCCAACTGCGTCATCTCCTCATATCTGCTGTCGCCGTCACGCCGTGTCACCTCCGCCGTCTAGCATCTTCTCCTCGTAGCATCTGTTACTACCACGTCGTGTCGCCTCCTCGGACCTGTTACAGCCGCGTCGCGTCGTCTCTATCGTGCAGCTTATTCTCTCCACGCCGCGTTGTCTCTGTAGATCTGGTGCCACCGCGCCGTGTCTTTGTTTTTAATTTTTTATATTCATTTATGTGGATGTTTGTATTTTTATATTTTGGATGTATTTTTATGTTTTAGATTGTATTTGTGGATGATTGTGTTTTTATGTTTTGGATTGTATTTATGGATGATTTTATTTTAAGGTTTTTGATTGAATTTGTGGATGATTTTATTATTTTTTTTGAAATATGGATGGTTATATTTTTAGGATTTGAATTGCATTTGAGTATTTTAATGTTATTTTTTATTATATGTAAATTAAAATTTAAATGTATTAAATATGGTTAAATTTATAAACGGGTCAGTTTAACGGGTTAATTAAACGATTCGTAATTAAACGGGTTAATCGTGTCGTTTTCGTGTTGACCCGTTTATTATCGTGTCATGTTCGTGTCGACTTGAGTTTAACCCGTTTACTTATCGTAGTCGTGTCAAAAATTATCGTGTTGTGTCCAACTCGACCCGTCAACCTGGATTGCCACTCATATTTTTCACTGACAAGTTAATTCTATCATTAATATGCTTGATCTAAAATTATTAGAAGGTTTATACTCAAAATATCGATTTCTTACATTTTAAAATATTCAGATTTTATATTTAAATGATACGTATTTAACTTTAAATTGGTTTTTTATTAAAAAAAAAAACTTAAAATTATTTATGCTCATTACATCCAAACTCTATATTGATTATAATTTTATGAATGTATTGAGATTTTTAAAATAATAATAATAATAATAAGCGATAATAGTTAAAACTGAAACCGGCAACATTTAATGTTGATAGATCTCTTATTTACTTATTTATGTCTTAAGAAAATGGGTAAGTTACAAAAAATACTGATTTTTATTGTAAGATTAATTTCAATTAGCAAAACAATTTTTATAAAAATAATAATAATAATAAGAGAATTAATGGGATGAATTATCAAAACTTTAGGAAAGAAGAGAAAAATAAAGAAACTCTAGCCGTGCATTGAAAAGTTTATGCATATAAAGAGACGGAGAGAGAAGACAAACATGATTATTTTTCTTATTTGTTGATACATTTGGTGGGTTAGTTGTTAAGATAATATAATAAATGTTTAAATTCCACGAGTTTGGAGGATTCCCTGGCGAGACGTGAATATTGTATTTTAAACAAAACGATACCCGACACGTTAACCATATGATTTTTGCAATGATTATTAGAAGCAAATTTGAAACAAGAAAAATATTTTTCGTACTCTTTTTTTTTTATTTTTTTATTTTTAAAAAACAACAGATCCATGCAGATTCAAGTATTCTGGTCCTATCTTTTCAAAAAAAAAAAAAAAAAAGTATTCTGGTCCTATCTCCCATGTTGAGGCTAGTTTTATAGTCTGATTTCAATTTTAGTTCAGATACCGGTTTGGGGAGGTTCAATTAAATTAGGTTGAGCGTCACGGCCTCTTCCCAACTACTTCACTATTTTTTACAGTTTTATGTTTTATTTTTTATTTTTTATTGTCTAATAGCTATGATTGAGAGTTTGACGACTATTCGATTTCGACTAAATATATCATATCGACAATTTGACAATCTTGTTGATTATGTTTGATGGCATGACATTTCGTTAAGCAATTTGATGTATAAACGATAACAGAAAAGAATAAAAATAAATGGAAATAATATAAACAAAATTTTGATAATGAAGGCTCTTTCTTTTTCTTCTACTTTATTGTTATTATTATTATTATTATTTTTAACAATGAAAGCTCTTAAATAACGGTTTTCTTTTATTTAAGTTTAAATAATATTATTATTATTGCACCTAAAAAATAAGCTATTATTTGTCCACGTTTCAGAAATGGTATCAACATGTGTTAAAAAAATAAAAACAAAAATAATAATAATAATAAAAAAAAAAAAGGTATCCACCCCTTTCACATCATACCGGCAGTGTACACAAGAAGAATTGATTGTTAAAGTAGGATGCAGTTTGCAGTTTAAATTTAATTGTTAATAATTAATGTGTTTAAATTTTGAAATCAAAATACTTTGTAACACACTACTTTTAATAGAAGTGATTGAACGTTTTATTTGATCATAAATCAAGTGTTCAAAATTCATTTTTATCATAAAACACAATATATGAATAATTTTGTCTAAATTTAATCATTCTCTTTCCACCATATATATATGCACACACATATATATATATACACACACTTTGTAAAAATTGGCACGTATCCTTAAACGAAAAGGTGAATAAAAAAGAGTTATATTTTTTTTCTAAAAATGTTATATATTGATATATTGAAGGAATAAATATGAATCTAACTTTTTTTTTTTTTTTTTGACTCATTAACATGTTAACATGCATATCATCTTGTAGTAAGAGTGGTTGAACATTTCTCTTGATCATAAGACGTTAAGAGTTCAAATTTTACCATTGTTCTCCCCACCATAAAAGATAAAAAAAAATGATGATTTGTAAAAATTGACATGTGTCCTTAAACGAAAAAGGGAATAAAAAAGAGTCATTTTTTTCTAAAAAATTATATATTGATATATTGAATGAATAAATATGAATCTAATTATTTAATTATCCTTTTTGATTATTAGCAGGTTAATATGCACATCACCCCCTAAAAGAAGTGATTTAACATTTTTCTTGACCTTAAAATATCAAGATTTCAAATCATTTCTATAAATTTGATCGTCCCTCCTCTACCATAATATATATATATATAGAAAATGTTAACATTAATATAAAGCTATTTACGAATAAAGAAAACAAGGAAGAATAGCATTAATAGAACCAAATCTTTTATAATTACACTTGACACTGAATCAATATTTTCAAGTTTAAATGACACTTATAATGGTAAGCAAATGCTTTTACCCTGAAAAAGGTTGACATATTAGCTCTCTCTTTCTTCGTCTTCCACACCACACCACACCACCCCACCACCCCCCAACCCCCTCCTCCCCCCCACCCCCCCTCTCTTTTTTTTTTTTTTTTTTTTTCCCATTCTCTCTTAGTTCATATACAAATCCAACTTGCTCTTCCTCTCTCTAAAAATCACAAACACAAAACGTAAGGTGTCATCTTGATAAATATCATTTGGTTCAAGACTTGAACATCTCACTAGGATTAATGTCGTTGTGCAGTGACTTAGGAAAGTTTTCAAAAGTTTGGAAATTTTTGTTAGTTTAAAGTTGTAATATAACACGAATTAATGTTAAAATAGTTTAGATACAATACTAATGAAATGCCAAGCGAACTTATGCATTTGTATAATTATGTCAAACATGAAGGATTTTGTTGAATTTGCCCTTCTAAAATGGAATAATAACCTTACGATGTCATAATTGCAACATCTTGGCTCAGGCATGATGGGCTTTCTTAGTCTTTCGAGATGACTTAGGCCCATTTGGTATTACTCATGAGAAGTTAATTATGATTATTTAATAATTTTAATATAAAAAGAGTGTCTGATCAAAAATTTAAAAGTGATTATTTAATACTTTCAAAAAAAAAAAAGTGATTATTTAATAATTTAAATGGATTTGACAACAAATTTAAGAAGCATGTGGAGAGTTATCTTGTAAAGTGATTATAAAATAATTTATTTGTGAGATTTAATGAATTTTTTAAATGACCAAATTATACCCATTAATTTTAATAAAAAGATATTTATATCCGAATCTTAATTATATTGAATTATATTTATACCAAATATAAAGTAAATTATTTATGTCTATTTTGGATATTTTATAAATTCCCAGCAGTTAACATAAAATTTTCCAAAGATATAGACTATTTTTAACAATTTTAACAGTAAAATTAACCAAACACTAATATGATTAACCACTTTAAAGTAGATTATTTCTTCACCACAGCTACAAATGATTATTTTAAAAGCTACGCTAAATTAAATTGGCCCTTAATTACCTATGTTTATTTTCCGTCCTTGGATGTTACCAACTAATATTGACTTGTTTGTTGTTTGTTTTTCTTTTTTAAAGACAAATTTCCACTTGTTGAAGTATACCAAAAAAAATAAAAAATAAAAAAATTGACTTGTTGATTTGAAGTCCTGATGTTTCGCGGTTTTATTTAAATCCAACCTAACAAGCATGATAGCGGTGTTAACCTAAAAGACAAGGACAAAGAAATTTTGTATATTGTTACAAACGTTAGAAGGACTTTGCTTGTTTCTATATAAGGTAGAAGAACTACCGTATCTGCATTTTATGATTTTATTCATAAATATGAAACTTAAACACATGATATATACAAAGGAAACTACTCTCATCAATCGCTTGTAATGTGAATGTTTAAAAAATTGATTTATATGCTACAAATTGCTTATATATAGATAATGAAAATGGAAAATAGTGATAATGAATAGAATTCTCTTAAAAAAAACGATAAATATAACTTTGAACCAACCACATACACCGGCATATATATAAATAATTTTTAGGACCTGTTAACTTTGTCCTTGCATACAGATTACAATCTAACTAAAGTTTAGCAATTTAGCTGATCAAAGCTTAACTCCACAAATGTTAACCCCTCTCCACAAAAGAAAATCTATACCGGTAAAGTAAAAGAGAGAGAGAAAATGAGCTTGACTAGGAGTACTAGTACTATCTTTTTCTAACATGCATATGACTGATCTAATTGATATAATTTTACGGGTTAAAGAAAGAAGTGCCACACTTGCATTTCCATCCTTCAGGGCTCGTAATTGGCATATTGAAGTCCCATTTTATCAGAAGTAGTTGGTATTTGAATGGCCTCACATGGTACGCAGCCTTGGCATTTGTGGTTACAGCTTGGTGGTCTTGACCCTAGTCTGCCCAGTGCTCTGTGTGTCTCTTCTACATTTCCATCAATTCCTGCTTCCCACTTGTTTTTAATCCCCAGTCCCTTAAAACACACAAATGAAAACATCAGAAGATAATTCATGAAGAGGGACAGAACCAAAGTTTTTAGTACCTGTTTCGAGTGAGAGGCAGCCTCTGGGAAATGTGGGATAGGATCTGCTTGAATGAGTATTGAAAAATAAAAAGCAAGTAAGTTAACACCCAAAGCAGAAAGAGACAAGGTTTGAAAGGGAAAAGTTGTGAGAATCTCAAGCTATTTTACACCATATTAGTACAGGAAAAAGTTAAAAGTTAGCCTTCTAGGTAAGTTGGAAAATAATAAAGGAAGAATGGAAAAGAACAGAAAGGTGAATCAGAATCAAACTAGTGGAAAGCGCATGCAATGCCATACAAGTTTAAAGAAACATATGCTAACCTTTTTCTATATATATTTTTTTTTTGAGATAGAAACATATGCTAACCTTGGTGAGGAAAAGCTTGTGATGACTGAGGTCTGCTTGTTACAGGAACCAAACTCATTATCTCCAAAGTTGCTAATACCAGAAAATAGAATGTTGTTCTCTTCATCGTATATGTCTTTTTCCTTCAAAAGGTGGCGATGAATAAGGGAGTTATCTTTATGCAGCCTTTTACAATTCAAAAGGCCAAAACCATGACTGTTGAAATGGAAAAGCAGGTAAAGAGGGACAGTACAAGACTAACAATTAACCTTTCTCAAAAGCAAGCCAGAGAACCAACCAACTAATATATTGATGGTATTCCCTGGCTCTCTCAGAGTCTCTCACCCTCTCTTTGCGTCAACTTTCTTGGTGAATGGATCTTGCTTCTGAGACAAGTGATTCTGCCTTCTTGTCAAAAAAGTGAAACCCTTTCTCCTGTTATGACAACTCAATTGAACTAAAACAATTTGAAATTAGAGACAAGAAAAAAACATTGTGACTTGAAAAGAGTTTTAATCAGTATTTTAACACTGAACTTTCTCCATCTCACACTCACATCATTACAGTTTAGAAGCTCATCTAAACTTGTGCTGGAAGTTGTCTTGTCCTGAAAAACAGTTCCCATTGGCTCTTTAAATAGGCGCATACAACACCTCATACACAATACTTGCAGAATTTGGTATAAAACTTTAGGTTTCCTTGACTGCTGAGCCTCTTCGCTTTAGTCTCTGGCTCCAACAAAAGAAAAAGTACTTTTTGGACCGTTTCAAGTTTCGCCCCTCTATCTATTTTAAGTTATAATTAATATTTTTCAAAGATTGTATAATAAATTAATAAAATAGTTGGAACCCAATTGAAGCAATTGAGAAGAACTCAATTGAAAAGTGAAAAAAATGGAAGGAGGGCTCTGAAGCATGATAATAATACAATATTGGTTAGAAATAAATATAATACTTAAGGTTGGGTCAATATAATACAGGTGGGTTGATAGAGAAAAGACGAGGGGTCCCTCTCCATCCGGAACCATCAACTAGTTAGGATCAAGAGGGATGTGGTGGGGCGATTGAGGTCAGCTGAATGATCAGTCCCAATCACTGAAATGGACTCAGTGACTCACATCATTATCTCATCACCAATATTTGGAGTTCTTAGCAGTAGTTTATGACTTAGCTTTGCTGGATGGAAATTCTGGAAACAGGCTTGATTAAAAGTGGAAATTTAATTTGACCACAGTAACAGCTCGTATTCAGGAAACAGTACACAGAAATCTTTAATGAACGTCTGGGCTTCCTTTTGCCATGATAAAGCAGTTTTGGACAAACCTCCTCATACCAACCTAACCTTTGAGATTCTTTCAAAAAAAAACAAAAAAACCTTACCTTTTAGATTAATATATATATATGTAGAGTCAGAGATTTGTCATCATGCATGCAAAAGGAAGTGGGAAAAAGTCTGTGCATGTACCGTGTCCGGTCCCCCAAAGAAGGCCTATGGGGCGGTGCATAGAAAGAGAGAGCCAGCCCTACTCGAACCACGAAGGAGCACTCAAGACGACACTTGTTCACGATGACGAGACCTACAAGCAAAATCAAGACTATAGACGTCTTTGTTTGAGTATAACTGAAATTTATAATTTATTCACGTATCAGTTTGAGAGAAAATATTAGCGAACATCTCTGGGTCTGGTCTCCACAATATATACTGGGTTAAATTCAAAAAATTTAAATAGCCAGATAAAATTTTAATAATAATATTCAAATACAAATTAAAAGAATAATATAAATCATTGCTATCAAAGCTGAATACTGAAGTGGGATATAAATAATTACTTTCATAATTGAAAAATGACTATTCTGTGAAAAGAATACTAACACTCACACTACTATCACAATTTAAAGATGATTACTTCTATTAAGTAAAGACTTATACTTATACCTTATATTTTTATAGAATAAGAGTAAAATTTAAACCATTGACCTAGATAGATACTCAATTATTTCTATTAAAAAATGATGTGTATCATAATTGATATTTTGACTTTATAAAATATGTTTTATAGGATTTGAATTTTATCATAAATAAAAAGACATACTAAATCATAATGTCCAATAATATAAACATATTAGTTGTTATTGAATTCATTTGTTAATTAGTTAAAATAATTAAATCATCGTATCAATAATTGAGACATAAATTGTGTGACATTATAGTAAGCTGACATCATTGTATTTTAAACCAGGGAACTCTACGTGGGTGACTGTGTGACGTGTCTGATAATTGCTTGCCCCTACAATGGCTCTACTTGGGTAAATAGACTCAGACTGAGCAGCTACACAGATACAGCAGTGATCAGTCCCTATCTAACTCGGGATTGCCAAGGCATTAATGTTCTTTTGCATGTTTTTTTTTTTTTTTAAATAGAAGGTAGTATTATTTATATCCCTTCCTTTAATTAATACATAACTTAAATTTTTTTGTTCAATATATTCTAATTTTAAAAAATTAAAATAAATTAATTAAATTATTTTTTAAAAAATAAATTCTCTCTTATATATTATTTAAATATAATAAATAAATTTAATTTATTCGTTTTAATATTAAAAAATTAGAAATTATTGGTTATAAAAATTCTTTTTATATGTATATATATATATAAAGGGACTACTTTAATCAAATTTTCTAACCTAAAATAGTCGTCGCAATGATTTGCTCGTTATAATGTTTCTCTGACCCCCTTCAACTCATTATAAGTTGGTCAAACAAACTTGGAATTTGAGCGGAGATGAATTTGGAAACAAACATATAATTTAGCAAGGTGATTAATGATATCTTTATTTCTCTTTACATCAAAGAATAAACAAAACCCAAAAAAGACGCGGGCATATTTGGCTCAATTAAGCCATAAAAAATAGAAAAAATGAACGAACTATATCATGAAAAACAATCAAGTTAGTCGCCTCTATTTGTCTCTCCTTGTGAGATTTGAGCACCAGGGGGTGCGTGCCTTGGTGATAAATGGGCCTAACTAGCAGCACATATTGGAGTCCTTGGGCTTGGAAGGCCCATGTATGCAAGCCTCGGTGAGAGCCGGACCTTTGGACTGGGCCGTGGAGAAGGAATTGGGCCATATTGTAAAACCGGCCCATTAACAATACGAGGTGATAGGTTCACCTGTTCCAATGCTCTGGACTGTAAATCCGTAGGATAGTCCCGTACACAACCGATCCGGGGCCCGGCACCTGTGGTCCACTTGCAGGACAAGCGTTTGGACGAATCAAACAACGGTGGTTTACCGTCAGCATTAGTTTTTTCCTCTTGACGAACGGTTCCGATTGTAGTCGGCTTGATGCTTTTGTCTGCATGGGTTTTATTTGTATCTTTCGATTGTTTAGTTACATCCGGGCCCACCGTAGTCTCCGGTTTTGATTTTGCAACGGTGGCTACAACTGAAGGATCGTCATCATCTATTGAACATCTCTGCAATGACAGAACAATAAAAGCAACATCAGTCGTCGTCTTGTCCAGCGAACCCACTCCTTAAATTATACATAATAGACGTATGCAACAGCTAATTTTAAATGATACACAATGGGGTTTTCACTTTTCAATAATTATTTTTCACAACAACACTCTTATCAAAAACATTATAGAAGTATTTTTCACAAAATTAAAAAAAATAAAAAAAAAATTGTAGAAGTAATTAAATGGGAAAATGTAACAACGTACCTTAACACTAGTGAGATCAACATGGTTCTCTTCAAGGAAGCTAATAAATTCCTGGAAGTTCTCTTCTGTTGGGAGATAGTGACCACTATATGGCCATATAGCCTGAAAAAGTAATTAAAGAAACAAAAAAAAGTTACACAATGATTCATGAATGCTTATTAAAATATTATACAATAAGATATGCATATATACATATATATATATATATGTATGTAAATGAGTACCTCAAGAATTCCCTGATGTGCTACTAATCTTCCAGCGGCAGTGGTGGCGCCACCGGCTAGAAAGCTGGAATGTTGAAACTGGCCTTTCTTTTTTTGGCCCACATACAAAGCCCTAGTTGTGCTCAGCACAAATATCCATTTCGAACCCTCTACGGTTTCAAGTGCCACTCCACTTTGCTTGTATACAAGCTTTCCATCTATAACCATTATTTCATATGCTTCTCTTTCTTTCTGTTAAGAAAATAAAACAACCAAATATTAGAGATAAAACATTGCACTCACATCACATAATAATAGTTATTACAGCATGTATATGTGTTGGTCGTTAGTCGACTTACTGGTCCGAGATATTCGATGCACTGGCGTTGAAGAACAGTCCTGGGGCATTTCTCCAGATTTACTTCTTTGCCATTTCCAACATCCAACCTGAGTAGTACAAAGATAAGGAGTAAGTTTAAGTCACCTAACAATACAAACACAGTAAAAAACAATGGGCATTTTCAAATGTTAATTAAATAAATTTGGAATTTGAAAAATTACCAGTAAAAAAAAGGTTGGCTGCTCTCACTATCAAACCAGACATCATAGTACATGTGTAGATTGTGTCCATACCGATGCCGTGGATCAATCTGCTTGACACATTTAAAGAAGAATATTAATCCAAATATCACTAGTAAGAAAAATTACAAAGTGCATGTAAAAGTATGTATTAAAGAACTTACAGCTTCAAGCCAATGTTGTAAGGCTAGCTTTTGAGCCTTATCGTCCTTGGACAAACCTTTTCCAACCTGCCCAATAAAGCATATATTAATATATGAGGAGGATTATTTTTCTAGAAAAACATGAGGAGGAAGATAGATGAAATTAAGTTCAGTGTTTGATGTGTTTTTTGTGAAGTACCTTGGCTGCTCTTGTCCTAGCCCTTGCCCACCGTGACACAGCAGTTTCCGGTTTCTCGATATTGAAGAATGACACCGAACTCCGTTTTAGAGCTGCGAAATCTAATGCCTTCCACCTGTATAGATATATACAATCATCCATCAATTAAAACCAATTAAATCATTGCAAAGACATAATAATATATATATATATATGGCTACGAGACTAACCAGAGTTCCTCAACGACCACTGCACAATCTGCAAGGTTTCTTCGAGTCCGGTAGCTCTTGTAAACCTTTTGAAGCTTAACTGCTGCTGCATCAAGCTCACTAACCGGTCTTGGATGAAAACAGTATCGCTGGTTCAGGAAGAGAAAGTGCAGGCATTGGTTTGCGCATCAATCCATTATTTGATGGACCCACATGTTGATCTTTGGCTTCAACTCGAGTCTTGAATGAAAGGTTGGTTTCAAGCTCTACATTTTCAGGTCTGAAAGTCTTCAAGCTTCTTGAATTCTCAGTTTTGATCTCATCGGAATCGGTTTTGGTTTTTGGGCTTGTGATGGTTTCTAAATCAGTTTTCTTGAAGCTATTAACTCTCACGGTGACCCCTCCATCTTTAGAATTGAAACTGATGTCGTATGCCAAACTAAAGAACCGATGTTGTACAGTTTCCTCCCAGGATGATAACAGTAACGAAAGAGATAAACCCATAGATTTTTAACCACCGACAATAGACTTCAAATATCTGAACCAAGGCAAATTTACAACTGGTCAACATATAATTAATAAAATTTTGTTAATTTAGAACTAATACAGAAATTATTGATGAAACTAAATTAAACTCTTAATTTTATTATTTCAATATTTGTCGTATACATTTGATTCACTTTTTTGACACCACTTTTTTGACACTAAAGCTTTATTGTGACAGTTTACCCAGATGTGTTGAAATACTCCCCTAGATTCTTTATCAAGTAATAGGAGCTAGATTGTGACATAAATCAATACCCAGACAATTAAAGATAAGAAAAGCAAACGTAAAAGTAGAACACAAAAAACATGCAAGAACCTAACTCCAATTATTGAACAAAAGACAATAAAACAATACAACAGAATTTATTTACATGTATTTTATATAAACTGATTAGAACTAATCATTGAACTATCACTGTAATCTCGAATCCCAGTTCTACCCTTTATAAATTCACGGAAATTAAAACCGGGTATCATAAGCAATCTATGATCAATGTTCTTTTTACCTGTAAAACACAGAACCAGTACTTGCAGTCGTTTTGCTCTCTCTTGTTGAGAAATTATCAATAGAAAAACTAGGGAAACCAAACCCCTTCAAGTAACAGCTGTTTTTCTTTGATCTTGATTGCCCACCGTATATATAATAGCACCTCCTATAAGACAAAAACTAGTCCAGTGCTAGACCTTAAAAAAAACGTGCCAAGCGTACAGATTGGGGCGTAGCAGTCTTTGAATTTCTAGTATGCAATTTAAACAGTACCTGATTGCTTTGAATGGAAACTTCTTAGGTGGGTGTTCGATTCAAGGCTCGGTTTTCCAGGTTCAAAAACACTACCGGTTCGATGAATTCAAAACTTGAACTTTTGAATTTCTTTTAAGACTCTCTGTGTTGGTTGTGAAACCGGCCTTTTAAACAGCTTTTTTTAAGTGAGAAAAGGAGCGAGAGAGAGAGAGAGGAACAATCGGTCAAAGAAAGTAAGCCTGTTGTGTGCTTCCATGAAAAAACACAAAATCGGTTTAAAAATTTCCACACTTGGATATTTATTCTTGTTTATTTTTCCTCTTCAGAACAGTCAACAGCTATTTGGTCATGTCTTTGGTCATGCACACGCGCCTCTTAAAGTTCTACTCACTGTTGCTGCTGTTACTGCATTTATTTTCCCGTGTCTTTATTGACCTATATTAATCACATGAATTACATATTATATCGTCGTGCAAAGTTTTAAATATGCCGAGTGAGAATTAAAGAAATAACAGCTGACAAATGAGTGTTTTATGAATAATACTTTGGTTAGAAGAGTAAATGCGCGCGATCAAATTACATGTTTGTTGTCACACGACACGAGGACCAACGTTTATCAGTGACTTTTGATAGGCAGTGTTTCCTGGCAAATGCTGATGGGTCAACTTAGATTGGTCAAAAATCAAGACCATTGATCAATGGAATTTGTGTTCCGATGTTTGATTTGATTTTGCTTTTGAACTAGTTCGTCGGTAGTTCATCCGATGGGAGATGAGACTTTTCAATGCTTTGCCTGTCAAGATGGTCAAAAATCAAGGCCATTTGATTGAGCTTTAGATGATTGTTTGATCTTTTTATCAAAAGATTTAATAATATTGAAATTTATTGAAATACTGATTAAAACTTAAAATTTAAATGATATTTCTATTTTATCTTTAAATGTACTATAAAATTATTTATTTTTTAGTTTTCAAAACATTAGTTGTTTTATAAATTTAAAATAATCTAAAAATTAATAAATTAATATTTATATATTTTTTATTAATTGTTATAAAATTTTATTTATAAATTGATAAGTAATTTTAAAAAAAAAAAAAACTATTAATACGTGACATATCACTTATTAAGTGACATATTAAATTGACATTTTATATCCCCTTTGAATATAAATTAAAATATTCAATATTATTGTTGATCTGACAACCAGTCCAACATTAAATTAAATTCAGTACAGAGTTGTTGTGGACACAATTCTTGAATCACCAAAATTAGTGGGTAGATTATAAATGGAAGACCGAAACTGATATTTGACCAATTAATATACTTCCATTAAGCAAATAATGTTTCTCAAAACAAGTTTTTCTGCAATAGTTCTAGTCGTCTGGAAAATCCGTGCCTCTGACTGTTATTATCTTGACCAACCAGCGTGTAATTAAGACTGGTAAGGCGTGTGCTTCCAAAATTAAAAAACCTACCTTCTTTCAAGTGAAGTCCGTTTAATCTCCGGACTCCAGCTCACACGGATAGATGGTCTTGAATATCTGAAGTAAAAAATAAACAGCAGTCACCCACGTGACATTAAAAAATAGATTTAGTTGATTAGTTTCATTGTTATTAACAAGCCCATTTTAAAAAGGTATCAATTAATGTTTCAAAAAAGAAAGGTATCCATTAAACTTTTTTCTGGGAGGAATAAATGTTATAAACTTACTATTTCGATCACATTTTTTACATGAAGTCGACTGTTTTAATGTCCCTAAATCCTAATACGTTTCTCTTTTGTTATGACTTTTATAATTCAAATTAATAAATTATGAAAATATATAATTTTAGATTTTTTCAGCTGAAAATGGCAAGAAAGTGGTAATAAAACAGATTTGAAGAAGAGCGAGGTGTCCACTGCACTAGCTTTGCCTTTGTTCACAGGTGTAGGTTTCGACGCTCATCGATTAGAAATAAAGAGCGGCAATTTACTCCATTATTTGTGGGTTATCATATATTTGAGGTGGGTTGCTCATTCTTATTTTTTAGAGATAATTATGGGATTGTATTTTAAAATTATATCCTAATTAATTTTTATTATTATATACAACCGTATATATTTAAAAAAAAAAAAAAAAAAGGAAAAAAAGAAGAGTTTGAAGAAGTCATCTCCGTTCGTACATAAAGGTTAGAGGAGGTCGTTGAGTAAATTCATCTACCATGCCAGCTGGGGCAGTTGACTTGTAGATAGTGTTGATGTGTACCGCACTTTATTCCTTGCATCGCACGCATGAAGACGTTAACGAATGCCAACGTAAGGAGAAAAACTTAAAAATGGGCGTCTTCATGTTCATATCACGAACCCTCTGTCTAAATCGGACCGGTAAAATCATCTATAATGGAATAATAGTTCACACATATCAATAACATCGCACTTTCTCAAATTTTATCTAAATATTTTGTTAAAATAATATTATAAAATAATTTATAAAAATCAATTTAATTATAAGATGATATATTAATAATATAATAATTATAAATAGTTATTATATTATTTAGATAATAAATTTAAATAAAATTTTAGAGAATGAATTTGTCCGTATAATTACATACATGCTCCAAATAAGTAGAACAAATGGAATAGAGGGTACAAAATTGTCTTCAAAGACAGAGAAAGAGAGACGAGGCCTGACTGTGACTCCTGAGCCTGACTGCGTCACTTCAATTGGGTCAGTGCTGCATTTATGGCCCAATATACCACGACTCAGTCCTGTAAAGGTTGTTATCATTACATGTCGTGGTTTTTTTTTTCGTTTTGAGGAGATCAATTCCCAGTCATGCGTGGGTTCATGCATCCTGCCAATTTTCAAGTCGTCCATTGAATTGAGCGGGGTCTCTTCTATGAACCAAATAATCTTCCATCTTCACATTCACCCACCTTATTTCATTATAAGTTTTCTTTCTTTCAACTCATAAAAATAATAGAAATATAATCTTAAATACATTTATTGTAAATATTGATAATTTAAGGTTATATAAACTCTAGCAATTAAAAAATTGAATTTAAATTTGCGATTTTAACATCTATATATGCAGTTGCTTTCACTCAATCTAAGATTACTAATGGATAAATATTGAAGTTATAGATTTAAGTTAATTTTTTAAGTTAATGTAGTCAAATAGATTTTAAAATGAATTATGAATATGCATTTTATTTTTAAAAAATATTTCAAAAAGATTTATGAGTACTAAATAGTTTAACACAATCGAGTTGAAAAACATCTTTTTCTATTTGACCCGTACAAACACCTCCACATTATAAAATTTAATATCAATTTTTTTTTGGGTGGTGTTAATATATGCCTAAGAACATATGTTAATACCCATAAATAATCATGTGAAAGAAAAAGAATGATGAAGATAAATAAATAAATAGATATATCATTGGTTGTTTTGAATTAAAATCCCAAATTTCTAGCCATGAACCTGTGTGCTTTTAGGCACAGGTTAACACTACTCTTTTTTATATTAACATTGTACAATGTCTTAACATGATCTATCAATGTGGCTATAAGGCATAAATGAGCATCATTTGTTTTTTTATCTGAAGACTGAAGATCGAATAGTGACTGAAACCTAAAATCTGAATGATATGTTTTTTTTTTTTTTTTTCTTTACATTTGAATGTATAGTAATCATATTTGTTTTTTAAAGTTAAAATTGTCTGAAAACTAGTAATTTGACATTTATATCCTTTTACTATTAGTTGTTATGTAACTTTATTTAATATAATACAAACAATTATAATAAATTATTTAGCAAATGCTAAAACACTTTTATGTATATATTAATAACATTTTTATTCATAATTAAAATATGATTAATTATTACAGTAAAATATTTTTTAAAAAAATTATATATACATAAATAAATTATTATAGTAAAGTAATTAAATAAAAATAAATAAAATGGTATTAAATTGAATTACTATTGTTATATATTTAAATAAAAATAATATTGAAAAAAATATCATTAAAATGAATATGTATAATGTAAAATTAGGTCAAATTTAGAAATATGTTTGTTGAAGTATTAAAAGAAATTTTTATAATGTAAAATTTATTATTTTGGGAATGATAAAATTGAAATAATAAATTTATAAAATCATTAAGTGATTTGTTATTCAGTGAAAAGTCAGAAAATATAGCTTTTTATTTTTAGTGGTTTTAAGTGGTTTGACTACTTAAAAAAACAAACAGAAATCACTTAATTGGTATAATTTAGCACCATTAAGTGTTAAGTACAAAAAACAAACGACCCCTTACTATAGTTCTTTTTTTTTTTTTTTTTTTTTTTTTGTAAATGACTATAGTTCTTATTATGGGTTAGTAAAAATGGTGACGGATTAGCTTTTATTTTATTTTTTCCTTCAATTCTATAATCTACTTAACAATTTGGATTTTGATAGTACTAAAGTATCAAATCAAGGGGGAAAAAAATGCTCCAAAGTATGTACATTAACAAAAATGCCTTACAAAGAGATGAAAGCCCTTCTCTTTCATCCTTTATTTCGCTTTGTTCTTTATACATCAATTTACTAAGGATAGCAAAAAGGGTTCATGTAGTGGGATGAATTGAATTCGATTCAACTAATTTATGAATTCAACCAATATGACATGAATTTATTTAATAAACGTGTCAGTATTTTTGAATTCAACACGAATTTGTTTATAAACGGATGATACGATACAACATGATTAATTCGTTTATTATTTGTATTATAAAATATTCAAACCCATTAATCTATCAACTCGTTAATTCGTTTATCTATTTTACTTGTTTAACCCGTTTAACCAATTTAATTTAAATAATATTTTGACCCTATTAATATATAAATGTTACAACTTGACCCTTATAATATATAAATATTATAATTTGATTCTATTAATCGTGTCGACCTGCGAATCTGTTAAGCAAACCCAATTCAATTAATTTAATAAAAGAGTTAAGCAGGGTTAACACGATTATGATACGAATTCCTGTAAATCAAACCCACACTCATTTATTTTTTATGTATTCATGTTGACTCGTTGTGTTGTGATCCAAATTGTCACCCTTAATTCTTACATTCTCTCTGTACAATACCATTTTTTTATTAAAAAAAAAAAGAGAACTTATTTTAGTGTTTATAATTGTGATTTGATTTGTTTTTTATGAAAAAAAAAAACACTTCAATATATAATGGTGTCGCCTTAGCATTTTAAGATAATGACCATATAGATTTAAAATTTTAATTATACGAGAGGTTCATGCTATTATGTAAGAGACTTATGCCACATACTATGATTTTAGACTTATGTCATATGCTATTATATAAGATAAAGCATTTTCTCCTTTTTTTTTTTTTTTTGTTTGGTGGCAATTGAATTTGATTTGTTGTTTGAATCCATAATATATTTTAATAAAATTTGGGTGTAGATTTGTAGGATTTAAATTAAAAGTTCAAAACAAGATAAATATAACAAGAATAAAACTTGAAAATCTAAAAAACAAGAAATTAAGAAATTAAGCCTTGAACAAAAAAAAGTTACTTAATTTGAGAATTATGATGTGTCTGGAATGATTTTTCGTTTAGAACTTTTATGAGTAGATTTTTTGGAGTTGAGCTTTTACAAAACAAACCTCTAGCAAAAAGTTTAATGTTGTTTGGTTGTATACTTATAAAATGATAGTGATTTAAGATATCACAAATAGGTGTTTGAGAAATAAAATTTAGTTTTGTACTTCCAAAAAAAAAAAGGTTTTGCGTTGAAAAAGGATTTTTTTTTTTAATTTTCAAAATTAAATAAGAATATTTAAGACAATTCATGTATTTTTTTTTTTTAAACGAAAAAACTCAAAATGAGCTTATTTGAGTTTCTCATAGTTAGTGTTGTAAAAATTGCAAGAAATCAACAAATTTTTTATTGATAAGATGCTCATCGGCATACTGTCAATCCGATAAGAGTGAGATTAATGATTCAAAATAGGATAGACTAGTCAATATATTTTTAAAATTTTTGTTCTATAAGTACAATGAACCATAAATATAGTTATATATAGTTTAAATGCTCGAACCATCGTAGCCTATCATTACTACAAAATCTGAAGGAACAAAAAAATCGCGAGTCGTGGTCATGGGTATCCAGGTGGTGAGTAGCACTTTTGTAATTTCTCCTTTTGCCGATTCCTGTTAATTCAAAATTTTCAGATCAGATCAGATGGTTGCCGAAATCCATGGCATGACATCACGTGATGTATGAGTGAGAAGTATATCATATCCCGTATAGATTGTCACTTTTGTACTCGTTTTGATGACATATGATCACGATTTCGTAGTGGGCCAAACGCCACTTAGTACAAATCGAATCTGGCACACAACAAAACATCGATTCTAATTTACGTTCTCTGTCACACTCTCAATCGAAACGTACCAAACTCATTAACGACCGTCACATCCAAATTCCAAAATCTAAACAATATCTCTTCGAAATTCGCACTACCTTCAATGGAACACTCAACAAGCACTCTGCCAGGTACATCTCCGACAGATTATGATTATCCAACTCCATCACTTTTCTATTAGGCTATTAGCTATTAACGATATCCCCTGATTTAATTTGTATTCGTTGTTTGTTTCCTGCATTTATTTTCAATCTAATGATTTACTTTTAAATTGGTTAGCGGTGTGTGATTTGAATTGAAAACGTGTGTAATAATATACACCAGGAGGATTCTGATGGATTAATTTGTTTTAGATTCAAAGGCCTTCTTTTTTTTTCTTTTTTTTTAATATATATTATATTTATTTATTTTTTATGACAGTTTATTAGCAACAACATTGAACAGATCTTGTTGGCTTTGATGATTCATCGTGTTATATATAAAAATATTGTTGAAATTGATCATTTCTGATTCCAACCGTGTCTTGTCATTATGTTAGTGATATGCCATTTGAGTTTAAGGAATTGAGATTTGAATCTGACATTTTCATATATAATCTGGTAGATAAAGATAAAGTAGCATTGCAATGATAAAACAAATAGAAATCACAAAGAAACTCACTCTATGCCTGACGGCGTTGATGGAAACAATCCATAGTGCTGACAGGCGCCTCATCTGTCGGATTAAGTACAGAAGGAGAATTGAGGATTTTGCTTAAAAAATTATTGGATTTATTACCTTATCGCGATTAAGTGATCTTATTCAACAATTATAATAATTGGATTAATTTCAATAATCACTCTTACAACTCATCAAATAAATATAATTATTCAACCAGTAAGGTAGTCAAGCCTAAAATTATTATTAAAAAAAATAAAGTTTCAAATTATTCGGGCTTTGACTATCTTACTAGGTTAGGTAACCTTACGTCCTTACTCACAATTACATCAATTGGATTGATTGTAAGAATGATTATTGAAACTAATCTAATACTTGTAATTGATGGATAAAGTTATCCAACCAGTAAGGTGATCAAATCTTTCAAACTAATTAATAATAGTTTTGAGTACTTTTTCTCCCTGAATGTTAAGTCAATGAAAATTTTATCCTGGAGGGATTTTGTTTGGTTACTTGCTCATGTTGTTATGTGATATTAATATACAGAGATTAATTTGCAATTGTTGATTCTGTATTTGTTTTATTGCCATTTCATTAGATTATATTCACAATTCTTTTGTTTGTGTTACAACTGCTGTGAAATCATCACTTGCCATTATGTCATGAATTTTGCGGCGTTTCTCTTTATTTGCTTCAAAGGCGTGGGGCTAAATCTTTAGTCTTGTAAGTGTTTTGTCTGTATAGGCGACGAAGTCAAGGCTCCCAATTTAATCGAAAGAGCCAAGGAAGAGATTGAAGCCATTGTGCACCATGCGAAGTCATCACACCGCCGTCACAAAGAAACTCATGGAAGGAGGGATGACATCGATGAGAACACCCCCATCGATGAAGTGAAAGGACCAAGCGTTTTTCAACGAGCAAAGGAAGAAATCGAAGCACTTGTTGAAACAATCCATGCCAACAATGAATCAAGCAATTATGTCTCTCCGCCTAAGGAGGGAAGAGGCTTCTGGTCCTCTATTGGAAGGTGGCTGGAAAATGTATGCTGTCCTTAACATAGCAAGAGAGATTAACATCAAGTTTGTATGTACAGGTCTGATGTTCTTGTTGATTTGTTAATAATTCAACTACAGGATAGATATGAGACAGGATTATGGACAGTTTTGCTTCTCATTCATTACGGTTCAAAGTGTGAAGTCATTCTTGTTTTCCGTTTCCATTTCATTGCTGTATGGTGTTGTGTGGAGGGCATATGTAAGCTAAAAGTTGATTCTCTGGTTTTTCTTTGTCATTTGTGTGAATAAACATATCGGGACTGGCAGCTGGCTGTAGGCACCTTTGGTTAAAACGCCACGTCCCCATGCCTCATGGCAAGGTTTTACACCCGGCAATAACAATCACACACACGCCCCTTCCCCTATTTTTCGCCCCACCAATTTATGTGAGTAGGCCCTCAACCCTCGTGTGGACCGATCTCTCTAGTATGGGAGCAATTTTTAGGATCGTGTCATTAATATTCTATCCCAATAATTTTCTGATCAATCCCAGTTATATATATATTTATATATCAGGACTGAAGTTCTCATAAGTCTAGCCCGTGGCATTGTGATGAGTACTGATAAATTAGTTTGGTCATACACTTGGATTTATAAATTATCTACCTCAATATCAAACACCCAGTATTAGGTATATTTTAAAATTCCAATGCATAAGATCATTGCATTGAACTTGCCTAAAACGGATGGTCTTACTACTCTGCATTGTAAGATATTTGATAAAACTATCCGCAGTTCCTTATAAAAAACTCCATTGCGGCGCCCACTATGAATATAATCTGACCACAAATTCTAAACTATCCCATATTGTGGTTAGTTACCTTCTCTGTAATTATCCTGATGCATCACTATCCTTAAAACAAGCTATTTGTCATTTTCTGGGCATATCTTCAAAATTGGAGACCAACATTAAATACTGGTTACTGCCTTAGTCCTGATCATTGAAACTGCATTAACTCTGCCTTTTCCCATTTTAATTAACCGTAAACTTTACTCTTTGAGGTCACCTGTCACTCCTTTTTATTATGGTCAATTGTCAACTGTGAACCTCATATTGTTTACAGCTCAGACCTTGAACGTTTCTTCACCTTTATTGTCTGTAACTTCTGTAACTCTACCCTTAATACTATTTTGTCTCTTATCACTTTACTATGTTGAAGGTAAGTCTATCATGATACAGCTATACATATTCTCATCTCCACCATTAATTGTTTAATAATTTTGGTTACCCAGCAGTCCTTTTCTAGTTACATGTGTGATTCTATCTTCCAACCTTTACCATCTATTAGAACATTTATATTATTTTATTCTGAACTGTTCTTACAACATTTATTTACATGAAAATAATTGTAAAAATTATTACCGACAAACAGGCCACTTGTTATTAAAAAATAAAGGAAAAAAAGTAAACGCTACATGTAACTTCTAATTTTGAACCTACACTAAATCACATCATAAACCAACATCAAATTGATAAGCATCACAATCAACAAATTTTTCAAAAAATCTAAAAACTTTTTAGTCGTTAAAAAATTAAATAATTTAACTTTAATAATAGATACGAATTAGACAAATTAATGCAGGTTGATTCTCAGAAAAAAAAAAAAATACAGGTTGAAAATGAATCTTATCCTTATCATATGTATAATCTTTGATTCTCAGTACCTTAAAATATTTTATTTACTTTTTATCAAAATTTTGGTTTGGTGACATAAGAGGAACTTTCTATGAATGTCTGTCTTCTTACAAAATATCAAAGTCTTTGGTCACTGATGACCACCCAAAAACTATTAAAAAATATATTTAAAAAAAACGATTAAAAAAATAATGATAATAACAAGCGCGAAAACGGCCGCAACTAGATTTCTGAATTCCGCTAATAAACATGTACAAGTTCAACGACGATGTGATTTATAATAGGTTGCACGTATCATTTAATATGAATAATTTTTTTTTATATATGTAGATTATATTTTTTCGATTTTCAGAATTGATACTCATACAGGGACTCAAATCATACTGCAGTTGAGTAGAATATTGAGCTGGTTTTTGCCATTAAAAACAAATTCAACGATCATGTGTAACAAGTACTATCGTAGTATCTTGTTTCCTCAACTGTATCATCACTATTACGGTAGCTGGCATGGTTGCTACCTAAAAGTCAAACTCTTTGCAGAAAAGGTCTGGTCGCGGTAAACACATCCAGGCCGTCTATTCCTCACTGTCACGACAAGACAAAAGCATGGTTACTCAAAAAGCCAAAACTAATAAAAAAAAACAAAAGATGGAATCAAGACAGTAGCTGTGAGAGCAGACCATGAAGTTGGGGTTGGAGTTTGAGATCCTGATGTACGGACGAAAATTCGAAGGGTTTATTAAATCACGTAATAATGACGAAAGCCAAAAAACGAGGAAAAAGCTAACTATTTATATCATTCTCTACTCTCTCTCAATCACACTCTCGCTTTAATATCTTTAATGGCAGTTTTTGTTTCCACTCGCCGTTGCTCATGCTGATGATGTTGTGGCGGCTTCTACAATTCTCTGACTTCAACTGCCTCCTCTGATTTGTCTAAAAAAATCTACCTCCTCTGCCAATTCATGTCCATGGCGGTTCTTCTCTCCCTCATGGTTTTTCTCTACACATATGCGTTTCGTTTCCACTTTCTTGGTGGTGTATAAGTATATAGTTATAAAGATTCTTTTTATTTTATTTTATTTTTTATAAAAACAAGTGTTTTACTGGTTGGGGGATGGATAACAGAAATGGGTTCTCGGATTCGAATGATATTAGTAACAATAGTAGCACATGTTGTATGGCAGCGGCAAACACAGAAACGCTTTCGTCGTCCGAGCCTTTAAACTCGGACATAAAAGCTCTGCGTGCTCTCTCAAGCCACCTCGAGTCGGTCTTTGAGTCTCCGGATTTCGAGCTCTACAGTGATGCCAAGATCGTGTTTTCGAGCGGCAGAGAAGTGCCGGTTCACCGGTGCATTTTGTCGGCGAGGAGTCCTGTTTTTCAAGAATGTGTTTAGTGGGAAAGAGGGAGGAGGAAAGTTTGAAGTGAAGGAGTTGGTGAGAGATTATGATATTGGGTTTTATTCGCTTGTTTCGGTTTTGGGGTACTTGTATACAGGGAAAGCGAGACCATTGCCTAAAGACGTTTGTGTGTGTGTGGATGAGCGTTGCTCGCATGTTGGTTGCAGGCCCGCCGTGGATTTCATGGTGGAGGTGCTCTATGCCTCTTTTACTTTTCAGGTTCCTGAATTGGTTGCTCTTTATCAGGTCAATCTGAGGACTTCTTAACTTTTACTTTAACGTTTATGATTTATAGTTTGGTTTTGTTTTGGTATGATTTGTACTTTCCAAATTGAAAATAGTTGTTTTGTCTTTTTGAGTAATGCCAATAGTTGTTTAAAGAAGTTTTCATGCTTTCAAGTAGTCTCATCAGACTGATTTTGCTTTTTGCCTTCATTGATGGACGATGGTGGTCGAGGTCTCATAAGCATGGGGGTGCAGAGCATCCCCTGTCATATTTTTTATTATCTTGGTGCAATTTTTTTGTTTTGTTTCTGTCCTTTGTATTGGTTGTGGTCACTCATCGCATATTTATGTTGAGCTAATAAGTTTTGATATTCAATTTGGTTTTGTATGAACTTATTTGACTTGTGTAATAGTCATGTTAACTCAGATTAGGCCTTTATGTCTTTAAATCGATTGGCATGGTGTTGTCTATGAGTCGATAAACCTCCATTTATATCGAGATACAATAAATGGAAATGATTATTGGTGCTGTGGGATTTTGGGAAAGATAATTAGTACCAATTCTAAAATTAATCATTCTATATATTTGTGATTGCAGCGGCACCTACTGGACATTCTTGACGGGATTGCAATAGATGATATTTTGGTGGTTTTATTTGTTGCGAATGTGTGTGGTAATGGTTGTGAGAGATTGTTGGCAAGGTGTATTGAAATTGTTGTCAAATCGGATGTTGATGTCGTAACTCTTGATAAAGCCTTGCCACAGAACATTGTCAAACAAATTGTGGATTTACAGACCGAACTCAACTTAGCAAAACCTGAAAGCTTGAATTTTCCGGATAAACATATGAAGAGAGTACATCGAGCACTAGATTCAGACGATGTTGAATTAGTCAGAATGCTGCTGAAAGAGGCTCATACTAATCTAGATGATGCATGTGCGCTCCACTATGCAGTGGCATATTGTGATGCCAAGACCACAACTGAGCTTCTTGATCTTGGACTTGCTGATGTAAACCACAGAAATCCAAGGGGCTACACTGTGCTGCATGTTGCTGCAATGCGGAAGGAGCCTAAGATTATAGTATCTCTTTTGACAAAGGGAGCTCGTCCGTCAGATCTTACTTTGGATGGTAGAAAAGCACTTCAGATCTCAAAGCAGCTTACAAGGGCTGCAGATTACTTCACCCCTATTGAGGAGGGAAAAGCTTCTCCTAAGGATCGGTTGTGCATAGAGATTTTGGAGCAAGCAGAAAGAAGAGATCCATTGCTCGGGGAAGCTTCTCTTTCTCTTGCTATGGCTGGTGACGACCTGCGGATGAAACTTTTGTACCTTGAAAATAGAGGTATATTTCTCATTAGTCTCAAACTCATTTTCTGATTAGTGTGTTCCTTGTATGCAAAATGTATATACTCTACGCCTAAGACAGTGATATTTGAAAGTTCTTACCACCAAAATAAAAGTAAAAAATGAACGTTTATAATGAACATTTACTCCTATCAAAAATTTCTCTCTCTTTTATACTTCTATCCAAAAGGGAAGTTAACGTGTGAAATATGTGAACCGATTTTATATTCCTGTAGCAGTCTTTGTTTTTCATTATGTTCTGTTTCCTTGATTATAATTCTGACTCATCTTATTATATTGAAGATGTTCTCATCCAATACTGCATCTTATACATACTACAGCGTGTTGTTACTTTTCCGGTGTATGCTTCTTCAAGTATAAATTATCTTAAGTAAACAAACATTTCTCTTAGGAAAGAATGGTAATGTTAAAATTCCAAGACTTTGGTTGCAAGATCAGTTGGTTGGTTGATTATTCAGTCACATCATCAGTTAGAATAGGTTGTTCACGTTTTTGACATATTGCGATCAAAGAACCTGAGTTCTTCTTTATTAAAAAAAAAAATTGCATTTCTTCTATTTACTTATGATTTTGAGTTGTAGATTAGTCAATAACTTCGTACTTACATTAAGCATCAGAATAAACTCATATAGGACAATGGACTTTTTGAGTAGAATCATAGATCTGTTGTTTGAACTGGGCTTATTATGTGCTATTTGCGACTTGTTATTTGCAGTTGCACTGGCCAAACTCCTATTTCCGATGGAAGCAAAAGTTGTGATGGATATTGCCAATGTCGATGGCACTTCTGAGTGTTCACTAGCTGGCATCAAGTTTAAGAATATGACCAGTGCACAGAGGCCAACTGTGGACTTGAATGAGACACCTTTCAAAATCAAAGAGGAGCATCTAAACAGGCTGAAAGCTCTCTCTAGAACTGGTGAATATTACCTTCAGCTGTTTGGTTCAATAAAACGATTACTCTGAATTCCTTTTTTAAGATGAATTTAACTTTCCTTGTGCATGTCATTTTGAACAATGCCAGATTGACATAATCACCTTGATTGAGCCTTTCGCTTTTTTCAGCATATAACCAGCAATTGTTTTCATATAGCTAAAAGACTGTGTGAGCACCACCTTTGTAACTTATAACTTCACAGCTTAGAACATCATATTCGTTGATAGTAATATTGACAATGTGTCTTGTGCTTAGACCTGATCGTCTTCCTTTATGTGATCAGTGGAACTTGGGAAACGTTTTTTCCCTCGTTGTTCAGAAGTACTCAACAAGATCATGGACGCCGATGACTTAAATCAGCTAGCAAGAGTTGGGATTGATTCTCCTGGAGAACGAAACCTGAAGCAAACAAGGTACTTGGAACTTCAAGAAGTTCTAAGTAAGGCATTCAGTGAGGACAAAGAGGAGTTCGATAGGTCTGCGATATCATCTTCGTCTTCATCGAAATCAGTAGGGTTGGTGAGGCCTTATGGTGGTAAACCTCATTGAGGCTTGAGTCTTGTTGCATTTTTTGTATCAGACGAATTAGCCCAAGAAATACCTGATGAGATACCTATAGGATTAAGCAAATGGACAATTCATATGATCTTTTCATTTTCATGGATTATAATAGTGACTATATCATTGGTTATAAAATCAAGGGAAATAATTTCGGATGCTTGCTTGTACATATAGCATAAGATTAAGACATTTCTTCTTTAAATTTCTGGTAATTGATGTAGAGAGAAAGAGAAATTGTATGATTGCTGGAGTACCTTAGCAGTTTAATCAGCGAATATAGCCATATACAATGTTAAAAGAGCATCTTCATTTTTATCTTTTTGTAAGTAATGAATGAATGAGATGGTTATAGGGAAAATCAGCCTTCTTTTTTTCAAAATTATCAATTTAATTTAGGGTATAGAAAATTAGGTAATTTAGGTTTTATTATTTTATTTACTAATGAATTAGTCTTTTTGGTTTCAATTTGTATCAAACTTATCTTTATAAGTTGTTAGCATTTCGGTCAAAATTTGCTAAGAAAGATTATTAAACTTCTGTTATTTATATTACTTGCAAATTAAATTGATGATATTAATTATTTAAAATTATAAAAAAAAATAAATCCTTAAAATATAGTTTAAAAAGTTCCTATATAATTATAAACTTCTTAAGATTATAAAAATGCTTTTTCACTAGTAAAACATATCTTGAAAACTATTTAAATATAAAAATAAAAACGTAATCTTATTCCCTCACGCAAAACTAAACACAAAAAGTTTTAGAAGACCTACTTTGATCCAATTTAAAATAATGGGGCCTTTTTTCTTTTTATAGTTAAATGAAAGTATGCAAGACCTATTTGATGTAGAAAAAAAAATGACTAATTGACAATTATTCAAATAATAGGCACTTAATTATAAACAAATTAAATAGTTACATTCTTGATCGCTATTTGTTTTTTAATTATTATGATTTAAGACTTGAGAAGTTAACGTTGTCTTATTATCTTTAACAATTATTATTATTATTTTTTAAAATTTTGGGGAGGTATGTAAGATTAAATATTATGATGTATGATATGTACCTTATATCATCATGAATGGATTTATAGTGCAAGTCATGCTCACTTTTTTCCCCCCTTTTGGAAAGATGACATCAACTAGGTGATCTATTAAAATTTATTAAGATCAAACATTACTTATGCGCTTAGATAATTATTCTTATAAATGAGTGAAGATTATTCTCACAGTAAAGGATGAGAATTATTATTTCAAAAAAAAAAAGATGGAAATTATCCACACAACACCAGTTTTAAAATGTAGTTAATGGGAATTGTAACTCTAACAATCTAGTGAGTTGGGAGATAACTTTTTGAACTCCAAATGCTAATAATTTAGTATTAAAAAAATGCTAATAATTTTTAAAAAATAATAATACTAATATGGACGTGATTTAAAAAAATAAAATAAAATAAACCCACGAGTCGTGGCCGGCAGTGTGCTAACTTTGAATTAGCGACAGTCCAGACTCCACAGGTACTTAGACACCAGTACCACGTCTACATGTGTTAATATAATTGTATGATTGACACCGCACATCTCTTAAATGATGGCGATGTATAGTTTTTAAATTTGTTGCTCCAAGAGAGAACCAAATTTTAAGAACCAATCTTGTGAAGGAAGTGACTTTTTAAGTGGGATCCATTACGTGACCATTCAAGATCTTCATATCTAATTTTGAATGCTCGTTTTTGTCTAGATCGTGCCAACAGCTTCTGGACTTGTAATGTTCAAAGAGATTAAATCAATTATAAACCTTTCAGTTTTATTAAAGTCTTCGCTTGTTTAGGGGACAGAACCTAATCTAAAACCCCTTTTAACTCACATCTCTAAAACCTTACTTGTATGACCCACCAACCGTATAGAAACCTATACGGGTAAACATATTCGTGGCATGCTTTCTAGTGATATTAAAAATAATTAGCTTAGCTTCACCCAAGTATTTAATTAGGATGGGGACACTATAACATTATTCATTTTGTCAGATGTTAGGGAGCAGATACAATCACAATTCTGGCTAAGTGTGCGTAAATCTGTTATTTTATTTTTACATTTTTGAAGAAGGGAAAAAGTAACTTATCATCATTAACAAAGATGTTAAACAAAATTAGGACAAAGAGAAATGCTAAATACACCCTTCTAACTCAGTTTCATAATTCACTGTGTGTTTGGGGCAATTATCATCCCAAATTTTTTCTTCACCTGAAAAAATTGCAAACTTAGCCAAGGCATGGACTACCGTTATCAACTCTAGGAATATAAAACTAAATTAAATAATTCTGGCAGTGTGTGTAAACCTGTTATTTGGGCATTAGAGATATATATATATATATATATATCTTTATAATTAAGGGAGAAGTATTTTACATTTAAGAAAGAAGAGAAAAATTTGTAAATATAATTTTATTTGATGAAAGATGGAGGCTTAAAATTGAAAGGGGTTATGCTTTATATAAGGAAACAGAATTTATCCATTTTGTTTAGAAACAACCAACTGTCCTAAATTATTGAAGACTTATAATTATATATCTACTAAAAAATAAGAAAATATACTTTAATTATTATATATTTACATAAAGAGATTCTTTTTCTTTAATCTTATTCAGTAAAATAATGTGTATTTAAGCGTCTATATGTAACAATTAATATATTAAAATTATCTAAATATATCTTAGAATTTATTCAAATTTTTTGATGACATTCAACATAAATTAATTATGCTTACATTTTTTAATATGAACATCTAATCATCCATTTTCTTTTAAATCTTTGAACTTTGAGATTCAACCATTTTTTTTTCTTAAATTTAAGATTCGATTTACAGGTTGTTGATGCCAATTCATTCTCAATCCTTGGAATGAATATTCTCTATTAATACAAATTTAAATCGTTGAAGATACTCATCATCAATCCTTGAAATACATGATTAGAAATTAAGGCCAAAATAATTTAACTCCCAAATTTAATGTACATACTTCACTATATGCTATAATTGTTACCTAATGTTAGAGTTGTAGAGTTATGTTGCACAATGGTATGACTGCCTAGACTTACTTTTGATGTTGCCATTGGGATATCTTACTGTAAACGCAACTCCAAAATTTGATATTTTGTACATACTTCACTATATACTATAGATCCCTATTGAGAGTCATGTTACGTAATAGTAGAAGGCTTACATTATAATTGCAAATAAGTCAGAAGTTTGTCTCTCATTATCTCATCTAGTATCCTGACTAGTATCGAAGCCGTATTAGAACTCTAAAATCTAAACACCAGAATTGCATCTAGTTCCTGACTAGTATCGAAGCTGTATTAGAACTCTAAATACCAGAACTGCATATTGCATCCCGATATTAAATTTTCACCTTAGTAAAAACCCCCTAATAAAAGTGATTGATCACTTTTTTTTATTCGAATAATTTAAGAGTTCTAGTTTTACCTTTATCTTAAAATATAAAGCGTGGATAATGTTTTTATTGGAATTTAATCCCCCACCCCCATCATTTAAAAAAAAACACACACACACATATTAGACATATTAGAAGATCAACAGAGACCATAGGCTACAAATTGTAAGAAATTTCATCAAATAGCAACAACTCGAACACCAGAGATTCAACTAGAAGAGAACTTTTATATACCACTAGAAACTATATACATATGACAATTAGCTATTTTTGTTGAACCAAGCTAAATGCCATTCGATTATCATCGTACAGCCACAGGAGAATTATACAATCTAAAGCTAAAAGGCGGGCAAATGGAGGGTTGAAACTTATCAACACTCGTGAGAGACAAAACACAGCAAGTAACATATTCACTACTCTTCAACTGGGTCTAGGCAAGGCAAGAGCCACTCTATCTTCAGCTCTTTACCATATTGTTGATACATCCCTACATGATGACCAATATTCATTAAATTAAGTTACACCGGGTAAAAGTTCAATGTGCAATATATGTAGCAGAATAAGTGAAAGTCATAAATTAGCCAATGAAACATACCAACGAAATCAAGGCATCAAAGCAATGATCCCACAGCACAACCCGCTGGCTCGCCTGCAAATCCAGCCCAATGGCGTGGCTTCCCAATCAAATCTTCCAATTCATGAAAAATATGGGTGTCATTCACCGCCACTTCTTCATCAACCACATTTTCTGACATGGAGCTGTCCCCAAATAGGTTTCCCACCAGGACTTGATAAGCAGAAGGTGTATCATGAGGGCTTATTCCACACATCACGTTGCTTCTAGGATCCTGAACAGGATCGCAAAATTCATCCTCCATAGAAGCAGTGAAAGGTGCTCTTTGTATAGTGTCAGTATTGTTAGTGTCTGGCAATATATCATTGAGTTCACACTGCATGAATGCCAATTGTTCCTGAGCTTGGTTCCTGCAATTAACATTTTGGCTGGTGTCAATGGCCTCAGGAGGCGAGGTTTCAAGCTCTTGGGTCGCAAGCAATCTCCTCCGCTTACTAAATTCGCCTCCATCAAGCTCTCTTTGTTGCTTTCTCTTCTGAATTAGTTGTTGAACAAAGCTGGGGCATTTCGCAACTTTGGCAAAGAAACTCAATATCTGTTGCTGCTTACACTCTGCGCAGCGAATTCTTTCTGCAGCAGCGCTTATTTGATAATGTGAGTCCTCTTGTTGCCGAGTCAGTTTCAAGATTTCCATTTTCAATGTGTCCTGATCATCCTTCAGAGACTCAACCTCATTTTCCAGTCCCGATTTGGTGGAATCAACACAAGTTACAGCCCCATCATTATTATACTTGTTGAATCTACTTCTTCTCTTGATGTTTTTAAGCAAATGCTTCTTCCCTCCTTGAAACTTCTCATTTGCAAACTCCCATCTATCCGAATGAACCTTCCTAAACCCCTGAAAAACAAAAAGAAACACAATGTTTTTCGCCATTAGAAAGCAAAACCAAAACACAAACGATAGCAAAACCCATGAATAATCAAACACATGACAAAACTAAATAGTCCAAAGTATGACTAGATAAATTAAGACTTAAAGAAAAAAAGAAAAACCAACTCTATGTCAATAATCTTGATTTTAATAAAAATATAATACCCCAATTAAGATATTTGAGAACCCATTCACTAACTTGTTTCCTTCGAAATTAATTGAAATATTTTCGATTAAAAAATATTACTCTAGTAACCGCGGTACAAGGTCGAAGATCAAAGAAAACTCAATATATAGTAAAATATGGAAGCAAATATTATTTTAAATCCCTCTAATGCGTATAAACAAACACTAACAAAATCCACAAAGATGTCACCAGTCACCGAAAATCTTTATTTATTTGTTTTTTTAAAATAAGTGCCAACCATACATTAAAATATTGAAAAAAGAAAAAGAAAAAGAACAAATGTGACTCACATAGGTGTTGAGCTGGCGAATGAAGCTGGAGAAATTCTTGTGCTTGAAATACTTGGGAAGCAAATTTTCGGAGAAAGCATGAGAATCCCAAACAATAAAGCTACTACGATTCACGCTCCACGAAACAACCGGATCGGTTTCCGGATCCTCCACCATCTCATATATCTTCTTCAAAAAGGGCGGCGGACCCGACTCGTTTAGCGCTTCCATTGGCTTCGGCAAAGCCGCCGATGACGACGAAGATGATGAGCCATTAATAGTGATTTTTTCACCACCACAACCGTCGTTGATATCGTCATCCACCTCTTCCTCTTCTTTGATTCTCACCAAACAGTCTTTTGGATTTACTGAAGTCGGCATCGATGAAGACGATGAGGATGTGCCACCGCCGCCACAAAAGCCGCAGTGCGTGGATTTGTTGAGGATGAGTGCTTCTTCTTCTTCTTTTGTTGTTGTTTGTAGGAGTTTGGCATCCTCAGGTCGGGCCATTTGTTTGGACATTTCCTTGATTGCGAAAATTGAGTGGATAATTTATAAATTTAAGGAAAAAGTAGCACCGCCACCGCCACCGCCTCCGCCGCTACCAACATAAGTCACCACCATCATGTTCCACGATAAATGTTTAAAGTTGGTCTACTTTTAACGTCAGAATTGCAGGTAGAGATTTTGTGTGTGAATCAAGTGTACTGCGTGTTTTTATGCACCAAAAAAAAAAAAGGAAGAGAGAGAGATGAGTCGACGACACGTTCCTTCGCCTTTTTTTTGCCATTTGTGGATATGTCTTGTGGGCCCCACAAGATTTGAAGGTCTTTTATATTACCAACCCCTCGATTCTTGTCGTTTTCTACATTTGATCATTTAAAGGATCCCCTCGCAATAACATATCCAGCGAGCCACGTGTCACGCAGCTAGCCTTTTCAGTTGTGGGGTCACCCTCTGCTCAGGTCGAATCCTGGATGTTCAGTCTTCTCATGATTAAACCACGACCCTTGGATTTGATTTGACCTCTCTCGATGAATAAATTCGTGTTATGACACGACACAAAATGCAGCACCCTTGGCCGCAATTCCGTTTTGTCTTTACAACGCGTGATTTTACACGTCCGGATAATGAGTGGCACACGTGGTATGTTTTATCTTTTCTGTGTGGACTCGCAGGCAGAGTAGAACTGTCCTCTTTTGGACGCTTATGATAGCACGTCAATTGTGAAATTGCGATCGTTTTTTTCTGCCGAGCAGTGATGATTTATGGACCGTTGATCTTCTCGAGCAGGATTTCAACGGTAAAGATTGTGCGGTCTACGAGTATATCTTTCCATGTCGGTCCCTCATCGGCATGTATGCCACGTTCCGCTAGAGTTTATAAGCTGTCTTCTTTCTAGTGGTAGTGGTGGTAAATCTTCAAAATCACACTTGATTAAACCGCATAATTCTTTCAAAACATTATTAATTTTATTAATAAACGGATCATATATTAGAATAAGGAACTTAGGGGTAGTTTGTTTTTTTGTAAGATTGAATAGTGACTGAAACCTGAAATCTGAATGATATTTTTTTTTTTTTTTTTTTTTTTATATCTGAATGTATAGTAATCTTGTTTTTTTTTAAAGTTAAAATTGTCTGAAAACTAGTAATTTTACATTTATATATTTTATTATTAGTTGTTATGTAACTTTATTTAATATAATACAAATAATTATAATAAATTATTTAGTAAAAGCTAAAACACTTTTATGCATATATTAATAATATTTTTATTCATAATTAAAATATGATTAATTATTATAGTAAAGTATTTTTTTTAAAAAAATTATATATAAATAAATTATTATAGTAAAGTAAATTAAATAAAAATAAATAAAACGGTATTAAGTTAAATTACTATTGTTATATATTTAAATAAAAATAATATTGAAAAAAATATAATTACAATGAATATGTATAATATAAAATCGGGTCAAATTTGGAAATATATTTATTGAAGTATTAAAAGAAATTTTATAATGTAAAACTATAACAAACTAGGAAATTTATTATTTTTGAAATGATAAAATTGAAACAACAAATTTATAAAATTATCAAGTGATTTGGTATTCAGTGAAAAATAAAAAAATGTAGCTTTTTATTTTTAGTGATTTTGGGGTGGTTTTAAGTGGTTTGATCACTTAAAAAAACAAACAAAAATCACTTAATTAGCCTAATTCAGCACCATTAAATGTTAAGTGTAAAAAACAAACGACCTCTTACTTGTCTTTCACTAAATTATTTATTGAAGTTACTTTTCAAGTAATTTGCTCTTTAATTCAGTGGGCGAGTTCTCTTCTCAAGTTGGTCTGTGACTATCTTGTTCATGTGGACGTCTAATAAGATAATTAAAATTGAACTAAACTTGAAGTAAACATTATATCAAATAAATTCTGCGTGTTTTGGCTTAGTATATGTATATTATATCTGTGTTGCTCCACATATTTATGAAAATAAATGAACTTCATTGCCCACAATATTAGATATGTGATCATATATATATTCTAAGTATAGTTGCACTTGCATGCGTGTGTCCAGAAATTTGGCCACCAATTTAAAGTTAGTAAAAGAGAACGTTAGGTGGAGTGCGCAAGGAGCGCCAAGTTCATGCCAGTTCCTTCACTGGAAATCAACACTCGACAAAAAATAATTTATCAAATTTTAAATTCATTTGATCGCATTTGACTCAATGGATTCGTGACAAAATTTATCTTGTACTTGAATCACTTTAATGGATTCGGTGAGAAAATTATTTAAAACTTAATTGAACTGACACTGAAATCGGAGTCCTTGACTTGAACATTTGAAGGAAAGCAGGAGTAGGCTTACAAGTGGCAATGGGTCAAGTTAGATTGCGGTTAGGCTAGAGATGGAGCCGACGTCGAAAACATATGGGAGGCGTGGGCCGAAGTCTGCCTCTAAAACTCGTAAAAAATTGTTCTTAATGATTGGAGATATTCGAGTTTCGGTGGAGGGTGTCAATATTTTCACGCCTCTAAAACTATTTATTTTTTATAAAATTAAAAATAAAATTATCATATTTTCATTGAAGATCTTCTATAAATCAAATATCCAATGCAAATTTGCTCCATTGGATGAGTATATTTGATTCATCTTAGTGGATATCCTCACTGACTTTATATATATATATATATATTCCTTTTTTGTTTAAAATAATGTTTTTAATTTATTAAAAATTTATTTATTATTAATTGATTAATTATTTTTTTAATTCTAAAAGATCTTTTTATCACTAATAAGGTTGTTATAGTCATTTTATATTAAAATAATGATCAATGATTTGATTTTATGAAAATTAACTAACTATAGAACATGTTTATATTATTATAATAAAAGTTTCAATCCAGTTATAATCACACTTAAATTGGAGAGTATTTATACAATTTACTCTTATAATTATAACCCCCCGTCATTAATGGAATGAGGTGAAACTAGGGGTATATAAACCGTCATAGAGGGTTGGAAATATCCAAACTCTGAGGTGCACTAACTTGACAAAAGACCTGTGAATGAAGCTGATTGACAAGACAGTAATGTATAAATGTCAGATGCATAGACCCCATCCTCCTGTCCTACTGTAATTAATATTTTCAGACCAAATGATGAGCTGGCCACCGTCGTACACTTTGTTCTACTGTTGATTGTGGATTTCTCATGCAATTTAATTGCACATAGATTAGGGGTCTAATTGTCTAAAATGTCCAAACCCAGAACTGATACTCGATATCGTAGATATACATTTCATTTGGGGACAAGATAGTATACATTTCATTTGGGGACAACCAGACAAGTTAGCGTTGTCTTAGCAGAGCTTCAATGGCTTCGGGAAATTTTATCGAAGATTTTTCTTCGAAGCAATTCAAAGAGAACTTTCAACTTCGGTTGTTAAGCCCCTTTAAAAATCATTTCTATTTCCATATCCACAGTGGATTTCTATGCTTTTATAACAATTTATTTCTTTAAGTCCAAGTTATCTGATAAATTCAAGTGCTCTGAATTTTGATGGTTTGTATAACAACCGTTTTCCATAGAATTTTACGTCCGGATGTGGTCCGGTGGTTATGTTTTCTTTGTGTTGCACTTGATTTTAATTTGTATGACTGTTACATAATTGGCCTATTCACACTCTCTAGGTTAGATAAATTGGTGAATTTTAGTTTCATTTAGACAGGATGAAATGGGTTCAAGCATTTGCACTACTAAGCAACTTTGTTGTAGAAGAGTTGCCATAAACAGGATGAAATGGGTTCAAGCATTTGCACTACTAAGCAACTTTGTTGTAGAAGAGTTGCCAGCTAATTAGCATGGCAACTCTCATATATGAACAGGGGCACAAGACTTGTATATTACAGGAATCAAAGCCAGGAAAATACAGAGCATCCGCTTCATCGTGGCTACAACATATAGGCTAGCCAAGGCAATTTAAAGCCAACATGATATAACTGGTAGGATGAAACAACAGGCTTTCTTTAACATGCATTACTCGCAGTAGCATTCCAGCAGAAGAAGCTTTAATGCTCTCAGCTAATTGCAACAGCAATCCATGTTGAAATAGCAGCTTGAGTCTCTGACTGCATGGCCGTGGATAAAGAAAAAGGAGTGATGGCAACCTGCCATGCCAAAAGATAAAGACAGTGTAAGAAACTGGGGGAGGAGGTTGATGAATAATTACCGAACAATGAACATCCCAACTCACAAATCCATCTTCAAGTGCTCTAAAATCTAAATCATCATCTCCATTTTCCGGATCCTTCTCCAGCAACTGCATCAAAAGGATACAATCACTCCTCACGTATATGTATGTTCCTTAAATTAACCAAAAACAATGCAATAGCCAAAAGGAACGAAAGATGACGAACAATCCAAAAGGCCAGCTCAACTACTTGTGTAAATTTAGAAAACAGATAATTTATGAGTATTAACAAACCATTTGCTTTCTTTATACCTCTAAACGGAAGCATTTTTTCACTGTTTGGTGAGAATTGAGCTTTCCTGCAACTCCAACAGATTCAATTTCCACATTCTTTCTATGGGAGTTCACACGGCGTGCTGCGCCCTGTGAATTCAGAAAATGGATAAGTTATTTGAGTGACGACAAATAGTGAATAATGTAATTACTAGTTAAAAAGATCATATAAGAGGAACTAACAGCAGCAGAGGCATCTCGGCTGAGCTGTGCAAGCTTGATACCAAGGCTTTGCTGGTTGGACATGAAATGTCCCGCCGAAGCATTTCTGTTGGCTGATACAGCTTGCCAGCTTAAAGAAGACCTCAACATACTCTGCCTAGTGACTTTAATCCCTGTCAAACACAAATTATACCATAAATATATGAGTTACTCTTGTAATTAGAAAGCATAATATATCACAGTAGTTTTCATAACCAAGCCAGTTTTGCCACAGAATGATATACAGAATACAAAGTTTTAAATTCAGACAAGTCTATTTTTGACATCCTCAGCACCGTTAATTAAATACTACAGAAGGTAAACGTGAAGGTTACAGAAGTTAAATGATCTGAGATGGGCGAACGTGAAGGCTACAGAAGGTAAATGATATGGCCCAACACAAGGGGGAAAAATAATTTAAATATGGTTAGCTCACCCAGGCAATTTGCCACTGTTTGATTGCACAGCCAACATTATAATCATATGATAGACAAACCAATTCATGATGTCTTCCATTGTATTAGATTTTTACAATGCCTATCCTCTATTCATTTATCTAAAAATGGATTTTATGAAGGTGAAAAGGAAAACATGAATGACTTTACACAATTCACCACAAATCTTGAACCCTGCGATTTTTTGAAACTTTAACCCATAAAATAACAAAACTGTCTTGGTCAAGCAGATAAAAGCTCAGCACTTCTAGTTAAATCATCAAAAGATGTACATATGATTCCATCCTTAACTTGTTAATTATGCTGACTTAAAGGAACCACAATATAGGTGCTAAAACCTACTTTAATTTAAGAGCATGCTGGCGAACAAAATTAAGCCCATCTCTGCCTAAATTACAGCGTCTACTCACAGCTCAATTGGCTCCATAGATGACAATTTCACTGGTCAACACTTGCCAATTTCAGACATTTAATTAATAGCCTGATTGGAAATATAACATTTAGTTTCTGTCAGAGCATTTTCTGAATATACGACTATATCACTAGAAGTGGTAATTAGCGTTTTAACTGTAGCACTATGATTTCAAGACTAGATTGTTAGTTTTCCCTACCTCACTGAAATCATGTTTAAGTGGATCCATTGTAGATGGATGGAAACCGAGTTCATCAGGATTTTAGAAAAACTGACTCAGTAAATCATGAATATATGAACATGACCATTAGCATACGCAAAAATTCCAATTTTCTTAATAAGATTTGAGTCATTTGACAAAATATTTTGAGTTTTGAAGATATGATGCAAATAGCTTTAAAGTTACACCAAACATGGTGAAACTTTCACAAAAATTAAAATCCTTATACTTCTAACTTCCGATGACAAAACTGCAAGAAAATACTAAAACAAACCTTGTTCGTTAAGGGACAAGAGGGAATATCTACATTCAATAAGCAACCTTTAGGAAAAGTTCCCTTCTTAATATCTTTTACAGCTGCATATATTAATGGTAAACAAACATTAACCGCATCCTTTAGATCAGTTTCACAGCTCACATCTTTCTTCCTGAAACAAAATTTAACTCCAACATATTTAGATGCTTGACAAAGTGAAAACGAAAAACAATTGAAATGCAATAAATTACAAAAATTAGCATCCACCAGTTTAGCGACACGCAGAGGGATGGTACACCGCAGATCAGTGCCTCTCTAGCTCCAGCAAAAGCCCCAGAGTAGAGCCTATAATATCAAGAGCATTCGGAAATATAATAAAATTCGATAAATATAAAATATGACAGCAAAACTGCATTGTCATTCAGTAAAGTTTCCCTAAGTCAGTGAAATTCAAGAGCTTAGCAACCGACAACTCACGTGTTATGGCCACAACTCGACCCCTTGTTTATTCCACTAATGACCTGAATTTTAGAAGTGAAATTAGACCAGTGGAACTGACACATTAATTAATTAACTTAATGCTGAAACTAATCAAAAGGCATACCAAAACAGGCTTTGACCATGAAAACAGTGCTCCGGATAAAGCTAAAGAAACGCAATCCGCAGGAGTTCCTGATCATAAACACTGACATTCAATGCCATTCTTCCTCTAATTATACAACATAAATTAAAAAAAAAAAAAAAAAAAAGACCCTGAATAGGGTCATGTAATCACTTATTCTAACGACCAAAAACTATAAATCAGTAGCAAGAAATGATTTGAGAAATAAAAGATCCATCACCAGAAACTTCATAAGCAGTGGCGCCACTTAATTCAACAGAAGTGACAGCAAGAGTCTCTCTAACAGTCAAAGAGTGACCAGACACTGATTTATCTCTACAAAATTCAAAATCATTACATTGTCATTAAAAAAACCTCCATACCAACAACAACTTCAAATTTCAAACTAGAAAAAATGGGGATTTGAAAGGGGGAACTGACGATTGAGGAGCGCAGACATGAACATTGAAAAGACGATCACGAAGCAGAGCTTGGACGAGCAATGTGAGTCCAGGAGACTCCATTCCCTCCCCGTTCGTCACTAATATCACCGGCTTTTCACTCTCCTGCTCCGCATTTGCTTGATCGACATCACCACCTGACGGACATTTGCCGTTGGATTCCTTTTCCTTGGGTGGTGTTGTTTGTACGCCGCCGTCGTTTCTGCTTATGAGAGCTTGTTGGAGGTTGGAGATCAGCGATGGAGGCAAGAAGTTGTTCCTCACGGAAGTCGTCATTTGTTGCAGAAATTGCTTTCTCCGGAGTTTGGTTTGGTTTGGTTTGGTGTTGGTTTTGTTTACGGATATGTATTTTGTGTTTTGTTATTTATAAGCTGAGTGAAACAACCGGTCCAGAGAAGTTCCGGACCGCTCGTTTTTCTTTTGTACGTGGTCTCGCCGTCTTTGCAGATCGTAAGCCATTGACCAATAACAGTGTGCCATGTATCATGGGATTGCAGATCCCTGATTTTTCGGTTCTTTTACTTCCAATTATACCCCACGCCAACAGTGGTCCGCCAACTACGTTTTTATGGAAAATTTAATTGGACAAGCCATATAAAATTATGAATGACATTAAAGGTTAAACTTCCAAGTAATTTTAGAATAATTTCTTCACTCTAATTTCTAACCCAAGGTACAAGTAAGGTAACCAGTTCCGTCTAAGTGACCATTTTGGGGGGAATTAGTTTCTAATCTTATCACTTAAAATTTTCTAAATACATAACATTGGTAAAAAAAAAAAAAAAACCTAAATAAATAATTTTACCTTCTTGACTTGTAATATAAATTGTTAAAACATAAAATTTAAAAGTTGAAAAGAGAAGTGTTAATTTTTTTAAGGTTGATATTGATATGGTTAAAAGTATGTCAAAGTTTATCAAAATTAATTATTATTTATATAATTTTGATATTTACTCTCATAATGAAAAAATAATCAACACTCACAATAAATTAATAATACTATCGATGCGAAACTTATAAAATTCATTTGATGGAATTTGATTCGTATAATCAGTGATGCGAGGAGATGATGTGCTAAGGAGAAATATAGTTTGATTTCGTAATCGTGATGATATAAACATAGAGGCTCATAATTTTAATAATATATGAGTATAAAGAGTTTATGTATGATTACTTCAACTTTATCTTTTAAATGCATTGTAACTAAGTCTTATATTACAACAAAAACTTTCTCTAGGAACATAACGTAATCTAAACAAAAAAGGCGTAATCATAATCAAGGCTAGGAGAGGTTCAAATGATTACAAGCTCCATGAGCGGCGAGCCTCGAGGCGACGAGGCTTGAGCTCGTCTTAATCCTCCAAACAAGGACTTGTTTCATCATTGTTTTTTAACAGTTTTCTCGTGGGGGACGATGCTGTACATCATGTGGCACTTATGTCTTTGTCAGATTTGGCTCACTGCTTGGGGCCCATGCCTATTAAGAATTGGTCACATGTGCATCCTTTAATAGAGATGGAGTCACCGCGATTATGGTGCAAATTTGAAGGATGTTAGGTTCCTGGAGTTGTATTTGTCAACTAATAGAAGCATAAATGTTATTAATGTCATGTTTGGTGAAATCACATAGTTACACTTGAGTGTTTCAAAATCTGGAGGGCACCTGACTCTCACGCCCTACTTTCCTTGCCAATTTTATGACTAGCTTCCAAAATGGAAATTTCGATTGTACAAGTAGTTTCAACATTTTTAGATACCACCAAAGACTAATTACCTATCTTTATTTAGACCAAAATCAAAGAAATGTTATACAGAATTCAAACAAATTTGAATCTATGTGAATAAATCAAACTAGAAATTGAAAAAAAGCCATCAAGACCATGTGCTCTTTTGCTTTAACAGTTCATTTTTTAATAATGATCATAGTCTTTTTATGATAACAGCTACTGTAATCAACAAGGCCAGCCCCACAACCCCAAAAAAGGACCTCTTAATGGCCCCAGCAAAGGCCCACCATCAAATTATATTGTCTGCCCATAAAAATGACCAATCTTAACGCTACCCTTCAAATTAAAGGCCAATGGCTCCACCTTTCCAACACACTATATTCTGCAAGTATATATCATCCATATCATTCACATGGAAACGCCTGAATCTGATACAGTTTAAATGAGTACTACAGTATGGTCCAAATAATATATAATACCTGTTTCCCGAACTAAAGACATCTTTACATGGGTACCTTCTTCATTCCATCTACATTTTATCACCTCACATATGAAACCAATACCGTTTGCACTAGTGAAGTAGCATGATAATGTTATGTGATGTGATCAAAATCACTAGTTATCAGATCCAAGACTAACAGGAAAATTATCTTGCAGCATCTCAATCTTAAAATGACAATGCACAGATATTTCTTTTTCACCCAAAGCACTCCACAAAAACATATCGGTTCCATTTAATGATCAGAAATATATAATTTGATGAACCTTCACATTATTGTGCTTATATTATAGCATGATGAAAATGATGCGAATTTCATGAAAAATATCTCCTACCATACTTGAAGACAAAGGAAAGAGGTTCCAGATTCTGTTCTTACAGATATTGCTTCTAAACAAATAAACAGGTTATCCATGATTCGATCCTCTAATGTAATACTTTGAAACTTTCAACTTAATTCACAGCATATATGTACTTACTATTTGAATTTTTTTTTTTTATTCATTGAAGCACGGTGACTCCTCTCACGCTAAAAACTTGTTCATTGAACTTCTGAGACTATGAAAACATCAAACCTGCCATATGATATTTATTGAAAAAGGTAAACTAAAAAAATCCCAATAAAAGTGATGAAAAATAAAAATAGAATTTACTTATGAGTAAGCCATTGCAAGTACAGATTTGAAGTATAGGGAACTAGGATTGATTTCCACGCAGTTAAGATATCAATGTGACCATTATAAGAGAGAAATACGCATTTTGCTTTGCTAATAAGAAAGTTGGGAGTGCCTAATAATAGATCACAACTACCGAGCCTTAAAGCCAAAAATGCATATAATTAAAAGAATCTTACAGTGATGCAACCTCTAGAAGATAATTACATGAGCAAAAATCAATATGCATTGTAAGCCAACTTGAAATTAGCAAACGCATACGAACTTGGACACTGAACTCCTAGCCTCCTGGCTCAAGCCTGGGCTCTACCAATTCTCTGTAATAGTAAACGTGCAGCATGCAGCCATACCAAGAATGCCGCACTCTTAATTTTTGCCACACCTGGTTAGAAGTTACATTATCCAGAACTTTCAGGAGATGATTCAACACCACTGACTCGTAAACCACAGCTACGAAAATCACCTATATCATAAGTTAATTCTCCTGTTAGCCGTTGTTTAGTAAACTACAGCAGATAACTGACAAAAAGAACCAAAAGCCATAAAGTTGAAAACTGCACCTGCTTAATATAAGTGAAAATAAAGGCCAAATCAATTGCCAAATAAGGATATACAGACACCACAACTCCAAGATCATTGAACTACCCACATGATCAGTGGTCTAACTGCATCTCAAGCTGTATTCTTAATTAAACAGTCAGCAATTATGAATTCACTGCCTCGCTTTATTACCAAAACTGGACAAAAATTCCAAAATTTTCGAAGCTTTTGCTGACTCATTAAGTGAACCTCCACTAGTACCATTACTGCTACTGCTGCTTGCACCCCTCATTTCATTATTGAACTCATTTCTGACAGCAGAAGCATTGATCTTTGATGCAACGGCTAGAGTACACTCCACTGCCTTTGCTGAGTTTGCTGTGCTTTTAGTTTGACCTGAAGCAAGTGGAGAACCCAGAAGCCTCCATGGAATTCCACTTGAGTCTTGATGTTTATCAAGGGGATTTGGAATTTCTCGAAGAGATGTACTGATACCATTACCTGAACTGGAAGGCAAACAGTTCTTTTTGTCACATGTAGATGCATCTATTAAAACTTTCTGAAGAGAGGAAAAATTCATTCCTGGTGGTGTGATCTTCTTCACAATCTCATTTGACATCTGAATTGTGCTTGACACACTTTGGGTTGTCTGGATCCCAATTTTGGCACTATTTTCCCCATCAGTAGATGAGCTAGCTAGTTTATGCCCACTGACATTGTTTACAAGAGACGATTTTAAATCAGCTTTGCCATTCGAAAGTAAGCTAGATAATTTCTTGCCACTCAAATATTCCAATGGAGCATTGCCAAACGAGAGAAAATTCACACCCTTTGCTGTCATTGCTGCTGGAGTTTTCTTTGGAGTTTCATTCATATCCTGGAAAGTGCTTGAAGCAGATGCTTCAGGCTGATTGCCAACTTTCCCATTGGCATTCCTATTTGGAGATGAGTTCCCATGTTTGATTTTACTGGATTGAAGTGCAGAAGATTTTCCAAGAAACAGACAATTTATACCTTTGGGTGCCAGTGCAGGTGATTTCAGTACAGTCTCTGCTACATTATGTTCTGTTATTTTGCAGGAAGAAACTTTTCTGGAGTTGGATACATCAGCATTCTGATGAGAAATTCGATCTAAGTTTGGCTTCTGAGAATTTAGAACATTAAGCAGGGATGAAGGCTGTTGTTCATTTTTGCCACCACTTGGAGCAGATAAGGCATCTTCCTTCAGTGGAATCTGAAACAAAAATAGTGAGTTACATTTTCAGTTAAGCCGAATGCCTTGAGATCTAACTGCTTACGAAAATATACTCAACAATGACAGTGGCACGAAACAAGTAACATCTTATAAGAGCAAGAAGGTACCTTGTGTGAAAACATACAATTATCACCTCTGTTGCAAAAGCCGTTGGCCACAAAATTGTTACAAGGATACTTGGAAAGCTGATGATCAAATGGACAGTCATCGCCTTTCATGCATGAGTTACGGGCAAAATGACAGCATGGCTGCAGCACCAGAATGCAAGTGAGAGAGAGAGAGAGAGAGAGAGAGAGAGAGAGAGAGAGAGAGAGAAGGTTATGATTCACAAAGCTTGAAATGTCCAAAGCAAAATATAAAGTAAGGAAACCATAGTAACATTCACTTTTTTCGTGGCAGTGAGAGGCAATTATGATCATTACAGATTCAGTTTAATAAATATAAATCATCTGAAAGGCAAGCACAGATGCTAAACCAAAAGTGATTGAACATAGCCACAATCATCGTTAATATATCTTAGTCAGCTACTAAGCCTAAAGCAGTTACTGAAGTAAATAACTGCAATTCTTAATCACATCAAAGTAAAGAATCAAATTAAATGATCATACCTTCGACTTTGTCAAAGGTACTGTATCGTGTGAATATTTGCATTTGTCACCCTGTGAAACCATAAAAATCAATTACCATACAGCCAAGGAAAGAAAACTAAAGAAGCCTAGATCATTTGTTATCAACTCAACACAATATATCTCCTGGACACTCATTTTAGGGAATAAAACTTGAAGGACAGATCAAAGTAGTTTTCTTCTTCTTTTTAATCCAACCATTTCCTTTCCAACTAGTTATGATCCAAATGCACTTCTCATAACAGAAATTAATCGGCCATACCTAAATGTTTTTTCCATTAACAGAGAAACAATCCTAATCACTCGATAAAAAAGAAACAAAAAAATTAGAAGAATTTTGCCAAGAAAATGACACATATTAACGGTGTAGAATTTTGATCATAAAAAATGTTTATACCTAATAAAAATCCACAGACACTAAACTGATATGATATAATGACCCAACTGGCGCAATTCAATCACACACACGTACACCAAAAAAACAAAGAAAGAAAAAAAAAAAAAAATTTTCAGCACAAGCAAAGCAGAAAAAGCTGATCATCATAATTAAAACAAAGTAATTAATTAAAACTAATATATAAACATATCCTTCAGCAGAACAATCTAAAGGCAATATATCATCACCAAAATATAATAGAAATCAGAAAATGGTTCAACCTCGTGGCATCTTCCCATAAGATAGTGGCGACAATATTCTACGGTTTTCGGTTTCACCACTGGACGCAATTTTAACCTCTTAACACCAAGTTGCCGGTTCTTTTCTGCTCTTCTTTTCCGTTCTTTTTGCTGCAAAACACAAGTTCCAATGCATAAACTAGTCATATACTTCAGAATGTAGATGGTGACAATTTGGCAGATTTAATTTCTTAGATAACAATAAAAATCCAAAAAATAAATATGATACAAAATCTCATACATCAATCAGGAATCACAGACATCAATCAGGAATCACAGACTATAGAGAATATAATCAGTTTAAGCATCTAAAAAAAATTAAAGGACTAAGTAACACCTTTTTCTTTGCCTTTTTTTCCTTCGAGGGAGCAACCCGCTTTTTCTTATTGCCAACACCAGAATCCAGCTGCCGAAACCAACAATAAGTCATAATTTTGACATGTCACTCAATTCATTCTAATACACATAAGAATGCAACTGAGTTATGGAAACCTATAGAAGCTTGAAGCCATGCTTGTTGCTAAAATTTACCAAAGTTTCCTCAACCATATATACTTCAGTCAAGGCAATAAACTATAATGCAACAGAGAAGAAAATTATATCCAATAAAAAAACTTGTACAAGAACAACAGAATGAAACATACATACAGATGCTATACAATTTTATTGATATACTAACAATAGCAAAGCACAGAATATTAACTTGTTAAAGCACTAAACAAAGTTGGCAAGTAGAAGTCATACCTTCTTCTTAGATGCAGTTCCTTGCATTCCAGTTGCACCTTGCTCTAAGCTTTCACCATTCACTGGTGGATTACCTGGATAGACAACACCCTCCTCAGCTACACTAGCTTTTCTTTTGTTTCTTTGAGATATTGGCGTGCAATTATACATATTTGAATCTATAGCCCTCACAGAGGCTCCACGAACAACATTATTAGATTTTAATTGTGTCTCACTCCCAACACTTTCTTCAAGTTCCACTCCTCTGTCAGCATTCATAATCAAGGAAGTGGACTCGTTAAATTTTTCATTTACTCTGTTTTGTTCATTAGAAAGGAATTCTCGTTTATCAATTAGGTCTTGAGAAACTTGTTTCTCATCTACCTTCTTTTCCTCTGATGCTATAGAATCATCAAGAAGAATATCCAATAACACATCATTAACCTCAAACCCCCCAGAAATTTCTCCCTCCTCAACCTCTACATCCTTAGATATATAATTTTCAGAACCAACTAGGCTATTGTCGTCCGCCTTTTCTGGTTCCATCTCCTTCTGCCTGCATTTCATGCTCACTAGTCCTCAATGAACTTCTGTCTTCAATATCCTCACTTGGTTTCGAATCAACCGTCAGAATACAGGGTCCTTTATCTCCTTCTACCCGAGCCTCATTTGCACATTCCTCAATAGCAATATGTTGAACATCAAGATTTTCTCCTTTATTATTCATGGATGCATCTACACCACTCTGGCTCTCAGGCATCAATGTGGATGCAAAAGTAGTACTATTTTTCTCAACAAGTTGATCTTTTCCTTTCACAATATGCTCTAATTCATCTATCAACATTTGGCGGCGATCAAATCTGGTATCTTGGCAAGCAGTCACTTCATTACCATCACCAACCACCAAACCCTCATGTTTCAACAAATCGCCATCTTCTTCTGTTTGCATCATATCCTTTATCTCATCTATCACCAATCTTTCGTCTCGAAACGCACCATCTTCTACTCCAGTAGCTTCAAAACTTTCATTCACAATTATCTCTTTCTCGGCCCGAGAATCATCGGCCACCAAGCTATCAGGACTCACCAATTCACCTCGTTCACATGCATCTTTGACAAAATAAACGAAAACAATTTCAAAAAACAACACGAATAAAAGGAGTGATGTAAATTAAAATCAAATACCTGGAGCCGGTCTTGGCTGCTGACGAGCCGAGACTTGAGAGTGGTCATAGCAAGCCGATAGGATTTGAACAAGAGTACGGTAAGTTTCGCTCCTGAGATGGCGATGAGAAGAGTAACAGAATGGCTTCTCAATTCGTGAATTCTCCATTCCCGAATCAGCGAGAGAGAGTTTTTTCCCCCCGTCGGAGTCCCAGTTTGTTGAATTGTGGGTGTGGCGGTGTTGGAAGCCACTGTGTTTTCTATGGGAAGAGAGACGGTAACGTTTTTGTGGAAGTGAAAAAAAAATTATACAGAGAAACAACAAGAATGATAAAACGACAGGTCGTTTCGTAAATTAAACCTTAAAACGCGGAAATGTGTAGCATGAAATATAAAATAATAGGAAAATTTTCATTTCGTCCTCATATTTTACAAAACCTTCACTTTTTTAAGCACTATGATTTATGATTTCATCTTCGCTAATTTACCTCCACACTCATCACTTTAATCTCTAATATCAATTAACTGTTAGTCTAACCTAATGATGGTATGGATATTTTTATCTTTATTTGCACCACTTGTCAACATTAAAAAAATTGAGAAATTAATTTAAATATGTAATTATTAATTATGAATATTTTTTAGCATTTCATATTACTTCATACTTTTGATTGAATCGAGGCTCAAGTGATTACTTCATTCTCTCTTATTTAGGGTATGCCGATTTTGGAGAAAATCAAACCGATCTAAAATCGACATAAATTGGTTTTCAATATTGAAAATTGATTCGAATTGAAACCGATATGGATCAACTTGATTGGGTCAATTCAATTCAAATAGGTCCATATCGATTTGGACCTTAAAATTCAAGACTCGAGTAAATAGGGATGGCCAAATATGAAATTCAATGGACCTAGTACTAAAAGTCTAAAAGTGACCAAAAATAACATAATCGGATGGTGTAATTCATAGCATACTTAAAAATAAATAAATAAATAAATAAATCCCCTCGGACCAAACAAATTGAAAACAAACAAATAAAGCTGTAACATCGTGAGAAATGAGAGAAAATCCCACCATTTAATTTGGAGGTGGGGTGCGTAATTTCTTGAACTCGTCGTTTCTCATAGGAGTGGTGCAATGGGAGAAATCCAAACAACCCCCTGAAAACGAAAATAATATCAATTTACCCCACTTTTTGAAAACATTAGCTAAAAAACCCCTTACCGTCTCCTAAAAGCAGGTTTTCATCCGGATTTAAAGCAGTTTTGTGAAAAAAAACAATAAAAGATCAAAATACCCTTATAATTTTAAAAAATAAAAAAATAAAAAACAAACAATTAATCAATTACCAAACTAGCCTTTGATAACCAAATTAAAAAAACATTAAATAAATAATAAATTAATTTGAAAAAACTAAAAAATTAAATAAATATAAATAAAAACTAAATAAATTAAATTTAAATAAAAATTTAATTAATTATATTTAAATAAAAAAAATTTTCATCAAATCTTCACCGTCCATTTAAAATGGACGGTGGAGATTTTGAAAAAAAAAATAATGGAGATCCAATCCCAGACTGAATCTCCACCATCCATCAATTACCATGGACGGTGGAGATCCAATCTGGATTGGATCTCCACGATCCAGTTCAATCTCCAGTTAAGCTTCAACATCAATCTTCAGTTGAACTTCAACATCAAACACATCATTATCATCATCAACAACACACAAAGAAATTGATCAAATAACACATCAACAACAACAAAAAAAACCCAGATTTCCATCAACAACAACAAGAACAATGCCCGCAGATCCGCCACCGCACCGCTCCACGATGACGATTTACAGCCGGCTGGCCGTTCCTCACCGTCTTCTTCGTCTCCTCCACGAACCGCGTCGGAAACAGCGCCTGTAACGCACCACCTCACCACTCGACGCAACGGCACACGGCTCTGTTCCTCACTGTCCTCTCCATCTCCTCCACGAACCGCGTCGAAAACAGCGCTTGCACGATCTGATCTGCACCGCCGCACCACTCGGCCTACGAATCTAGGGTGAGCAATAGGGCATCTGGTTTGAAGGTCTCCTACTTCGACCATGTCGGCGAACTTCAAGTGCGCGAACGTTTGGGTTCATCTCGATCGAAGAAGAAGAAAAAGAAGAAAAAAAGGAAGGGAGACAGTGGCTGATGAAGAAGAAGAAGAAGAAGAGTGAAAGAGAGAGAGAGGGACACGGTGGTTTGATAGAGAGAGAGAGAAAGAGAGAGCGTGAGCTTGAGAGAGAAAGGGAGAGGCTGAGATTTTTTTTTTAATTTGTTTTCTAATTGTTTTTATTTGTTTTCTTTTTTTAATTAAAAAATTGCATATTATATTTAAGCTGTAATTTACTATTTATGATAGCATTCAATTACCTTTTTATCCTCAATATTAACGGATTTGTCACTTTCTTAATCGTTTTACTATTCCAATTGACTGGTTAGACCTTTTTGGTTAATACTTTCGAAACCGGTGGTGGTTTGATATTATTTTCATTTTTAGGGGACAAATTGATAATATCCCACAATTGTTTACCACCATTCTGACCCCTTTGGCAGCAAACAACATTCAAATTTAAAGAAGAAAGAATTGTCAATACAAAATCATTTTAAAGCATGAATACATGTCAATGGACTTCAACTAATCAAAGTGATTCATAGCGTCAATAATCCAGATCTTTCTCAATAATAGTCAACAAAACTCAAAATTTCAAAATCCAGTTAGAGAAAAGTTTTTTGAAACCTGAGTCGAACTGGACGTACGGTCGTACAGAGGTCCTATGTCATAGACGGCGTAGTTGATGACGGATACAGTTACCGGGAGGTGAAGAGGAGTGACGGCCGACGTCGATGGAAGAAGGCTTGGTGAGTTGTGAAAGAGTTGAGTGGCGGCGGCGATGGTTGTTTTGATTAAAGAGAGAAAGAACGGTGACTGAGAGTTTTGAGAGGAAAGGATCGGCGAACTGGCAAGAAGCTGGGTCGGCGAACGGCGAACGGTGACTGAGAACTGAGAGGAGAGGAGTGACGGCTACGGTGGGTGAGTGAGAAAGTCTGAGAGTGGTGTGTTAGCTTAGGGGCGACCCCAATATTGATTGAAAACGAACGTTTCCGGGCTATCTGGGGTCGGGTCGATTCAGGTCGGTCCCTTTTTTTCACCCACCACTACTCATCAGCATTAAAACTGAGGCTTTGTTATTGTGGAAGATTTTAACTCTTTAGTGTTCCTTTCTTTTAGGTTAGGCAAAAGAACGGGTTTAAACTTTGATAAGAGTGAAGTAAGACATCTACTTTCCGATCACTTCATCCTTGATGAAGTATATTTTGCATCTGGAGATAGTAATTTGTTAGTAAGCAACAATTGGAACAGCTTTTTCTTTTCTCTTAATTATGTCACTACTCAATTGTTGACTTGGGCAACATGTGTATCTGGACTTAGCCAAAATTATGTTATGGAGCTGATTGCATATTTGATTATATATGCTATGTTTTACAACTTAATTTTCTCTTTGTTTCTGCGTAACAAAGTTCAAAAAGAACTTTAAGAGGCACACTGATGGTTGTTTTATGCATAAGGACTAAATATGTGCAAACTTAATTGTAAAATTGTTGCTTGTTCTCCCACATTAAATAGTTTTTGCTCACTAGTATTTAGTTAATACCAAGTCAATGTTCCATGCCAAAAACCTTTAGTTTTTCTCTATTTCTGAGAATGAATTTACTCACCAAAGGGTCTTTTCCTTTTGCAGAATACCTCTATTTGGGCAAGGTTGGCCTTGATTCTGGTTAAAATTCTGTGCCTATCAAATGATCAGCATCTGACTTATAAGCCAAAATTTTGGAGCACTTAACTACTTTGAATCCAATGACTTCTTTTTGGAAGTTCCTCTAGCATGCTTTTAAATAGTTCTCACCTTGAGGCCACAATGTTGAAGTTTAACCGTTTACTTCATTTTGTCTCATCCAGATCATATGCAATAATATCTTTGTAGCAAGTGAATAATATCTGTGAGTTTGGTTCTTCTTAATGATAAAATCACAGTCAAACCTCTTCTGTAGATAAAAATGGTTGGTTGAAACCAAGTCTTTATTGACTTACAAATCAGGTCTGTGCTCATTCAAACTGATGCTGGCTTAAAGTGGAATTTCCTCGCGGAAAATTTCTGGGGGTCCCGAAGAATTTAATTGATCCTTGGGAGAGTATTCTCTTGAATTAGGGGGTCCTGAGTGCCATTACAAATTGCACAAGCTTTTGATGATGCCATACACCATGTTGTAGAATAAATCATGCAAAACATAAGAATGCTTTATTTCTATCTGATTTTATTATCCTTTTTGCAGGTATTGCTTGTCAGTTTGAGCTAAGCGTTCATAGCCTTGTCCACCATATTCTTGTCAGGGAAGAGTTACGACCCCCACCACCTCTGGTAGCAATGGGACGCAAAGGTGGACCATGTGTCACACATCTTATCAATTCTATGTCACCCTGCATTTTCTTGGATTTGGAGAAACAAGCTAGTGCTGACTGCTAACAAATCAAAAGGTGACGTAGTTGATGGTGTGCAGAAAGGGCAACTACCTCTTAACATCCTTCTCGTCTGAACCCAAAGGAGAAAAGTGGGGATGTGGAGAAGTTGATGTTAGGTGTTATACAATGAAATAATTAATCAATGTTATGAGTTTGGAAAGAATTATGGTTTTCGTCTGTGTATGCATGTGAAAATTACTTATTCTGTGTGATTCTCATTTCTCAGTAGTACTTGCTCAATGTTTGCCGATTCCTCAAATTTGAATTAAAGTAAATGAGTCTGCATTCTCACTTACATTTGGAAGCATATTTTAATTTTTAACTCGGGCAAAAGCAAGGAAGTTGTGAAGATTTTAACTCGGCTTGTGCAGAGGATTGAATCTCAGACCAATTCTTTAAGAGTTGTTTCTGCCACTCTGCTAGTTTGTGCAGGACTTTGGACTGATGCATTTGATGTTTAAAAGTGTAGATGCAAACATCTTCATCAGTCTTAATGGACAGTTATTTTAAGCTCCAACTGTTGACTAACAAATTTGGGGCCGTTTACAAAGATGCTGTCTTACATAGTTCATGCTTGTGTTAGTTATCATGGCAACAGGTCACTGTACTTTAAAAGGTAGGTGGTTTTTTTGGTTGTTTTTTAAAACTAATGTCGAACTGGTCTAAGATGAGTTAATACTAGTTAAGATCAAATACTATTTGTATGGTCCAAATATTTTTTCACATGAATAAAAGATTATTATTCATATAAACTATAATCTAAGTTTAATAGAAAGTGAATTGCTTCGATTTCTTAAATGATGGGAAGGTATATAATTTCATTAAGAGATAGTATGAAATTGGGTTGTTTTTAAGTATGACAATCAATCTGAACTAAGTCGTTTTCCGAGAGAGATGTGGGACACTAGCTATTTTGACTCTCTTCCGAATTATTAGTGGTTGGGGTTTTCAATACAGTTAACATCCCATATATAATAAAGTGGTGGCATGACTGGCCATTTTCATGAAATGATTTAATGAGTTGCGCTTTTTTAGTTTTTGAAACTTAATGAGTTGCGCATTTAATTATATTATAACATCGCCGTTGTCATAACTGTGATGATAACGGATTCAATAAATTTCAATTTAGGCCATGTTACCAGTTACCACTGTCTTATAAAACCATTTCTCAATAAATGAAAAAGATTAGTGGATTGTTTGAAACCATCAACTATAAAGGGCTTGCTTGGGATAGCTTTCACTTTTAGCTTTTAACAGTAGAATAAGAGAAGTAGAAGTCTGATTTTTTCAATAACTATTTGGATAATGTATTTTAAAAAAAAAAAATTATCTTCAAAAAACTTTTTGAAACTGTTTAGATAAAACATTTTAAAAACGTTTCAACACGTGCTGTAACCTTTATACCTTTTACAAAACATAATTTTGAACATATTTAATATCATTATTTTAAATCTCTTCTAACTTTATTATTATTATTTTTACTTGAAAAAATAGATAATTATTTTTTTACTTGAATAAATCTATTTTATTAATTTATTTAATTTAAAATAATTTTGTTTATTTATTTGATAAAATATAGTTCATACGAGATGTTGTGACATTTTTTCTAATATATTTTCTGAAAAAAATTAATTAAATAAAATAAATATAACAATTCAAATTAAACTATAAATACATGCAATTAGGATTTTTTTTTTTTAAAAAAAAATACATACATTTATTTATATGATTATCTAACCCTTTCGTCTTTATCTCTCCCCTCTCTCTCTCTCTCTCTCTCTCTATCTATGTATGTTTGTAAAAGTGAAAAACAACAAAACCCAAAATTAAAAACAGAAAAAACAATCAAACACCATCTTCTACCTTTTCTCTCACCAAAATTATCAAAAACCATCTTCTCATTCTTTTGTTCTTTTTTCACTTCTCTCTTACCCAAGTCATCAAAAACCATCTTTTCACTTCTCTCACCCAATTCATCAAACACCCTTCAAACAAAAAACACAAACTGGACCGTTGTTTATCGAATTGCTTACTCAATTTCTTCACAATCAAAGCCAGACTCAACCGTTGCTCTAATTTTGACTTACTTGTATCTACTTTGATAAATGCTTTTTCCATTATATCAAATAATCAACGAATCTAATTCAATCTAAAAAGTAGGTATGACAACGTTGCAAGTATGATGCAGAGATGGCTACCATAAGTTAGTTTAGGAGGAAAATATTGAAGATTGGTTCTTTGAAATCATATTAATAGTATAATTTTTTCAAGGAAATTTGGTTATGATTGCTCTATAAACATGTTCTGGCTAATAAAGATATTTGTGGAATTATAATTTTGTTGTTCCTTGTAATAAGGGTAGAATTGTCGATACAAAAATTTTAGTTAATGAAATTGACTTCGTGTGTTTTTAGACAGGAAGGTTTTTTTGCCAAAGCCAGAAATTTTGGCTTTCTTGTGAATAGTTTTTCAAAGCTAAAAACTATTTTTCAAATTCAACCCAAATATCTCTCAAATTGACTTTTGGCTTCAATAAGCCAAAACAAGCACTTCCACCCGTATCCCAGACAGGCCCAAAGTCCCCATCAAATGGAACCGATGAAATCTAAATATTTTTTATTAACATCTAAACCCAACTTTCAGGTAACAATCTCTCAAGTGTTAGTTAGGAAATTTGTCCATCTCTACAATTTAGGGGTAGCAAAAAGGGTGCGCGTATCAGATTGAGTTTGATTCATTTATGAATTCGACAAACACAACATAAATTCGTTTAATAAACGAGTTAACATTTTTGGATTCAACACTTATTCGTTTATAAATAGGTGATATGATACAATACGACTAATTCGTTTATTACTTTGATTATAAATGATTCAAACCTATTAACCCGTTAATTCGTTTACCCTATTTAACTCGTTGAACTCATTTACCCTAAATAATTTTGACCTTGTTAATATATAAATATTATAATTTGACCCCTATAATATATAAACATTACAATTTGACCCTATTAATCGTATCGACCCGCGAATTCGTTAAGTAAACTTAACTCGATTTATTTAATAAAAGGGGTTAAATGGGTTGACATGATTATAACACAAATTCGTTTAAATTAGATCCACATCTATTTATTTATGAATTTGTGTCGATTCATCGTGTTGTGACCCAAATTATCATCCCTATGACTATCTACTCGATTTGTTTAATTAAATCTCACTTTTTATGTTTTTTCATTTTATTGTATAACCAGATTCATTCAATACATGAAAGTTTTAGTGGAAACATGTATTTACTTTTCACGATATATGACTTTGTAAGAATACTGAAAAGTCAGTGTATTTTTATAAGGAATTTTTACTTGCAATCGAGAAGAAGTATTTTCCTCAAAACTTTTAATTGGATTCATTAAAAGAGTAATATTTTCATTTTGTTATAGAACCAATTTCATTAAATACATGAAAAGTTTGTTCCTAAGAGAAAAAAAATACATGAAAGTTTGAGTGGAAACATGTATTTATTTTCATTGATACGTGAATATGTAAGAATACATGAAAAATCACTGTACTTTTATAAGGAAATTTCTTGCAATTGACAAAGACGTATTGTCCTTAAAACTTTAATATAAAATTGGATTTATAGAAAGAGCAATATCGTTTAATATAAGGTTTATTCAATAATTCACACTACATGATATGGTAAATAACTTATTATTACTATATAATTCTATCCTTTATAAGGTAATTACTACTTTGGTAAATCAACAATAAATTATGGTATGAAGCATATTATTTATATGTTATATATACTTTAATTGAATTCGGTGTCAACTCCGGATCTGTAGTACTAATTACTCAAAAGATTGTGATGTTCATTTTAGGTTAAAAATATGTTTTACTTGCTAAAAATTTTCCGTACTAACCAATTCATTTATATTTAACGTAACCGAGTCTAGTAAAAGAAAATTATTAATGTATTTCAAAAAAAAAAAAGAAAATTATTAATGGATTACCTTTGCTAAGAAAATTTAATTATAACCGCTGGTGCTCTCTCAGTAGGGGTGGACATAGTTCGGTTTTTTCCAAAACCGAAAATTTTCGATTTTTGTTTTTTTTGAACCGAACCGGACTGAATAAATCACATGAACCGAACCAAACCAAACCGATTTCATTCGGTTCGGTTTGGTTTGGTTCATTCGGTTTTAGGCCTATAATTTTGGGCATCCAATTGGTTTTAAGTCCAGTATATTATATAAATTGCAATTCAAACAATTCAAAAGTAACAACCTTGAACATAAAAAATAATTGGCAAAACTAAAAACAATTCAAAACAACACCTTAAACTTTTTCAAAACAACACTTAAAATAATTCGGTTCGGTTCGATTTTTTTAAGTCAAAACCGAATCGAACCGAAAATTTTAGGTTTTTTTAAAATTACAACCGAACTGAACCGAAAAACAAAAAAAAAAACCGATTTTTCTGTTCGATTTGGTTCGGTTCGATCCGGTTTTTTTGACCTACCTCTATCTCTCAGTAGCCACAGCCCAACGTAAATGCCAAAATTAAATAATTAAAAGAAAAAAAAAAAGAGCCGAGTCAAGCTCTGTTGCCCCTGCTAGTCTTGCTACCAAACACAGCCCTAAAATAGGACGCGAAAAATAAAAATAATAATAAAAAGTTAAAAAAAAAATTAAAAAAAAATGAAAAAAAAAATGCCGCCTCAGGTAATAAAGAGAGAGGCAGATTTTAGGTTACTAGGGCGAGGAAGAGGATTTAAAGAGAGGCCACGTTTCTTTTGACGCCTCTGAAACCCTTTTCCTCTCTCTCTCCTTCTTCATCTCTCTGTTCTCCCCCTCCTTCTAGGGTTTTAGCCACCCTCTCTCCCTCTTTGTAAATCTTCGTCTTCTCTTTCAATACTCTACAATGAGCTCTGGCAAGGACAACTTCAGCATGGCCGATCTCAGCGCCTGTACTTTCTCTATCTCTTATCTCCATAACCCTAATCTTCCTCTCTCCTTTTCTCTTTCGGTCTCAGGGTTTTGATTTGTTCTTTTTTCGTGTATCCTCTGCAGCTCTTAACGAAGAGGATCGAGCTGGCCTCGTCAGTGTTCTCAAGGTCCGTTAATTTTTCCGATAAATCGACCGGACAGACTGCTTTTGAAGTTTTTATATCTTTTGTTTCCTATTTTTGTGGCCAGCCTTTGCTTTATTTTCCTTGTTTGGCGATAATTATGTCGCGTCTCGCGTGTTGTGTTATGATTTGATTAGGTTGGCTGACGGAGCTACTGTGTTTGTGCAGGACAAGCTGAGTACTCTGGCTGGGCAGCACTCTGATATCCTCGAGAGCTTGACTCCTAAAATCAAGAAGCGTGTCGAGGTTCTTAGAGAGATCCAGGCACGTTCTTTGCTGTCTACCATTCAATTTTTCGTATTTATATTGTTTTCGCTGTGTGTTATCTTTGTTATTAGCTATTTGATGTTGATTAGTATTTCACCAAGAAAAGCCGCATTCAATAGGGCATGTCATATGGAGCCATTTATTTTGGCTGACTTGTGGGTGCAAATTTGGTTGTAGTCTTAGTTTCTATTACTGTATCGTTGAACTCCAATTTTGAGTCTGTCAAGGTTAGATTGATTTCTATTTTCTAGTTACTACTAGTTGGTATAAGAAATTTGGGGTAAGTTTATTGCGGAGGCAAACTTGATGTGGCCTAGAGTATTTGTATGATGTCAAGTGTTTTGATGCAACACGTTTTCTGCTTCCATTTTCTTGATCCTGTTTAAGTGCTGACATTTACAAATTACAATTGCGTTTCTGATTTACAGAGTCAACATGATGAATTAGAGTCAAAATTTTTTGAGGAGAGAGCTGCGTTGGAAGCTAAGTATCAAAAACTGTATCAACCTCTGTACTCCAAGGTATTATGCACATGTACTCAACGAGTCATTTGCTGTGTTGTTTTTGTTTGTGCTGGCGTGTACATCTAGCCTATGTAATAATGGGAGAGTTACTGTCCAAGTGGAAAAAAGAAGAAGAAAATGGTAAATTAGTTGCTTAATATTGTTTTCATTCATCAATTAATGCTTACGTTGAATGTTTGCAGCGATATGAGATTGTGAATGGTGTTACTGAAGTAGAAGGAAATACAAATGAAGCTGCAATGGAACAAGAAGAGGATAAAGCTGCTGAAGGTACCCACCAAATATTGAAATAGTACATTTTTTCTGTTCTGGCAGTTTCATTTATGGCAGCGTATATGATTTGTGCACTTAATGCAGAGAAAGGGGTGCCTGATTTCTGGCTCACTGCCATGAAAAACAATGAAGTGCTATCTGAGGAGGTTAGTTATTGGAGTGCCAATATTTTGTTCAATTTGGTTCTTTCAGTTTCAGATAAAAGCCTCATGGTCTCTGAATATGATTTTCATGGAGTCAGATCACTGAGCGTGACGAAGGAGCTCTCAAGTATCTTAAAGACATCAAGTGGTGTAGGATAGAGGATCCTAAGGGATTCAAGCTTGAGTTCTTCTTTGACACCAATCCTTTCTTCAAGAACTCTGTCCTGACGAAGACTTACCATATGATTGATGAGGATGAACCTATTCTTGAAAAAGCTATTGGGTAACTTATGTTCTTACAATTCTGCCCAAAACAACCCTTTTTTAGGTGTCTTACTACTGAGAACGCTTGTGTATTGTTTGTTTCTAACCCTAAGCTGATGCCAAGATTTTGGTGGATACCGTTGTGTAGGACGGAGATTGAATGGTATCCAGGAAAATGCTTGACACAGAAGCTCCTTAAGAAGAAGCCCAAAAAGGGATCAAAGAGCGCCAAGCCAATTACGAAAACTGAAGATTGTGAAAGTTTCTTCAACTTTTTCAATCCTCCTCAAGTACCTGATGACGATGAAGACATTGATGAAGATACTGTATGTTTACATTACTGCTTCAGAGATGACTTTTTAATTTTTTTTAATCTATTTTTAATTATGTCTTCCATTGCATAAACAGGCTGAGGAGCTTCAAAACCAAATGGAACAGGATTATGACATTGGGTGGGTACTCCTGATACCTTTGCAATTAAGTTCTTATATTGTGATCTTTTGATGGTGCTCTCTACTGGCTATATACTGATTTTGTTGAATCTTTATTGAGTCCTTATATCATGCATTGTCAGTGTAATAACAAAATGTTGTTGATCAATATGAATTATGAAGTTTGTATGAATCCTTCAGATTCTTTCTGTAGTTTCTCCTCTTCTGTTTTTCTTATACTGGAATTTTGAATCTATATGATGTATCGTTAATTGAGTGGTATATTGCTTTGTGTAGGTCGACTATTAGAGACAAGATTATCCCCCATGCTGTTTCATGGTTTACAGGGGAGGCTGTTCAGGGGGATGAGATAGAGATAGAGGATGATGAGGATGATGAAGATGATGATGAAGATGAGGATGAAGATGAAGATGTAGAGGATGATGAGGAAGAGGACTGATGATGACGACGATGATGAAGATGAAGACAAGACTCTCGTTAAGACTAAAAAGAAGGTACGTTATTTTTATCTCTTTAAACCAGTTCTATTCTGTTTAGAAATTTGAATTGAGGCAAATGCTAACTAGTCTGAATTGATTTGGCTTGAAACATTGCTGCAGTCATCAGGGGGAAACAAGGTATTGTAGCTACTCAAATTATATTTTGGTTTTATCATTACACTCCACCTGTTATTAGTGTTTCTTTCAATTTTGTGAAAAAGAAATCCAACTGGACAATAATGTTAATTTGTGTTTTATATTGTAGAAGAGTGGAAGAACACAAGCAGCAGAAGGTCAGCAAGGTGAGAGGCCTCCTGAATGCAAGCAGCAGTAGGAATTGATTGGTGGAGGGAAGTATATGTTGTGTGGGGCTGGCTTATTATTATTAGAGTTGTCATAGGTCTCTTGATTGGAAAGAAGGGGGAAGGGGGGTCTGCAGTTTTGGGTGGCTTATTTTTATTTTTACATTATTTATTTTTATATGTTGTATTATGGAGAATCCTTCTTTCCTTTTCTGTTGGTTTGAGAGGACGATTGTCTGAGATAGTTTTCTAAGGGTTGCGCAGTGATTTGTCAATGCATGTTGGGATTATAATTTTTGTGAATGTTTCCAGCAATTCAACTCATGCATGCTCTATTATTAGTAGGTTCTGCACTTTGTTCTCTCCCAATCGTTCTCAATAGCCTTAAAAGATAAATTGCTACTCACCCCGATTGAACACTGATTGGCGGATCAAAAATCACTGTTTGAGAATTTAAAGTGTCTGGATGTTGATTTTTGAAAAATTGCGGTGGGTTGGTGCTTGGTACTGTGAGCATTTTCTTTCTTTTTTGTTTGTGAAATAGGTTGTGTGAGCATTTCATTAACAAAAACCGAAGAATCTTGAATCGCAATGGAAGTTAAGTTTACCTTAGATGTACGTGCAAATAAATTCATGTCAAATACGAGTGTGTCGAAATTGCTTAATTTAGTTCTCTTTTTAAGGAGTAAGCATATCTGTATCCTAAAAAAAACAGAGTAAGCATGGTCAGGTGTGATTTTCGCGTGCTGTTCTATGGTTTTATTGTGCTACTCTGTACTTTCTGTTTTTGGGCTTTGTAAAAGAAAAATTAAATAAAGTGACTGATGGAAAAAACAACAAAGCCTGCCTTAAACAAAGGCAAAAATTAACATTTAATTTTAAATCATTTTTCGTTCCTAAATTAGGAAAACAAATTGTGTCTTTGAATGAATGTTTCATAAATTATGTTTGAAAAGGTTCAAACTAACCTTTTTCCAATTATTGTAACTTTTTAATGTGTGTTTTTTTTTTTTGGGTCATTTTCAGGACAGATATTGAAAAATAAATCACTGTTCTTTTATTTTTAATAACTATTTTACTCATATTTGTATCATTTAATTTATTTTAATGACTTTTAATCAATATTGGTAAACACATTGTATTTTTGAAAAAAAGTCAATTTTAAATTATAAATTTTGCTTTATTTTGCAAACACCATTTTTAAATAAATACTAAAATGCACCCTTAAAATTCCATTAAGAGGGGATATAGGATTGTTTTCAAATAATTGCTAATTATAAGAAAAATAATGATATTTCCAACAAATAATATGAAAATAATAGTGCTAGTAGGTCTAAATATTTAGACTAAAATTAGTAGATTACTTAGCACTATTAATCTTCACAATAATAAGTTGACACAATAAAATAGATCTCGTATGAGTTTTTATATAAAAGATGACTCATTCAGCTTGACATTATGACAATATCTTAAGTTCTAGTATCTCAAAAAGGAAAAATTGCAACCATAACTGTAAAAGAAGAAAAAGTTTGTAACCCTAATTTCGTTAATAGTTATGTTTTTAGTTAAGGTGAAATAAACATGCCACAAAACTAACAACTCTACATAATCACTCAAGATAGTGGACCCCTGACATTGGTAGGGCATGGCAATTTTGACCAAATGGATCAGAGAGCCAAGCACTCTCTCGCTCTCGCTCTCGCTCTCGGTCCTCCCGCGGGACACTAAACGAGGAGGAAATATATAGTATTTCAAAAAGGAGGGAAACCAACCGCAAAACCCTAAAAACCCACACCACTCTCTCTCACTCTCTCCAAACCCATACTGTGTAATGGACTAACATTCCTCTTCACTCTTCACTTCTCCACTTGTTGTCTATTTCGTTTCCAAACAAGCGTTCTTGAGCCTTTGTGTTTCAGCCTCCGCTGCGTTTACATGGCGGGCCTTATTCGAAACGCTTCTTTCCTGAAACGGTCTCTGCTATCTCCACAGGTTATCAGTCCTAACACGTTCTCCGTGTTTTCATGTAAAACCTTCCCAATTCACGTGTTTTTGTTATTCTCTGATTGTTTTCTCATAGACTGTTTAAAAGCATCTCCCACCATCTGCTTCTGTTTTTGCTGCCTCTATAACTTTTGGTTTGGGCTTGGTCTACATTTGCGTTGGAATGGATTACACTCTACTAATGATTTATAGAATGTCAAATAGCTTAACAATTAACCACAACAAACAAAGTAAACTAATTATATTTTAATTATTTAATTTTGTTTTTTCTGTTTGCAGGGTTTTCGGAAAGGGATATTGGGTACTTCTTCTCAGATATGCAAGTTTTCTTCGAAAGGTGCTCGACCTTTCATTGTTGCTCACTTTCTAATATCTGTGCTAGGTTTTCTCTTTGTAGCTTTAGAATATTTTTGAAATATGAATACTCTGTTATGATTGCAGTGCAATTTTGAATATATATGTATGAGTAAATTAGCATGCAGTTAAACCTTTTAATATATTAGAGAGTTATCCTGTTGATATTCAAATTGAAGAACTAAATTATGACTGGAAACTTTGCTATTGTAGGTAGGTATCGAAAAATTAAAAAAAGAATTGATGGGTTAATCCTGTTAGGTTAGGGCTATTAAATTTTATATGTATTGTTTGACTTATAACGGTAAACTATCTACCATCTGAAAAATTGTAAATTTGGTCTTTTGGCAATTCGGAGTTATACTTGTATTAATGCTACCTTCAAGTCTCATTAGTATGTTCTTTATCTTAATATTTATTGTTTTCTTCACATGTGGATTGTTGTGTTCTGATGCTGGCCTCTAGGTGTCAGTGTTAAATGCTGCATACATGAGCTTGGTGATAGTTTGGATGAAAAATGTTGTAAATGTTCATCTTGTTTGCATCGATATTGAGGTAATGACAACGTAAATTTATATGCATTTGAAGGTAGAAAGAAATCCAAGTCAGATGGAAGTGACTCGGGCGAGGAGAATATGTCCAAGAAAGAACTGGCCCTGCAGCAAGCTTTGGATCAGATTACTAGCTCATTTGGGAAAGGATCCATTATGTGGCTTGGTCGGTCTGTCTCTACCAAAAATATTCCTGTGGTGTCCACCGGTTCTTTTGCATTGGATATAGCCCTAGGAACTGGTGGGCTGCCGAAGGTATCTTGTAAACCTTTTCTGTATTTAATATCTGCTCATTTTATGCAAATGGATATGCTCTAGAAAATGAGTTAGTGTTATATTTTTTTTCCTGATGCAGCTTCCTGCTTTTTGCAAGTATTAGCCAGTGCTTCTTGCATTGTAGTGGAAGTCATTTTAATTTTAGAAAACATGAAAAGAGGTGCTATCTTATTGTGCTGGAGTAGAATGCAAGATTTTTCCTTTTGTTTTGCTGAACTATTGAACTTGTTGCCTTTGCATAAAAGTTATAGCTAATTATGACACCCCATATGTTGCTTTGTAATATGTATTGGCTTCTTAAGAGCACCTTCTCTTGATGTTACATTTACAGGGACGTGTTGTGGAATATATGGACCAGAGGCTTCTGGTAAAACAACTCTTGCGCTACATGCAATTGCTGAAGCACAAAAACAAGGAGGTAGCTTAAATTCTCAAAACATTCCTTTTTAGTGTTGTAAGTACTTATAGTTGGCTTCATTAACTCATTGGTCATAAACTTCGGTTTAAATAAGTTGTAAAATAGCTGTCTGCTAATTATCTAGTTGAATGTTCAAATTTAGCATTGGTGATTCACTGTTGTAAAAAGCATCTCAAATTCTAGAAAGTATTAATTCTGAGGAATCTCATCACCCTTTTGAATTTCTCTCTTGTTTTCAATTGATAAATAAAGGACTGGCAATATGTAATTCTTTTTCAATAAGCTGAGAGGAAATTTTAGTTAAACAATGTTTCTGTTTCAATTAACTTTGGCTCAGCCTCTTCTGGGATACTCATGCATTTTGAACATGCCATTTCAATCCAGGTTATTGTGTTTTTGTTGATGCTGAGCATGCACTTGATCCATCCTTAGCAAAGGCTATTGGAGTAAACACAGGAGAATTTGCTTCTTTCACAACCTGATTGTGGTGAACAAGCTCTGAGTCTTGTAGATACCCTGATCCGGAGTGGTTCTGTTGATGTAGTTGTTGTTGACAGTGTAAGTGACACTTTTTATTGGTATATAGTATTTTAGCATGGTCAAGTATCCAGTTTACTGAATTTAATAGCTGGTAGTTGCTTGAAAATGTTTAATGTGCTTGTTATCTGAGGAAATTGCCTTTTTTCAATTTATTTAAATTAATTGTTTTAATTTGTTCATTTTCATTTTAGAATGCTACTCGGTGATGCTTAAATTATTGATTGAGGGCTTCGTATAGAAGTCCTTGCTTGTGCATCACAATGTCATAACATGTTATATATATACACACTCCTGTTGTGTTAGAAGATCTGTAGAGTGGATTTTTAATAACCATAAATCTTTACTAGATAAATGAAGCTTATCTACAGATCTACCTTTTCTGCTCTGATTTTGATTCTGATTCTTCAATGACAGGTTGCTGCTTTAGTGCCTAAAAGTGAACTTGATGGTGAGATGGGTGATGCTCACATGGCCATGCAAGCAAGACTGATGAGCCAGGCACTCCGTAAATTGAGCCACTCTTTATCGTTATCTCAGACCATTCTGATATTTATTAATCAGGTGTTGCTTTTGAATCTCAATTGTACTGTTCATGAGTTTTGGACTTATTTATGAATTTTCATCTCCTTGTGAAGTGCATGTCATTGCCCAAAACTTAGTCAATATCGAAGTGCCCTTGTTTGTCTCTGCTGTTATATATTGCCTCCCTTTTTTCTTTTTTTTTTTTTTTTTTTTTTTTTTTTTTCTGGTATGTGTCTACTGAGAAACTTCAGTTAGGTGGAGCAAAGCCAATGGTTGTCTAATTGATGCAGTGTGGCTCTACTATTTGAGCTTGGGCTCGTTTGGTCATAAGCACCCTCCTGAAGGCTTGGGAGCCCATCCATAATATAGTGAAATAGAGAAGCTCCTCAACAGCTCCTTCCCTCACCTCATTATTTTATTCACCATCATGAGTAGAGCTCTTGTTACCAAAATGATATATGAAGTTACTAATTTTCGGTTGTTAGCATCTCAGCAATAGTGAATCAGGACACACTAACTAGGAAGTTTTCTGAAATTGCTGGGGCTATTCAAGGCTTCTTAATTTAATTGTGCTTGGCTGACATTGGTCATGTATCTCTATCTAATCTGTTGGTCTCAGGGCCCTCAGCATGTCCTATTGTTTTCTTAATTAACTATGTTCCCTATTATCTGATTAGATATGTTCTCTATGCAGATTGTTGTTAATGGGTTTGATGTATGATTTTGTGAGTGATTGAAGCTTGATTGTGTTAATCTGAAATCATCCGGTTTCTTAAAATTGCCATGACCTGAGCTTGAGCTGAGAAGCACGAGCTTTTGATTGTGTTTGGTCTGAACATCTGAGCTTGGCCCCACTTTTCTGCATATGGAGCTGTGCTCATAGAAATGTTTTTGTTGTTTTCACCTTCATGTGGGTACACGTTATTCAGGCTGTGTTCCTTGACTTAGTGTTTCCTTGTCAGCGAAGTTGCCATTGTTGTGACCATATGTGGGCTACCTAGGAGCTTTTTAGCAGAAATCTACTTCTTTGTGCTGCTGAAAAAGTTTGTTTTGTTTTCATAATAATGAAGTTTGATGATCATGTCTTCCTAATTGATTACATCAATACGCAGGTGAGGGCGAAGATATCTACTTTTGGAGGTTTTGCTGGGCCCACTGAAGTTACATGTGGTGGTAATGCCTTGAAGTTCTATGCCTCAGTTCGCATAAATATAAGGAGAACAGGGCTCATCAAGAAGGGTGAAGAGGTAGGTATCTTCATTTTTTTCAACCTATGAATATGTACATTGAACGCTGAATCAAAGCGGTCTTTTTAATCCTTATTCAGTGGCATAGCCTAGAATCTGCAAATGCCTATGAAACTTATTCTCCTGGATTTCTTTGAGATCTGCTTTGCTTGTAATGTTTCACCTGCATTTCTTTTTTGTTGTACGAAGAACTCTGCACATAATGTCCTTTGATATTTTTGTATTTTGTAGACCATTGGAAGTCAAGTTGTGGCAAAGATTGTCAAGAATAAACTTGCCCCACCATTTAAAACAGTCCAGTTTGAGCTCGAGTTTGGCAAGGGGATAAGCCGGGAATCAGAGATCATAGATGCAGCAATGAAGCACAAATTCATAACAAGGGCTGGTGCATTCTATGGGTTTAATGAGCAGACTTTTCGTGGTAAGGAGGCATTGAAACAGTTTCTTTTGGAGAATGAAAGCGTTAAAGAAGAACTTATGATGAAACTCAAGGAGAAGATTCTTGCAGCTGACAAGGTGGAACCTGAGGCTGGGGTTACTGACGGACACACTTCTGAAGAAACTGTTTCAGCTGATAGTACTGATGAAGAAACTGTTGCTGCAGTTGAAGCTTAGGTTTCCGATTGACTTGACCGTTGATGGAAAGAGTTTTCCGCGGTTTCTTTGGCAGGGTTCAGTCCTCTATCAAATATGCAATTGCCTCCTTATTGTTTCCGTGGACAGTGAAGACAAATTGATGAAAAGGATTGAAGGTCTTTTGTTCATAATCCGAACGCTATCCTGCATATGGTTATATTTTACATTTTCCAAATGACTGTAAGTTCAGGATGTGTTAGTGATATACATCTGAGGTCACTGGTGGATGAAAATTTTGTGAGCCAAAAAAAGGGGCGAAGTTGGGAAAATGCAGCGCAATTGTCCAAAATTTCAGTCATTTTCATTCCCTGGTTGTCAGTTGTCAAATCTCGAGCTATATACTGTATGTTACTGAGGCCAGTCTATATACTAGTAGTGAAAATTGAGAGTAAAAAAATTATCTTATTTCTTCATCTTATAATTTGATTTCTAGTCTTGTTAGTAGATTTTGGACTCGAGGTAGGGTTTCTTGGTTCTAGTGGCTTAATTCCTGCAGTCAGCTCCATACATGACAATCCATTTTTTATTCTTCTCTCTTTCGCGGTCTACACTTTTGAAGTTCTAAACTTCTCTCTAAACTAAACATGAATAGAAAAGGAAGAATAAAAAATTATAATTAATCGAAGACCAAAAGTTTCTCACTTGCAATCAAACAGTGCTGCTAAAAAAAACATTCAAGTTTGATTGGCCCATCAAGTATGCCATCAAATAAGTCACGTTGAGATGTTGCTAGTCCAAGAAAAGAAAACAATTAAGTTATTTAGCTTCTATATAAGATCTAGTTTTTATTTTAACAAATTGTCTATAAAACATTTAAAAAATATAATCAAACAGTTATCGACCCATTTTTCAAATTAGAGTGATTTCCTTTGTTTCAGTAAAATTACTTGTTTCATTTCTGAAAAAAAAAAAGGAAAGGAAAGTAAATTACTTGTTGAAGTCATACTATGCTCTTTGAATTCTATTTATTGCCCAGGAGAATTTACAGTAAGGGTCAGACTCAGACATAATCTTACTTACTAGTTACCAATTACTCCTTCAACATGTGTTTGCGTTGGTGAGTTTACCACAAATTGGTCTCCCTAATCAAACAGGTATGACTTTTTACTTGAAATGAATTTATCTAAATTACATTAAAATCATTATTATGATCACTAATCACGTTCTGACTATGACTGTGGTTTTTGTTTTTTCTCGAGTGCTTATACGAATATATGATTTTTATCTCTGGTTGTCTATGTTATCTCTGTTGCGTGTGTTAAATTGATTTCAGTATATGTTTTTAGCATGTGCAGAGTGTATTTGGTCACTGAGAAAATTCAGAATAGAAATAATAATAATAATAAATAAATAAATAAATAACACCCCACCACTATTGATTCTTTTAATTTGATAAAAAAATGAAGAAAAATGGAGAAGAAAATATTAAATACATGGCTTTGTTGCTCATTGATACTAGTAGCAGCCAACTGAAGGTGTTTGTAACTTTTGTATAAATTTCTTGCCAATTTTGGAAATACCTTTTAAATTGCGGAGTCAGTAGTTTACTGAGACACTTTAATTGCAAGTAGCCAAGTAGGTTTCCGGAAGTCAACACATTATTTTTAGAAAAGAATTTTTTCAAACTTTTTTAATTATATTTTTATTATATGCTTTTCGGTTGGGTCATTTCGTTTGTGATTTCAGTTGAGAATGAATTGATTTTGTTTCCCGGTACTTGGTATATAAGAACATAGGATTCTAAAAAGAATATGGTGATTGGTGATTAAACAATGATAACACAGGTTGATGAATATAAATATATATATATTTTTGAAATTTAGGTTGATAGATATTTGACTAAATATATCTTCCCTCTTTTTCCACGATGTTATTTCTCCTCTCTTTTTCCACAATTTTATATATCTTCTCTCTTTTTCCGCAATTTTATAAAAATTCCTGCTTTCTCCTAGCAATTTCTTTGATTTTGTGGTACACAGTTTAAAAACAATGGCAGAAGATGAAATTTATCCAGGGAGTGTCAAACACCAAGTATCCGAACTATTTGAAGAAGCACTTGAAGCGATAGTACCTACAATACCAGCACCTCCAGCGTTAGATGTCGCTGCTTTAATTGTTCCTCTAGTTCTTGCTTGCAACCCAAGTAAAGACAGTGATTATCAATGCAACAACGCCTTGAGCATCACCTCCGAATTAAATGGCAAAAATGCACTCAGGCTAGCCAGCTCCAAATTAAACAGCCATCATTCAAAATTTTCCTAATTCACAAATAATACAATCCTGCTCTGTGGCCGGAAATGGATACGTGAATGTTGTGTTGTCGAACAAATGGATTGCTAATACCATCAAGAAAATGCTGGTTGAAGGTACGAAACTCGGGCTCCAAGACTCGAGATCGAGGGGGCCGCGGTGGATTTTCCTTCACCAAATATAGCCAAAGAATTGCACGTTGGTCACCTGAGATCATGTGCAATTGGAGATGCTATAGCGCGCCTGCTCGAATTTTCTAGTGTTGAAGTCCTTCGCCGCAACCATGTGGGTGATTGGGGGACACAGTTTGGTAAGTTGCTTGAGTTGCTGTACGAGGAGAACCCGAATTGGGATGTGGAAGATGAATTAACTCTTCATGATCTTGATGAACTTTACAAGAAAGCAAGTGTTAGGTTCAAGGAAGATCAAAGTTTCAAGGAGAGGGCAAGAAAATCTGTGGTCCGGCCCCAAAGTTGGGATGCTAAGTATGTTAAGGCATGGGAGAAGATTAGAGAAATCAGTCGCAGAGCTTGTGATGAAGTTTTTGTCCGCCTTGGAGTTCAATCAGAGGAGAAGGGAGAGAGTTTTTGTGGTCCATATATTGCTGAGGTGTTGGATGCATTGAGTGATCAAGTTAAAGATGATAATGGTACTGGAGTGATTTTCAGTGAGAGTTTGCTTGGAGAAAAAGGTACACCATTATGTCTTCTTGTTGTGAAGAAGGATAGTCGTTACAGCGACGACACAACGGATCTAGCGGCTCTTTGGTATTGTGTTAAGGAAGAGAAAGCTGACTGGATCATATATGTTACTGACATTGGTCAGAAAGGGCATTTTCAGATGGTTTTCGAAGCCGCAGAGAGAGCAGGTTGGCTTCCAGCTGCTGGTAGTGATTTGAGTAGTCCCAAAGCTATTCATGTTGGCTTTAGTTTGGTTCAGGTAGAAGATGGGAAACGCCTCAAAACTCGGGATTCAGGTGCCAAGAGTAGTTGATTTACTAGATGAAGCCAAGGCTTGCAGCAGAAAAAAAATTCTTGAATTAATTAATGAAAATAAGGCTAGTGATCAGTGGGGAGAGGATGGGGTAGAGCAAACTGCAGAGAAGCTTGGTTGTGCTGCTATTAAGTATGCAGATTTGAAGAACAATATATCCAGCAACTATAAGGTCAATTCAGTTAAGATGATCAGTTTAGTGGGGAACACTGCCCTCTTTTTGATCGAACAACACAGCAGGGCTCTTTCAGTCATAAAAGGTTCAGATAAAGATATGAGGGAATTGAAGAAAACAGCAGAGATGGTATTGAAAGATTCGGCCGAACGGCGAATTGGGGCTTCACTTGATTTGGTTTACTGAAATTCTGGAAGAGGCCCTGCCAGGTTTCAAGCTTCATGTTTTATGTGATTACCTGTATCGGTTAGCATCAAAGTTTAACATGTTTTACGAAGAGAATAAGGTGTGTGGTTCAGCAGAGGAAACTAGCAGGCTCTTGTCATGTCAAGCAATTATTGTGGTCATGAAGAAATGCTTTGATGTCCTTGGAATTGAACCTCCAGCCAGAATTTGACTTTAGTCTACACTATGATATTAAGCGCCACATTGACTTTTGCCTTTGTTAGGAACAATTGATGTTTGCTTCAATTATTTTGTTTGGAGATACATATATTTTTTCAACTAGTGTGATTTGAATTTAGAGCAACAATTTTGTGATAGTCTTTGAATGGTGTGACTTTATTGGCTACTTATTAAATGGCAAATCTCTACAAAGATCTCTGTCACGTGCTCAATTGAAAGATTATTTTATATTATAGCCAGAATATATCTTCTATAATAGTTAGTATTTCTTTGCCAATGATGTTCGAAGTCATATATAGAGAAGGGATCCTTTCATTTTTTCAAGAGAGGGACTTGATCCATTGTTAATGTTGTGAAAACATTAAATATTATTTTGCCTGGAGGCTGTGTATCTTGTTTCCTGTCGTGAAGCATGACCTTTTCACTAACCTAGCCAACTGCTCCTTCCTAGGAATCCATTCAGTTCAATGAACAAAATTATAGTTTCAACCGGTTGATTTCCCACCTGGCAGTGGACCTTTTTGTTTTTGTAGAAAAGTAAGAAGCAAGGGAAACGGGCGTGAATATAAATTGTTTTGTTTCTAGAAGTGGGGTCCACCAACTTTTTGAACTGTGCTAGCATGTAAGCTTGGAAAGGTAAGCATGTGAAACTGGAAATGTGAGGTTAGAAGGCGGCAATTAAGGGAAAAGTGAGATTGAGATTTGGGGTTTTGGAAGTTTGTACAGTTTTGGTACATTGCTTTGGGACGGTACTTTGAGCCGAGCCGACGTGGGTGCTCTTTTCTCTGTTGCGATGTATTCTTCGACTTTTTGCCCCACATAATTAACTATTATTTCTTATAAATGCTGTGTCATATCAGAAATTAACCTTCTTTTTTTTTTTTGGGTTTTTAAAGCAACCCCTGCCGGATTAAAGTACGGTAGAAATCCATGGAGATTAACTATTCCCTAAAATTAGAGAAAAAAATTTCTTATAATCAATGCGAGACAAAACTACTTGTACTAACATTAAAATTTTTTAATAGGGATTGAACCTTTAACCTCATGTAAGAATGCAAGGTTTTACATTTGTTTTATTTTCCTCTTTATTTTATTTTTTTCATATTCTTTATTAGAGAGTGTAATGTTGGATACTTGGTTATTATTATGTCAACGTTAGTTTTTTCCTATCAAATTTTCATTATCTAAGGATTTATTCAATTTATATTTTTATTTTTCCATTATTCTCCATTTTATTTTTAACTTTTTGAGTTTTTATATCCTCATTCATGTTTTCTACTAAACATGTCTACAATTAGTTCTTTAAACTAACAAAAAAAAAAACAAATAATTAATATGCTTAGAAAACTAAAAGATGTATATATAAAAAAAAAAATAATAATAGTGTTTGGAATAATAGAACTTGGATGTATTATTGTGATTAAAGAGTACATGAATAAGTCTTGATATAGTTTGAGTAATTTATAAGATATATTGCTGATGAAAGAGTGTAGAGAGAAACATTAAGAGACATTATTTTTTTTTTTCACTTGAAGGTTTTAAAAGAGTTTGATTGAATATTAAAAAATATAAAATTAATAGCTTTTAAAGTGAGTGTGTTGTTGATAATGTTTGAACTCTCTGGAAGGTTTTTTTTTTTTTTTTTTTCCTTTAAAGCTACCATCAAATGAGTTAGATTTGTCAAACCTACTAAGATTAAATACTGTTTGTGTGGTACATATATTTATCCCGTGAATGTGAGTTAATTATTCACACAAGCTTTAATATAAGTTTGGTGGTAATTGTACATCTAACCTTTTATAGGATAGACAGTTATACAATTGGTACTTATGCTTAGAGTCGGTGTGGTACCCTTGAAATAAATGTTAAAGAGAATTCAAGTCTACTTAAATATTTTGAAATTGGAAAACTTTTAGATATTAATTTTAATTATCGAAAAAAAATAAACAACATTATTTTTAGAAATTGTTTTGAAGTTAACAAATTATTTAATAAGACACGTTTAACCTGCTAATTTTAGGTCATCTCAATTATCTGAGAAAGTATATTTAAACATATATATAATATTGATTCAAAGCTAAATTTAAAATAATATGAATAATTCAAATATGATCTCATTTACTAAATGAGTTTAAGATATCTTGAACTCTATATGATTTAATTTAAACCCACTAATTTCGTATCATGTCATTTGGTCGTATAAAAAATTGTCCCATCACCCTTTACATTTGTTTTTTCATATGATTAAGATATTTTGATTTTTTTTTTTTTAAAAAAAAACGAGTATGCTTAAATACTTAAAAGTCAACGAGCGAGTGCACAACTACGATAACCAATAAATGATGTCCACATGGCCTCTCTCTTTTCTTTTTATATGAGATATGCAGATTCCATTGAAACATTAGAGATTCAATGAATCAATGGAATCGGCATAATATGGCTACGTTACCTCTTCTAGAATCATCGATTTAATTATTTATATTTTTATATTAATTGAACCCTTACGGCTACGCGCGTTACCTCTTCTAGAATTTCTGATAGAGGACCTATAGAAATGGTTACGATGGTAAGCCAATGTATTTCGTGTTTTGAATTGTTAATTCTTTATCTTCCACTGAACCGTGGAGAGTTGTTGAATGCTTGATAGTATCTACGAGAAATATGAATTTGGATTTCAGAAAATATTAATAGTCGGAGTCAACACATACCATTATTTATATGAGTGATTGAACATCTCTCTTGATCTTAAAAGGTTAAGAGTTTAAGTCTCATTCTTTTTTAATAAAATCTAATATGTGAGTATAAGTTTTTTCTTGTAAGAATAGTCATCTCATAAATCTCATATTATAATTAATTTAAAATTTTGAAAAAAAAAATTATTTGAATTATAGTTTAGGTGTGAGAGACGTATCATTTAATTAACCTCATGTTGGATATGGTTGTTAATAGTTTATTATTATTGTTATTATTATTTGGTTGTTAATGGTTGTTAAGATGATGCTTTAATCACTTTTTCTACTTTAATGTGCTAAACATATACAAGTCACTTTAAACAATTTTAATAAGGTCGACTTCCATATTCCCAATAATGTTTAGATTTGTTGTTCCTTTCAGATTTTCCGGTTGAAATAAAAATCTTCTCAATCAAATTAAGAATGAATAATATTTAACTTAGAAACTTTAAGTTAAGAGTGGCTTGCAATTTTTATATCATGTGAAATTAGATAGTAATTATGTTATAGTTACATTGATTTGCTGATGTCCCACTACATCATCAAAACTTAAAAAAAAAAAAATACAGTGAATCCTTACTTTACAAATTAACTCATTAATATATTATTAGGCACACGTGAAATTTCGCAGAATGATAAAACCGTGGTCCTGAGAAAATTCTTGAGATTCTAAGACCCAGAAAGTAGAAAAATTGTCAGTCAAAACCGCCGTCTCAAGGGCCTCTTGGAATTTCCAGAATATAAAGAGGGAACACCAATATGGATTTTGGATGTGACACGTGGCCGAAAACCAAAGACAACATCTAAGACAGTCCGATTTATAGATTAACACAAGAAGTAATGCATCAAATAAAGTGAATTGAGCCATGAAAACGATGTGGGTTTGGTGGCTGATCTTTAATAAAAAAATTTAAAAAAACGAGAAAAATTACATATTTGACGTTGGACCATCTTTGAATTCATCTAACAATCTTTGTTGTATTTTTTCTTTGAAAAGGGCAGTGACAGTCTGCCCTATAAAATTGCAGTCAATTTGGGCGACACATGAATATTGTCATTCCTTCAAGAAAACGAACATATAATATATCTCTTGTTTATTTAACTGTAAAGTCTACAATAGCTTTTCCTTTTATATAAATTGCAACTTTAAAAAAAAAAAAAAAAAAAAAAAAAAAAAAAAAGGAAAGCTTACAAAGCACTAGCATATGTAACAACATGTGGATGTGGTGATCATCATTAAACTTAAACAAGTGATCGACGGATGTGATTGGCGGAAAAAGAGGTGAGCCCTATTTCGAAGGATGGATCACCGCCGCACGCCAAAATTAGTTGACTGGTCCGATTAATATAATTATGGAAAGACTATATATGTCTATGTAGCACACCTGGCGGAGCGGAATTGGTCACAGTGTCATTGTGCCAAGTCAGCAACAAGTCTTCTCACTGCTTCCTGGAAGACAGACTCGTCCCATTCACTACCCTGCAGAGTGCAGACAACAAATTACAGTTTCCGAATTTACATTAAAAGTTGTATCGATGTAATTTATGTATATACATTATCGTATTTAAATCATGTCATGTGAGACAAGTATCCGTTCCGTTCGGTTTTAGTAATCAAAACTGAGAATATTAACTAAAACCTGTTAGGTTGAGTTTGTTGAGTCGTATGTACCTGCATTATCCTGAGTCTGAAATTTAGCTGATTAGAAGAAGCTGATTCTGCTATCCGGGTATTGGCTTCCATGGAAATCAAGCTGACATTATTGTTTTGAGGTTGCTTCAAGAATTCCAGGATGTGAATAACCAAATCCAGCAAGGGAGCTTCCGCCGCCACAGTCAATCCCAAGTCAATAATTCTGTCTTCTGAGGTTGATTCGGATGCAGGAGTGATACTTATGCGAAGTCGTTGATTTGCTGTGGAAGCACTTGCTTCCGCAGCAGCTTCTCTGGAAGCAGAAGCTGGAGGCAAAAGCTGTGCCTCCAATTTCTTGTTTTTTTCAGTCAACTCCGCAACTTGATCTTTCAAAGAGCTCAAGTAGTCTCTTGTACTAATAAGCAACGACGCTTTGTCTTTCTACGAACGAAAAATAAAAACTGTCACAATTAAGATCTATATAATACCTCAATTAACGTGCATTTACAGAGAAATTAACGGTATATTGAACCTTAGTTCCTGGAGGAAGTAGAGATCTAAGTGCCTGGAAACTTTCATTAAGTTTCTCGCGCCTTTTCCGCTCTGACATCATGTGGTGCAACTGGGTGCTAGTGGGGCGGCTTGCCAGTGAATGTTCACGTCTCATAACGTTTAACCTTCTATAGTATGAAATTGCTCGTTTTAACAAGCTTTGGGCGCGTAAACTGGTTCTCGCTTGAGACGTACTGGGGCCTACACCCAAGTTATAATTCTTGAAAGCACTAGCTTTTGGGCTTATTTGGTAGCCACGAGGTAGGTTTTGCTGGGGTCGATGGTGTGATAACGAAGAAGAAGAAGAAGGAGAGGAAGAAGCAGTTAAAACAGCAAGAATGGCTCTTGTCATTACAGCATCTTCACTTTCTGGAGTTGGTAATTGCAGGTTTCGGATTTGAGCAAATTGTTGGTGTGGACTAGTTGTGGTTGGCATGATTGGTGACATTGAAGGACCGGCCTCTTTCAGGGTTTCTGGTAGGTGGGTTGTGCTTGGAATGTTGAAGAGAAGAGAAGAACTATCAGGGCTGTCCATAGATAGAGATCTCAATGATGATGAAGATGATGAAGGCCTGTTCGGATCCGTTGGCAGTGGAAGGCTAAGCTGATCTCCAGCAGGCGATTGTCGTGACAAGTCTTGTACCGGGAACAAATTCCTCATCTCTATTTCCATGTTAATCTGCTCTTTGAGATAGGAAATCAACAAAAATGAAATACAAATTCAAGAAAGAATGAAATTGTGGCATTAATGAATAGAAGTATTGGTAGTAGTAATATTACCTGTGTTGAATGAGACAAGCCTAACTCAATTTCACCACTTTTGCACGCCATGAATACTGCAATCTGTAGTTATAGAAATGGGAAGTAAATGGAGTTATTCAATCAATTCTTTAGTTCTATGATAAAAGCTCACAAGAAAAGACTTTTTCACAGTTTAAAGAAGAATTGATCAACCTTGATACGCGCCTCCTGTTAAACAATAACAATGACATTTAAGTTAGTTGCTGCACAATGCATTTTAAAAATTGAATTCATGCTAGCTAGCTCTATATATTCTCATTTCTTACTTGGTAAAATCTGCGCTGTGTTTCATTGGAAGCCAGTCTATGAAGTTCAGATTCATTAAGCTCAACGTACTGTCGACTATTCTTGAAAGCAAGTCCCGGAACACAGCTGCTACAGTAATAGATACAAATATTATAATTTGCAGACATTCCAAAAATATGAGATTTATGTAGCTAATTAAGTAAACACAATTCAATAAAGGTCACATATACGTACTCGTAATTGGACACGGGAAACAGTTGTTGACAGTAGTCATGGAAAAGCCGTTGAGCTTGGTTGTTTTCTTCATTGTAAAGTCCATCCCAGAAGTATAAGCAGCTGCTACAAATCACAACACAGACAGTAAAACGAATCATAAAAGAGACATAAAAGCAAAATTACAGGTGCTCTGAAAAGATGAGAGAGAGAGAGATGATACTTGTGTGGTTGATTATAAGACCAGAGGCATATGTAAGTGCAGCCAAAAGACTGCATTACTGATCGGAGAAAGTTGGCTCGAGTCACCTCATCAACAAGGATGGTGGTGTCCATCAACGTTAAGAAATGGACTAAACCTGCTGCATGGGATTCTTCTCTATACATGTATATGTATCTCTATAACGATTGACAAAATCAATGATTTAGCTAGGCTAGGTAGCTGTTCACCGGAAGGAAACATAATCGATATAGATGATGATCTGCCTAGATCCTAATGAATGATAAAGATAGCTTTGAAAAGTATAATAGTATATAAAATAGAACACCAGCTTTCTCGAGGAATAATCGTACAAGGGTATGCTTGATTAATTAAATGATCGATGGAGGAGAAGGAGAAGAGCCTACCACAGTAAAGAAGCCAAAAGAGGGAAAGAGAATTGTTTGTATTAAGTGTGAACGTGAAAAGTAGAGAGAGAGAGAGAGAGAGAGAATTGTTGTAGAAAAATAAAATATAGAAAAGTATAGAGAAAGGGCGAGAGAGAAGCAGCCAGCCAAGACAAAGGCAAAGCGGAAGAAAAGAAAAGTAAAGGTCAAAGTCCTCGCTCGCCATGTTTTGAAAAGAGTCAAGGGAGGAAGGCAGTGTGTCGCTTTCTCCTTTCTGTTATTTTCTTCCCATTTTTATAGTTGTTTTCAAAATGTTTTCTTTGCTTTCCTCCTTCGTAAGTTGTAACATACACCATATATTTTCTCAAAAAAAAAAAAAAACGATATCCACCATACGTTATGCAGGCATTCGATGCCTTCGATGCACCAAACCCTTATGATCGCACTAGTCACAAACTCTACTTTTTAGTATATTTGTGATTCATATGAGTTTAATGGTTAAAATTTTACTCTTATAAATAATATTATAAAATGTAAAAGACTTTCCTTTTATGATGAACATTATTTTCTAAATGATATTTATAACCATTAATTTTATCATATTGCGATTGATCTTTAATCTTAAAAATGTTAAATTTTATATTTTATATTTAATTCTATTTAAAACTATTTTAATTATTTCTTTTTGCAGGAATGACCCTCCGTTATAGGTGATAATGTATTAAATTCAACACCAAGTTAAGCAATTTGTTACAAATTTAGAGGAGATTTTTTATCAAATTTATAATTTTTTTTTTAATATTTAAAATGCTTTTAAGTGGGTAGAAGTCAAAAAGAGTTTTATTTTAACTTTATATACACTTTGAGAATGAGTATGTTACTTGTTACTAAACTTCTTCATTTTAATGAAAACAATTGATTAAATAACTTATAATCTTAGCGTATATATTTTCTGAAATATTATAGTAACTTTACATTCTATATACATGTGGAGTGCATAATATATCAAAATTGATATAAAAGTTATTCATATAGATGAAATATTATTAACCTGACTAATATTCTATTTGTTTATCATATTTAATAATTATCCATATAATATTTAATTAGCTAGCCCAAAACGTGCATGGAATATAATTGAGAAAAAGTTGTTTTTTATTTTTGAAAATATATTTTACAAAACATACATGCAAATTACACATTTCTTCCGTTTTTTTTTTTTTTTTTGAAAAATAAAAAATCATTTTTAAAAATGGTTCCAAACCCTTTCAAAAAAAAAAAAAAAAAATGGTTCCAAACATCACTTAAAATTGTATAATTACATTAAGCAAATTAATGCGTCATGTCACCACATCAAGAAGTCATAGTCATTCTCTTGAAGAACAGATTAGAATGGATACCAACCACCGTTTTGTTGAGATCTTTGAGGGCAAAAGTTGACCCAGATTTGTATCATTGTTATTGACAAGTAGACATATTGAGCAAAGAAGCTTAACCACTGATTTACTTTACAGCTTATCCTAAGAACAATTCTTTGTGGCCGTGTTGAAATATTGTAACTTGTTAATATTTTTTGTACCACGGTGCTCATTATTAAATGATTATAAATAGCAATAATAGCTTTCACATTGTATGTTCTCATCATTCCATTTCATTCTTCTTTTACTAGCCTATTTGAACTTGGTAATTGGAAAATGAACTCATCAGACTACTTTACTGTTCCATTCAAAATCTTAGACTGGACAGTAATCCTTGTATAAATGGTCTTATAATGTTATCATTTGACAACAAAACACTAAAAGCCATATATTTTCAGGAGTCCTACAACAATGCTAGAAATTTTGTTATGTTCTTTTAATATTAATACAATTAAGTTGGGGTTTAGAAAGTTGTAACATGACTTGAACTCTTAATTTTGATGTTGCATATGCATATCATTTTCCCACTTCATCTTATCAGTTTTTTTTATATTTTGCTGAAAACCTGACCAAGTATATTTTTTCTTTTTTGACATATTATACATACACAGTATAAGTACATATAACATAATCGGATAGTTTGAATCAACTCTGAAGAATAAGCCTGAACTAGAGCTCTCAGAAACTGAAACAAGGCTCCCAGAAAACATGACCAGGTCTTAACCATTGCAAAATTAGTAAGTTGGAATGCACCGTTCATGAATGGTCCAAATTCCAAACAACTGCCCAGACGGTTTTTGTGATGAAAAACCCACTGGGCCAACAGGCCTCTTTCTCACTTGAAGGGGAACTTAGAAACCCAGTAGATGGCCCAAGCCTAAACCTTGAACAACTACAGATTCTCTATAATTTTCATGTGTATTAGAAAAGCTTTAGCTATGGTGTGTGTATATATATATATATGACATTAATGATCATAAGAATTACCAACCTAACAAAATTAATGGGAAATTAATATGCGGAAAGTTTATTTTTATCTTAATTTTTTTAACTAATTTTATTTGTTTTATTTGGAGTAAGGGATTAGGACCTCAACGCTCATAAGCGAAATTATTAATGGTTATGTTTGCTATCACATATATATATATATATATATATTTATTAACAGATTCAATTGTGTTGAATTATAATTATTTTAGATGTATGGTTTTTATTATGAAAATTTAAGACAAAACAAATTTACAGTTTAATTAATGGTTAAAGCTCAAACTATTTTTTATTTTAGACGATATCCTTTTTTTTTTTAATTTTTAACTGTCATTTGATTGAATAGATGAAATTGTGACTCAATTGATATCTTTGCGTTATTTTATTTTCTTTTATTTCTTCATGATGTTACATGCAGCAAAAAAATAATAAAGAATAAAGGATTTTGTTTGTAGCCCTGCACTGTGGTAGCACACAAGCGTCGGCTCGAATGGCGAGTAGAATAAATCAATAACATAGGTATATAAATAAATAGGTTTCAAAAAATAGGTAAATAAATAAAGGGAAAATAAATAGCCTTTAATAAAAATAATTTAATAAAATGGAAACCATAGCGTTTAATTCAATATTAGCGCCAGCAAATTCCTCCAATGTTTAAAGGCCATCTTCACCAAAACTCTCTCTTCACCAGGTACGCTTGATTTCATCAACGAATCGCGACTTGAGAAAGTCCTTGAAGATGTCTCAGTCTTCCCAGAATCCAGGTAACACATACCATCAACCTACTTGTGTATTAAGCGTTCTAGTATGCAAATTAAGCAGATGGTGTTTGTTTAAATAAAATTTGAATTCTGTTTTCTTATTTTTGATGTTTAAGCAAAAGTTGTAAATTTGTTCAGCTAATTTTCTCAAAAGCTAGATGCTTGCTTGTTAATTTATGGGTATTTTCTTTTATGATTGTTTGATCAAATGTAATGGCATATAATGTTGAAATTATTGTAATGGAGTTCATGACTATATATATATATATATATATAAATCAGCTAGAGAATAACAGTGAGAGAGCAATTACTTGTATTTGTAAGCAAAACTTGGGAATAAGTCCGAATTGTTAGAATGCAGTATGTGATATTATATCAACTGTTTTGTTATGTATTTTATATTGAATTGATTGCTCTTGTTTTGTATTATTACATCGTAGTAGTTTTCAAATGGTCTGCCCGTTTCTTTTTCAGCGCCTGAAGAAGGATAAAGTTATAATTCCAAACAAATATGGTGAAAAGCTTGTGGGCGTGTTGCATGACACTGGATCGACTGAAATTGTAATATTATGTCATGGTTTCCGATCCACTAAGGTTGGTGATTCTTAAGTTTGCAATGTATTTTCTTTTTTCTTTTTTTTCTTTTTTCGCAGTTTTTACTGTAATGGTTTGATCAAGTATTGAGTTCCTTGTTATGTTCGATATCCAAAGCACGTGACCAGCGGAAATGGTTTGTAACTTGTGTCCTTATGTCCTAGAAATCAAATTAGAGAACATGTGTATACTAAACCGTGTATATTGAGTATTAAATATATTTGAATGAAGTGAAACTAGATTCTAGAGAGAACTAGAACAAATGTTGAGAGAAAATATTGAAACAACTCTTGAAGAAAAGTCTTTCTATTCCATACTATTGAATACAAATGTACAAGGCTTTATATAGTCAGTACAGGTAGTTTAACTAATTAGGACTCTCCATCTGATTTGCTCTGGAAGCTGCCACTGCTGACAAGGCATTCCCGCCAAGATTTCATCTGCAGCTGACTAGGCATAACTGCCTAACCTATTCTCCTGTCAATGCTCCGCCATATGATCCTCTGCAGCTGATCTACCATAAGCTGCGTTTCTTCTTCAACTGAAACCTCCTTGATGCACTAAGTGCTCACTGCCCTGATTCCTATTTTGTTTAACACTGTCTTGTGTATCCAAGACCTTCTTCATTCTTTTATTATGACTAACAATGTAGACACTAATAACAAGACTAAATTGCTCAATTGGCCTGGTTTTTTCTTGGGTATTGTTTTTCACCTTATCTTATCTTCGTACAGGAACATACTACTATGGTGAACCTTGCTGTTGCTTTAGAAAATGAAGGAATTAGCGCCTTCCGTTTTGACTTTGCTGGAAATGGGTAAGTCATGCATTGACTGAGCGTAAAAATGTGACTTTTGAAATTTGTGAAGCCCTTAAGATGTATTATGTGGTTTCTCTGCTTGGATTTACTGTTATGCTAATGGAGGATATAGATGATTGCTAAAATATGCTTAAATAGCCGTTATATATGAGTTACCTAAATGCAGTTGTTATATTTAAACATTCATAATCTTCTTAGATAGTCCCATCGATCATGAAAGTGGCTATTTATAATATTTTTTCTAATGAGAGTTTGAAGATTATTTAGAATCCTTTTACATCTTAATGTTCAGAAAGCACATTTTTTAAACCCATTGTAAAGTTGTTCTAAGAAAACACTTAAAATAAGCCTACTTATTGCTTATTGGTGAACTAGGGACATTATATTTTATTCTGTCTGTCTGATTACTGTAGAGTTTGTCTATAAAGTCATTAGAGAATATTATATTTTTTGTTCTTAGGTAATTGCCAGAAGTGTGTTTAAGGTAAGAAGGGAAAGGCATGGCATTGAAGGTCCTAAAAATAAAAAATGAATGCCAGTTGTAGCATAAACTTCTAAGGTTCGCTGAAAAATATTTCTATAAGTATTTTAACTTTTGGTCTAACATTTGTTATTGTCTTATTGATCCAGTTCCTTATGTCAGTCTTGGGATTTCTCTAACTGGTCACTATGTTTAGTGTTTAATTTAAATACCTTTTCAGGGAAAGTGAAGGTTCATTTTCATATGCTAACTATTGGAGGGAGGTGGATGATTTACATGCCGTGATCCAATACTTTCAAGAGCTAATCGTGCGATAAGTGCAATTCTTGGGCATAGCAAAGGTATGTTGAAATATTCCAAGTGAATTAGACAAGAATATAATACAATATAAGCTAAAGTAGAATATTAGTAAAAAAATTATTATTATTGTTTCTTATTGATGGAGATATATCTACCATCCACCTTTATTTCCAGACTGTAAAATAATTAAGGTAATAACAATGTTGTGATTTGGCGGAACACTTGTCCATTAAACTTTTTATAGTTAGGTTAATTGTGTGAGAGCTGACTATTGAACTTGTAGCCAAGATAAGAACAATAGGTTTTCTTTTTTTATTAATACAGCACCAAGTGACAGATGTAGATGACCAAAATATCTACTTTGAGGTTTGGAAGACCTTAAACAAGCAAACAAGTATTGCCCCATGTATAAATAGCTCAACTTGTTCTTTGATACATTATATTATATGTTGTTGTATTGTTCGTATGGAGAAAGTATTTTTCACATCTGGGCGGTCCATATACACATTAATTAGCTGCCTAGGTATGCCAGAAAGAGACTGCCCGTCTAGGCAGGGGCGGAGCTAGCAAACCAGATAGGGAGCAGCCAAATTTTCAGAACTTTTAATTTAGAGAGCCAAGTTATAAAAAAATATAATTTAAAGAGCTAAAATATGAAGTATATAACGTTTTTAAAATAAAATTGTGGACCAGGGTGACCATTACTAAGCTCTGTACCTGCATCTAGGCATCATTTCCTGTACAAGCAAGCAGACTTTAGTAACAACCACAGAAGTGTTTGATTCTTGTGCAATCGATGTCATTTTCCCTTTAAAACTGATTTTGTACATCAGTTTTGTTTACGCAATATTCTTCTTACTGAGATATGCCAATATCTAATTTCTATTTTTTTAAGTTCAAATCGAGATGTGCCATAAATTGTCAAATTTTCTGTGGATCATGCCAGAATATGGCAGTTTTAGAAATGAAAATTTTTAATTCAAGATTTTATTGGATTCTCATCAAGAATTTGCAGCAAAAAAAAAAAAAAAAAAAAAAAAAAGGGAAGAGAAAGAAAAGAATATTTATTTATTATATGAACACCTGAAGCCTAGGGATATAAAGTAGTTTGAGTAAAGTTAAAAATCAGAATCTAGCATTAATTATGTAATTTATATAACATTTGGAAATCTTTCATTGCATCAAGAAATTGGAACTGCTAGCACCCTGGATAGAATATGGCTGCATCTGTTGATAAGCTTTCTTTCTCTTCCATTTCTTTCAGTATGTTTGGGGAGTTTAAAATGTTAGTTACAGAAATTAAATAATTATACTTTTTAGTGTGAACCTTGCTGCTATATAATTGCAGGAGGTCGAGTCGTGCTTCTATATGCTTCTAAGTATCATGATGTTCGCTTGGTTATCAATGTTTCTGGCCGTTATGTTATGAAAAAAGACTTCATGGAAAGAATCAAGCAGAATGGATTCATTGAAGTTAAAACTACAGCAGGTAATCCGTAACTTTGATTACACTTTATGACATGGGATTCTCCAGTTCAAGTGTCTGTGTGGTCAAACACAATTAAATGACTTGAATACCAAAATTATCGGTTTATTGTTACTTTACTTTCTTAAAAGGTGCTGCTTTCGTTAACTAAAGAAAAGAATTATCTACAATATTGTTGGCAAAGCATGAAGTCGCAATTTTGCCAAATTCTGTTCCCTTCCTTTATCTCCTTTTGAGATTCAAGAATAGAGGTAATGTTATCATCAATGATGGAGCATCATTGCCCACTTCTTTGTTCTAAGGTGTATGGATGATTGACTGTACTGTTTCCTGACATGTATGCATGTGAAGGAGTGTCGTTGTTTTAGAATTGTTTTCATACTTGATTCTTGCTTGACTTTTGCAGGAACTGTTGAATATCGTGTTACCGAGGAAAGTTTGATGGATTGTCTAAATACAAATATGCATGAAGCATGTCTTCTAATCGACAAGGAATGCAGGTTATAGCAACAAATTCTATTGTCTCGTCTGTTTTTCCATTCATGCATTTTTGTTTGAACAAGAATTAATATCGTTCAATTAGAAATTATATTTTCCTAATTTATGTTCTAGTTAATTATGGAGTTAGGTTGCATCCAGAGATGCAAGTTGCGCCGTTGCGGTGGATGGACTCTCCCTTTCACTCTCTCAGATCTCTTCCTAATGTTCTCATCAGATTGTGTTCCATTTTTTTACACTATTGCTTTATTTACTTCATTAAAAATATATTTATGCATACTGTTGATCTACATGTGTATACAGAGTCTTGACAGTTCATGGATCATCCGACCAAATCATCCCTGTCGTTGATGCCATTGAGTTTGACAAGATCATACCAAACCATAAACTGCATATTGTAGACGGAGCCGATCATGTTTACAGTAAACATCAAGCTGAACTAGCTCAAGCGGTGCTGGATTTCATAAGGGCAACTGGGCAGCAGGATCGGAGTAGCTCTGACCCAGGTACTTTTCACTTCATTGACATATGAACTTCTGATATGCAATTATGTTTTGTGAGTTCATGACATATTCTGGAATCATTAAGCTCATTGACGGGATGGTGGCATCTATACTGGTATAGGTGTCTGATTGGGTACACCCTGTACTCATGAACAAGAGATGTTCAAGATCTAGCTTGCTGTGAAAATGAAACTAGAGATCTAGCTTCTGGAATGGTTTGGAAGTTATAGTAGTAACTCGACCGGTATTTGGGAATTCAAGATGAATATTTCTAGTTCTTGAGAATTGATTCAAATTTGGAGTTGTTTCTTAAAGTAAATTGTTGAAAAGGATTTGTATTTTCATGTGATAAGGGTGAATTATTGTTTTTTGGATTTTACAAAAATTACTTATGCACTAAAGAGTTATATGTATGCAATAATGCAAATGAGTTAATGAAATTTACTCAATTTGACTGTTTATGTATTGAAAAATTGTCTTAACCAAACTTTAAATAAGAACGCAACAATTTTTTTCAAAAACTGATACCTAATAGTTTAGTAATTTGTCGAGACAGATTGAGATAAATTACTACTTCTATTTTCACAGTCAAGAAATATCTATTGCTACAACTAACATTAAAATCAGCTGCTATCAGCTGCAGTGGCTCTAATAGTTTAGAAATTTGTTGAGACAGATTGAGATAAATACTATTTCTATTTTTACAATCGATAAATATCTATTCCTATAACTAACATTAAAATCAGCTACTAGCACCTGCAGTGGACGATGTTAATCTCATCGTCGTGAATGTCACAAACATAAGTAGGTAGATTTGATCTCGATGAACTGCGAATACTATCATATTTTTATATTTTTTAATCTAAATAAATCGATCATGCGTCAGGTACGTGAAAATCCATCCAGCGGTGCCTCAGTTTTGTATGGAATGGTTGAGCCCATTTGGGAGTCTAAATTGGACTCAGTTTTGTATGGAATGGTTGAGCCCATTTGGGAGTCTAAATTGGACTCAAAACGCCGTTAGGCTCAAACCCCCATATAATGGAAGTTGTATTTTACAATATAAAAGACAAAAATTGTAGTTGGAAAAAGTAGCCACTAAATTAGTTGAAATATGTTTCTAACCATGAACAAAATTAAGAATTTCTAATTGCATTGTAATTTTTTTTGTTCACCTCCAAAGTAAAAAATTAGCAAACACTTATCAACCCATTCTCGTAAAGAGGAAGATATAAGATAAGAACCAGTTTTGTTAAATTTTGTCACGGGGTGAATAAAAAATTTACAATATAGTTAAAAATGATTGAAATTTGTTGATGGATAAAAACAAAATTTTATTATTTTAGAATTTTACCGTCGAATTTCTCCTTTTACAATCTTCCTTTCCATTGTGTTTGATTTTCTGTTTTTTGCTATGTGAGTATCAGTCAAGAGTTTTTTCAATCGAAATCTAACGAGATCGAAAAGAAATTTAATATGATTTTTAAATGAAAAAGTAAGATCGAAGAAGAGTTGTGCCTGATTATGCAAATATTTTGTTCAAACTTTATGCGCAAGTGATGATGTTGGATAAGGTGTAACAACATGTAAATTATGGAATTATTACAATTCAAATGTTATATCATATCATATTATCTCTTTTTGGGTCAGACCATATTTATTTAAAAAATTAACTTCAATATCCATACATTTATTTTCACTAATCCAATATTGAAAAAAATGAATGAATTTTAAAGTGGATAATAACTCTTAGATTTTGTGAAAATTGATGGATCGGTGTTAAAATTACCTTTTTAAGGAAGGATAATAACTTTTGATAGTCCTTTTATAAGCAAACTTTTTTTTTAAAATAAACTGTTTTTTTCTTCCCAATTTTTTGGAAACAAAGTATTAAAAAAAAAAAAAGTGACAAAACTAATAGACAGCGAAAAAAATGGTCTAGTGCTTGAAACATTTTCAGTTCTGTTTTTCACAATTATATTTCATTGAATTTATCATCCAAAAAATCACGTTATAGTTCATTAAATTGATTGGATTTCATTCATGTTCTAATAGATGTTAATATAAGGGATCCCTTAAAAGAGAACAACTAATATATAATTAACGTTGAATAGTAATAAAATTGTTTTACGAATATGTCAACCAAACATAGGCATACGTTTATGTCAAACTATTATAATATTTTAACACTGAAAATTCGTTTTGGCTCTATCCCTGAGCTAAAATTTCCGTCATTAACTTAGATATTTTTATACAACTCCTTATATTTTAATATGATAATATTAAAATATACTAAATTAAAAAACAGATTTTGTTTTAAGTAAATCATAAGGCACATTCAACAAACTTTTTTAATATGATAATTATTGGGCTGATAAGAATTATACTAAACTGAACAGTCAGTAAAATTTAATTTATATTGAACATTTGGTTTTATATTCAATTTGTATGATAAATTTCTTAGTTGCCAATAACTTTTAAAATTAGTAAGCACGCATAAATTACTTAAAAATCTATTAACATAATTAACGTCTATATGACATTTCTTTTTTGAACTTTTATATCGAATTTAAACCTAGAAGATCTTTTTTTTTTTACAGAGAAAAAAAAAAAAAACTGATACAAAATGGATTAGAGTATTATTAGGATTTGTCGAGATCGGATCAATCTCCAATACTAGGGTGAATAGAGAAGTATAAAACTATCTCGACTAGGAGGAGGTATGCTAGAAGATCTGTTTTTTATGATATTAAAGAATGTAATCCAAGGAAAAACGTTTTTCATTAATGTAGGTATTAGGAAGATTCTCTCATTATTATTAGATATGGAATAAATCTAACATGATTTCCAAGAGAAAAAATGTAATATTGAAATAGGTTGTGTTAGATTTCAAAATTCATGAGCAAATAATATAGCATGTGACTTATAATTACCATACCAATTATGGAATGATAATTATAGGGTGAATAGAGATACACACAACCATCTATACTAAGAAGAGATATGCTAGAAGATTTATTTTTGATGATATTAAAGAATGTAATCCGAGGAAAAACATTTTACATTAATGTAGATATTTGGAAGATTCTCCAATTATTATTAGATATGGAATAAATCTAACCTGATTTCCAAAAGAAAAAGTAACATTGAAAAAGAGTTGTGTTGGATTTCAAAATTTATGTGCAAATAATACATAGCATGTGACTTGTAATTATCATACCAATTGTGGAATGATTACATTCATATATCCTAGCATTTATGAGTAATGTTAAGTTATTGAAAAATTTTGTCAAAATTCATCTATAAATAATGTGATATGTGAGTTGTTAATATCATATCATTTTCCATATCATCTCATACTTTACATAATGTTGACGGAGGTAGGATCATAACATAGCCTTTTTTTTTCCCTTTGTCTTTTTATATCTCATGATACATTAATATAAAAAATAATAGATGGTCAAGATTGTTATATATATATATATATATATATATATTTCTCTTATATATCACTTAAATCCAAACCCCTCTTATAAATGTCTAAGTTAAAAATCAAGGTTAAGAAATGATCCCTCTTCAATGTTGATAACTCGTACTCCACATATTTGAGAAAAAGTTTTAGCTGAGATGGTATTACTCATAATTTATAGGTGAATATAGACAATTCATAAAAAAGTTGGAGCTATTTTATGTAAATAAATAATTAAAAAATATCTAATACTAATAATTTATCTTTTGAAATAGTCATTTACGAAGCAATGATTTAAGCTTGAGACGTTGTTAAGTTGAATAAGTATTTTTTACCGATAAACTATTTATGAAGGTGTCTAATATTAATATAGTCAAATATTTAATATTTTATTTAAAATTTTTAATTTTTATGAGATAGTACATGTCTCATAGAGTATTGTCATATGTGCCCTAGCTTAAAACCTAAATAAATTTTTATGTTTATTCTTTCATTATATCATTATATCAATATACACCTTTTTATTTCTGAAAAAAAAAAAAAAAATTTCACCAGTCCAATCCTTAAAACTATTTTTTGTGTTATGTTATATTTTTGAAATATTATTTTATACACGTCGAACACAATATACGCATACATATAGAAACTGAAAATGTGAATTTTATATAATAACTAATTAAAAAATAATTTAATACTAATTAAATGATCTATTATTCAAAATTTATGTATTAATATATATTTCGATACACTTTAATACGTGTTTGAAGTGTTATACACACGTTTACTAGTTTATGTGAATAAAAAAGGGTTATTATCAATTTACCCCCTGAAAAGCAAAATAATATCAAACCACCACTGGTTTTAAAAATATTAGCCAAAAAGGTCCGACCGTCAATTGGAATAGTAAAATAGTTAAAAAAGTGACGGATCCGTTAATATCGAGGATAAAAAGGTAATTGAATGCGATCATAAACAGTACGTTACAACTGAAATATAATATACAATTTTTTAATTAAAAAAAGAAAAAAATAAAAACAATTTGAAAACAAATTAAAAAAAAAAAAATCTCTCTCTCTTTCACTCTTCAACAGTCGTGTCCCTCTCTCTCTCCTTCACTCTTCTTCTTCTTCATCAGCTGCTGTCTCCGTTCCTCTTCTTCTTCTTATTCTTCTTCTTCGATCTTAGATGAACCCAGATTCGCAGATTCGCAGGCCGTGTGCCGCCACCGCATCTTCAAACCAGATGCCCAGTCGCTTACAGGCGCTGTTTCTGACGCGATTTGTGGAGAAGACGGAGAAGACAGCGCGGAACGGATCTGCGACCACAGACGGAGAAGACAGTACAGTGCGGAACGGATCTGCGAGCGGCGGAGATCTGCGAGCGGCGGAGAAGACAGTGCGGTAGTGCGGAACGGATCTGCGACCACAGACGGAAAAGACAGTGCAGTGCGGAACGGATCTGCGACCACAGACGGAGAAGACAGTGCAGTGCGGAACGGATCTGCGAGCGGCGGAGAAGACAGTGCGGTAGTGCGGAACGGATCTGCGACCACAGACGGAAAAGACAGTGCAGTGCGGAACGGATCTGCGAGCGGCGGAGAAGACAGTGCGGAACGGATCTGCGACCACAGACGGAGAAGACAGATCTGCGAGCGGATCTGCGACCACAGACGGAGAAGACAGTGCAGTGCGGAACCGATCTGCGAGCGGATCTGCGACCACAGACGGAGAAGACAGATCTGCGAGCGGATCTGCGACCACAGACGGAGAAGACAGTGCGGAACGGATCTACGACCACTGTTACTGACGTTTTTTTTGTGCATCTGAAATCTGGGGTTTTTTTGTTGTTGTTGATGTGTTATTTGATTGATTTCTTTGTGTGTTGTTGATGATGATAATGATGTGTTTGATGTTGAAGTTGAACTGGAATGTTGAAGTTGAAGTTGAACTGGAATGTTGAAGTTGAACGGGAGATTGAACTGGAAATTGTTAAATTTAATTTATTTAGTTTTTATTTTGTTAAATTTATTTAATTTTTTAGTTTTTTTAAATTAATTTATTATTTATTTAATGTTTTTTAATTTTGGTTATCAAAAATAGTTTAATAATTGATTAATTGTTTGTTTTTTATTTTTTAATGTTTTAATATTATAAGGGTATTTTGGTCTTTTATTATTTTTCTTACAAAACCGCTAAAAAGTTGGATGAAAACCGCTCTGGGGAGACGGTAGGGGGTTTTTTAGCTAATATTTTTAAAAAGTGGAGTGAACTGATATTATTTTCGTTTTCAGGGGGTTTTTTGGATTTTTCCCAATAAAAAATTCACTTTTGAATAATCAAATATACTTGTTTTTATATTTAAAATTTAGATAAATAAAAATCTCGTATCTAGATTAAATCAGGGAAAACTTCATTTTAGTCCCTAAGGTTTTGCAAAATATCAAAATTTTAAGCATTTATTGGAAATATCTTTTTTAATCCTTAACTTTTCCAAAATTATTCAAAAAGGTCCAAACCGTTAATCAATTAACGGTCAACGTGACAGATTATTTGGATGGAGAGGGTAGAATGGTCTTTTTATAGAGAATAAATTAATTTAAATAATTTATTAAAATTAACTTTATAAAACAAATGAAAAAAAAAAATAAAGATAAATAAAAAGTGAAGATCCACCAAATTGGATCTCCACACCATCTTCAACAACAAGATTATTCATCAATAACCCACTTCGGTAGAGATCCGATCTCCACCATCTTCAATGCACCAAACAACCCAACAACAACAACAACAACAACAATATAACAACCAAACAACAACAACAACAACAACAACAACAATATTAAGAAAAAAAATCAAAACTGCTTGTAAAAAAAAAAAAATCGAAACCCAGATGAAGTTCTTCATCTAGGTTCGACGAACTCAGACGAAGACACTTTTCGTCTAGGTTCGACAAACCTAGACGACCCCCCCCAGATGAAGAAGCATCTTCGTCTGGGTTCGATTCTCTTCGTCTGGGTTCAATCGAACCCAAATGAAGAGCGAAGCCCTTCATCTGGGTTCGATCGAACCCAGGCGAAGAGACCCTTCGTCGGGGTTCCATGAGACTGGAGAAGAGACTGAAGAAGAAAGAGAAGGGACGGAGGAGAAGGAGACGAATGAGGCAGGAGAAGAACGAAGGAGATGAGAGATAGGTAAAAGAGAGAGAGACGATCTGGATTGATTTGGATTCCAGATCAAAAAGAAAAATTTAATTTTAAAAATTAACTTATTTAATTTTTTTTTAAATTTGTTTTATTTTTTAACTTAATATTTCGAAAATTAGATTTTTTTTCTTGAAATTTGTTTTGGTATTAATTTATTGTTTAATTTAAAAAAAAAAGTAATAAGAGTTTTTTAAAAAATATATAATTATGTTTATATATGTCAATTTTTCATTGGTTAGATAATATATAATATTTTAATTTTATTAAGGGTAAAATAGTCATTTTAAGTTATAAGGGATAATTGAGTCTTTTTCAAGTTTTTGGTTAGTTTGACTTTTAGTTGACTACGGATTTGGACTTTTTTGAAGCGTTTTGGAAAAATTAAGGATTAAAAGAACTGTTTCCAATAGATGCTTAAAATTTTGATATTTCGTGAAACCTTAAAGACTAAAATGAAGTTTTCCCATTAAATAATTAAGAACAACTGAGGATATACTTTAATATAATTACGCTGTTATATATATTTATAAATTAAACCAAAATAGAATTTTACATCATATATCATTGTATGCATCTTGTTACTAACATATAAAAAGAAAAAAAAAAAGTATATATACATGTAAAAGATTTATAATTGAAATTGACATATATATACTTAACTATTTTCCACCAATCTTACAAAATGAGTTTATTGGATTTGTCTTAAATAGGAACAATATGAGAATATTCTTTCATATAATTACGATGTTGTATATATTTAGAAATTAAACCAAAATAGCATTTTACATCATACATCATTGCATGCATCTTGTTACGAATATTAAGAAAAAAAAATTGTATTTATACATGTAAAAGATTAATAATATAAAATGATATGCATATACTTTAACCATTTTTCACCCATCATACAAAATGAGTTTATTGTCTTGAGCACATATCAAATGTCTAAATCTCTCTCTCTCTCTTATAACAAAAAGAAAATTTCATAATTTCATAAGTCAAATATTTACATTTTATCTAAAATTATCAATTTTTACTGAAATATAGTACATTTCTTATACAACTATGGCAACATGTGCCCTAACCTAAAACTTAAATAAATATTTCATATTTATTCTTTCAATACATTAATATATAACTTCTTATTTTCAAAAATATATAAATAACTTTTTTTGTTAACTAATCCAACCATTAAGATTTTTCTACTTTATATTATATATTTTAAATATTATTTTATACATGTCGAGTGCATTCTACGCATATTTAGAAAAATAAATTAATAAACAGATAATCATTATGGTTACTAAATAACCGAATATAAGAATATTTTACATGTATTAAATTGGATATTTTTTGAATACTCTTTAATATATATCGGAAGCTTTACACATAAATTTATAGATGTCAAGAGCTTTAACACATATTCGCTAGTTTATGTGAATAAACACATAATCATTTAATGTTAATTGAATGATATCAGGAGCTTTATACACATATTTACTAGATTAAGTGGCAAAACACATAATCATTTAATGTTAATTGAATATTCGAATACACGTGTTTCATTAAAATTTAGAGATAGACAAATATGTTGTATCTAGATTAAATAGGGACAACATGAGAACATATATTCTATCATACCATTTCGATACTATACGTATTTAGAAATTAAACGAAAATATAATTTTACGTATACATTGCTGCATGCATGTTGATATATAAATTACAAAAAATATATATTTATGCATGTAAAAAGATTAATAATCAAAATTAACATATATATTATTTTAACCATTTTCCATCAATCTTACAAAATGACTTCGTTATCTTGAGCACACATCAAATGTCTAAATTTCAGTCAATTGAAACTTTCCATCATAATTTTCATACATACATACATTCAAACATATATACATACATATAACAAAAAGAAATTTTCATAATTTTCATAAATCAAATATTTACATTTTATTTAATAGTATTAATTTTTACAAAAATGTGGTACATGTCAGAGAGTCATGTCAATATTTAAATAAACATTTCATATTTATTCTTTCAATACATTAATATATAACTTCTTATTTCTCAAAAAAAAAAAAATAATTTTAGCGTATATATTTTCTGAAATATTACAGTAACTTTAAATTCTATAAATATGTGGAGTGCATAATATATCAAAATTGATATAAAAGTTATTAATATAGATGAAATATTATTAACCTGCCTAATATTCTATATATTTATCATAATTAATAATTATCCATATAATATTTAATTAGCTAGCCCAAAAAGTGCATGGAATATAATTGAGAAAAAGTTGTTTTTTATGTTTGAAAATATATTTTACAAAACATACATGCAAATTACACATTTCTTCCGTTTTTTGTTTTTGAAATAAAAAAAAATATTTTAAAAATGGTTATAAACACCACCTAAAATTGTATAATTACATTAAGCAAATTACTGCATCATGTCACCACATCAAGAAGTCATAGTCATTCTCTTGAAGCATAGAATAGAATGGATACCAACCACCGCTTTGTTGAGATCTTTGAGGGCAAAAGTTGACCCAGATTTGTTTCATTGTTATCGACAAGTAGACATATTGATCAAAGAAGCTTAACCACTGATTTACTTTACAGCTTATCCTAAGAACAATTCTTTGTGGCCGTGTTGAAATATTGTAACTTGTCAATATTTTTGTACCACGGTGCTCATTATTAAATGATTATAAATAGCAATAATAGCATTCGCATTGTACTGTTCTCATCATTCCATTTCATTCTTCTTTTACTGGCCTATTTGAACTTGGTAATTGGAAAATGAACTCATCAGACTACTTTACTGTTCCATTCAAAATCTTAGACTGGACAGTAATCCGTGGATAAATGGTCTTATAATGTTATCATTTGACAACGAAACACTAAAAGCCGTATATTTTCAGGAGTCCTCCAACAATGCTAGAAATTTTGTTATGTTCTTTTAAAATTAATACAATTAAGTTGGGGTTTAGAAAGTCGTAACATGACTTGAACTCTTAATTTTGATGTCATATATACATACCACTTCCCCACTTCATCTTATCAGTTTTTTTATATTTGGCTGAAAACATGATCAAGTATTTTTTTGACATATTATACGTACACAGTATAAATACATATAACACTATGGAACATTTTGAATCAACTCTGAAGAATAAGGCTGAACTAGAACTCTCATAAACGGAAACAAGGCTCCCAGAACACATGACCAGGTCTTAACCCTTGCAAAATTAGTAAGTTGGAAACTTGGAATGCACCGTTCATGAACGGTCCAAATTCCAAAAAATGCTCAGACGGTTTTTATGATGAAAAACCCACTGGGCCAATAGGCCTCTTTCTCACTTTAAGGGCAACTTAGAAACCCAGTAGATGGCCCTAGCCTAAACCAGATTCTCCTATAATTTCCATGTGTATTAGAAAAGCTTTAGCAAGTGTGTGTATATATGTATATATGACATTAATGGTCATAAGAATTACCAACCTAACAAAATTAATAGGAAATTAATATGCCGAAAGTTTATTTTTATCTTATTTTTTTTTAAACTAATTTTATTTGTTTTATTTGGGGTAAGGGATTAGGACCTCAACGCTCATAAGTGTAATTATTTGTGGTTATGTTTGCTATCACATATTTTTTTTATTAACAGATTCAATTATGTTGAATTATAATTATTTTAGATGTATGGTTTTTATTATAAAAATTTAAGACAAAACAAATTTACATTTTAATTAATGGTTAAAGCTCAAACTATATTTTTTTTTTTAATTTTTAACGGTCATTTCATCGAATATAGATGAAATTGTGACTCAATTGATATCTTTGCGTTATTTTATTTTCTTTTATTTCTTCTTCATGTTACATGCAGCAAAAAAATAATAAAGAATAAAGGATTTTGTTTGTAGCGCTGCACCGTGGTGGTAGCACACAAGTGTCGGCTCGAATCGCGAGTAGAATAAATCAATAAAATAGGTAAATAAATAAATAAGTTTCAAAAAATAGGTAAATAATAAATAAGTTTCAAAAAATAGGTAAATAAATAAAGGGAAAATAAACAGCCTTTAATAAAAATAATTTAATAAAATGGAAACCATAGCGTTTAATTCAATATTAACGCCAGCAAATTCCTCCAATGTCAAAAGGCCATCTTCACCAAAACTCTCTCTTCACCAGGTACGCTTGATTTCATCAACGAATCGCGACTTGAGAAAGTGCTTGAAGATGTCTCAGTCTTCCCAGAATCCAGGTAACACATACCATCAACCTACTTGTGTATTAAGCGTTTTAGTATGCAAATCAAGCAGATGGTGTTTGTTTAAATAAAATTTGAATTCTGTTTTCTTATTTTTGATGTTTAAGCAAAAGTTGTAAATTTGTTCAGCTAATTTTCTCAAAAGCTAGATGTTTGCTTGTTAATTTATGGGTATTTTCTTTTATGATTGTTTGATCAAATGTAATGGCATATGATGTTGAAATTATTGTAATGGAGTTCATGACTATATATGTATATATATATAGATCAGCTAGAGAATAACAGTGAGAGAGCAATTACTTGTATTTGTAAGCAAAACTTGGGAATAAGTCCGAATTGTTAGAATGCAGTATGTGATATTATATTAAGTGTTTTGTTATGTATTTTATATTGAATTGATTGCTCTTGTTTTGTATTATTACATCGTAGTAGTTTTCAAATGGTCTGCCTGTTTCTTTTTCAGCGCTGAAGAAGGATAAAGTTATAATTCCAAACAAATATGGTGAAAAGCTCGTGGGCGTGTTGCATGACACTGGATCGTACTGAAATTGTAATATTATGTCATGGTTTCCGATCCACTAAGGTTGGTGATTCTTAAGTTTGCAATGTATTTTCTTTTTTCTTTTTTTTTTCTTTTTTCGCAGTTTTTACTGTAATGGTTTGATCAAGTATTGAGTTCCTTGTTATGTTCGATATTCAAAGCACGTAACCAGCGGAAATGGTTTGTAACTTGTGTCCTTATGTCCTAGAAATCAAATCAGAGAACATGTGTATACTAAACCGTGTATATTGAGTATTAAATATATTTGAATGAAGTGAAACTAGATTCTAGAGAGAACTAGAACAAATGTTGAGAGAAAATATTGAAACAACTCTTGAAGAAAAGTCTTTCTATTCCATACTATTGAACACAAATGTACAAGTCTTTATATAGTCAGTACGGGTAGTTCAACTAATTAGGACTCTCCATCTGATTGGCTCTGGAAGCTGCCACTGCTGACAAGGCATTCCCGCCAGGATTTCATCTGCAGCTGACTAGGCATAACTGCCTAACCAATTCTCCTGTCAATGCTCCGCCATATGATCCTCTGCAGCTGATCTACCATAAGCTGCGTTTCTTCTTCAACTGAAACCTCCTTGATGCACTAAGTGCTCACTGCCTTGATTCCTATTTTGTTTAACACTGTCTTGTGTAACCAAGACCTTCTTCATTCTTTTATTATGACTAACAATGTAGACACTAATAACAAGACTAAATTGCTCAATTGGCCTGGTTTTTTCTTGGGTATGGTTTTTCACCTTATCTTATCTTCCTACAGGAACATACTACTATGGTGAACCTTGCTGTTGCTTTAGAAAATGAAGGAATTAGTGCCTTCCGTTTTGACTTTGCTGGAAATGGGTAAGTCATGCATTGACCGAGCATAAAAATGTGACTTTTGAAATTTGTGAAGCCCTTAAGATGTATTATGTGGTTTCTCTGCTTGGATTTACTGTTATGCTAATGGAGCATATAGATGATTGCTAAAATATGCTTACATGGCCGTTATATATGAGTTACCTAAATGCAGTTGTTATACTTAAACATTCGTAATCTTCTTAGATAGTCCCATCGATCATGAAAGTGGCTATTTATAATATTTTTTCTAATGAGAGTTTGAAGATTCATTTAGAATCCTGTGACGTCTTAATGTTCAGAAAGCACATTTTTTAAACCCATTGTAAAGTTGTTCTAAGAAAACACTTAAAATAAGCCTACTTATTGCTTATTGGTGAACTAAGGACATGATATTTTATTCTGTCTGATTACTGTAGAGTTTGTCTATAAAGTCATTAGAGAATATTATATTTTTTGTTCTTAGGTAATTGCCAGGAGTGTGTTTAAGGTAAGAAGGGAAAGGCATGGCATTGAAGGTCCTAAAAATAAAAAATGAATGCCAGTTGTAGCATAAACTTCTAAGGTTCGCTGAAAAATATTTCTATAAGTATTTTAACTTTTGGTCAAACATTTGTTATTGTCTTATTTGATCCAGTTCCTTATGTCAGTCCTGGGATTTCTCTAACTGGTCACTATGTTTAGTGTTTAATTTAAATACCTTTTCAGGGAAAGTGAAGGTTCATTTTCATATGCTAACTATTGGAGGGAGGTGGATGATTTACATGCCGTGATCCAATACTTTCAAGGAGCTAATCGTGCGATAAGTGCAATTCTTGGGCATAGCAAAGGTATGTTGAAATATTCCAAGTGAATTAGACAAGAATATAATACAATATATGCTAAAGTAGAATATTAGTAAAGATAATTATTATTATTGTTTCTTATTGATGGAGATATATCTACCATCCACCTTTATTTCCAGACTGTAAAATAATTAAGGTAATAACAATGTTGTGATTTGGTGGAACACTTGTCCATTAAACTTTTTATAGTTAGGATAATTGTGTGAGAGCTGATTATTGAACTCGTAGCCAAGATAAGAACAATAGGGTTTTTTTTTATACAGCACCAAGTGACAGATGTAGATGACCAAAATATCTACTTTGAGGTTTGGAAGACCTTAACAAGCAAACAAGTATTGCCCCATGTATAAATAGCTCAACTTTTTCTTTGATACCTTATATTATATGTTGTATTGTTTGTATGGAGAAGGTATTTTTCACATCTGGGTGGTCCATATACACATTAATTGCTGCCTAGGTGTGCTAGAAGGAGATTGCCCGTCTAGGCAGGGGCGGAGCTAGCAAACCAGATAGGGAGCAGCCAAATTTTCAGAACTTTTAATTTAGAGAGGCCAAGTTATAAAAAAATATAATTTAAAGAGCTAAAATATGAAGTATATAAAATTTTTAAAATAAAATTGTGGACCAGGGTGACCATTACTAAGCTCTGTACCTGCATCTAGGCATCATTTGATTCATTTCCTGTACAAGCAAGCAGACTTTAGTAACAACCACAGAAGTATTTGTTTTTTGTGCAATCGATGTCATTTTCCCTTTAAAACTGATTTTGTACATCAGTTTTGTTTACGCAATATTCTTCTTACTGAGATATGCCAATATCTAATTTCTATTTTTTTAAGTTCAAATCAAGATGTGCCATAAATTGTCAAATTTTCTGTGGATCATGCCAGAATATGGCAGTTTTAGAAATGAAAATTTTTAATTCAAGATTTTATTGGATTCTCATCAAGAATTTGCAGCCAAAAAAAAAGGGAAAAGAAAGAGAAAAAATATTTATTTATTATACGAAACACTTGAAGCCTAGGGATGTAAAGTAGTTTGAGTAAAGGTAAAAAATCAGAATCTAGCATTAATTATGTAATTTATATAACATTTGGAAATCTTTCATTGCATCAAGAAATTGGAACTGCTAGCACCCAGGATAGAATATGGCTGCATCTGTTGATAAGCTTTCTTTCTCTTCCATATCTTTCAGTATGTTTGGGGAGTTTAAAATGTTAGGTACAGAAATTAAATAATTATACTTTTTAGTGTGAACCTTACTGCTATATAATTGCAGGAGGTGGAGTCGTGCTTCTATATGCTTCTAAGTATCATGACGTTCGCTTGGTTGTCAATGTTTCTGGCCGTTATGATATGAAAGGAGGCATTGGAGAGCGCTTGGGAAAAGACTTCATGGAAAGAATCAAGCAGAATGGATTCATTGAAGTTAAAAATACAGCAGGTAATCTGTAACTTTGATTACACTTTATAACATGGGATTCTCCAGTTCAAGTGTCTGTGTGGTCAAACACAATTAAATGACTTGAATACCAAAATTATCGGTTTATTGTTACTTTACTTTCTTAAAAGGTGCTGCGTTTGTTAACTAAAGAAAAGAATTATCTACAATATTGTTGGCAAAGCAGGAAGTCGCAATTTTGCCAAATTCTGTTCCCTTCCTTTATCCCCTTTTGAGATTCAAGAATAGAGGTAATGTTATCATCAATGATGGGGCATCATTGCCCACTTCTTTGTTCTAAGGTGTATGGATGATTGACTGTACTGTTTCCTGACATGTATGCATGTGAAGGAGTGTCGTTGTTTTAGAATTGTATTCATACTTGATTCTTGCTTGACTTTTGCAGGAACTGTTGAATATCGTGTTACCGAGGAAAGTTTGATGGATCGTCTAAATACAAATATGCATGAAGCATGTCTTCTAATCGCTAAGGAATGCAGGTTGTAACAACAAATTCTATTGTCTTGTCTGTTTTTGCATTCAGTGCATTTTTGTTTGAACAAGTATTAATATTGTTCAATTAGAAATTATATTTTCCTAATTTATGTTCTAGTTAATTATGGAGTTACGGTTGCATCCAGAGATGCAAGTTGCGCCATCGTGGTGGATGGACTCTCCCTTTTACCCTCTCAGATCTTTTCCTAATCTTCTCATCAGATTGTGCTCCCTTTTTATATACTAATGCTTTATTTACTTCATTAACAATATATTTATGCATACTGTTGATCTACATGTGTATACAGAGTCTTGACAGTTCATGGATCATCCGATGAAATCATCCCTGTCATTGATGCCATTGAGTTTGACAAGATCATACCAAACCATAAACTGCATATTGTAGACGGAGCTGATCATGGTTACACTAAACATCAAGCTGAACTAGCTCAAGCGGTGCTGGATTTCATAAGGGCAACTGGGCAGCAGGATCTGAGTAGCTCTAACCCAGGTACTTTTCACTTCATTGACATATGAACTTCTGATATGCAACTATGTTTTGTGAGTTCATGACATATTCTGGAATCATTAAGCTCATTGACGGGATGGTAGCATCTATTACAGGTATAGGTGTCTGATTGAATACACCCTGTACTCATGAACAAGAGATGTTCAAGATCTAGCTTGCCGTGAAAATGAAACTAGAGATCTCAAAAGCTTCTGGAATAGTTTGGAAGTTATAGTAGTAACTCGACCGGTATTTGGGAATTCAAGATGAATATTTCTAGTTCTTGAGAATTGATCCAAATTTGGAGTTGTTTCTTAAAGTAAATCGTTGAAAAGGATTTGTATTTTCATGTGATAAGGGTGAATTATTGTTTTTTGGATTTTACAAAAATTACTTATGCACTAAAGAGTTGTATGTATGCAAATGAGTTAATGAAATTTTCTCAATTTGACTGTTTATATATTGAAAAATTGTCTTAACCAAACTTTAAATAAGAACGCAACAATTTTTTTCAAAACCTGATACCTAATGGTTTAGTAATTTGTCGAGACAAATTGAGATAAATTACTACTTCTATTTTGCACGGTCAAGAAATATCTATTGCTACAACTAACATTAAAATCAGCTGCTAACAGCTGCAGTGGCTCTAATAGTTTAGAAATTTGTTGAGACAGATTGAGATAAATTATACTATCTATTTTTACAATCGATAAATATCTATTTCTATAACTAGCATTAAAATCAGCTACTAGCACCTGCAGTGGATGATGTTAATCTCATCGTTGTGAATATTATGAGCATAAGTAGGTACATTTGATCTCCATAAACTGCGAATACTATGATCTCGATGAACTGCGAATACTGTCACATTCTTATATTTTTTAATTTAAATAAATCGATCATACGTTAGGTACGTGAAAATCCATCCTACCGTGCCTCAGTTTTGTATGAAATGATCGAGCCCATTTGGGAGTCCAAATTGGACTCAAAACGATGTTAGGCTTAAACCCACATATAACGGAAGTTATATTTTACAATATAAAAGAAAAAAATTGTAGTTGGAAAAAGTAGCCACTAAATTAGTTAAAGTATGTTTCTAACCATGAACAAAATTAAGAATTTCTAATTGCATTGTAATTTTTTTGTTCACCTCCAAAGTAAAAAATTAGCAAACACTTATCAACCCATTCTAGTAAAGAGGAAGATATAAGAACCAGTTTTGTTAAATTTTGTGATGGGGTGAATAGAAAATTTGCAATATAGTAAAAAATGATTGAAATTTGTTGATGGATAAAAATCAAATTTTAATATTTTAGAATTTTACCGTTGAATTTCTCCTTTTACAATCTTCCTTTCCATTGCGTTTGATTTTCTGTTTTTGGCTATGTGAGTATCAATCAAGGGTTTTTTTCAATCGAAATCTAACGAGATCAAAAAGAAATTTAATATGATTTTCAAATGAAAAAATAAGATTGAAGAAGAGTTGTGCCGGATTATGCAAATATTTTGTTCTAACTTTATGCACAAGTGATGATGTCGGATAAGGTGTAACAACATGTAAATTGTGGAATTATTACAATTCAAATGTTACATCATATCATATTATCTCTTTTTGGGTTAGACTATATTTATTAAAAAAATTGATTTCAATATCCATACATTTATTTTCACCAATCCAATAATGAAAAAAATGAATGAATTTAAGGTGGATAATAACTCTTAAATTGTGTGAAAATTACTTTTTTAAGGTAGGATAATAACTATTGATAGTCCTTTTATAAACAATTTTTTTTTTTTTTTTAAATAAACTGTTTTTTTCTTCCCGATTTTTTGGAAATAAAGTATTAAAAAAAATGTGACAAAACTAATAGAGAGTGACAAAAATGGTCTAGTGCTTGAAACATTTTCAGTTCTGTTTTTCACAATCATATTTCATTGAATTTATCATCCAAAAAATCACGTTATAATTCATTAAAATTGATTGGATTTCATTCATGTTCTAATAGATGTTAATATAAGGGATCCCTTAAAAGAGAACAACTAATATATCATTAACGTTGAACAGTAATAAAATTGTTTTACGAATATGTCAACCAAACATAGGCATACGTTTATGTGAAACTATCATAATATTTTAACACTGAAAATTCGTTTTGGCTCTATTCCTGAGCTAAAATTTCCGTCATTAACTTAGATATGTTTTATACTACTCCTTATATTTTAATCAACTATCAACCCCATCACACATTAAAAAACAGATTTTGTTTTAAGTAAATCGTAAGGCATATCCAACAAACTTTTTTAATATGATAATTATTGGGCTGATAAGAATTATACTAAACTGAACAGTCAGTAAAATTTAATTTATATTGGACATTTGGTTTTATATTCAATTTGTATGATAAATTTCTTAGTTGCCAATAACTTTTAAAATTAGTAAGTACGCATAAATTACTTCAAAATCTATTAACATAATTAACGTCTATATAACATTTCTTTTTTGAACTTTTATATCAAATTTAAATCTAGAATATATATATATATATATTTGAAAAAAAAAACTAATATAAAATGGATCAGAGTATTATTAGGATTTATCGAGATCAGATCAATCTCCAACACTAGGGTGAATAGAGAAGTATAAAACTATCTCGACTAGGAGGAGGTATGCTAGAAAATCTATTTTTTATGATATTAAAGAATGTAATCTAAGGAAAAACGTTTTTCATTAATCTAGGTATCAGGAAGATTCTCTCATTATTATTAGATATGGAATAAATCTAACATGATTTCCAAGAAAAAAATGTAATATTGAAATAGAGTTGAGTTGTTAGATTTCAAAATTCATGAGCAAATAATATAGCATGTGACTTATAATTACCATACCAATTATGGAATGATAATTATAGGGTGAATAGAGATACACACAACCACCTATACTAAGAAGAGATATGCTAGAAGATTTATTTTTGATGATATTAAAGAATGTAATCCAAGGAAAAACATTTTACATTAATGTAGATATTTGGAAGATTCTCCAATTATTATTAGATATGGAATAAATCTAACATGATTTCCTTAAAAAAAAGTAACATTGAAAAAGATTTGTGTTGGATTTCAAAATTTATGTGCAAATAATATATAGCATGTGACTTATAATTATCATACCAATTGTGGAATGATTACATTCATATATCCTAGCATTTATGAGTGATGTTAAGTTATTGAAAAATTTTGTCAAAATTCATCTATAAATAATGTGATATATGAATTGTTAATATCATATCATTTTTCATATCATCTCATACTTTACATAGTGTTGACGGAGGTAGGATCCTAACATAGCCTTTTTTTTTTCCTTTGTCTTTTCATATCTCATGATACATTAACATAAAAAATAATAAATGGTTAACATTGTTACATTTTTTTTTTCCTCTTATATATCACTTAAATTCAAACCCCTCTTATAAATGTCTAAGTTAAAAATCAAGGTTAAGAAATGATCCCTACTCGATGTTGATAACTTGTACTCCATATATTTGAGAAAAAGTTTTAGCCGAGATGGTATTACTCATCATTTATAGGTGAATATAGACAATTCATAAAAAAGTTGGAGCTATTTTATGTAAATAAATAATTAAAAAATATCTAACACTAATGATTTATCTTTTGAAATAGTCATTTACGAAGCAATGATTTAAGCTTGAGACGTTGTTAGGTTGAATAAGTATTTTTTACCGATAAGCTATTTATGAAGGTGTCTAATACTAATATAGTCAAATATTTAACATTTTATTTAAAATTTTTAATTTTATGAGATAGTACATGTCTCATAGAGTATTGTCAATATGTGCCCTAGCTTAAAACCTAAATAAATTTTTATATTTATTCTTTCATTATATCATTATATCAATATACAACTTTTTATTTCTTAAAAAAAAAAGTTTTTGGTTTCACCATTCCAATCCTTAAAACTATTTTTTGCGTTATATTATATTTTAGAAATATTATTTTATACATGTCAAACACATTATACGCATACATATAGAAACTAAAAATGTGAATTTTATATAATAACTAATTAAAAATAATTTAATACTAATTAAATGATCTAATATTCAAAATTTAAGTATTAATATATATTTTGATACACTTTAATACATGTTTGAAGTGTTATACACATGTTTACTAGTTTACGTGAATAAAAACATAATCATTCACTGTTAAATAAACAAATATACATGTTTTTATATTTAAAATTTAGATAAATAAAAATCTCGTATCTAGATTAAATAATTAAGAACAACTGAGGATATACTTAATATAATTACGATGTTATATATATTTATAAATTAAACCAAAATAGAATTTTACATCATACATTATTGTATGCATCTTGTTACTAACATATAAAAAGAAAAAAAGAAAAAAAGAAAAAAAATATATATATATACGTGTAAAAGATTTATAATCGAAATTGACATATGTATACTTTAAACTATTTTCCACCAATCTTACAAAATGAGTTAATTGGATTTGTCTTAAATAGGAACAATATGAGAATATTCTTTCATATAATTACAATGTTGTATATATTTAGAAATTAAACCAAAATGGCATTTTACATCGTACATCTTTGCATGCATCTTGTTATGAACATTAAGAAAAAATAATTGTATTTATACATGTAAAAGATTAACAATAAAAAATTATGTGCATATACTTTAACCATTTTTCACCCATCATACAAAATGAGTTTATTGTCTTGAGCACATATTAAATGTCTAAATCTCTCTCTCTCTCTCTCATAACAAAAAGAAATTTTCATAATTTCATAAGTCAAATGTTTACATTTTATCTAAAATTATTAATTTTTACGGAAATATAGTACATTTCTTATACAACTATGGCAACATGTGCCCTAACCTAAAACCTAAATAAATATTTCATATTTATTCTTTCAATACATTAATTTATAACTTCTTATTTTCAAAATATATAAATAACCTTTTTTATTAACTAATCCAACCATTAAGATTTTTCTACTTTTGATTATATATTTTAAATATTATTTTATACATATTGAGTGCATTCTACGCATATTTAGAAAAATAAATTAATAAATAGATAATCATTATGCTTACTAAATAACCGAATATAAGAAAATTTTATGAGAATATTTTACACATATTAAATTGAATATCTTTTGAATACTCTTTAATATACATTGGAAGCTTTACACATAAATTTATAGATGTCAAGAGCTTGAACACATATTCACTAGTTTATGTGAATAAACACATAATCATTTAATGTTAATTGAATGATATCAGGAGCTTTATGCACATGTTTGCTAGATTACCTGACTAAACACATAATCATTTAATATTAATTGAATATTCGAATGCACGTGTTTCATTGAAATTTAGAGATAGACAAATATGTTGTATCTAGATTAAATAGGGACAACATGAGAATATATATTCTATCATACCGTTTCGATACTATACATATTTAGAAATTAAACCAAAATATAATTTTACGTATACATTGTTGTATGCAAGTTGATATATAAATTACCAAAAATATATATTTATGCTTGTAAAAAGATTAATAATCAAAATTAACATATATATTATTTTAACCATTTTCCATCAATCTTGCAAAATGACTTCATTATCTTGAGCACACATCAAATGGCTAAATTTCAGTCAATCAAAACTTTCCATCATAATTTTCATACATGCATACATATACATACGTACAAACATACATACATACATATAACAAAAAGAAATTTTCATAATTTTCATAAATCAAATATTTACATTTTATTTAACATTATTAATCTTTACAAAAATGTGGTACATGTCAGAGAGTCATGTCAATATGTGCCCTAACCTAAAACTTAAATAAACATTTCATATTTATTCTTTCAATACATTAATATATAACTTCTTATTTCTCAAAAAAAAAAAATATAATTTTTTTATTCACTAATCCAATCCTTAAATATTTTTCTACTTTATATTATATTTTTAAATGTTATTTTATACATGTTGAATGCATTGTACAAATATTTAAAAATAAATAAATTTATAAACATATAATAATTATGCTTAATTATTAATAACTGAATAAACGAACAAATTTTATGAGAATATTTTAAACATATTAAATTGAATATCTTAATATATATTGGAAGCTTTATATACAAATTTATAGATGTCAGAAGCTTTATACACATATTTACTAGTTTATGTTAATAAACGCATAATAATTTAATGTTAATTGAATAATCAAATGCATGTGTTTCATCTAAAATTTAGATAAATAAAAATGTCGTATTTAGATTTCATAGGAACGACATGGAAATATTCTATCATACCATTTCAATGCTACACATATTTAAAAATTAAATCAAAATGAAATTTTATTGTTATATTGCTGCATGCATGTTGTTACGTAAATAAACAAAAAAAGTTATTTATACATGTAAAAAGATTAATAATCGAAATTGACATTTATAATATTTTAACCATTTTTCATTCTTACAAAATGAGTTTATTGTCTTGAACACACATCAAAATATGAATTTCAGTCATTTAAAACTTTCTATAATAATTTTCATTCATGTCTATAACACAAGAAGAAAAAACACCAAAAATATAATGATTTAGTTACAATTTGTTTAAAGGTACAAACTAACAGTTTACCATTTTCTTTTCCAAAAAAAAATAGATATACCATTTTGGCATCTGGACATTTTTGTTAACATATCATTAAGGCACAAATGGAAAACATATATATCCATCCAATTCTTTATTACACATCCACAGAACAAAATCTACCCTCATTAAATTTTGAGATACCAAAATCTTAAACCAAATCTAATGTAATCCGACTTTTAAAAACTCATCACCCCATAAGCTTCTATATATACTCACTAAAATAAACCTTTTACTGCCATCAAGAAAAATAAAAACAATTCCAAATAGTTTTATCAAAAAATGAATAGGGAGCGCAGAGCTAGAAATACACAAGCTTGTGCAGTGTGTAAACACCAAAGAAGGAGGTGTACTCCAGATTGTGAAATGGCTCGATATTTTCCAGCAAATAGGTACTCAGAATTTCAAAATGCCCACAAGCACTTTGGCATGAGAAACATTACAAAGATCATGGCTTCAGTTCCCGAAAGACTGAGAGTTGAAACTGCTGACTCCATCTTGAAGGAAGGCAACGCAAGGGTTAACGATCCTGTACGTGGCCTTCTAGGTGTTGTCCAAGACCTTCAGACTCAGATACGTGGTTGTGAGGCTGAACTTGCAGTTATCAACTCGTTTTGTGAAGTCGAAAGACGAAAGTTTTCAAAAGCGTAGAGACAATTCATCATTGTCGTCCATGCCACCACCACCAACATTTGATCAATTTCAACCTCCACCTCCAAGTGTAAGAGTACTACAATCTCATACCCCTTTATTTTTATTTTTTTTTAAATTATATAAATTGAAGTTATAAATTAAGCGTTGTAATCTTTTTTGTTTATTATTATTTTTTTAATATAATTAGTCCGACAACGATGCTAATCAAAAGATCATTGATGGCATGTTGAATTTGCAGTCAGCTTCGTGTGGAGTCCAACCAACGATGGATCCTAACCAAACCGGGTATATATACTCTTCCATAATTAAATCTTGAACCATATTTTTTTAATGTAGTTTTTCATAGTGCAGGCACATAATTTGAGTAATACGATCGAATTGCTTGGTTAAGTATTAAAATTGCACAAATTGATCAAAAGCATGTGTGCTCTAATCTATTGTAAATGCATCAGGGTTTCAGGAAAGCAAGCTATGGAAGTTACCTACGACAACAACAATGAAAAGGGTAAAAGGTCATCATCTAAGAAAGGGAAGAAACCAATGGGCAAATGAAGGTATCATCTCACAAAGAGGAGAAAAACCATTGATGAAAGAAGCCAGTCAGCAAATGAATTGATTATGGAAGTTAATAATATAGGCTATTTCCAATAGCGTTTTTATGCTTTTCTGCTGGGTTTATATCCCAACTTTGTTTGTATTTTCTTTTCTTTTTTGTTTTTTGGGGTCAAGCATGTCCAAGACCTAGTCATAAAATGGGGAAAGAACAAAATAAATCCATGCTTCTAATGAATAAAGAAGTCTTTATTAAGAGTCCTTTGTGATAGATCTTGTGAATGAACAACAATGGATCTTTGTTAATGCTTTTAAGAATTTGATAACTTTAAAAGAAATTCCCCTTCTCTTATCGTCTATCTCAAAATCTTAAGTATTCAAGATTGTTCCACGGAGAAAAATAAAATTTTTGTATAAAAAATTTCACAATATATTTCATGTTACTTTATAAATTATTAAATAATAGGTTAAACTTAAGTATTTATAAATTTGACTCATTTCTTATAATTTACAAGGGCGTTCTCTCTAACAAAATAATGCCAATCATCATAACTCATATCATCTCTTTCATTGTATCAATTTTAATCGATATAACATATATTAAGTGAGATAAGTTATCATTAATGTGTATTCATTTAAAACTAACACATTAATAAAACAACAAAGTATAAAAATATAAATTGTGGAACTCTGTATTTTATGCTCATTGTATTCACACAATATATAATACAGAGGTGTGCCTCGATATAAGGATTATAATCACTTTTAATATTATGCTTGGATGCTTGGATTATTGATCGTATAATACATATTTAATTCAAAGAGTGCTGATTTTACCACCATGAATATAATTTACACACTCATTTTATAATTTTACTTATATCTGAATTTCAAAAATTAAACCATCACAAAAAGCACTCAATCTAATGCTAATAATACCCTTATTTATATGAATATACTTTTTAGCACTCAATCTAATGCTAATAATACCCTTATTTATATGAATATACTTGTAAACCCTCTAAAATTATTAAAACACCCAATTTAATCCCAACATAATCAGTTCATGATCAGCAATAACAATGGTAATTGAATGCAGTTCTGGTGTTGACCAACATCAGAAATTACGAGTAAATTGTTGTCGTTAATTTTGTAATATATATACTTTTTTTCACACCTTTTATTTGTAAACCTTCAAAATTATTAAAACACCCAATTTAATCCCAACATAATCAGTTCATGATCAGAAATAACAATGGTGATTGAATGCAATTCTGGTGTTGGCCAACATCAGAATTTACGAGTAAAATTGTTGTCCATAGTTTTATGAAATATATATATATAATATTGAAATATAAAATAAATACTTTCCAATGCATGAAGTAAATTCTTTTCATCCTTCCATTTCTTTTTTTGTTGTTTTCCGTACAAATTGCATTATTTTATTTTATTTGTTCTTTCGCCTCTCTGTTCTTTCAAAATCTTCATTAGTTTATTCTATGTCAGTACAGTTCAGGTAAGTAGACTGATTGTCATTATGAATAACTTACTGCTCATGTTTATTTATATATAACTATACTTATAAGTTTGACTATATAAATCTAAATTAACAGATCTAGTTATGTTGAATTAATTAATATACGACTTCATCCACTCAAAAAATATATGACTTTTCTGATTCAATACATATATGGTTATGTTGACTTTAATTATTGTTATACATTATATATGATGTCAAGTTTACTCACTATTATTGTTATATATTATGTGTGCAGCTCTACTGATTTTTATTATTATATTATTATCATGCATTATATACAATACTAAACCGGTTTTATTTACGATTATGCATTATATATGTGACTATATCAACTTTATTTACTATTACGTATTATATGGTTGCATGCAGACCAAAATACTCTTCATTTTAACATTTTTTATCATAAAATAATACAAAATGTTAAAATTAAAAACTTAAGAAAAAAACTTAAAACTAGACATCTTAACTCATATCGTCTTCTTCTCTCCTTTAGATTGTCCATCTGGTATGATCTCTTGTCTTTTTAATCTTCTCTGGTGTCCTTCATCTTCTCTAGTCATCTCCAGGTGCATGACGCCACTCATCGCGAGAGAGAGCCGAGAAGGAGCGTTCGTGCGCTTGCAGGAGAAATCTGTGACTCCCTCTACAAGAGCACACTAAAGAAATCTGTGGCTCCTTCCCTCTGAGCACACACTTCTCGAGGAGCAGTGCTTGGCGGTGGAGTCTATCATTAATTTTTAACTTCGGTGAGTGGTAATTTTATTTTATCCTAGGAGGTTTAAAAATGGAGAAACAATTGGGCTGTCATGATCAAATTTAGTAGTAAACTTACAATTTTTCGCGTATAAATTATCATAATGTCATAATTTAATTATGAGAGGCCATAGTTGCATCTCTCTTATTATGAATGTACGCCCCATCTCATTTTATTTTATGATTATCTAAAAATTTATTTTTTTTCAATCAGTTTACTTAAAAGATCTCATAATTTTCAACATACCACTACTACGACACTTCACATTTAGGAACTATATTAACTTTTATTAAAATTGAGAACAAAATTGTAGTAAACCATCAAAATAAGAGGATTTTAATTTTAATTTTATTATTTTAACAATCTTAAGTATCAATTCAACAACTTCCCAAAATTTCGAGTAACAAAACTGTCAATAATAAATAAATTTAATTAAAAAAAAATGATGTGGGGTGTATATACAAATTATAAGGGGTGCTTAGTTGTTGACTCGCAAACCAGACCGTATACAAACCCCGCTTGGAAGTCTAATTTGGAAGACACGCAGTTGGGCTCAGGCCCAACTACAATTGAACGCGCCTCTTTTACAATTTCCATTGATTTTCACGGTGTGTGGTGGTGAGTTTCAATTTAGGGTTTTTCCAAACGAATTCAGTAGCGGAGCTACAAAAGTTCAGACAAAATGGTAAAATATTCTATCCAGTGAATCCAGTTTTAGTTTTAAATTAGCCTGCCCAGGAAAAACAAATTGGGTTTCTGTTTTTTTTCGTCTATTTTTGTTTTTAACAATTACATGTATTGGTTTTTTTTTTTTTTTGAAAGAACAGTTACATGTATATTGTTGTTGTCTGTAATTTTTATTTACAGTCAGGAAGGAAAGAAACAGTTTTGGATTTGGCAAAGTTTGTAGACAAGGGTGTTCAAGTCAAGCTCACTGGCGGTAGACAAGGTCATCGTTGTTAATTTTAAGCAACTTGTTGTGTAATACTTCGGTTTTAAGTAAAAACTGTGTGTGATACGTGCGTTGGATACGATCATATTTTTATTTCGATAATATTAGCTAGTTTTTAGTTTTGAATTTGAATAAAGATAGATATTAGGTTCAAAATAGTATTAGATTGGATTTAAATCTATCTCATTATCTATTAGTCTTTGTCTTGAATTATTGTTTATATGTTGAAGTTGTTGTACAAATTGGAGACTCGTGGTTAATAAAAGCTTAGTTGCTTTGATCAGAAGAAAATGTGTTAAGACTGTAAGTATTTTCTAGCGTTTGGGAGATTCTGGTTTCCCTGGATGCAAACTGTATTTTATTTTTGGTGTTATTGAAATGTGCACGTAACAGAAAAAGATGAGAAATTTTTTGTGATGTGTATGTAATTATTGAAATCAAGATACTCAAAAGTGGAAGGCTTGAGTAATTAATTAAGATGAATATGGGTTTTTTTAAATGTTGTAATTTGGATTTATGGTGAGTAGGGTATGTGTTGATGTTGAAGAGTTGAAGATGCTGAAGAGTTGTATTGGTTAAATTTTGACATGCATGGCCTCATTTCAGTGAGGAAATTATTGATTTGATTTTGGTGGCAGTTTCTGCACCTTGAGGTTGTGTAGCTTTTTTATGTGCATGTGCTTTTGTTAGGTCTGTTTTGTGGGGTTTGGTGGAGTGAGTGAGTTCTCATTTGTTTGTTGGTTTAATACAGGCATGTAGATGGTGACATGATCTTTGTATTGTTTTGATTACAGTAACAGGGACTCTCAAAGGATATGATCAGTTGCTTAATCTTGTCTTGGATGAAGCTATAGAGTTTCTAAGAGGTGATTATTGATATGAAATGTTTGTCTCTGTGCTTGTATAATGTGGTATCATACAGATCTGAAATCATTTGATTTTAATTTAATCAGTCTTTTTGTTTTCTAATGTCAATAGAAAGATTAGAAAAATCAATATGAATTATCATTAGAGAATATTTGATCCACAATATCTCAGTTGGAAAAGCACCATCTTGATTTCTTGCTTGCTTGAAATCATGCTTGTCTTTACTCGCATAAATTATATTGTGTTGATTTCATCCTTTTCTTCTTAATTTTCATTTAACCTCATTTACAATTTTACATATATTCTGTGAACCCAAGAACTGAAAATTAAAAATTCACTTTCCTTATTAGGTGACTATTGAATTGTGCTCATTGAGAAGTAGTCCTTGTAACTTTTACAATTTAGTGATGCAAGATTGAAGCTTTGCATGCATTAACAGTGCTGGAAAGCTCTAAAAATTGCAATTTGATCATTCGAATACATCATAATGTGGCAGGGACGATAAATCAGCCTTGTTAAATCAGTTCATATGCATACCCCTCGGATATTATGTGATTGCGGGTTTGAAATAAATATTACTATAGGGTAAAAAATTGACTTGTCTTGTGGTAGTATGGAGTGGTATACTGGCATTAACATTAAGGACTTAGAAAGAGTCCCTATCTTATATGTGTTTTCCTTGATTTTGTTTTCTGTTTAGGTGTTAGCTATTGCTGGTCTGCTATTGTAGCTACAGGATATATTGAATGGTGTTTGATAATTGTTAATAGTAGATGATCCTATAATTGATGCTAATGAGCAACTTGTTAATTACTTCTAGGGTGCTGCTACCATTATTTTAAACAATCTATTATTCTGTTCAGGTTAAGTTTGAAGTTCTATTATGGTTTAACCTTCTATTTGCTAACTGACTTGCCCCTTTTGCTACTTTTTAGAGGAACTTGCTTTTAGTATTTTCTATTGAAGTTAGAAAGAAAAAAAAAAAATCTCGATTGGTCAAATTCTCAGGAGCATATTTTGATTCCTATTCTTTGTTTTATTGTTGTAAAATGTGTTGTTTATGATATTAGTTCAGGGAAATTGATTTGAATTTGTTAAATTGTGCTGCAGACCCTGATGATCCATTGAAGACCACTGATCAGACTAGACGACTTGGTCTAATAGTATGATTTCTATTTCCTTTGCTGGTTTTTGAGCAATTTTACTTAAATCTATTGTCTAAGAGAACAAGGCAACTTGCCTATATGCATCAAATTTTGGCATGGGTTTGAGAAAGTAATATGGGCAACAATGCATTATCATTATTATTATTTTTGAAATAGCAATAATGCATTATTGATTGCATATAATAGTGAATTATCTATGCTAAGATCATGGTGATTGGATTATTTTAAACATATAGTTCGAAATGGGTCAGGGTATTTGGCATAACAGTTACTACTATATAGCTGAACCATTTATAGGGTTTTTTCCAAAAAAAGTGAAAAAAGCTTTTAATAGAGTTTCTTGATAATCTTGCTGTGGAATTGAATCATTTTTTTTAAGCTTAATGGATATTTGTATCTATTAATCGATAATTGCATTTTTTTTTTCTTTGAATAATAAAACGTAGAGATTGCATAAAAGCTTTTATCCGTGTTATATAAACATCAATAAAGGAACTGAAATTATCATCTCTCATATTGAGAATAACTGGATGGCCTGTTTTTTGTTGCAGGTATGTAGGGGAACCGCTGTGATGCTTGTGTCACCAACTGATGGTACAGACGAGATTGCCAACCCCTTCCTCCAACCAGATGGGGCTGCCTAATTGTATATTCCATCTGTTTTCCTTCTCAAATTGCTGATTTATGGATCAAAATGCTGTTGTTTTCTCTTTAATGCCTATAAATATTGAGTTGTTTCAAAATAGATAATTTATGAGCTTGGTTCTAGTCAACTCTAGCACTTAAATTATACTATTGATGAACTAAACTGCTTAAATTGTAATTCCATTGTGTTTGTTTCTGTTAATGCTCATATATTTGATACTTTGATGTTAGGATTTATTTGTTTGTCTTTATGATGAACTTAAAGGTACAAGAAGTTTTGTCAGTGGAAATTGGATATGATTGGACTATTCTAGTTGGTAATTCAATTCAATGTTGGATGGATTGTCCAGTCCCAATATTGCATCTCGTCTAACGCACCCATTCAGTTGTAATTATTAATCCAAATTAAGAGAGTGCGAAGCCACAATAGTAATTCATTAATTGTGAGGAGCCATTGCAACCCAATTTCTTTCATATGGACTGGAGTAGCACAAAAATAATGATACATATTATGAGCATTATAGCTAAGCTCTAGCTATAAAAACAAATTATGTGCATTCTTATGTCTTCTGTAATTGAATTACTCCATTTCAAAATGATCAAGACTCCATTTTATGGCTGCTTGTGTTTGTTGCCATTGTTCCTTCATGGAATTTGCTTCGTTAATAGGCTCGCTGTTCAATTTTGACCATTGCGGACTGGTACCAAGATGAGTCCTAGACAGCAGACCTAAATTTTAACAGCGATGTAAATGGCTCCTTCTTTACTGTAATTATATGAACAAATGCTTGAACCAAAATATGTTATTGCTATGAGAGAGATGTACAAATATCTCTATCTCTGATTTTCACCATTCACTAATAAAACAAGGTGGCTCAGGTATATACCTGGGTAACATCTATAAAAAATAACTTTCCCTAACTTGACACCTCCATTGATGACCCATAACAAAGGACAGAAAGGAGGGGGATAATCAATATTGGTGGCAAGTTTTCTGCCAGTGCAAGATCTTGCTGCTCTAGTCTCGTCAAACTGCTTGGCAGTTCCGCCTTTTTCGAAATATTTAACGCTTGATCTTCTAAGCTCCAATCAGATGCAATATATACTAAAAAGGTCTTCTTTGTTGGAAGAACTCATTCTGGTTATAATTATTACTATCATTTCCGCCAGCATATGACTTGAGATATGCTTCGTCTGCATCATCCTGATTCAAACAATGATAAAATCTTAATGGTATCTCACTTAGCATGGAAAATTCAAAAAATTAAGATCCACTCTTTGTGATGAACTTTGAAGACATTATTACAGTCGAAATAATCAAATGGAACATACATTTGGAACTCATCAATGTGACCTTGACCCATTCTGTACAAGTAAACAAGATGGCTCATTAAACTATCATAGCCTCAAACATCGATAACATTTCAAGTAACAGGTGATAGCTAGCACGAAAGGGGTGCAACTTATATTGGGAATTACAGGCTAAGTGACATTTTTAAGGTGGACCGAGTCAATAGCAAAGTTAAAAACCTAGAAGTAAGAAGCACTTTCTATTAGTTCTAACATACGTAGTCATGATTGTACTCCATATAGAGAAGTTTTTATGATTTACCTCTTCCCTTTCATCATCAGCAAAACAAGCATCATCCGACCTTGAGTACAAGCTTTTGTCTACATTGATTGTCTTGCCAGCTTTCATATCCTCCTGAAGCAACAGACAAGACATACTAATTACTAACCATGCCTACTTTTCATAAGTCATCCTTTAGAATTTAAAAATAAATGAATTCATGCACATTGGGAAAAAATAAAAGGTAATCATACCAATTCAGACTTCACCAACTCAATTCTCTCCTCTAAGTCCATGGCATGATGCTTCAAGTGCCTGGAGAAATAGATGAAACAAATTATTGGTGATTTGAACAATGCATTTCAGTTTGAGTAGAAAAATTTGAACACTCCAAACATATAATAATGCTACCTCACGTCTCTGCAGTTCAACTGACTGAGCTAATGCTTGCCTCCTTGTCAACAAATTTTCAGGCCTCAATTTTAGAGGAGGCTGATAATTCTTCCCACGGTAAACAACAATTGTATAACCTTTGGTAGTTTTATCTAAAGATACTAGCACGCCACCACTCTCAGCCTCCAAAGCAATTGCAATTTGCTTTACTTGTGCAGAAGTTTTTCCTCTGACAATTATCTTTACCAACTCCCGAAACTTCCAATGCAAATGCATGTTTTCTACAGTACCATCATAAACCCCTCGCCTCCCTGAAATAGGAAAGTCACAAAATATATGACTCTTCCACTTTGAACTATTAAGTAGAATCAAGGTGGCTATTCTTACCTAGAAGAAGGTATGGTTTCATACTGAGACCCATTTTACGAAATAAAAATCTCTCCTCATCAGTTATCGTTTCCAAGTCAGATGGGAGCTCTGCTGGTTCCAGATTCTTCTGCACTTTTGCTAAAGCTGTCTCAGCCCTTCTCAATTTACGCTTCACCTATGACCATCAAGGATTAGAAATGCATCATAGACCAGAAGTACTCTAGAAGATTTTTACTGAGTCCAAGAATCTTTCTTGTCATATGTAACTAAAGTACATAATCAACTTACAAGAACTAGTTTATTCTCAAGATATTTAATTAATGAAGCATGTTTGGCCATTGCAGAATCTCTCATCATTTCCTCCAAATCTTCATTGCCTGGTTTGTTTCCCCAGCGAGAGGTAGCTGCCATCGTCTCAGCAAGGGTCCCAGCAACCAATGGGCCTCCAGAAGCTTTGGCCTTTGACTCCAACAAAGCCAAGGCAACCTGCCGTGCTTGTTCTTCCTCATCTTGTTGGAAATCTGCTAGTTTCACCCTCTCTTTCAATGCCTCCATGACACCAGGTGGTAAGAAATCATTACCACGGTAAAAGACAACATAATCCTTGTTTCTAGAAAGTAGTGTTCCCCCTGTCAATCTCTGTGTGCATGAAATGCATCAATTATGAGCCAGAAATATTATAATTTAAAATGTAGAGCTTAAAGTTAAAGGCAATTGAACCAGAACAACTGTCAAAGAGAGGACAGGCCAAAAATTTTTATTGTGATGAAGAAGGACAATGAATTACAAAACATATTAATAATAATGATTATCTACTCTGCTGTGAAACAGTTGCCACTTCCATATTCTTGTTACCTACAGTAATAATCATGAATTTAATATAACCAACATTTAATAAGCATGTTGTCATAACATTTACCTTGAGTTCCTCTGCCATCCGCTCATTACGTGTGTTAAGGACACCACGTTTGATTGCTATCTTTGCAATCGCATTTTTTTCCCATAGTTTTACCATAGCCTTAGCCAGGCCTTGTAGGTCTCTATTCCTTCCTAGGACAATCAAGTTAAGAAAAGTCTTTAACAAAGTATAATTTGGTGAACAATTCAATCATATCATTAATTTTACATACCAAGGGCAAAATGTGGGGGCATTTTTCTTGCAAGCCTACGCAAACGTGTCATCTCTCTGTCCCTTAAACAATGCCTTACACCATAAGGCAGAAGTCTGAATGGAGGTTTATAATCAGGAACCACAGGAGGGAGCAAGTCTGCATCAACGGGCAATGGCTCACGGCCAGTCCAATCTATGAACCGTGGACCTAACTCATCTAACAAATAGTTGAGTACATTTAAGTCCATAAGTTCTGCTTCAGATAAATTCATCAAATGCTTTGTAGAATCAGGGTCAAACATTTTCATTTTTCTAACCAAGTTGTCATCTCCCACATTATGCATAACATCAAATTTAACATCATTTGAGTGTTGCAACTGGTTTTGCTTGGTAAATGATTGTACACAAGGAAGTTTGTAAGTCATTCCCCTGAACATTACAACCGAGCTGCCTGATCTCCAGATAACCAAACCTCCTGTTCTAGCCTGATAAACATACAACATAATTCAAATAAAAATCTACGTCAATCAATTCTACAAATATCTAATGAACTTAAAAACTCTAAAATCATCAAAAAAATGACAAACACTTACCTCTAAAATCTCATGAGTTCTCCTCATGTTAAGCGAATGAGGCTCTTCAAACTTCAACTTCACAACCTCATCCATCTTCCACTTCTCATGAATACTATCCACCAAAGCTTGTGTAATCCCGGCATTCCCAACTTTGATCCTCTCAAGCATTCTCAAAGAAACATTCCTAAGCCTCTGCAATTCATGCTCAGGAATCATCTTCTCTGCCAACTCTGTGTTGCTCCTCATCCCTCTCCGGTCCCCTTCACTACTAACCCTCGAATCAGCTTTTCTCTCCCATGGTAACCCATTTGATGAACCACCAGTCACTCCATTGGCCTTCACGAAACTCTTCTTCAAAGAACCAATGCTGTTTGTTGTCTCCTTGTCACTTGATATCTCAACTGGGTTTGTATCCATTTTAGCAACACTAATTTTAAATTCTTTATTACTATTAACATCATTATCCAACAAGTCCTTTACTACTTCAACATTTTTTTCTTCTCTAACACTAGCATGAGAGGTTTTAGGTTGGGAATCCAACTGGGTTTGTCTATAACTATTTCTATGAACCCAAGGGGCAGAAACAAAACGATTTGGCAAAGCAGAACTCACCGGTTCACTTAATGTAACCCCATAAGACAACTGGGGTTTTTCTTCTACTTCTTCTTCTTCTTCTACTTCTGGTTCCATCTGCTCTTCTTGCTGTTGCCACGGCAACTTGTCTCTGGGTGAAGTGGTTTTGAAGGACCATTTGTGGCGAATTTGCTCAAAGAAGCTTGGTTTGAGCTTTTTCTTGGTTCTCGTTGTCTCAACTTGAGCTTTAACTTGATGATGAGCGCAACAGGTTCCAATTTTAATGCTTGTTGAAGTGTTTGGGGAGTAGGTTTGGGGTGGAACAAGAAGAGGGTAGAGGGAAGCGGAGCAATGGTGAGCAAATGAAGAGGATTTGGCTAGAAGCGCCATACCCACTCTGACTAAATGAACACGAAACCACGCTTGTACACTTTAATCTTGCCACGTCAATAATCACACGTGTATTTTTCAAAAAACAAAAAAATAATCACGCATTCAACTTCCTTATGTGATGCCAAATTTACAATCAAATACCTATAGATCTTTAGTTTAAATCCTAAAAAGGTCATTTTTTCCATTTATTTATGATTAAAGAAGGATATATCTTCATCATGCTCTGCTCTACTTTGTCTCTGGCATTTTATATAGTGACCTTTGATCATCGCAGTAGCTATTAGTCTACAAAGAGTTTTTGCACTTACCCTGTTAAGTTAACCTTCCTTGAACCATAAGTCTGAGATGGTGCAGAGCCAAACGCAGGGCAGACCAAGGTGGATGCATGCTCTCCTTGAGCCATAAATGAGGAAACATGACATTCTCAGAGTTTAAACAAAAAATCGATAGGTATTTTGATTACAAATTCGGTACAACTAAAACACCAATAATTTTTTTTAAGAAAAAAGTTCAATAAAAAAGAATATTTTTTTTTAAAAAAAAAAAAAGAGTAGGGATTAGATTTAGACTATGTTTGGTGTGGTTTTTCAAATATGGCTTTACAAGTAGATCTTTTTTTAAGTAGAGTCTTCACGAAATAAAAAATTATAACAAAATATGTATATATTGTTTGGTTATGTATTTTTAACATGATGGATGGCTTGAGAAGTTACATAGTGTATGTTTGAGAAATAAAATAAGTTTTGTACTTAAAACGAATATCGTGAAATATTGTTAAATAAAATAAGAGCATTTAAGATAATTTACGTCTTTTAAATAAGCTTGAAATGAGTTTATTGAAGAAGCTAAAAATTTGGAAATTTATATATTTTATATTAGAAAAAAAAAAAAAAAAAAAAAAACTCTTCTTAAAATTATGTCAAACAATAAATAAAAAATAAAAAATAAAAAGCTTTTATTTTCTATCAAAAAGGCTATAGAGAAGTCATATAAAATACACTACAAAGATCGACAAAATGCAAAGGTTTTTGGTAATGCAAACTAATAGGTAATCATCAGTGTATTAAGAAATTGTGTTTGAGCTGGGCATGGCCCTTGTTGAACAAGCGTGGCACTTTATAGCAAGGAAAATTGCAACAATAAGCGGTTTTTAAAGTTTAAAGTTGAAGTTGAAAAGTAACTATTTTTTGAGATATTATATTTTCACTAAATGTATTTTTCTTCAAAAAAAAAATATTTTTGCAAGATTTTAGAAAAAAAAAATATTAATGTTCAATTTAGACCTAAAAATATGATCATTTATAAAAAAAAAAACCTTTACATCATGAAGTGGCCTAAATATGGCCCATGATACGGTGTCATGTCAAATTTATTTAATTATTGACATTGCAACTAGGAGTGGTACCTACACCATTAAATTGATCAATTTGGGCTGATTTTATCAAACCGAAAAACTCAACCCAAACTATTCCACACAAAATGCAAAGAACATGAAGATTTTTGGTGATACAAACTGATTGATAACCATCAATTTGTAAAGAAAATGTGATTTGGGCTGGGCATAGCCCGAGTTGCACAAGCGCGGCATCTAAATCAGGAGGTGGGCTAAACACAGCCCATGGATAAGGTGTCACGTCAAATTAATTTAATTGTTGACATTGTTTAGGGTTGGGCAACCACACAGTTCAACCAATCAATCATTTTGGGTTGGTTTTTGGATTATGTTTTAGAGTGACGATATTTGCACTCCTTTGACATCGTATATACACCCCAAAACTTACTTGTTTTTAAATATCCAACAATACTCTTAAATTAATTATCAATAGTTTCTAGTTTAATGAAAACATATTATAATATGTTCTAACTATTTTACTTTTTAAAGTTATTACTAACTAGTTATATTTTCTATTTTCTCCAAAACTTTTGAGATCTTCGGACAGAATCAAAAGGTTCAATGCCAAGACATAAACATGAACCATGGAAGGAACCCATGGTACCGCTTTTAAGTTAGATTAAAAACATTAAATTAAATTAATATGAAGTGAAAATGACAGAAACACTTCCAAACCAGAATGCAAACGACAAAATATTTGTATGAGAAAAATGATGAAAGATCCTTTTTTTCGGAGTTTGAAGATGCTCAAAGTACCGCAACTTAGACTTCAACGGATGAGAGGCTCTTTCTTATTCTCAAATAACATATCATAAGAAGTTAGCAGAACACAGGACCACCCGCCCCTCCTAGTCTGGCAACACTACATTTTCTGAGTAGACCACCATGAAAAAAACAAAAAAAACAAAAAAAAAGACAGACAAAAACAAAAAGTGAGGCTACTGCCTCTTCAGCCAAGCCCAAGGATAAGAACGAGGTTGTTGCCTTTTCTCCTTGCCATGTGGAAACCAAAAAAAATAAAATAAAGGAGAAGAAGAAGAAGAAGAAGAAGGGGAGGCAACAACTTCTGTCCTCCATATTACATGAAAAACAATGGCGGAGGCAGTAGTCTCCTCTAACATTTTTTTTTTTACTTCTATTTTATATATTTTATAATTTATCATAATTTTTTAACAATTAAAAAATGACATATTTGGTATTAATTGAGTTACTCTTAAAGTAACAATATTTAAAAAAAAAAAAACAAAAAAAAAAATTCATGAGTGAATATACAAAAAGCGGTGCATATACAATTTTTTAGGGGTGCAAATATCATCACTCTGTGTTTTATCAACCTGAACAGCCACTTCAAATACACGCACATACATATTTCATCAATTAAACGATTAATATTAAAAAAAATATATTAAAACTAAAGTTAACATTATTTTGTTTGTCTTCCTCACTCCAACATCCAACCTTTTCGTTTTCTCAAAAATGTTATCTTTTGTTACCAAATTAGTTTTATTTTAAATTTTGAGATGTCCTTCACTTGATTTAAACAAAAACAAAAAAAAAAAATTGTATTTATCATATTAATACTTAGTTTAGCTACTTATATAGATATTATCATATATGTTTCAATTTAATGTATAAAAATGTTTGATGATAAAACAATTTGAAAACTTAAACTATTTCAATAATCGATTTTAATGATCTTACTTTATAATTGATTTGGTTTGGATTGAAAATTACGAAACCGATTAGATTATGATTTGATTTGGGTATGGTTTGGTCTAGGTATAGTAAAACCAACTCAAACCAAATCAATCTATGCCCACCCCTCATCATCAAGATAAAATCATTTGGGTTACTATCATTAAAATTAAGCTTAATTGTACTTGGTAAAACGGTTGAGCATTTTTTCTGTTAGAAAATTGACAAAAATAAAAGTGAAGTTAATCCCAATTGGAAACAAAAGGTAAAAATAAAAGTGGAAGCTAATCTCGCATATAAAACAAAACAAGGAAGAATGAGTTTTGAAGGCTATAAAAGAAGCTAAAGGTTTTGGTTTCAAATCATCTCAATCAAAGACACTTTAAACATTATTTTTTACTCTACTTAAATTTTTTTTTTTTTGTTCTTATTATTTTAGAGTGTAGGAAGGTATGAGTTGATGTATACTTTGGAGAGTGTGAGTGTATTGAGGTCGTGAGATGTGAGTGAATAATCTATGTGATTGTAACAAATTTTCACATAATAAATTTCTTTCTGAGGGTCGTGATTTTTTCTCATGTTTTGGAGTTTTCCACGTAAATTCTTATATCGTGGTAATTATTATTATTTTCTATTTTATTTCTCTATTATTTTTTATATTCTTACAAAAGGCAAGTTTTTTTTTAATAATAGGTTTTAGGAGACGAATTTTTCCAATATTTTCTTCACCTTGCAATAAAAGTTTAAATCTAACATTTGCCCATTAAAACACGAAAATGTGGGGAGGCCTTAATAGGAGTTATAATCTGAATGAGCCTTATAATAGTTAATCTTATCAGGTCTTGATAAGCCTTGAATCTAATGATGTCAAGGTTTTATTAAAAAGAAATTAGAAACGCTACCATACTTTTGAGATAAGATTCCTGCTATCTATATTGTTACACCTGCATTTACTGGTTATATAATTTAAGAAGTGAAATTGATAAAATTTGTCACTTATACCCTTATTTTTTTTATCCATATCACCAAGGAATATTTTGAGTTTCAATAGTATTTAAATATGTGAACTACCAAAATTACCTTTAGTTTATTAAAACATATTTACCTCTCTCTCTCTCTCACTCTCTCACTAGTCATAGTTTTTCATAATCAATTCTCCTCAAAAAATACATTTTCATTGTAAGAAGACTTCATTTGTGATTAGATGTAATATTTGATTTTGTTTTTTAAATTTTTTTGGAATCCTATAGATTTGGTTTATGTATTTTTTATAAATTTTATTTTTTAAGTTCAAGACTGATTAGAAGTTAAAAATGGAAAGCAAGAAAAACAACAAAAAGAATAAAAGAAAACTTGATTTTAAAAGAAAACTTGGAACTATGAGAGAAAACAAAATTTTCAAGAAATAATTAAAAAATTTCGAATGGTCACTCACGACCAAAGCCATTTGATAATAACTCTCGAATTTTCTTATTCTTTCCATATTTCAGATTCTTCTTCTTCTTTTTTTTTTTTTTTTTTTTGTTAAATGTGAGTTTTCACTTTTCTTGTCTCATTTTTCGAACTCAAATCTTGTGTCTTTGGAGAAGATGAACTTGTCAAATCTAGTTTTCATATTTATGCTCTCTATTTTCTTCTACTTGATTTTCAATTTTTTTTTCTTCTCTCGTGCCTGGTTTTTGATATCCAGATCTTGGAGAGGAGAGGAATTTATTAGTACAAACACAATTTAAGCGACACATTTGTCCAAACACGATTTTAGGTGATTCTAACTATTATTGCAGTGTTGGAGACACAAACAAGGGTGTATAAGTACTATATACTCAAAGAACCCTCAATATCAATCCATAAAAAAATTAACTATACAGGTTTTATATAATTAATACTTAAATCCTCAAGACCTCGTATATTTATGTCCGTTTAACAATTTTTATTTATTTATTCATTTATTTTTTAATAAAAGACGCCTCTTGAAGAGCAATTTTTCTCATATTTAAAAAATTATGAATTAATAGTTTTAACCTTAGATTTTTCTTCAAATTACAAATAATAAAATTAATAGTTGAGAAAAGAAAAAATAAAATTAGTTACTTTTAAAATAATAATAATAATAAAACTTGATTAGATTTTCGTTTCAACCACTACCCAGGATGGTAAAAATAACTCGTTGATCTTACAACATTCATGATTTCAGGCCCAAAAAAAATGTTCAGGTTCCCAATTTTGGCAGGGATTGAAATTCAGAACCATTATCTCAACAACTATGTTCAAATTCAACGCACGTTTAAAAACTGCAAATGAAATTAGGCTGCTGTTGTACTTGGATCGATAAGGGGCAATTACTAGCCCAACGTCTAGTACAACTATCTTTATGAAAAAGATGCTTATTTCTATTGCAATAGACTGATAAATAGCTTTCCTGTCTGCGACTGATTTGCTTGTCTGCTCTTGGTGCTTGCTTGCCCCCATTAAACAACTTTGATTATCTCACTACGAGCCAAACAGTGTAGCCGGTAAGAAGTCCATTTTCACGACGCACGCTTCGTTTTAAAGAAGAACGAAAGAAAACTGAATGATTGCGGCGCAAAATTCAGAATCGTACAAATGTTTTTGCAGGTCTAGGACCAGGTACAGTCGAATTGCAAGATATGGTGATCTTGTTGCCGGGATGATAATTCGCTTTCAACACTTAAAAAGAGGCGCTGATTTTCGGAACTTTGATAATTTTTCTCACAAACACATACGCATATGTATGTAAATATATATATATATTATATTCTACGGTATGTTCACCTTAATTATTAAAATTTTAAAATCAACTATCATAATCATTCATTAGGTTTGAATTAAATAAGAGAAAAAATTTTTAACAGATAATATAATGAATGACTGAGATGATTAATCCTATCAATTTAATAGTTAAAACATATATATATATATATATTGAAGACACTAATAAAGAATAAAAATGAAAACATGGGACATACTTGTTGATATTCACTTGCCATGGGTACTTCACAAATAAGAAAAAAAAAATAGAAAAGGAAGGAAGAAATGTGAGAGCATGTAGAAAATCCTGCTTGTAGTACTACGAAGATGTAAAAAGGAAATGAAAAATTAGATTAAAAAATAGAGAGATAATAGGGTTTCAAATGATATAATGAACGATTGGGACGATTTCTCCTGAGCCAAAGAGAGAAGGGGTGTGCAAGTTGGATGTCCAAAAGCACAACATTATTGTACTTACTGATCGTGCTAACACTACAGTATGCTGATAGTTGCTTGAGTTGTAAAAATAATGACATGCACCAAGAAAAATTAAATACAGCCTACCGATTGGCAAATCCTGAGGAATACCTAGCTTGGTCCCTGCTGAGGCCTTTGATTTTTGTAAATTTTATGCTCCTAAAGGAATTTGTCCTTGTATAATCAATTAATTTTTATATTACAAAAAATTTAGATACATTTATTAACATTTTTAATTTTTGGTTGAATGTTTCTCTTAATCCTAAAAGATTAAGGGTTTAAATCAATGTATGAATAGTTTTCTATTAATTTAATCTCCTTTCCACCACAAAAAAAAAAAAAAAAAGGAAAGTTATATTAAAAGGTATAAATGAATGCTAAGACATATCGAAATCAAATATTACTTATGTGATTCATAGATCGACTTTGATGAGAAAAAATAATTATTCTCACTATAAAGAATAAAACTATTTATATCAAATTTACAAAATAAGAAAAATATACTAATATTTTATATTACTTCAACACATGTAGTTCACAACTGGCAACGTCCAAAAATACGTCTTAACTTTTATCTTATTTCTTTGTCCTACACTAAATTCTCAAATTCAATTTCACTTTACTAAATCTTTTGTTTTATTTTTATGCTCTAAAGAAAACAAACAACTTTAGTTTAGAAAGACTTGCAAATGGGGTGGCCCAATAGTAATCACCCCCACCTGTCTTGCTTTTTCAGGTGAAAGTTACGGCCTCGAGCATAATAAATTTTATATTTATTTAAGTAATTATCTCATAATGTTTGAAAGTAGTTATTTGAGCTAGCACTACTAGAATTTCATTTGAATTCAGTCTCGACAGCCTTTTATCCTTGATAAGGTATTGAAAAAAAAAAAACCTTTTGTTTAAAAAGAAAATACTTTAATAAAAATATAGATTTAAAATACTTTTTTAAAAAAACAACAACAACAACAAGGATGACGAGGACAACAACAACAACAACACAAAACAAACAAACAACTTTGAAAGATTTTTTTTTTATGCAAAGCTACATAAAACTGCAGGTAGGCACATGATGGCATGATGGCTGTGTTTTATTTTCTTTTCTATCCTTCATTTTTATCATAGTGCTACATCTTTTCACTAATCGCAAGTAGAATTTTTTAAGAATATTTTTTTCTAAAATAGAACTTTCATAAAGATTTTAATAATAATAAAAAATAATTTTAATTAAATCAAAAGATTATGTGAGAAAATATAAAATTGTACTTAAAAAATAAGATAGATTTATGTATTCAGAAGGTATATTCTAAAATTTATGAAATATATAATAAGAATATTTAAGATAATTTAAATTTTTTAAACTAAGTTGAAATTGAGCTTCATAGAAAAAATATAAAATTTGAATTTCTCCTAGTAAACATATATTTTTTTCCATAAAAAATTTATATGAGCTTCAAACATTAAAAGAAAGAGTCCCAAAACTACACTAATGATGCATATTTTGGGTATAAATTTAACATCTTATTAAAGTCGATTTAATCTCAAATGCTTATGTTTATATACTCATATGATAATTGATATATTATGTGTTTTTGTCTCAATTTGTTTTGCATTTAAATGTATATTGTACTCTGGACTCGATCTGTATGACAAGATGGTGGATTTTGCGGATAAAAAGGGTGTATTAACAAAAATTAGTACTATTATTTTGGTCCTAATTTAATAGACATAAAAGAAAGATTATAGGGAAAATAGAACTACTCAATCCTGTAACTCATTTTAATATTAAGGGAACAATTCAACTTTTCCCAAAGTTAAAAATACTAACAAGAAATCGAAGAAATTCTTTATTCAACTTCCCAAATCTTATTTATAAGACAAATGATAAGATCCATACCATGCACTGTTAAAATATAACATTTGGATACATCCTAAATGTTAAATGAAAATTCTCTGTCCCGGTGATAATATCCGTTTTGGATCAAACTGGGCCTTCCTGTATTGAAAAGTCTTCCACTTTGAGCCAAAATGGTTGATCCATCCTTCCTTTGTGCCGTGATGTCCCAGATATTCCTTAACTTTAATGCCAGCCCTATCACAAAGAGCCAATATATCTTTATTTTTATTGTCAAACACCTGCCAGTTATTGAACCCACTTGCATCCAAAAATCCTGCAGTGTAGAAAATTTCCTCATCTGGTATAACTGCTGACATATTATTATCCCATCTGCAGTTATCATCAGTGAGAATTAAGCAAAATAATACAATATTCCTTCTTTGAACAACAAATTAAATACTTCGAAATACTTACTTGCTTCGATGCATGGGGTAAACGAGGACAAGTGATGTAGTAAAGTTTCGTTTGAGAAGAATGTTCCTGAAAACACCATCGTTGAAACGTATCATTCCTGATTTTGGTATAAAAAGATTTAGCCATGGATGAGGAATATCCCAGAGTCCTTTTCGACGAAGGATCAGCTCACTACTGTGGACTCTATTCAAAAACTCAAAGTAGGTTACATCCTTTGAGTAGATATTTTTGGAGTTTGGGGGGTGATCTAAAATCTTAAACAATTCGCGATGTTTCTGTAAAGAAAAAAATAATCATCGTATTACTACACTTGTCACTAGCTAGTAACTACATAGTTACATATCTGATAAAATGTGTTTGTACATAGAAAAACAAATAAAATGCAGATATCAGTATATCATAAATATTGATCCAGTGACGGGGTCGTACCTTGTCCACAGAAGTGCGATCAGCATAGTAGACACCTATTTCAATAACGTATAGGATGCCAAATTGTTTTATGAGGGAAGCTATTCTTGGGTGATCCTTGGGCGGGTAAAAGTCTAGAGAATTTGGGTCCATTAAAAGTTCCCCTTCTAAGTAATCAGGAATTTTATGGGAACCACTTTCATTTAGTGATATTAATTTTTCTTGGTCTTCACTAAATGAAACGAAATCAGTGTAAAGCATTCGATACCATTTAACCTACAAATAAAATCACTGCAGTAAAATTACAATTTACATCATCCAACAAACAAATATTACATAAAAAGCATTTTAAAGTAGGAGTGTCGAATATTCATATTATGGTGTCGTGTTAATATGTGGTATAGATTCTTAATGATCTTGTTCATAAAATTTCGACCCATCTACTTGATAAAGTTAAAAGTTATTATAAGCCATGCTATATAACCTATTGAAATTGCTTCAAGTCGGTGTCATACTAAGGATTATATTAAAAATTGCCACCTCAACCTTTTTATAAATCCATTTTCAAACAATAATGAAAAATATGCTTTCTTTGTGAAAAAAGTGTACATATCAATTATTTTTTTACAGAAAATAATCCTAGTGATTTTCTTATCTGAAAACATTTTCTATAGAAAAGTCGATCTCAAATGTCATTTTTCAAAGCATTTAAGACTTTATTTCAATCTCAAGATGTCTTTTTTTCAGTTTTACTCAACCACACACTAAAACAAAAGTCAACTCTTTTTTTCATAAAAATAAAAGTCAAAATTTTTTTAATTATTTATACAGTATTTTCAACACATTCTCAATCTCAAGAATTGGCTTTTACCACTTTACTCAAGCACTATATAAATAAATAAATATATATATATATATATATTATCAAAACATTTTTTATTATCCAGTGGGCGTTTTAGGGCTTATTAAAGCTCTTCCAAACCTACGTTACTTAGTAAAAGAAATTTAATGAGCTCCTATGTGTACCCTTGTTTTGGCTGGCTCCAGGACGATCCTTGCTCTTGTTATGATCCCAAATTGACCTAAGCCTCCAAGAACCGCATAAAACAATTCAGAGTTATTTTGTTTGGAGCAAGTCACTAGGTTTCCTTTACCTGCATAGACAGAGGGCACGTGCTAATTTCCATTTTAATGTTTCATTTAAAACTGTATAACGAATTGTAAAAGTGCTTTCTAAGATGGATTTTTTTTTTTTACAAATTGCAATTTGGAATAAAATGTATAACAAATTTTTATCATATTCTACAATTTTTTTTCTTCTAGGATGAATTAAAAAATCCTATGTTCTTCCTTTTCTTTTTTTAATGAAAACTTATTCACCACCTAATAACGGAAAACTTAATAATGGAAAAATAAATCTAATAAGCATCCTGTTTCTTGGCACCACCTAAGCATGACAATGATCCAATTTAAGTCTCTGTCACGTAAATGGTATTTTAAAAAAATCCTATGTTGGTCATTTTTTTTTTTTTTAATTTATTTTATGAAAACTTATTCACCAGATGTTTCTTAACAATACATAACCCTCCAAGTCGAAAGTGTAAACTGCTTAAATAAATTGACTTGCAGCATTAAAACTTATCTACTCCCAATTAAATCTATAAAACTTGGCTGGTAGGATCTTGCTACAATTTGAAGATAAACATAGACCAGAGGAAATATTTGTTAGATTCAATTAAAATTTAGTTTCAATTCTTTAATCCTCTTTAGTTTTAAATTACTAATAAAAAGATAAGTAGAATTTGAATATATATATATATATATATTAATTTTACTATTAATGTTTCTAACTTTAAAAAGTTAAAAGTTAGGATCAATTAATGAAATTCTTTCATTACATTTGAATTAAATAGGAAAGAATTTATTTTAACATAGATAATGTAATTAATGAATTTAATTAATTTATTCTAATTATATTTTAAAATTAAGAAATCAATAACTTCTAATTTTAAAACAGTTGAGAAAGGAATTATGAAAAAGACTAATCAAATGCGTACCAGTGACGACGTCCAATTCATAGACGTTGTTTATCTGAGGACCTTTACGAAATGTTTGGCCACTAATTCCGGCATTGGACAGAGTGCCACCCACGGTTAGGTACAAATAATCAGTCCATGAAACTGGTGTAAGTTCCTTCTGCAGCGTTACATTCAACACATCAACCCAAAGCTGCTCTCCCCCCACGTCCGCGTAGAAACCGGAACCCTTGTCTCCACCGATCACGATCCTGCTGCCTTTTTTGTTCAGCGACAACATGTCCACCACCACCCCCTTGCTGGCCATGGCCTGTCCGCGGACGGAGTGGCCCACACCCTTTGGCCGCGATAGTGTAGGGAACGGAAGACTTGAATGAAAAACCTATCAGGGTTTTGATGTCTTCCACGGAGGAGGGAGCGAGAACCGCCTCCGGCTGTTGGGCAACGATGTGGCCGTAGTCGGTAGATGCAGATTTGATGGAATTAGGATCTGTGTGAATCTTGTCTTGGAGGTCTGGTGGCAGTGAAATAGCCATGGTTGACGTGAAAAGGTTTGTGATCGTGAATATGAGCATGATACATGTTAATATGGGCATGACTGCGAAAGATAGTTTTCTCAGTTTGTTAGAAAATGAGAAAAACGACTTTGAATGAGAAAAAAGAAGAATGCGCAAATTGCAGCTGGAGCACAAGAGAGAGTACGTTATTGAGAGATGGATATAATAAAGTGTACAGCTATATAATAATCTACCTAGCTAGATTTGACAATGGCTTGAACAAGCATATGAGGCTTACTTTTATTAAATATTTGCATATAATCGGCAATGAAGTTTAATGGGATTCAATGAATCTTTAAATCAAACATTTATTAAATAAAAAGATATTTATATCCCCATATTAATTATATTAAATTATATTATATAAAATAATAATACAATATCTTATTTTTATGTTTATTTAATATATTTTATAAATTCACCATAATTGATATAGGGTTTATTAAATGTATATATCTAACTTCTTCAGCACAACTAACAGTTATAATAATACCAAACTAGCCCTTAGATCCAACAATTTTTCCTATGCAATTCATGTATTCTCTACAACCAAAAGATTAAAATAGGTGTATTCAATCTAGAGTTTATTAGATTTTAATAAATTTTTTAATGAAAAATTTTGGTGGAATTCATATATTCTACAGATTTCATATTAATTTGATCTTGTTACTATTCTTTAAGAAATTCAATAATATTTTTAGGAAAATAATAAGATTTATTATAAACTTTTTTTTTAATCATATAAATCACTTTAAATCTATCTAAATTCATCAATTAAATAAAATCTGTAAAATCAATAACTTTTTTAATACATCTAAATTTCCTAGATTTCATACAAATCAAAATTAAATTTATAGGATTCATACAAATCTAATTAAATCTATTAATTTCATACAAATCTAAATTAAATACACCATATTAAATTCATCCAAATTTATAAAACTTTTTTAATATGTATAGATTTCTTTGGATTTCATACTAATCTAAATTAAACCTATCGAATTCATACAAATATAATTAAATCTATGGATTTCATACAAATTTAAATTAAACACACTATATTGAATACATCTAAACTTATAAATTTTTTTTATTGAATATACTCAAACTTTTAAAACGTTTTATATTCTAATGAATTTTTGATTGAATACATCCGTCTAAGTCCCTTCCATTCTCAATGTTCAGGGTGTTGGAATATAAAAACTCAAACAAAACTCAAGAAACTAAGATAGGGACAAGTTTAAGAAACCAAACAAAACTAAATGTTCATGGCATTAAAATATAAAAATAAAAAACCGATATTAAACTTCAATGTTCATTGAAAAATGAAAGGTTCCAGCATGCAGGCACACACACAAACGGCCAAATCTATGTCAAAGGAGAAATGGGCACATATGAAGGACACATGGAGGGCATTAATCATGATTATATGTATTAAATCACTTTTTCAAATCGTACTTCGAAAAGTCTTTGTCTTCTTTGACGTGGTCCAGGTCGGTGCCGGCGAGACTGTTGGTGGGAGGCCGACGGAGGAGCAATGAGGAAAATGACGTGAAGGTATGATGAGGCCGATGTTTGTGCCTTTGTGCCAGAGATGTATAAGGTCTGTTGGGAGAAATAATTTTGATGGTGAAGGAGAGTTAAGACTAATATTGGCTGCAGGTAACATAAGAAGTGGATAAAAAGTTTCACCAATTTGGATCTCTTTCTCTTTATTTGGGTTTTTTATTGAACTAATCTAATCTCATAAGTTATAAGTATTACAATCAATAAATGATTGAGATGAAATTATTTTTTATATTTATTTTTTCAACTATTAATAGTATATTTCAAAAATGTTAGAAAAAAATTCGAATTAAAATAGTATCGTTTCATATTTAAAAATTAGGTTTAGGGTTTAGACACAACTTGACAATGATTGAACAAATTTTGTTTGACATGACAATAGTGATTATGAAGATGTTTAAAATATCACGTGTCGATTTGTTATTAAAGAAGAATGTACATGTCACATTATATTTTACATATAAGGTACTCAAGCTTTCCTCCGGTATATGAATAAAATAAAATTCTAAAGGCATAGTAATATTTGTAATTAATTTTTAAAATTTACTTCTTTTATGAGTCAATGAAAGAAAAAAAAAAAGTTTTAGGATGCCTTTATAAAGGGGGACTCATCAGGAGAGAATGAAAATTTATTTCCTATCTTGTAATTCTAATTTTTGCAAAAAAACTACTAGGAATAAATTGATATGCATCACCCTACACGAAATGAGGAATTAAATTTTTTTTGGAGGAAACAAAATCTTTAATTCCCTCCTTCAATCCAAGGAATCAAGTTTCCATGCTTGATCTTTCATCCAGTAAAATATAATTCCCTTTAAATTTCATTTCCAATTGATCAAAAGCCCTAATTTATAAAAAAATAAAAATAAAAAAATGAATGAAAAAAGGAAAAGCCAGGAAGTACTTTTTAAAAATTTTATTTTGAATTTACAATATTAAGATTAGGTTCGCAAGCCAATCATTATGCAAATACTGATAAATCTAACAATAATTATTAAGTAACTAAATTAATAAAGACAATGCATCTCACGCAAAAACAGATGTATCTAGCCATTAATAACCAAGTCACGCAACGTCTTGCAACAGCGTTTAAAGCAAAAATCAATTAATAACTAAAAAGCAATAATAAACTCAAATCCTCTCGAGGAGAAAAAGACAATATAGAGAGATTTGTTTGCAAGTCAATAATTACTAAGGAAGTTTGAAAGTCACCCAACAGTACAACCGAGCTGCCTGATCCCCAGATGACCAAACCTCCTGTTCTAGCCTGATAGACATACAACATAATTCAAATAAAAATCTATTTCAATCGTTCTGTCAGGAGGTCTGTCTTGTCCCCAGTACAAATGTCCCCCTCTTCTTGGTCACCTTCTCCGGTAGGAACCTTGAAACTCAATACAGATGCAGCAGTGAAGCAAGGTTCTCAGTGGATAGGAGCGGGAGCTGTCATCAGGAATCATTTGGGTAAAGTTGTTGCTGCCCTATCAAAAAATCTGCCTGGTTGTTTCAATGCTGAAGTTGGCGAATTACTTGCAATCAGAGAAGGGCTTTTGTTGGGTAAGAATCTTCATCTCCAGGTGGACTGGCTTGAATCTGATGCCTGTAACGTAGTCCCTTACGTTGAAAATGAGGTTTCTTCTTGCAGCCCTCTTTTGCTATTACTAAATGATATTAAGGCTCTTTGTAGGGGTGTTGGGGTTCTACACTGCCATCATATTCCCAGATCTTGAAACAAGGTGGCACATATCCTTGCTGCCCTTATCTTCTCCTCTCATGGAGATAGAATCTGGCTTGATGTTGAGCCAGCTTTTTTTTTTCGCAATTTGTTGAATGAAATTGTTCTTGTTTCAAAAAAAAAAAATCTACTTCAATCAATTCTACAAATATCTAATTAACTTGAAAACTCTAAAATCATCAAAACAACGACAAACACTTGCCTCTAAAATCTCATGAGTTCTCTTCATGTTAAGCGAATGAGGCTCTTCAAACTTCTACTTCACAACCTCATCCATCTTCCACTTCTCATAAATACTATCCACCAAAGCTTGCATAATCCCAGCATTCCCAACTTTGATCCTCTCAAGCATTCTCAAAGAAACATTCCTAAGCCTCCGCAATCCGTGCTCAGGAATCATCTTCTCTGCCAACTCTGTGTTGCTTCTCATCCCTCGCCGGTCCTCTTCACCACTAACCGTCGAATCAGCCTTTCTCTCCCATGGTAACCCATTTGATGAACCACCAGTCACTCCATTGGCCTTCACGAAACTCTTCTTCGAAGAATTAACGCTGTTTAAACCTCTAACAGTTGTTGTGTGCCTGTCATTTGATATCTCAACTGGGTTTGCATCAATTTTAACAACACTAATTTTAAATACTTTATCACAGTACGCCATCGTCTTTTGACTAATTGCAAGTAGAACTTTTTAGGAATAATGTTTTAAAAATATATAGAACTTTCGTAGAGATTTTAATAATAAGTTTGATGTTGTTTGGATGTTAAATAAAAAAATAATTTTAATTAAATTAAAAGATGAAGTGAGAAATTATAAAATTGTACTTAAAAAAAAAGATAGATATCTGTATTTTAAAAGGTATATTCTAAAGTTTACAAAATATAATAAGAATATTTAAGATAATTTAAATATTTTAAAATAAGTTTAAATTAAGTTTCATAAAAAAAATATAAAATTTGAATTTCTCCTAGTAAACATAATTTTTTTTTTTCCAGTAAGAAATTTATATATGAGCTCTACCATTAAAAGAAAGCATACAAAAACTACATTAATGATTCACATCTTGGGTATTTAATTTGACATCTTATTAAAGCGAATTTAATCTCGAATGCTTATGTTTAAGTCTCAAATGATAATTGCTATTATGTGTTTTTTTTCAATTTGTTTTGCGTTTAAATGTATATTGTACCTAGACTCGATATGTATGGCAAGATGATTGATTTTGGGCATAAAAAGGGTGCATTAAATAAAAAAAAATAGTAATATTATTTTGGTCCTAACCTACTGAGCATAACCAAATTGAAGCTCTGTCTTGTTGGCTTTCTTTGTTAACAAATCCAACACACTTTTCTTCAAAGCATCCTAAAACACCACATTAACAAATAGCCTGCTTTAATTATTCAAAATTAAATAATTGAATGAGCATAATATTATTAAATAAATAAATAAACCTTAATTTCGCTTCCTGATTTGAGCTTCCCTCCTAGTATACCTCTCTCAAGCTCTCCTCAATCTTAATTGTGATTCATGGTCCAAATCAGACACCAACAAAGTCTGCAATTGAAAAACAACCGAGGCAAGTCACTTTCTTTTTCTCGAAAGGCATTGCAGAATAATAAAGACGACAAGAATCGAAACATCTTCGAGTTCGTCGAGGATGCGGTCGGTCTTAGCGAGGCTCCTATAAAGAAGGAGCTCATCGATTACAGCGAGGTTGTCTCTGGTTTTGGAGAATCCGGAGAATATCTTCTCCACGTCACTCTTGGCTTTCTCTTTAATTAACCGGCCGAGTCGTGTGAAGAAGCCAGTCTGATCGGCCAAAAAGTCTATAAATTAATTGTATGAAACTGAAACTGAATGAAACTGCAGAAGAGCTAACTTAGAAGTTTAAGTTTGTCCAAAAGACGTGTAAAATGAAAGAATTATTTTAATATTCGAAGTCTACAAGTTAACCGTATTAACTTGATGAAACTGGATTAGTAAGTTATTGATAGATTACTGGGTAATATTATTTGATATAATATCATATAAGATTCCTCAATAATAATTATTAGATTAATTTTAAATTATCAAATGGTTATAAATAGTTTGGGTAATCTAGTAAGTCAGCCAAATCCAGGAAATATTATAAGGAAGAAAGAACTATTTTATTATGTAATCCATTTTAATATTGAGGGCACAATTCAACTTTTGCCAAAGTTAAAAATAGTAGAAAGAAATCGAAAATATTCTTTATTTAACTTCCCTAATCTTTTTTATAAGATATATGCTAAGATACATATCATATAGGGTCAAAGTATAACTCTCGGATATATCCTAAATGTTAAATAAAAATTCTCTGTCCCGGTGATAATATCAGTTTTGGATCAAAATGGGCCTTCCTGTGTTGAAAAGTCTTCCACTTTGAGCCCAAATTGTTGATCCATCGTTCCTTTGTGTTGTGATGTCCCAGATATTCCTTAACTTTAATACCAGCCCTATCACAAAAAGCCAATATGTCTTTATTTTTATTGTCAAACACCTGCCAGTTATTGAACCCACTTGCATCCAAAAATCCTGCAGTGTAGAAAATTTTCTCCTGTGGTATAACTGCTGACATTTTATCATTCCATCTGCAGTTATCATCGACAAGAATTAAGCAAAATGAAACAATATTCCTTGTTTGAAAAACAAATTAAATACTTCGAAATACTTACTTGCTTCGATGCATGGGGTAAACAAGGACAAGTGATGTAGTAAAGTTTTGTTTGAGAAGAATGTTCCTGAAAACACCATCGTTGAAACGTATCATTCCTGACTTTGGTATAAAAAGATTTAGCCATGGATGAGGAATATCCCAGAGTCCTTTTCGACGAAGGATCAGCTCACTACTGTGGACTCTATTCAAAAACTCAAAGTAGGTTACATCCTTTGAGTAGATATATTTGGAATTTGGGAGGTGATCTAAAATCTTGAACGATTCGCGCAGTTTCTGTAAAGAAAAAAAAAAATTAATCATTGTATTACTACTCTAGTCACTAGCTAGTAAGTACGTACTATATAGTTATATATCTGATATAATATGTTTGTACATAGAAATACAAATAAAATACAGATATCAGTATATGATAAAAAATGAGTGTGACGAGGTCGTACCTTGTCCACAGAATGTTTGGTGCGATCATCATAGTAGACACCTATTTCAATAACGTATAGGATGCCAAATTGTTTTATGAGGGAAGCTATTCTTGGGTGATCCTTGGGCGAATAAAAGTCTAGAGAATTTGGGTCCATTAAAAGTTCCCCTTCTACATAATCAGGAAGCTTACTGGAAAGACTTGCATTTAGTGATATTAATTTTTCTTGGTCTTCACTAAATGAAACGAAATCAGTGTAAAGCATTCGACACCATTTAACCTACAAATAAAATCACTACAGTAAAATTACAATTTACATCGTCCAACAAACAGATATTATAAGAAAAGCATTGTAAAGTAAGAGAGTTGAAAATTCATATTATTTTGTTGGGTTAATATGTGTTATAGATTCTTACAATCATGTTTATAAAATTTTGAGCCATTTAATTGATTAAGTTAAAAGTTATTATAAGCCACGCTATATATATATAACCTATTGAAATTGTTTCAAGTTGGTGTCATACTACGTATCATATTAAAAATTGCCACCTCAACCTTTTTATAAAACCATTTTCAAACAACAATGAAACATATGTTTTCTTTGTGAAAAAAGTGTATATATCAATTTATTTTTTTTTTCACAAAATAATCCAAGTGATTTTCTTATCTGAAAACATTTTCTATAGAAAAGTGCCTGTCAAATGTCATTTTACAAACATTTAAAACTTTATTTCAATCTCATGATATGTCATCTTATCAGTTTTTCTCAACCACACATTAAAATAAAAGTTAAGACGTTTTTTTTCTTTTCATAAAAATATTGAAAGTCAAAACGTTTTTTATTATTTAAACAGTATTCTCAACACTTTCTCAATCTCAAGAATTGGCTATTGCCAGTTTACTCAAGCACTATATAAATATATATATATATATATATATATATTAGCAAAACAGTTTTATTATCCAAATGGCGTTTTAGCGATTATTGTTTGCTTAATGAAAAAATTCAATGAGCTCTATGTGTACCCTTGTTTTGGCTGGCTCCAGGACGATCCTTGCTCTTGTTATAATCCCAAATTGACCTAAGCCTCCAAGAACCGCATAAAACAATTTAGAATTCTTTTGTCTGGAGCAAGTCACTAGCTCTCCTTTTCCTGCATGGACAGAAGGCGCGTGCTACTTTCCATTTTAATGTTTCATTTGAAAATGTAAAACAAATTGTAAAAGTGCTTTCTAGGATGGATTTGTTTAATTCAAATAAAATTTTTAATCATAGTAATACAATATCTAATAGAGGATAAAAAAATATCCAATAAAATTGTTAGAGAAGAGTTTCAATGCATCTCGCGTTTATGCCTTCATCATTTAGGTTTATAACATATTTTCTGATATTAAATCACATGCTTTATAAAATTTTCAGATAATTTACTTGATATTATACTTTACTTGTTGTATTTATGAATTTTTAAAATCCAGTGACAAATTTGGAACATAAAGTGTACAAATTATCTAAAAATTGGAAGTAATAAATTATATATATATATATATATATATATATATATAAAAGTTACAAACACTGAATGTTTAATTTAGGGGATGTATTCAATTTTAAGAATTTTAAAAGTTTTGGTGCATTCAATTAAGATTTGAATAGATTGTATTGAAATCTAGGTATATTCTATAATTCAGATTTATATGGAATCTGCTAAATTATATTTGTATTCAATTCAAATTTATATTAAATCCAATAAAATTTAGATGTATTCAGTTAAAATTTATATAAAATCTAATAAAATCCTAGTTATATTTAGAAAGTTATTGACTTCACAAATTTCATTTAAGTAATGGATTTAAAGTGATTTTCATTAAAAAAAAAAAAAAGTTTATAACAAATCACACATTTTTCCTCAAGATTTGCTTAGATTCCTTACAAAATTTAATAAAATGAATATGCAGCATATAAAATATGTGAATTCTATTAAAATCTATTTTTTTTAAAAAAAAAAAGAAAAATCATTAAACTCCAACAAATTCTAAATTGAAAATGCCCTATTTTCATAGCACCACTTAAAATCATCTCTAATACTCTATTAGACTGTTATGTCAACAAATTAATAATTAATTAATTCTAATTTTCAAAACTAATTAAAAGTAAAAAATAAAAAAAACATTAAATGAAAAAGACAAAAGCATTAAATGGAAATAGATATTCAATAGAAATACATGAAAGTATTGAAAAACAATTTTTCAATTTGATTATCTATCAAATGATATACCTATACCATATAAAAAGCAAATGTTTTGACATTAATGACATAATTTTTTTTTTCAAAATATAATTCATTATAGCATTGGAGATGCTCTAAGCATAATAATGATCCAATTTGAGTCTCATTCCATCATCACAAGTGGTATTTGAAAAAAGTAAAAAAAAATCCTATGTTCTTCTATTTTTATTTTTTTTATGGAGACTTATTCACCACCTAATTATGGATAACTTAATAACGGAAAAATACATCTAATAAGCATCTTATTTTCTTAGCACCACCGAAGCATGACAATGATGCAATTTGAGTCTCTGTCACGTAAATGGTATTTAAAAATTCCTGTGTTCTTCATGTTTTTTTTTATGAATAAAACTGATTCACCAGATCTTTATTAAGGATTTTTTTCTTAACAACACGTCAATACATAGCCCTCCGAAGAGTAAACTGCTTAAATGAATTGACTGGCAGCATAGAACTTATCTACTCCTAATTAAATCGTTAAAACTTGGCTGGTAGGATCTTGCTACAATTTGAAGATAAACATCGATTATAGGGAATATTTGTTGGATTCGATTAAATTTTAGTTTCAATTCTTTAATTCTTTTTACTAATAAAATTTTTAACTAATAACTACAGGTCCTACTTTCAACTATTATTCTAAAAAATCTAGTTTAAAACTCGAAAAATACTTTTGTTGTTCTATTTGAATGCCCCTTCAAAAATTTTAATAATTTTAGATAAGACAAATAGAAAACAGAGCCTTATCGCAACCAAAAGATACGTTGAAATTGAATATGTATACGTAGATACATGTACTTTGGATCGAACGCAGCCGAAGAAAGGAATTGTGAAAAAGACAAAATCAAATCCGTACCAGTGACAACATCCAATTCATAGACGTTGTTTATCTGAGGACCTTTACGATGTGTTTGGCCACTAATTCCAGCATTAGACAGAGTGCCACCCACGGTTAGGTACAAATAATCAGTCCATGAAACTGGGGTAAGTCCCTTCTGCAGCGTAGCATTCAACACATCAATCCATAGCTGCTCTCCACCCACGTCCGCGTAGAAACCGGAACCCTTGTCTCCTCCGATCACGATCCTGCTGCCGTTTTTGTTCAGCGACAACATGTCCACCACCACCCCGTTTCTGGCCGTGGCCTGTCCGCGGACGGAGTGGCCCACCCCCTTGGCCGCGATAGTGTAGGGAGAGGAAGACTTGAAAGAAAAACCTATCAGGGTTTTGATGTCTTCCACGGAGGAGGGAGCGAGAACCGCAGCCGGCTTTTGGGCAACGATGTGGCCGTAGTCGGTGGATGCAGCTTTTATGGAATCAGGATCTGTGTGAATCTTGTCTCGGAGGTCTGGTGGCAGTGAAATGGCCATGCTTGACGTGAAAAGGTTTGTGATCGTGAATATGAGCGTGATACATGTTAATATGGGCATGACTGCGAAAGACAGTTTTCTCAGTTTGCTAGAAAATGAAAAAAACGACTTTGAATGAGAAAAAAGAAGAATGCGCAAATTGCAGCCGGAGTACAAGGGAGAGTTGTTGAGCGGTATTAATATGGGTATAATAAAGTGTACAACTATATTTTCTATAATTTCCAATTAAATATATTTTTTTAATATAAAAAACTATCGGGATCTATCGAGATCGATCACTGATAGCGTGGTCAGATGACTAGTCCCAAACCGGAAGATAATTACTTATTATAATAGAAGACTCACATCCACACCTTGTGTTTTAATAGAATGATGATGAGACTCGAACATTTGATTTATTGAAGTTAAAAGTGTTACTTAACCACTACTATTAAAGGGTGGAGTATAAAAAAATATTTTTAATATTGATTATTTAATGATCTAACTAGATTTTATACAATTTTAAAAAACAATTTAGGCTTATTTTTGTTAAATGATTATAAAATAATTTGCTTTGAAGTCTAAAAGGATTCAATGGATCTTTTATACGATCAAATAATATATATTAATTTTGATAAAAATATATATATCCCAATCTTAATTATATCAAATTATATTTATACCAAATGCATGTGAATCAAAATATATCATTTTTATGTATATTTTAGATATTTTATAAATTTATAGTAATTAACATAAGATTTATTAAATATATATATATATTATTTATTCAGCATAACGAGTATTTTTAACGCTTTCATCAATTGTTTAAAAAAAACAAAAAGTGTCACAGAACTCAATATTCATTGTCAAGCTTGTTATGGTTAAATAAGAATTGGTCAGCTGTAGTATAAAATATATTACTCTGCTCACATTTGTAGCAAGCAAATCAAGATTAGTTTGAGGTTGTTAATAACTGTTAGGACACGTGTAAGGCAGTGAAGTCAAGTAGTTAAGACTGTTAGCTTTGCATATGAAAAGACAGAGCTCATGTAATCTAAATCATTCAAGAAAATCAGAAATAGAGATCATGATTCTAGAGAATTCTCCCAAATAGTTCATCTTCTTTGTTCATTTTTACTCTCTGATTTCAACCTTTATAAAGCTAAGGCGACATAACAAAAAAAAATATAGAAACTTTGAAGATGTACCTCTACAAGTAAAGGGTTTAACAGACAGATCTTTTACGGCTGACTCAGCAGGTCACCACAATCTGCATGCTCTCTCATTCTCTTATACTTTCTCTCTAAAACTCCAAATCCATCTCCCCAGACCTTCTATCGCTGACACTTTTCTCGTCAGTCTCTCCAGAGGTCTGTAACGGCTGTTATCAACCGCCGTTAGCTTCGAACACTTGCCACCCATGTCTCAAAACGCCCCCAATTATAACCATAAAGACAAAACTTTCACCACCTAAACAATAAAGACTCCTCCTTATTCCATCCCCAGTTCAAAAACAATAAACAAACCGACTGCAAAACCAAGAAACAAAGATAGATACAGCCTTAATGAGTAAGAAAATACAAGGGGTTTGTTTGAGCGTTTTTTATATGTATTTCAAAAAAAAGACTGTTCAACGCGTATCCACATTAACTAAATAGACACATAAAACTGGTTAAATATGTGCATATATATAGTGAGAGACGGAGACAGCTTGTGCCGACAAAGCCGTATTGTCAGTGAAAAATACCAAATCCAAAACGAAATTAAAGGAAAAAAAAAAGTATGTGTGTGCTATCTAAAATCTATCTAGACAGAAGCAAAAAGGGTTTTCATGTTTTGTGTTTTGATAGAGAGAATGAGATGAAAACAATTTTTAATATATATATAAATATCAATCATAGATTTTACAGTCAGTACTGCCTAACTTTTAAATTGTTATAATCACTAATCTTAATCATTTATTGTATTTTTTCTCTAAAAAAAATATTTATCTCTCCTATTCACGAAAACACTTTCATATAATTAGTTTAATTATTTTAATAAATTTAAATAAATTATAAGATGATATATTAATAATATAATAATCACACGTAAGCTTATCAAATCATTTAACTAATAAATTTGAATAAAATTTTGAGTTGTGTAGCATTACTCCTCTCTAAATAGTCCGATAAGTACCCAAGCAATTTCACACAAACTATTTCATAAATTACATCAATATTTGAATGCACACGACATTTTTTTTATACATGTTTTTGCTTCAACTTAATTCTGCTTGTTTTACTATTGGTACTTCGTTTACATCATTAACAAAGAAAAGAAAAGGTTAAAAAAAACAAAAAAAAATAAAAGGGAAACCAAATTTTATGTCCATTGATCATTTGATCCAATAAGTTATGAAATCACATATCTAGCAAAATCCAAAATTACAAACTCAGTAAAACTCGTAAATGACCAAAAGATTATACATAAGAGAAGCAAAAGTATATGAACTTTTTCTGGCAACAGAAAAGACAAGGAAGTTAGTTTGTACGACTTCGTGGGCAGATCGAAGATTTGAAAAACCGGGGAAAAAAAAAAACAAACTGTTGCTGAAAAAAGGACAAACTCATTTTTGACGAAAGAAAAAGAAAAAAAAAAGAATGTTTCCAGCCCAATATAAAAAGTATTTTACAAGTCCCAAGCAATACCTTAATCGGTCTTAGTCTGGTTAGATTCCACAAAATATTCCACGTATGTTAAAATTATGTTAAATGGTATATAAACTGAAAACGAGTGAAAAACAATTAAAGTTTATTTTGGATGAAAAAAGATTAAATTTTTGAATTAAAATTGAATTTATGCTATATTTTTGGACATTTTTAATAATATCTGCAAAAAAAGATGAGTGTGCTAAAATGTACGGATGTTAATGCGCGCGGCGCACACACACACGTATATATATATACATATATAGGGTGCGTTAGTACCAGTCCCCAGAACTGGAATGCTATAGGCTACCTAAAAAAATTTGGTCCATGGTCTTGTCATTATCTCGTCAGTAAAAATTTGGCCAACCTTATCTCAAAAAAAAAAAAAAAAAAATGTCAGTCACTGGGCTTGCAATCATGTGTTACAAATACGGGTGGCAAAACAGGTTGACTTGTCGGGTCGAATTGAATTCTATTCGATTCGTTTATGAATTCGATCAATTCGATACGAATTCGTTTAATAAATGAGTCAGCACTTTTGGATTCAATACAAATTCGTTTAGAAATGAATGATACGACACGACACGACATGATTAATTTGTTTATCACTTGGATCATAAAGGATTCAAATCCATTAACCCTTCAATCCGTTAATTCATTTAACTCGTTTAACTCATTTAATTCGTTTAAATTCATTTAAACAGACATGACCAATGATGATTCCAACACAACCATAGCCAAACCTCAAAGTTTCAAATACTTCTAACTAAACTCAATAAACTTTTATACATATTATATCACCAAGTAACAATTCTAGATCAATCAAGCACACCCAATAAAATTAAAAAAATAAAATCAAAATCAAAATATAGAAAACACAAAAGAAAATGAAAGAGGTGGTGGATTTAGTGGTGGAGATGGTGGATCTGGTGATGGAGATGATGGATATGGTGGTGGAGCCATGGAGAAAGGGTAGCGACCGTAAGGGAGAATGGGAGAAGTGACGGCGACTGTGAGTGAGAAAAGGAGAAACAACGACGATCGTGAGAGAGAAGGGGAAGAGCGGTGACCGTGAGGAGAAGGGGTAATGATTGGGAGGGAGAGTGTATGGTGTGGGTGGCTGCAAAAAAATGAAAATGAATTTGAAATGAGTAGGGTTTTGTTAAATGTGTATATATATGCATAATTACACGCTAATCCTTATAATATGATAATATTATAATTTGACCCCTTAATTAATCATGACCTAATTTTATTCGTTTAATAAACGACTTAAGCGGGTTGACACGATTATAATATGAATTCGTTTAACTCAAACCCACATCCATTTATTTTTTGCGAATTCGTGTCGATCTATCGTATCATAACTCATATTATCACCTCTACTTATAAATTAGATAACTCTTTACAAAACCTACTCGTCCTCCTTCAGATTTGGGCAAATTGCATTAATTCCCTTAACTTTATTCCTAATTGCACTCTGAGATATTGTCTTAATTGTACCAACTTTCCATCCGACCATTAACTCACAGTTATCAACTATTATGAGTCTATAAAAGTAAATAGGAGAAGTCTATATTGTCATTTATACATAAATGTTAAATATTTTATTTATGTATAAACCGATTAAAAAAAATTGTTTTGTTTTCATGGAAATCATATCCCATTCTTTCTCAATCCTCATCAAATCCAAATCATATTGTTCTTCAATCAAGATCTGATATGCAATCATAATCACAACAAACATAAGCTTTTATTTGAAGAAAGATTTTTCTTCAATCAAATTTCCAACCAAAAGAAAATTAAAAAAAGGCAAAAAAAAAAAGAAGATAGAGCAGGTGAAGATCTATTCTATCTTTCTTCATCAAACATGGATTGATGAAATGGAGGCCTCTGTGATTGAAAAAAACTCCATCATTGATGGAGTGAATGGTGACGAAAGAGCTCACAAGTGGCGATGGCAATAAAGGGGGGTTGGCAGTGAAAATGAGATGAGGGGTCTGTAAATAGAGATGAGATATGGTAGGGCTTGAGTTTGTTGACAGAAACAAAGAGATGAAGATGAGAAGAAGATTTGTGTGATGATTATCAGATAAGGATTTTTTTTTTTCTTTTTATTTTTAATTTTTAATTTTTTCTTCATTTTATATTTATTAAAACAAACTAGGGCTGACATAGCATACTTCTATTGGATAAAGCTTTTTCTATTTTATTTTTAAAAAAATCCCAAAAAACAACTTGACGTATGAGAATATATTTATTTTACAATCCATCGTTTCATATTTATCTGAAATACAACTTGTTATTAGCATAAATATCCAAAATCCCCCCTAAACACTTATGAAAAGATGATAATGCTTGTAATGGTTACAGATTCCATTAGTTAATATTGTTGACCATTTAACTTCAGGGATAAAATAGGAAAAGCAATCAATAATTAATTAAAATATAAAAAATTAAAATAAATAATATTAATATAAAATTATAAAAATGAGATATTTTTATTTAAAAATAAAATATAAAATATATAAATATAAATATTTTTTTCTAACAACTCTCTCTCTTGCTCTCTCTCTTCTCTCTCGTATCTTTTTCTTCTCTCTCTATCCCCGACCTGTACCCTTCTTTATCTTTCTCTATCTTCGTCGATGATGATGGTGACAGACATCTAAACGGTGACATCTGGGTCTCCACAGTGGAGACCCGAATGTGGAGACCCGAATCTCATCCATCATTGAAGACCCAGGTTCTCTCTCTCAGTGTCTTAACTACCACCCCCCCTCCCCCCCTTCCACCCCCCTTCTTTCCCCAGTTTCTTATTCGACCGATGATGATGGTGGCAATTTTGTGGGTTCGACAAACCCAGTGGTTTGATGTTTGATGGTTGATGATTGATGGGTGAGTTTGGTGTTTGGTGTTCAGTGGTCTGATAGTTGATGACTGATGATTGGATTGATGAATATTTTTGGGTGAGATTGACAATTGATGATGATAGTGGTTTCCAGCCACTTGCAAATCCAAAAATTCTGGATTTTCAGTCGACTAGAAACCCAACAAATGGGTTTCCAGTCTCACTAGGTTTCAGTGACTAAAAACTCAAAAAATTTGGATTTCATATGATGACAATTTTTTTTTTTTATTTTAATTTGATGGGTTGATCTCCTAGATAGATAGTGGAGATTGATTTTTATTAATTTATAATTTTTTCATTTTAAGTTATTATATTATGATTATTACATTTTTTAATAAAAATTTCAAGGATAAAATGTCTTTTTAACTTTTTAAAAACTTTTCCGTTAAAGTTAACTTTTGTTGGATTTTAAACAAAAACAAAACATTTATGGATAAAAGGATAATGTTCTAAACTTCATATTGTTTTTTGGGATTTTTCTTTTATTTTTTTTAATGATATTAACTGAAAAGATAATATTACACTTTTATCATTGTTAGTCAATTGTTAGGTACCGGTCAAATAGACTGTTAATGTAATTAAATCAATACTTCAAAATTGAGTGTAATTATTAATAAAGTCAGGGTAAGTTAGTGCAATTTGTTCTCTAAATTTCTATTGACGAGTGTTATTGCTCAACCTAAATTCTTTTTTGTCACATATATATATATATTCCAATTTTGTCCACTAATAACTTATATATTGTACGATCGATTTTCTAAAATTTCCAACGTAATGAATTAGTTCTAATTTTTTCTAATCATTAATAACTTAGATCACTATTAGATAATAGTAGATAAAAACAACATTGGTAAGAAGTCCTATTAAAACCAAGAAACATAGGTTAGCTTTCTATTGTAGTGGTCAAAAATTCTTAAATCCAAAATAAAAGCTCAAAGCTTATTAAAATAAATTAGCACAGTATGCTGATCAACTCATGTTAATGGCCAAATACATGTTACAAGCAGATAGTCGAACAACTTGGTTGACCAGCAACTTGGTTGATTCAACCCAAGTAATGGGAATTGATTGTTCTTAGTGAATGAAGTTTAAATCAATTGTAACGGAAGTTACATTAACTCTATAACCGACATATCATTAACTATGATATTTATTATGTAACTGACATATAATTAACTATGGTATTTATTATGTAACCGACATATCATTAATTATGGTATTTATTCCGTAACCGACCCGACACTAATCATAGTATTTATTTTGTAACGGACACGACATTAACTCCACCATAAGTGCCTATAACACATTCTCTACCTATAAATAGAGTTTCATTTGAAGCCAAAGATATCCACCTCATTTGCTCATTTTTTGTAAGCCATTAAGGTTTATCCTCTTCTTCTCTTGTCTTCATTTTTTCACTCTAGATTTAGAGTTCCTGTGTGATAGAGTTAGTGTAGTGGCGTGGAAGTGCATGTCTATGAAAGACTTGGTATTTAACTATGTTCATTGTGACCGACCTCTCTTTCCTAAGAACTTACCTGGTGTACTATTTACGGTCTACTTACACTGTTCTATTATACAGGATTTACTTACTGATATTTAATATCTTAGTGTTCTTACTCCATCCACTATTTAGGTCAAGACGGTCAAGACTTTGATAGTCTTCCGTCCTATTTCTTTTTCTGGCAAACTCCTTTTAGTCTAGCAACGCTTTACAATTATTGCACTCTCATATATTACTATCAATTTACTGACTTGAGCGTCGGAGTATCTTCAGGCGGCACTCCACCGATGTCAAGATTACCCGCGTTCTCTTTGTTTGATTTGTACAGGACACATGTTATTAGGTTCCAAGGAAGTTGACTGACGAGGCTCATTCAAATCAATTTACTGTAGAATTCATCCACCACAGCTATCACACCATAATAAATGGAAAATCAAGAAGGCCCGAATGTTATCCGCGCCAAAATAAATGGAATTCTACAAAAAAAACTTACGATACATATATATATAATTGTACATATATATTGGGCGGAAGATGTAAACAAGGGACAGTATAAATCGACGCACCTAAAAGAATTTTCCTCTAGAGCGATGCGGTAAATGTTGCACACTTAGTAGGGTAAAAGTTTTTGCTATGCGTTATTACTCAATTTTATGGTTGCCACCTACTCTTATTTGGTTAAGGTACAAAACAGTTGTTCCTTTTGCTTACCAGTCCATGATCCAGCGGTGAAAATATAATTACAGACATCATTTTAACATTTCTGCAATTTAAAAAAAAAAAAAAAGAAAAAACTTATCAGTGTAAGAAAAATTAGCAATAATTATGTCTAGCTTAGCTTATTTTATTTTATTTTATATTTAAAAGATAAGAAAGAGAGACAGAGAGAGAGAAAGAAACAGAAGCGTAAAGCAATAGTTTGGCAGACTGGTGGCTTCCCTGGCTACGTGGTTTAATTTAAAAAATGTGTGCGTTGGTATCAAGGTATAAAGGGAAGAGAAGTTATAATAGATATGCTCCTCTTTTCAAGATCATAAAAGTTGCACACCGTGCGTGTAATATTGGGATCCTAATCTAAGAATATTAATGATTACAAGTACAGAGAACGTGTAATGAACAGTTTCATAAAAAGTCAAAAAATGATGGAGATGCTACTATTCATGTTTCCTGGTTTCCTGCAAGCCGCAATAACATTTGCAGACATTCTCATTACATGTTGTCTTTATAAAGGCCACCGTGTCTTCATTTAGCCCGTCTCAGAGCCACATTGCACACAGCTTTCATATTACTATCCCTTCATGCAACTTTGTAAAGATATAAAATTAAACTTGTTCCACTCATGCTAACTAACTAACTATATATATAAAGTATTGTTATAATCAAAACATTCTAACTTTATAAGAAATTATAATGAACCAATAAAATTAATCTATTTTATTTAAATTAAATAAGAGAAAGAATTTGTTTTAAGAAAAATATTGTAATGAATGAATTTAATTGATTTATCTTAACTTTTTATGATAGAACATTCCTGATTATAAAAGTACTATATATATGTCGTAAACTATTATTTCTATCGTATCAATGGACATGCATATATAAGTATGCATTTAAGTGTGAGTCTGTATTTAATAAATATAATTGCAATTAAATGTTACTGATATTTAATTTCTTAAAAATAATATTTTTTTTTTAAAAAAAAAGATAATGAATATTTCGCTTTTAAATCGAATTATATTGAATTTTAATGAAATTGACTTTTATCAATATCAATGTATAGGATATTTTGAATGACTATGCGATTAATGAAAAGATGCATAATATCATAGAGGTCCAATACCTATGTATACAAATATTGAAAATTAAGTTCAAATTAATTCAAAAGTCTATTAGTCTATTACTTATTTGGATCTCTCTATCGTTTCTTAACATTATCTTTCTTTACTTCTGATGAAAAATAAAGAGTTAGAAAGTGAGTTTATTGCTGCCGCAACACATTAACAATATCAAGAAATTTACACCTATTCCTGCTTAGAGAAGTGGCCGGCATATCAAATGATGGCACCAACAGTATGATATGCTTTTAATATGGAGATTGACATGTTATTTGTCTTCCATTTCCTTTTGAGGTGGGGACAATGGAGGATGATGCGCCAATCAAAACTACGAAAACTTTAATGTTGGACCACAAGAACTATCATACGTATTTATCACCTATATCTCATAAGTATATTTTACAAAGAAAGAAATTAAAAGAAAAACAAAAAGTAATAATAATCTACATAACCAAAAGAGAGTGGTGTATGTTTTCGCAGTAGACATTCCAATTTCTTTTCCCGTAGTGGGACATTACATCCAATTTATGTATGGATAGAAGAAAAGAAAGAGCTCTACTGATACGCAACATCATTGCCTTCTTTTTAAAAAATAATAGTGGAACAAATCATGACATTACTGCAAGTCTGCAGTTTTCACAGAACGAGAAGGAAATCAAATATTAATTCAGCCAAGAAAAATACCATTTAACTGCCCATTAATTTACAAATTAAAATAACTACTTGTGAACTTTTTATGAATAGTACACCGCTGAACTCGAACTGTCATACTACAAGCCTACCCCACCAAAGATAAAAAATAAAAAAGACACACTGGTTATTTATTATCTCTATTGCTAGTCTATATCTTAATTGCTACTGAAAATTCTTTGTCCAGGAGACAGAATCAATTTCGGATCAAACTGAGCTTTCCTCTCTGAAAAGGTCTCCCATCTTGAGGACCCAAAATGTTTAATCCAATCTTCTTTGGTTGTATGATGAGGAAGATACTGTTTGATTTCAATACCAGCACTATCACAAAACTTCAATATTTCTGTGTTTTGATCATCAAAAGCCTTCCAGTCATCAAACCCACTTGAATGCAAAAATCCAACGGTGTAGAATACATCTTCATCTGGTATTACTGCAGACATCCTATCATCCCATCTGTAGTTCAACAAAAAATTATTATTTTAGTTCAAATAATAGAATAATATGACAATCATTAAGGTTTTTTGTTCTTGAGTAAGACTTACTTGTTTCGATTCATAGGGTAAACAAGAACGGGTCCTGAGGTAATGTTACGTTTAAGAACAATGTCCCTGAAAACACCCTCATTGAAATCCGAGATGCGAGATTTTGGTAGAAAGAGATTTAGCCATGGATGAGGAACTTCCCACAATCCTTGTGACTCAAGTTTCAGCTCCCCACTTCGAACTCTATCCAAAAATTGTACGTAGGACACATCGTTTGTGAACATAAATCCACTAAGATAGCTTAACCCTTTAAACAATTGTTGCAATTCCTGAAAATAAGTAATATATGTACACACAATTTTTTAATTAGCTTATTTTAATTCAATGCAACCACACTTTTTAACTAGTACGATCATGAGGATGCATGTTGTACCTCATCCACAGTATTTTGGGTGTGTTCATCATAATATTTGGCCACTTCAAGACAGTAGATGATGCCATGTCTGGTTATTTGAGAGATTATTCTCGAGTGATCAGAGAGTGGGAAGAACGAGGACCTCCAGTTGTCAGGAGAACCCTGGTCCATTAAAAGTGAACCTTCCAAATAATCCAGTGCTTGCCTTTGTCCCCTTCCGTTGACTGATATCAGGAATTCTTGGTCTCTAGTAAAAGTTGAGAAATTACTGTAGAGCATCCGTACCCACTTAACCTACAAAAAAAATTTACAAAACAAAATTAGTGGCTGGCAACAAATTACGTATGGCATATGATTAATCCTAGCGAAATCTTATGTGTATTTACCCTTTTTGGCGCTGGATCTAAAGCAATTCTTGCTCTGGTTATAATCCCAAATTGGCCTAAACCTCCTAGAACTGCGTAAAAGAGATCAGAGTTCTTGTGTGCGGAACAAGTCACCAACTCCCCTTTTCCTGAATCAGATAGCACAAACCACATAAGTAAACCCTAAATAAATGCATGCATGCAAAACTATACATTAATCAACTATTTATAGCACTGTTAAATTATAAATCCTATTAAAAAGAAAGGAAAAAAAACCAAACAAAACAAAACAAAACCACATAAGTAAACTCGGCTTGAAGAAATCATATCTTGAAAATGTCATTAAGTTGAAAAACCGATTCGATTAAGTGAGAGTAATTAAAACACACTGACATCATAAACTCTTGTAAACAGCTCAAAAAATGTAAAGTTCCAAGAAACATCTGGGCTGGCTAGTATTAAGCACGGTTGTCTTTATTTACTGATTTTTCCTAAAAGTGGGACCCAATGACAACCAGCTTGTAACATTGATTACTTAAAATTGTTGCATTAACAAAACAAATACCAGGTTGTAAATAGTTAGTGTGTGTGTATATATATAATAAATCCGTACCAGTGACAACATCCAATTCATAAACATTGCTGATCTGCGGACCATAGCGAAAGGTTTGGCCACTGATTCCAGCATTAGAGAGTGTCCCACCAACGGTTAGGTACAGATAGTCGGTCCATGAAGGCGGTGCAAGTCCATGTTCGAGTGTCGCATTCAACACATCGATCCACAGCTGCTCGCCACCAACATCAGCATAGAAGCCTGACAAATGGCTCCCCGAGACAACAACTCCTGCCCCGTCTCGGTGGCTCTTCAAAGACAGCATTTCTACAACCACCCCGTCTCGGACCATGGACTGTCCGCGAACGGAGTGGCCGCGGCCTCTCGCCGCCACACCGAAAGGGACTGTGTTGTTGTAGGCCACTTTTATCAAAGCCGCTATGTCTTGTGCCGATGAAGGGTATAGAACCGCTGCGGCCTCTTGTTTGACAATGTGACCGTAGTCGCTGGAGACGGAATTGATGGCTGCGGGATCGTCGTGAAGCCTGTTCGAGATGTCGGAGGTTAGGAGCTTGTGTGGGAGCAAAATGTTCCAAGGCTTTGAGTTTCCTATGGTTGCTATCAAACGGCTTATTATGAACAAGAAGAGCAAAATATGTGTTGGGACTGGAAAATTCTCAGCCATTTTTGTTTTGGTTGACGGAACGGAAAATGGTGAAAAGGGTAAAAATATAATAAAAAAGGAAGAAGACGAAAAGATGAAGAAGAAGAAGAAGTTGGTAATGCTTATGGTGGTGGTGGTGGTGGTGAAAAGGAGAGGTGTGAGAATATATAGGCGTCTGGTTGGAAAAAAACGACGTCGTTTGCTGTCATGTATTGGTTACAGTTTTTACAAGACTGAGTTAAAATCAATGATTTACACGTGAGAAGTAACGAAAGAGTTTGCCTCTTAAAAATAAGTAACGAAAGAATTTCACTTCATACGTTTTTTGCGTGTTCGTGTATGATAATCATGAGGGATCACAAGCCGTCTGCAAATTTTCCATTCTGGTGGGCCGATTCTGAGACCAGACCGGCTAAATTTTGAGCGTAGGATGGTGATCTAACGGTCAAGATCGGTCAAGTTTGGTCAATTTGGATGGTACCCAATTTTTCATTTGCATAGTATAAGATATTATTATTAATATTATTCATGGTTTAACTCATATTACAGGACGTATTGGAGGTCAAAATTAGGTAATGATCCAAAGGATCTTCCGGATTTTCTTTTTGGGTGCTGGAGGAATTCTCATGAATCAAGGCAATGTCTTAACACAAGATTCACGATCACAAAGACATTAGCCTAGATTTTTCTTCGATTCGAAGATTTTGTTTGTGTGTATCGAGGGCTACAAATAAGTGGTAAAGTCAATTTGGGACCATAATTACGAAGCCCATGATGTCCCTTCAAGCACTAAGTGATCTCTTACAAGTCCAATTTTCACTTTAAGAGTTCACGTAGTTTTCAAAAATTTCTTCTTATTTTAGCAAATGATTCAGGTGATAACTTAAAATTTAATTCCAAAATTGCGAGAGTTTATCACTCCATTTTAGATATGTTTTGATCAATATTAGAAATATTTTAACAAAAATTATTCTCTTTCCTATGCTTTGATCACAATATGCATATATAAATTCAAAAGCCGTCTCAAATTGGCATTGTCAAAATCATTTTCGGTCATTGGTCTTAATTGACCCAATCGAGAAAATTTCCAAACTATATACTATAAAAATTATACGAGTTTAATATTGCAAATAGGCTGTTGATGAATTTTTCAAACAAAATCTTATAAAATTTAGGGGATGTATAAATAATATGTACAAATCAATCCTGCATTAATGTAAGAGTTGTTGAGAAACAAATATACAATATGTATTAAGAATTAACTAGAATCTATATAATAAAAATATTAAGCAACTTGCATGAATTCAGAAAAATATAGCAAGAGAACAATATCATGCCACGCACACGGGAAGAAATATATATTAGGCGATCATATGCAGTCACAAGAATCTGTCTCTGCCTATAGACGTATGGCCTATGAAATTATATAATCATAAAAGCCCGCAACATAGACAAACATTTTATTTGTCAAGAATGAATCATACCATATTAAATTATATGTGTATAATTATTCTTTAATTATCTTTGTTCTTTTTTCTAAAGAATTATCTTTATTCTTTTATAAAAATAAAAAATAAAATCATTCTATTTTATCATTCAGGTCCTAACCAAAGATTTGGTAGGAAATCAATATTGGACTAACGAAAATTCTCTTTCAAACGATAATCTTTGACCTGAAGATCTTGCAGGTACAGAGACCTATCAGCAGATTCTTCAAACATATTGCACGCATGCATGATATCATTTCATGATGCCGTGCATCCCTATGAATTCCTATATATGTAATAATCAATCAATTAAGAGCGTACATGCATGATGCATGTGTAAATGCATGTCCAAGATATACATACACGCATGCCCTGGCAGACCTAAACAATGGTTAGCCGCATATAGGCACTATTAAATGACAAATCATCAGTTATGAGATGGATTTTCTATTTGTTTATTTGATTAATTATTTCGAAGATGGCAGCCAACATCAAGAAACTTCATGAGTACAACTAAGCATGGTTTGTCACATGTGAAAACAGTGAAGGTTAGGTCTTTTACCTAACATGAATGACAAAGGAGAAAAAGGTTGGCCATATGAATAAATGAAATATATAGAAACACTCATGACTCATGTCCGAATACATAGCAATATCCATGCTATAACCATGCTAGAAAGAAACCCTATAAGTTAAAAACCTCTACGTCTATTTTATTCTGCTCTGCTCCATTAATTCAATAATTAAATTAATTGTTTGCATCTATTTTTTGTGGCAGTCATATTTTATGTTTCAGATTTTAAATTTCAATTATATGCTTTGAATTTTTTTGTCATATATTTATTCAGAAGCGAGATCACCTTAACTTTTTTTTCTTTCCCTACTTAAATCTAAACCACTATTCTTTTGCTAATGAATTTAAATTTAATCACATCATGTTAAAATTCAATAAAAAATTTGAAGCAATATGTAAAATTGGACAAAAAATCATAAGGTTTCTTCTTATAACATAACCATATCTATTCTAATTCCCACCACCTATCTATGAATTGACACAAGCTAAATTGAAATAATAAATGGTGAGTTGAAAATTGTCTGATACATTATAATCAGTAGCAGAACGAATCTTCCGCATTGAAGTGTAATAGTTGCCGTATACATCACAATGATGATTAAGGCAAAGAATAATCGTCAAAATTAATGGAGTTGACAGAGAGCGACCAATTGTTGGAAGAAATGTGCTATCTAAGAATTAGGTTAGCTGTATGAAATTGCATCGTTGCTTCTCACATATCTCTCTGATAGATACATATAATTAATAAAGATGCCGTGCTTTCATATCGATGATGATGATGAACATGAGAGAGAGAGAGAGAGAGGCGCAGAAAAACATGGGTAGAGAGTGAAGGGTGATGTTGGTGGGGGACTATTGAGAGATACTGGAAATCTTTATGGGGATCCAAGCCAGCCAGCCCACAAGATCACGTGGTCCAGAGCGGGGAAATTACCTCTCCGCCTCACCGCCAAATTCTATGTCATATTGATTACTCACCATCATCCCACACGTGCGTCTCCATCAAAACCAAGCTCAATTTAACTTTTCATATCTTTCTTTCTTTTGCTTTTGCATTAATTATTGTACTTTTTCTTTACAATTTTTTTTTTCTTTGCACAACTCTTATTAAATATATATATATTGAAAAAATGGAAAAAAAAAATTATTTAAATTTATTCTTCCGGTTACATACGTTTGTATGTATATAATTTTTTACTGAAAGAATAAATTTAAATATTTTTTTTATTTTTCAATGTATGTATATATAAAGGAATCAATTGACATATAATTGTAATTAAAAAAAGTTGACGTATAATTAACACAATAACACAATTATTATATGTGTTTCCTTATTAATGATTACATTGCTGTCACCCATATGGGCCAAAAATTCACTTCCTACTTTATCTCTTCTTTGGAGTTTATGATTAATTGTTAATTAGAGAATTATAAGGAATAAAATCATAATCATTTATAAATAATAATATTGATATGTCGTTAGATTCTTAAAAGATGAGAATAAGACCAAAAAAAAATACAAACTCTATGTTATTTTATATCTTTAGTATTATAATATCTCTTATTAATTAAGGCTTTAAGGTGTAGATCGTTGAAAATGGAACTTTCAAAAGTATGATTTTTATTTTTTTGAAAAAAAAAAAAAGTTCCCAGCTAGTTTTTTTTTTTTTTCTATATATGCCAATTAAAAATATATCTTTTTATAAGTAATTAAGCAGTACAATTATATTTATTATTTCACAGCCCAAATAATTATGTATACAAAGAAACATGATTTTGAACTTTTTTTTCAATTTATAACAAATTTTACAATGCATAACCTTATAACTATTGTAGAGGTAGTAGAAAAATGTCTCATGTCACTTTTCATTCCATAAAGGGTTTATCAGAGAAGTATCAAATAATAATTTTTGTTTTTTTTAAGTTGACATCGAATTATATATATAATTTTAAATCCAATATAAAAAGGCCGATGCTTTCTAAATTAAATAGAAAATTGTTCATGTCTCCGCACTCACTTCTAAAGTTTATTTTCTTTTTTCTAATCATAATTAAGCGCTACATACTTTTGTGGGTTTTTTTTTTTTTTTTTGAAAGTTACTTTTGTAGTTATATCTTAATAAAAAAAATTAGAATATAATAAGCAAGAAACTATTGTTTCCAACATAAAGTGCCAAAAGAAAAACAAGACACCCTCCCTTGTCTCGTGCTTGTTTGCTTAGAATATAATTATAATGATTAACTTGTTACTTAGTGTATGCTGTCATCAACAAAACAGTGCATATTATAAGGATGATAGAGAGAAGGAGTTTCTCAAATCGAAGTAGAGGATTGATTGAGTTTCATTAATTAATTAATCAACATTTGTCCTCTATTATTATATCATTAAATGACGGTAATCAAACTTCAAACCGACAATAATCCATAGAGCTGTATATAATCTCCTCCTCGATGATATTGCATGTCATCATTTTGATTTTTGTGGACAACAACATAACATAAAAACCTAGCTAATGATCGTGTGATACCAGGGCCAAAAGTCGAGGTGATAATAAGTTCTCATAAGGAAAAAATTTTTGATCGCATCTTCGATTAGATTTTATTATATGACAGACATCTTACATTCGATACATCATACAATACAGTTTCTCTTGTTAGAAATATTGGCTCTGTAAATGCCCGTGGAGGAAGGTAACATAAATGTTCGACGAAAGGTCCCCACTAGAAAGGTGCAGATTGCTGAGTTTTTTCATGGACTCGTGCTTCCAATCTGTCTGTACTCCAGGGCTTTTTTTTCTACTAACAAAGATTTTCAGCAGACTAGATGAAGGATTCTTCCATTTCTTTTCTGGCCCCCCCTCTTTTGTAGCGCGTCTCCTATCCTCGTGTCCATGATCATTTTCATTTAAAATTATCTATCATCATATTGATGTTTTTGTTTAATGAACTACTGCTATATCAATTTAAATTTATAACTTTGATTTTTAATTTAATATTTAATTATTCATATACTTCTAGTTTAATAGTTGAAAATATTATTGATTTTAAGATTAAATATGAATAGATAATTGAATATTGAAATTAAAATTTTAAATCATAAACTTAATTGCTTTAACCTGATTATTGTGTAATATTGGTTATTATTTTATAAGGATCACATTAAGTATTCTACTCTCATTCTTCTTCTATTTAAATACAATATGTGGAGAGCGTCCTCCTCTTAATCAGAGTTGTTATCTCTTAATTATAAGAGTAATCATCTAATTTACAGTATTAAATATCTATCTCAACAGGTCTCGACAATCTTCATTTTATTTTTTTATTTTTATATAAAATAATAATAATAATCTTAAAAAGTGGAGAAGTAAATGAAACTTTGAAATATAAGAAAATGTTGATGTATTGAAAGACAAATACCTTAAAATGAACATTCTTGATATATATATATATATATATATATATATTCTAAAAAAAAGAAAGTACCTTTTGATGGATCCGCAGTGGGATGATACCTTAATTCTTCACCTAACTTTTTAGCTACCTAGCTGGACTTTGGCAAGATCAATTAATTGCTACAAAGGGTGCAGCCATGACTTAATGAGCGGGTGAATAAATTAAGTTCGGGAAGACTGAGCTTTACCGCTTAAGAAAATTGAAGGGACAAAAGACAATCCCTTGTGAAGAGAAAAGAAACATTTAGCAAAAAAATTCAAACATAATGTATACTTGTTCAAACTTCGACAAATGAAGTAGAGAATTTTAAATTCGTCACCTTTGTCAATGGAAATGAATGAAAATTCGAAAAATAAAAATAGTAAAAATTTGATACATTGAATGTCAAATATTTTAATTAAACGATTATGACTAAGTCATTCTATCATCTCTTTTGAGGTTAACTTGGTAAAATTGCGTAAGTACAGAAATTTTGTAAATTATCTGGTAAAAGTAATTTTTCGCAAGCATGACTTGGAAAGTGATTCCCATAACACAAGGAATAGGTTTCCAAACTTTATGATTTTATAACCAGGGTAAAACTTAAAACCTTATTTTATAAATATAAAAGAAAGTAAATATTCATTCAGTCTAGAGGAGATGTATACCTTAACTTTACAGAGTTAAATCCAAAACTAGTCCTAAAGAGTAGTCCTTCCGTTTCGTCCATATCTCATACTTTGATTCATAAAACTATTATGTTGCTTTTTTTTTAACACTAGTATTGTGTTGCTTTCAAAACATACAATAACTAAAAATAGGTGGCAGGTGGAGCGGTGCAGTGGTATCCGTCCTCTTGATTGCTGCTTTTCTTAAGTGACCAATCCAAGATTCAAGTTGTATAAGCTCCACTTGATCTGTGTATAATTTTTTCATCTTATGTGAGTTATTCCTTCAATTTTTAGAAGTTTAGTTTCGAATTGTGTCTTATAATCTTATATCGGAAAGGTCTGATAGTGATAAATATACGTGTAATCTATTTAAAATTAAAAAAAAAAAAACTAAAAATAGTTGTTTATTTAAAAAAATAATAATAATAATAAAGAAAAATTGTAACTTTGCATGAATATGGTTTAGCAGTACTCATCTTTTTTCAGCAGAGGTCATTATGCCATTTGGTTAAAGGCCAGCAGCGTATCCGACCATCCATCCTGGTTTCAGACCAACTAGGATTTCGTCATCAATTACAAAACAATTGGGTATTAATTAATTTATTTCTATAATATAATAATAATATTATAAAACTATAGACTCCTTTCTAGACGATCATCAAAACCCTAACCCATCATCCATGCATGTTACTCTAGGTCTAAACGCCAAGCTATTTCATATCCACACGATCATGTACCTTTTATACTCCCAAATCTTAAGTGATCATGAACCCCTCTTCAGCCAATGAATCATAAAGAATCCATCTATGTTTGTGGAAGAAAATTAGTTAAAACCCTCCTTTTTGGCATATATATGGTGCATATATACTGAGATCTTTCTTGTTATGCGAGGTCAATGTTTTTACAAATAATAGGTGTCAAGATCTTGCAGATTATGTGAATCAATCAGAAATTCACGATCTCATCACAGGATCATTCAGTCAATCAATTTTGATAGTAAGCAGTGTACGTCAGATCGTTGGGTCCCAAACCACGAGAGAGATTTGATTCTTATATGTATATCAAGCTGAAAGAAACCTCCCTTGGCCCTTAAATACTCTGCGCATGCACCGTCCCTATAAACTCTCTTTTCCTTCTACGTGAAAAAAGTACTTTTTGCTAGCTAGCCTTGTCTTTGTTGTACTTCAATTTGTTTCCTAGTGAAACAATTTACTGTTTCAGTTGTTCGCTTTATAATTTGTACCGTGACTGAGAGGATCTTCGTCTCAGTGATTCGAAGTTTAGCCATCTCATTCGAAGAAACCATCCAAAACTACTCCAAAAAGGCTACATGGATATGCGCGTGTACATTCTATCCATTAAGATTATGTCAAATAATATTAATTTCTTATGTTATTATATACTCTCTTATTTTTTTTTTTTGGTGGTGGAAACAAATTTAGAGGTTAATTAAAATCAAATGAGATTTTATTTTGAAATACGATCTGAGGAATGACTCTCATATGAAATAGATTAATCCATATATAGATGAAGAGTATGTCTACATAAAGTATAGGATAATCTACGTATTTTTATGCGGTGGAAAGAGATTTATTTTTGCCATTTGTAAGAGTTGAGACAGACACCTGGGGCATCAAAGTCAGTGACGTGACCGATGCCAGTGATCAACTCTCTATGTCATTATATACTTATTAATAAAATATAAATAAATCGTACATGTACACTCAACACACAAGGAAAATAAGAGAAGAGTACTTCGAGTATCATATTTAGCTAGCGACAAGAGTTTAAGTTGGTAAAAAAAAAAAAAAAAAAAATCACATGCGTATTGAGTTTAAATTGGTAAAAAAAAAAATCACATGCATATCCTAGTTAGTTTTTACCCAAACAAAACAAAATACAAATAATGAGAAGGTCTCTAATGTTTATTACTTTTCGCAAACAATAATAACGAAAAAACAATAAGAAGGTCTCACTCCATAAAATATAACTTTAAGGCAGTACAGATACAAAAGATTTTTGCATTATCACAAAGTATATATTTTTTAGATGATCGCTTTCATAGAAGCTAGTTTTCTAAGTTAGCGATGTGATTTAGAAGATTTTTCTTTTTCATTTATCCAACAACTTTACGTTTTCAAGAGGAAAAGTTGCGATTTAGGAGGGGCCACTCTAATAGTAGCCTTGGCCAAGAAGACTAAAGTGGAATAATAAGGTATAAACTTAAAAACAGGATATACAACGGTGTTAAAATAATCTTATTAAGTTTGCATTTTTATATAATTATAGATTAATTAAACACTATATATATATATTTTTTGTATGTTGCTCCTATGTCCTATTGAGATTCAACACTACATATATACAAACCAAATATTTACTCGTTCTTATATTCATACTGACTAATAAATATATATAGTAAAACTAGAAGTACTATCATAACAACATTATATTGATATTCAACATTATATTATGGGGTCAAAAAATTCATATATCCAAACATGTTTGCAATACAACGGGACTCAAACCCCTATTATTGCGTATATATATACAAAAAAAGAATGTATTAACCGCTAAAACTATAAATGAATATATATGTACAATTTTATTGTAAATTTGCAAATTTAAACCTTTGGAGCTAATGTGATTTTTATTCTTTACTAAACTTTTGGTGAACTCTAAAAAAGAAAGTTTACTAAAAGATAAAAAATATGTACTTATAAAAACCACTCCATCGCCAATTACGATAATTCTAATGTAATATTATGCACAGATAATACTTTTTAATAAAAAAAAACTTCGATAAAACTAATTGATCTAAGTTTTTTAAAATCTGTTGATTTTAAAATTCAACAAGTACTTTTCTACAACTTCTTAAAAGCAAAAGTGTTTCTACATGAAAGGTAATTGATAAACAAAAGAAATCAATCTACAGATCCTAGGTTAAAGTTGTGCCGACTCATGTATAATAGACTAGTCTTGGACAACTTTCGGTCAGGCCAACACATTTTTCTTACTAGAGGATGCAAGACAGCTATCACCACCTCCACAATTCAAAGTTTGAGACACTAACTTGCTCCCTCACATGTCACAACCATCCTTCAAACTTATATAGTCATTTCTGGGTAAATTCCAACTTCTATCCTAGTGTATGATCATGTTAAGGTAACAAGGCTCACATGCTAAAAGTTGAACTATGAATTTAAAATTCTTATTTATTATTTAATGGTACAAGAAACTGTATATTAATATATATATATAAAATAAAAGACAAGACTTTCTTTTTTTTTTTAAATTAAAAGAAAAAAGAAAAAACAAAAGACTTTCCTGTCAAGATTTTGTAACCTTGACATGAAACTATACGGTTGGAGGACTGTAATTCAACTTCTATCCTAGTGTATGATATGTAGACATCTTTTATTGTCATGGAAATAAATTTCTTAGTCATTCATGTAGTGTTAAATTTTATCAAGTCCCAATAAACGTTTAAGCATTGACATCAAATTATTTTGTAATTATATATATATATAATTAAAAGAACTATAAAAATAATCGTAGGAAATTTGAAACCTCTCCTCAATTCATCTCATATATACATTCTCTCTCCCCATCTCATATTTACGTTGTCTTTTAAAATATTGCAATGCTCAAGTAATGTTATAATCAATAGGAGATGAAGATTTGAATTCTGTCTATTATTGCTTTATAATCTAAGGAGAGGATTCCTATTTAAAGCCATCAAATGATGGCGTTGGGTCAATTTTGATATTCTTTATCCAGCTGGACCATAGCCTCCGGTAGGCCACCTATACAGAAAAAGTTGTATATTACTGAATAATTAAATAAATAGTCCACAGGGTGTTTTGCATGCATTCATATATGATGTACGGGCACAGCCAAGACAGATATTTCGCTGTTCATTACTATTTTTTTTTCTTTTTTTTTATAAGATGTGGGGTCAGAGCTATTTGCCACTTAATTATTATCAAACTAAACGAGCAACATCCGCTACGAAAATATGTTCAACTATGAATATTTAGATCTAATTAACTATGGTGATATAGCTGCATATTTTGGTTAAAAATACATTTGCCGTTCCAGAATTACTAGTACATTTGTCTCACCTTTTATTGATATGTTTGTTGCTTAATTACATGAGACAACAATTGGATTATTTTTTCAAAAGTTTCTAAGGAATGTTTACAATAAATTGATGGTCTCTCTCTCCATATATATATATATATATATATGTAACTCAAATAGAAATCGTACAACACCTTTTAATACAAATAGTTAGAGTAGAATTCCACACTCTAACCATCCAATTTTAGTCAATCTAAAGATGAAAAAATGATACGAATTTAAGGTAGATAATAATATTTGTGAGTGAAATTGTAAATAGAAATCGTATAACACCTTTTAATACAAGTAGTTGGGAGTAGAATTCCACACTCTAACCATCCATTTTTAGTCAATCTAAGGGTGAAAAAATCATACAAATTTAAGGTAGATAACAATATTTTGAGTGAAACTGTTAACTAAAATATTTAAGTTAATATAAACTAACATTATATATATAATTTTCATCTCAATGCTCACCGTAATTAATTAATTTAGTGCGTTGTATATAGGTCACTGATTATGTATAAATAGTTATTGACTAAGTCAAAGAAAGTGAAAGTAAATAAGTTAACGATTAATAATTAAATCACTGAATTTCTTATATCATTGTGCCCTAAGGAGAAAAGAATATATTTATATATATATTATATCCATTATCTCTTAATATAAGTAGTTGTTGATTTAATTCTTACGATAATTAAATTCTTATTAACCACATTTTAAAGCTTGTGTTGATAATTAATCTTTATTGTGATAATAATTATCTTCTGTTGATAAGAATAGATATCCGATAGATACAAGTAGTATTTGATTTAATGTGTTCCACAAACTTTAATCCTTTGATATCAACTTAAAAAAAAAAAAAAAAAAAAAAATCATGTATATATATCAAACTACCCGTATAATGTTACTCTGATTCAGTCATAATTCCTAAATTTCTTGTAGAAGTACTTACTAGTTGTTACAGGCATCAATATTTTCTCTTGAAAGAATTAAAAAAAAAAAAAAGCAAAAAAGTTTGTCAAAAGAAATAATGAAATGTCCTTCTATTTCAAAATATATAAGAAAAAAAAATGTCTTTCACGGTGTGGATAATTTGTCATGGACTTGAACAAGAAAGCGTGATATGGGATACTGCAGTCTGACAGTGCCGGTCATTTTTGCATCATAAGAAACAAACAAAACCACTCTGGTCCTCACATTCATGTTCGGATTTGACCGACAACATACATACATGTTTGATTTTATTTTTTCCTAATATCCACTGCTCACCTACTTTTTTTTTTTCCACAGGATTTGATTAATTAAAACGTTTGTCGTAATCGCATGTGTTAACATTTTTTTTTATCGACAGACGTCATCATTAGACAAAAATTTGATTATTTTTAAATTAAATTCCTATCACTGTATGGGATGATCTTTGTGCACACGCCGAGTACAGGACCCAATTAAAGTTAAGCAATTATATTTTTAAAATGACAGCCCCAATCGTGAATGCAGATGATTTTGTAAAAGAGATCGTGGTAAACAATCGAGATGAAAAATTATTATCTAAAAAGCGATGTGAACCTACTTCCAAAAAAAAAAAAAAAAAGTGATATAAACCTGGAACGCAAAGCAACATGTTTTGAGCGCTCTAAGCAAAGCAAAATATTTTATTTTTTTTAGGCATTGATGACCAACAGTGAATATATACAAAACGTCATATATACGGTGAAGTGAAATCCAGCACTCAACAAAACCTAGAAATCAAAAGCCATGATAGAGACAGAAAAGAACACATGAAACAGCTTGATGTGTGTGGGACAAGTTGTTGTGGAAGTTTTTGTTAAGCACTTTTAAGATGTGAACACGAACTAATTAAGACAAAGTTTGTCATAAAACATGCTTTGTACAATTTCAAGAGAAAAAAAAGAAAGTAAACATGTATTCACACCGCAAGAAACTAGAAAAAGAAATAGTGGGTGGTCTGGACCAGGCTGTTAAGAGATGATGATGGTGACAAAATGGTGGATGACAGTAATAACAAAGATAGAAAAATATGGCCAACAAAATCAGCTCTTTGGATTATTCCGATTGACTTAGAGATTTCAAAGCATTAAGGACTGGATCAAAATGAGACTCACATGATTACATTGCCCTTGTAGTATACCAAATCCCACTCTGGTGCCAACTCTAGACTAGTCCCACCTCTAAAAAAATAGTTTGTCCATATTACAATGTCGTTTCCCTTCCATCCAACCAGTTAAGCTTCAAATCTTTTTTTTGATTCTCAGCTAAGCGAAGTTTCTATTTTTGGTAAACTCATCCCAAGTGATTTGTTTTTTCTCAACAAGTTGTCTTGCGATATGGTAGTGGAGATATTCCGAGATTTTGAAATGAATTGTCACAGAAAATTAGGACAGATTTCATTTGCTTATTAGATTTTACCTTACTAGTGTCACATCCAGTTGATTTTCCTCTGAGATTCAGATTTGCACCACAGGACGCTGAGAATCATAACAAAAACTACACTGGGTACAAGTTCTATTTTTCTACGACACATGAGACCGCCACTGCCAAAAAGATGCCATTACGGTGGGCCATCTATCAAAGCCAACAGGACCTCCAGCTCCATAAAGTCCTCCATATATACCCCACTCCTAATATGATTCCACAACATAATCTACAATAAAGACTGGGGCAAGAATCCAAAAAACTCCCAAGTAAACGCAAATTTTAAACATTGATGTTCTGAAACATGCTACCATTTTCAGATTGATTTGACAGACCAAAGTGATAAAATATCCAAGCATATCATCTAATCCAAGATTTTATACAAATGACAGCTTTAATATGTAGCAACAAAAACTTATTACCTTTCTCAACGGTGCAGCCAGCACTTTCCACAATCGTGTTTCCACACTTCATTCTAGATGAAACCATGTCTAGGTTCATTTCAATTTTGCTACACCTTGTAGACAGTATCTGTCTTAATAAATTAATTTTGTAATTTTTTTTTGATAAAAATGTATTGAAATATTCACATATTCAATTCAGAGATAATCTTATTCGCAACAACAACATATTATGTATCCTACTCATGTTTACGTTTCTTTGATGACTCCTTCCTTCTTCCACACTCTTATAACCTATTTATTTTGTTTATATAATAAAACTGCAGGTGTACAAAGTAGATTGCTTTTACTAGGTTATTATAGCTTCAGGTCATCATGCATTTTCATGTTGTTCTGCCAGCAACTTAACGTTATTTACCTTGTCTTCATCCTCCAAATATGTTATTCACCTCTGCTGGGTATCTACACTGTTCTTTTATATTTAGAGCAACGTCACTATTTAACCAAATTAATATCAACACCAACACTAGTTACCGTCCGCATAGCCAATAACTCTACTAAAAACCCACCACCACACTTGCCTTGTCACACGCAACCAGCATCATAGGCCATTTTTCAACCCCCACACGAGCACAACCTTCAATCGTGCTTTCATCCACCATGTCCACCACTAATGGATAGAACCTTTCCTGCCCTACGTGTTTCCTCAGTTATTTCCTCTATAACACCATTACTAAGGGTGTTATTGTAATATTCTTTCACGACCGCATAACCTAAATGCATCTTGGTTTCGAAATGAAATTAAGAAAGATTATATTACTTTGATCTTAACTTGTCTATATTGTCACCCATTAATATGATATACACATCTATTTTATAAGCACGTCCACATATAAAATGTAAAAATTAAACCATCACTAACATCCAATCTAATGCCAATAGTATCCTTATCCACCATAAATATGATTTACAGACCCTATCACTATAAGCACCCCAATTACTTATTTATAACACTCTAATTATGCACATTTACTTATTTTCACATATTTGTACCCTCTAATTTTCTATTTATTTACATTTCGTCAAACACCTTTATTTTATTTTTTTTTCTTTTACATCAAACACTACATTCTTCATCGGTTGGACAATTTGAGAGATAGAACATGATTCTTCACTTGTAATTAGATGGATAGAATATGATTTTTCACTTTGTAATTAGATGGCTATTACATTATCTACGTGATTCGACAAAGTTACTAGATTAGAATAGGACTGGAAAATCATGACACTTTGCAACCTTCTTATATATATATATATATATATATTACAATCTATTGTAATATGAGTATATTTATTCTAGTTCGAGGTTAACAATCAATCAACATCACTCTTTTGTGTTCTTTTCAATGGATTAATATTGGTTGTACTAAGAAACTAAATAGTAGAAATGTTTTTCTTTTTATGTGAGAGCTGTTGATACTTGAATAAACGGAAGAAACTAAACATGGATGGATCATCAGCATGGGGTTTAATAGTGATTGTTTGGTGTATTTGATTAGATATTTTGATACTTGTAATAAAATTAGGGTTGCAATAAGTTTTTTCTTTTTTTCTTTTTTTCTTTTTAAATGAAAGGTTTAAAATGAGTGAAATTAATGGGTTTACATAGCATAAGATTTCTCTGTATTTAAAATAATTTTTCTTTGATAGCCACTTTGTGTAAGGATTATTTTGCAATTAAAATTTATTATAACAAATGGGTGTGTAGATCAAATTTATTGGAAGCAATAGCGGCATCCTTTCAAAAATTATAGCATTCCCATTATTTTCAAAATTACATTGACCTCCTCTATTGATGAGAGTCATTAGCAAAATGCTCCCAGAAAGATGATATTAACTTTGAACTTTATACCTATAACTTTGATTGAAAAGAGTGCAATATTGATATTAACCCTTTGGAAGAAATTTTTAGACTTGAAACCATCACTTAAATTTCTTTATAAATGCAAACAAATTTGACGTTAATATGTCAACTACCGCAGCAAATCTTTACTTTGGTAACATAGAGACAAAAATATAGCCAACTTGCTAACAAAGAGGTCAACATAGCTTTGGGAAACTCGTGACTAACGTTCTACACAAGGGGATATCGTAATTTCATTCAACCTCTCAAGGGGTTCATGTAATTTACCTTTAAAGATATAAACTTCCACAATAATCACATAACATCAATTAACCAGACATATATTTTGCAAGACCAACAATGTCCATGCCTCTATATAAATACCACATTTAAACAAAAATTTACTTGTAATGGTAAAAACAAGATGCCAACTTGTGACCTTGAACGGTTTTGTTATCCACGGATTTCGTAAACTTATACTACGGTCAATATGACTAAAAGAAGAATTGAATAGAAATGATCAATTAATTAGTATTCAAATAATAATTCACTATTATAGAGCAATTTGTGACAGGCCCATAAAGTCAGCACAAACAATGTGACATACCGGTAATACTCATTGCTTAAGAAAAATTCAAACTTGGATGTTTCTAAAGTACATCCATTGCTTTAATTTGGAAACAAAATAAAAGCAAGCAACACTGTAAGTAAACCCTATATCATATCGATTAAACTTCAATACACATTTAACCGGACAACATACTAGTTTAGCAACAAAAGTAACAGTAGACTGTATAAGATGCGAAAAAAGTTTCACTGGCCACAATTTCCATAAAACAGCCTTTACTTTGCAATTACATACAGCAAATTTCCTTTAGTGCAGTATAGAAAGGAAAACGCCATACTTCATATTGTTTGTAAGACATTATTCCATATTCAAGCAGCGGGGACCTTTTTTCCAGTCTTCAATAAAGAAGATTGCAGTTTCAGGTACCTAAAACAGAAAGACAGGAGGCAAATAAAACATTAGCCACATGGCCAGCCATGTCCATTTAGTTCTGTAAAATTCATCACAAGTGAAACGGAGATCAAACCCAAAAGTGTGATAATAATTACCCCACCCAAAAGAATCTAACAGACATCCACACAAAAGACCATCTTGATCTTAAATGTAATTACATGTTCAATTTCAGACAACCACTTTGAAAAGCACCTCTATACAAACAAGGTTTTCAAATTTATGATTCCATTGTCAATAATAATTCCTAGTTTCTACCTATCCTATTTCTGACGTAACCAACTCCAACCTTAAATTTTTCAATTGAGATTGTACTTAGGTCTCTGTAGAAGCTGGTTCAATCATTGGAATGTGAAATTGGTTTTCAATCTTTTTCATCAGCTTAATCTTACCACAGCTAGTCAGCAAGAGGGGCAACTCATACAAACAATAATGATATTTCAACCCATTCAAACCACATTAATCATAAGTCTTTGACATCAGTAAATTCTAATTTCCGTGTTAGGCCAAAGTCATCATATTGAGACTTTAGTAGAGATGCAAAACCAAGCGCAGGCCCTTAACTTTTCCACAACAGAAGAGGCTGTAATTCATTTTATCGGCTGCTTCCACAAGTTAAATAGTATATCAACAATAATTATTGACAAGTAGATTGACAAGCAAAATTACACAAAGAATGAACATAAATCAATAACAGCAACAATGAATTGATACTTAAGCCAAAATGCTGCCTGCCAGTATTAGCTTCTGTAATGGTTTTACTTTGATAAACGACCCATCAACTACCAAGATTCTAGTTTTCATGATCTGTGTTACACTAACAAGAACTTGGATAATGAACATATTCAATAACATTGGCAGCAATACAGGCTTGGTTTATTATCTCTACTGCATCTACATTCATGATATGTAAAAGCATGACCTCCATACAGGAAGTAATTAAAGAATTTCACAATTCAATATCGATCAAGATAAATAACCAATAGAATTTTTAATTCAGCAGATAACATCGAAGACAAGGATAAGAGTATGTTACATCAGCCCATGTTTCAGTGATAAACTCCACAATGTCATATGATATGTCTCCTTGAACATCAATCTGCTCCTTCTCAGTTGGACCCTGAAAACCATTCATTCATATAATATAAAACATTATTAGCATCTGTAGCATGATAGATTGACATGTTTACAGCCTAAAAACAAAATGCACCTTGACAACAGAGGCTCCTGTAGCAAACTTTTTCCCAAGTTTCTTTGAAGCATCACTCAGTTTAACACCTGAAATGTAATGCAATGAACTGAGTCAATGATCATAATAATGGACAAACTTCAAATTAGTAAAATCATAATAATAATAATAATAATAATATAGAAAGAAAAATCATAATAGGACATAGCTCACCAAAAAGTTCCAGGCCTTTTACAGTAGTAATACATTTTCTTTTGTTACGGACAACCTTTTCAATAACAACTTCTTGCTTTTCCTACAGAAACAATTTAATTCACAAATCAACTATATAAGGAATATTATGCAAAACATTTCACGCAAAAGATGTGAAAAATTTCGTGCATGCAATGAGAAAAAATAGTTTCTAGTTCATACCTTTTTCTTTATCTTTCCACCAGGAAGACGTTTGACTTCTTCTTGCTTTGTTGCTGTAGTGTCCAGCAGTCCGAGAGAGACAGAGAGAGGAAAACAATGTCATCATTCGATAATTTTCAAGTAATTATAAGAAGTGAAAAGATAGAAAGATAGAATATATCATCCAAAATCCAATTTATAACTAGCCAAGACAACATAATCAATAAAATAAGAGCAAAACAGAATAATGTAAAATTATACATCAGAAATGCCGAAAAAATAATTGCTAACTGCTTCAACCCTAGTAAAAAGATTCTCCCACATTACCCAAACTAAAAAATAGGTAAAATACATTAACAAAATTTTCCATTTAGCAAACAACTAACTCAATATCTTCTAAAGCACGGAGCATATCAAATTCTAACCAATGTACTAAAAACCTGAAACTAAGTGTGGCAAACTAATTAATGAGAGTCATACCATGGCAGAACATTCCTTTAAAAAGGTAAAAACATTCTTTAGAAATTCCCAAGGTGTAACCTTTGGGGTTAAAAAATCCTAATAACTACCAAGCTTCAGCAAAGATATCAGTTTAATCTTATGTGCATGGACTTTTATGCCAAGGAGGAGCTACAGCTTCATAATTTTCACATGCTAACACTACTGAGCTCTTCTCCCTTATTCATGCTCAGTCTACGCAAGGCACTCTCTATGTCCCAACTTCAGATAGCTGGTGGGCATCTTGTACATATTCCGTGCATTTAGCATTGTCTTTAGAATCTCAATTACTCATTCTATTTCCACATGTAATCCAACGGATGCTAAGATCAAGGTGCTACTTTTCCTAGTCTTGGCTTATCAGCATAATCAGTGAATCCAAGCATTCCGGCATCTCATTCTAATAGCCGCAGGTCTGTTCACCTGGCTTCTTCTATTTCCTCCTTATTTATAGAATTAACAAAACTTGTCATAACTCGCATAATATACAGTAATAATTGTTACAAAGAAAGCAGTAAGTGAATGGTACCAATTAAGGAATTCCTTGTATCCTATCACTCTATAAATCAAGTACAACTTGGCTTTTGTACTAAGCGAAGTTCAAGGTATTTAAAAAGCAAAAAGTATTCAATAAAAAAAAAAAAAAAAAAAAAAAAACAAATGAAGAATAAACCAAGCTAACCCGAAGAAGCAGAAGCGGAGATGCTAGTGGATTGCAACTGATCAGCGATTTTATCTTCTTCCTTTGAATTTGAGTCTGCGAATAATAACAAAACAAAATATATGAAACAAAAATCGCAACAAGAGAATCAGCGATGTTTGAAAAGTGGGGAGACCTTTGGTGAGATCCGGGTAAAGATCCGGGGCGTTTTGGATCAACCAAGGTTTGCATTTCTCGAAATCGGGTCCGAATTCACAGTACTCTGCGGGTAAACTGCACACCGCACAGTACAAAACGCGAACAGGTTGGGGTTTCTCCGCCATTTACTTCGATTCTTTACGTTATGCCGATGCCCAAGACGCAGTGGGATTTTCTAATGGACTAAAACGGCGCGTTTCGACAGCGAGATTGCTATTCAAGATTAAAATTGAGTTGAAAGACTCTGTTAATGCCCTTGTGTGTTTCGTTCCACTTGAAACGCTGCGTTCTAAAACGTAGTTATATATATATATATATATATATATATGAGGATTTTTATAATCAATATATCCTAACTTTAAAATATAAAAACTAATCAATCAAATTCATCCATTCTATTTGAATTAAATGGGAAAGATAATTTATTTAATTTATTTTAGGAAAGAGAATACAATAAATAAATTTGATTAGTTGGTCTTTACTTTTTAAAGTTAGAATTTCCTAATTATAGAAACACTATATATATACACATATGAATAAAGTAATTCTACCATCAATACCTCTTAACTTTAAAAAGTTAAGATGAACCAATCAAATTCATCTATTACATTTGAATTAAACATTTGAGAGAAAATATATATATAACTGATTTTTAGTAATATCAATTTTAATATTATGAGTAGTTGGTTATTGGCTTCGTTAGTATCAAAACCACCACCCCATGCCATGAGAGACATGGTTCTAGACCTGATAGTAACTCTCCCTCCTGCCAATTTGTGTGCGCAGACCCCTCGCCCTGTGTGGGTCAATCATTTCCGTATGGGAGTAGCTTTCCTGACCGTCCCACCAGCGTCTCATCTCGGTAGGTCTCAGTCATATCTTGAGCTAGTCCCAATAATCACATAAAAAAAAAAAGTTCAATATTGTGATACATTTATTAAATATAAATAATTAATATTATTAATAATTATGAAAAAAATCAATGCATCCAATGACTCACAATATATTAAACAAATCTAGGGATGGATTATTTTCTTATCTACAAACTAAATAACGATGAAATTTATTGAAAATTTAACAATGACTACAACATAAAATCAAATAACACGGAATTATATAATCTTGTTTATTTTTTAAATAATTTGATATTTACACCATTTTAATAATTAGTTATTATGGAAATTTACTTAATATGATATAAACAATTAAAAGCGGATAATTTAACAAATTTTAAAACACTTTAATGTATATATTAATAATATTTTATTTATATGTAAAATATTATTAAAAAGTATACTACATATAATGATTTTTATATATTTAAATAAGGGTTAGACAAATTCAACTTAATTTTGATTTTATAAAAATGACTTTAATACGTATCAATTTATTTCATTCAATTTAGTGGTAAAAAAAAAAAAAAGCGAATAATTTCAATATAGTTCAATGACCTTTAGATTTAATGATAATAAATGGATAAATATTTATTGAAGCTATTTTTTAAAATCAAATTTTTAAGTCGATTTAACTTGAACCTCCCGTTAAAGTTAGAAGTTCTATCTAAGATATTAAAGCATGTAATCTATGGGGAAAAAATTACTTTTTTTAGGGTGACTCCCTTTATTATTGGATATGGAATAATTTAACTTGACTTCTAAAATAAAACAATAAGATTGAAAAAAGAGGTGCATTGGATTGTGCAAGTTTTTTTTTTTTTTCTCAAAATTTATGTGCAAACAAAATATCGGGTAAGTTGTAACTACTATACAAATTGCAGAATGAATACAATTCATATATCATATAATTTATATACGAATTTTGAATAATTTACTAAAAAAGTCTGACTTATTTCATCTAAATAAATAATTAAAATCATCCAATACTTATTAATAGTCAAATATGTATATATTTTATTTAAAGAACATAAATTTTAATAAAAATATACGGACCTTGTAGGAGAATATTAATATGTATCCTTAGTACACATCTTAACAACTAAAGCCTTAAACAACCACTTCATATTTATTCTACAACATATCAAACGCACAACTTTTGTGTTTAGAAACTAAATATAAGCCTTTTACCCACTTCTTCAATCATTGGATTAGCTGACTTTTTGATTAAATGAAAATAGATGTATAAATATGGAAATCATTTTTTGAAAAATCAAAGTTTAAAATTAATCCAACCAACGGTGCTGATTTTCTTTTTTTTTCAAGAGTACTAATCACACATACCTATTTTCAGCGGGTTTTACCATTAATTATAGAATTATTATTATTATTATTTCTCTAGTTAATGATAAAAACTCACATAAAATAAGTGATTATAATTGATGATTTTGCAAAAAAATAAAAAATAAAAAAATCAAGGATCATTCTTAATAGAGCACTAAATATGAGGAGAGTTGTGAGCCCCATAAATTCGGTATTAATTTATAAAGTCATTTACCAATTATATGAAAGTAAATGTATTTAATAGCCGACAAGTTTTGAATTAATATTTATAAAATTAGCTAGTCTTTAGAGGAGTGTGTGTGTATAATTCTCTATTTAATGATAAAATCTGCTGATAGTGGGAAAAAAAAATGATTTTAAGGACGTTTTTACTAGTCCATAAATTTGGAATTAATATTAATAAAATTATTTTATCCTTATGGAACAAAATTTCTCTCTCTATATATATAGACACACACACATATATATATATTCCCATCTACTTTTTTATTTTTATTTTTTATAAGCGTCTACTTTTTTATTTTTTATTTTTTATAAGCATCTACTGTTTTATTAAAAAGATAGTTTACTTAAGTAAATAATTAGTAATTATTTTTCATTATCAAATTATAAATGAATTTTTTACTGTCTTTGTGGATAACTTAATGGTAAGGGTAATTTGTTCTAATTTCAACAATTTTTTTTTTTAAAGTTTTCAACAAAAATTTCATGTTACTGCGATTAAGCTTGACGTCAGGGTGTGTACAACACACCGTTATGGGAACCGCAAAGATTGAAAAAACATATTTCCCACACCTACCTGCCTAAAATATGTGCTTTTTTTTCTTTTTTTCACATTATTTGGTCATCAAATTCCGAAGTAATGTATCACTAAATATAAACCAAACATTGCATGATTGCATCCCACTGACGAGAATCATGTACAAAAATTAACAACAAAACACAGCCAATTCATGAATTATGATGACGGACGAAGTTTCTCACGCTTGATTGGTCAGGTAATGAGCCAAACGAACAGACCATGTGAAGATTATTAATTATACCACACATGCTGACGTGGCCTTTTCCATTTTTCCTTAGACTGTTACCACTCACTACTACCAACTACCAAGTACCCGGGACACGAATTTCTATGAAGAATTATGCACCCATGTGGCATTCAAAGACAATTTCAACTGCTTTAGCTATTAATCCCCAGGTTAATGATCTCTTCTAATTACGGTTAGAACTATTGACTATCGGTATCATCTAAGAGTGTATGTTGGATTGCTTCTATTGATTCATAAGTTTTGAATGAGAAACTGTTTGGCAAACTTTAGTTTCTTCACTAACCAGCTTCTAAAAATAATCTCCAATCAACTTTTCGAAAACTAATTAGTGGAGAAGTAGAATTATCGGAGATTTAGAATTATTGGAGATTATTTTTAGAAGTTGATCATCGAATAAACTAATATATTATTTGTGAAATTCCCATATTATCCTCACTATTTTATTCATAACAACAGTACCTTATAATGGGTGTTTTATTTTACTTTTTAATTTAAAAGGAAAAAGTGTTTGACTGTCAACGACAACCGATGAGGTTAAGGATGATTCGATTAACCGAAGGAGAATCAACTTCCTTTAATGATGACATTGCCAATGGAATCAATATCTCATTTGATATATCAATTAAAATCGCGAGATTTAATCATGAGAATCGAGAAGGCTTCCTTCTCCTTCATTGCTAGGTAAAACCAACCTCTCCAACATTCGAAAGACCAATTTGATTTGATGATGGAGGAGGAGGAAGCCTTCTCCATTCTCGTGATGGAATCTCATGATTTCGATCTTAAGAGTGGATGAGACATTTTTGCTTCATTCCCTGCCAAATGAGAACTAGCTTCCATTGACGACGTCGTTAGAGGATACCAATTCTCCTCCAAACATTAGCCTTAATGATGACCATAAGCTCTGGGAATGGTCCACATACATTGCAATTGTCAATTTTGTTTCTATTTTTTTAATAGTTTAAATTAATTTATTTTTTTATTATAATTTATAAATACTTCATTTATTTTTTTTAATATTTTAGATTATCTATATTATCTCATTCAATGGATTCACTTGGTATTTTATACAAAAAACACTTATTTCTATTTTATTCATTTTACCAAATATATTTTATTTCCATTCCAAAAACAAAAAAGATTTTAAAATTAAGTTACCGAACAGGTATTTATTGATCTTTTAAATGGATTGTTCTAAAACTTAAACTGTAAGTGATATTTTACAGATAGTAGCAATCTTAAACATAGCTTAAACTCTTAATGTAAACTGTAATCTAATGCAAATATCTGTATATTAAACCTAAATTCAGCTCACAAAAAAATCCAAACTTCAATATCTCTACTTTGGCTAAGCCCTACTTAAAAAAGTAAAAACAATGAAAAATCCCGTCTTAACTTCTTTTTCTTCTTTTTATAGTAAAGTGAAACACCAAAATAGAAAAATATAACCATTTTTAAAATGATGTTTTGAAAACTATTTTTAAAAATGGAAAACATATTTTTAAAATGATGTGTTAAAAATATAATATATTTAATAGGATTTCTTAAAATTTATTTTCAAAAATAAGAAATGATGTAAACATATTTATTGTTATTTTAAAAAATTAGTAAAATAGTTATTTGATGAAAAAGTTTGATTTGTTTTGATATCATTTTAAAAATAGTGAAAAACGTAAAAAATATAATTTTTACTTTTAAGTTCTTGTTTTTAAAAATGTGTGTGTTTTTTTTAAACAAAAAAAAAATGTATTTTTCATTTTTAAAAGGGATAATTATAATATTCTTTTTATTGTTTGATTTAATTGCTAATTATCTCTATGTAGTTTGGACAAATCTTATTTTGCCCATTTTATCACCTTTGTTACTGAAAAATAGGTCCTAACAATGACAATGCATGAAAAGACTAAATTGTCTCTCAATTATAAAATTATCCTTTAATATAATAATATTAAAAATGGTTAAATATGATCAAATAAAATAAATAAATAAATTATTAACAATTTCTTTTAATTTCACCATAATTAAAAAAATAAAAATTAAAAAAATATATCTAAAAACCTAGGTTGAACCTAGATCTTCAAACTTTGAAGATCTTGGTTCAATTTGAAGATCTAGATTCAACTTAGGTCTTTGTTTTCAAACCATCACCAAAAATCAATCATCAAATCAAAACTCAGAAATTATCACCAAATCAAAAACTCAACCATACAAAAATTAAACCTGGAAACCACCACCAAATCAAAACTCAACCACACAAACCCATAAACCATCATCAAATCAAAAACTCAACCACACAAAAATCAAACATAGAGAACATCATCAATCAAACCAAAAAAACACCACCAAATCAAAAACTCAACCACATAAAAATCAAACCTAGAAACCATCACCAAATCAAAAACTTATCTATACAAAGATCAAACTCATAAATGAAAAAATAAAAAATAAATAAATAACTCTTCTTCTTTTATTTTCTCAACACTGTCAACACAAACTTCATCCCTTCCCTGCTGCTTCTCCATTTTTTCTTATACACTCCAACCCTCCCCTCACCCTTCCAAGTGCCGGAGATCGACAACAATGAGACCCTAACCCCTACCTCTTCTTTCTCACATCTTAAGCATGAACATTACTGGAGACCATTGGAGACTCAAACACCATTAGAGGTCGTCGACAAGCCTCAATTGGCACTGAAGAGGAAGGAGGTAGGACGATGCCATCATCAAGATAGAAGTGCTGGTTCATGGCCTAGGCTAATAGTGAAGATGGACTCATCTGATAGATTGATGGCGAAGCCAATCTTCGACAGGTGAGAGAGGTGAGACTAGGGGTGGCGATGAGGGTGGCGGATCTTGATAGTGGAGAGAAAAGAGAAAGAAAAGAAAAGAAGAAGAAGAAGAAGAAATGACCGGAGAATGAGAGAGAGAGAGAGAGAGAGAGAGAGAGAGAGTAATGTTTATAGATTTTGATTTTTGATTTTTGATTTTGATTTTTGAATTATGGACATAATTTAAAAGAAAAATGAGAAATAATTTTAAAAAAATTTTATCATAATTTTTTAAAACAAATTATTAATATTTTTATTTTAATTATTTAAGAAATAATAATTTGCTGATAGTCTGCATAAGTGTACACGTGACACTCATATGTTTGTTTGAATTTTTTAAAACTTATTTTGCAATGAATGGACGGTTTTGCCCTCTCTGATTAACTGGTCAAACATTGACATTTAACCTCCAAGTTGACGGTATGAGGTTTTTCAACTATTTATGTAAACGATAAGGGAATTTTTTGCTATTTTTATAAATAATATAAGTCCCTTAACGATTTTTTTAAGTTAGGGAATATTTGTACTATTATATCAAACTACAGAAAGAAAATTAGATTTATCCCTTTTCAAAAACACATATTGCAAAATAGTCAACCAAGTACTTTGTACCAATTTTTTGGTTTTTCCTTTTAAAAAAAATAATTTAAAAAAACGAATCAAAATAACATCTAAATGACTTTTCTCTCTTATAAATCCTTCAATTTTAAAGCTCAAAATTGATAATTCCTTTAAATTCCGTTTGACACGCAGGAATTAAAATGGAATGAATTCAATTAGATTAAAATTTAATAAACTTGATTGAATTGAAATAGAAAATCATCATCCTATGTTTGATAAAGCTTGAAATTTGATTAAAAATTATACCATATTATGTTTAGTGTAGATTGAAATTGAATTGAAATAAAAATTAATTTAAAATTTTTATTATATAAAATTAATTTTATAAAAAATCTAAAAAAATAAAAATGCCAAACACCATCTCCCACGACTCATCAATATCAAAACCGCAATTCATCACTATCATTATCTTCCACAATTCAACATCATCAATCCAATTCATTAACATCATTATTGCTTACAATAACGACATGATCAACAATATCAAGATATCCCAACATTAACCAAAAATTAAAAAAAAAAAAAAAAAAAAATCTCAGAACAGAAATTCTGTTCAAACCCAGAACTAGATAGTTCTTGGTTTATCGTCGAACCTAGAACCATCGTCCTAACCCAAAAGAAAAAATGAAGGAAAAAAAATATAAGAAGAAAAAGAAGAAGAGAGGGTGATGAGAGAAGGAAGAAAGGTGAAGGACAAGAGATAGACGGGGAGAAGAGAAAGAAGATAAGAAACGACAAATCTCATCGTATGTAAAAATACATGATTTTGTTTAGGATTGAGAAATCCCAAAAGAATGGGAAATGAGAATAGTTTGAGATTCAAATATTCATTGCATTTCAATTAACCTCTAAACATGACATTTAAGTATTTAAGTAGTTAGAGATTTCTGAATCCCAAACCAACTCTCAATCTCATGTGCCAACACTGCCCTAGAGATGTAGCTGACACTTAGGTTGATGCCATTAAGGCCATGTGCAGGGAAGTTGGCGTTACTTGTTACCAGGCTGTTCCCAGAGCAGCGGAACTGTCTAGCTCACATGCTGGCTGCCCTGGTGTTGTCCTCAATGCAGGACCTCACATGGCAATTCGCTCGTGTAAGCTGTATATTTCCAGGTTCTACTGTTTTTCAATGAATATCTAATTGTTTCAAAAAAAAAAAAAAAAAAACAAGATCGAAACAAATAACGGCAGCCGAGGATCTAGCTCCCAGATAAAACCCTTTTATCATAAAAGATAAACAAACAAAATAGAGTTGGAAGTGAATAAGAGTCTCCATCCGTCTACAACAAATATACCAGGGCTGTTTCGGTCATTCAAACAGCCTTGACTTAGACACACTTCTATTCTATTCTCTTCTCTTCTTCATCTTTTTACAGGCATGAGGCATCGACAACCTAAATGGCCATTCGTAGAACAACTACCAATAGATAAGATAGTCTAATAAATCTAAAGCTAGATTTCCTGAAAAGCCAGAAGATCATGTAGTACACTCTCGACTAAGCTCAACAATAAACATTAAAAGCCAATAAAGTAAATTCAAAAAACTCAAAAAAAAAAAAAAAAAAAGCCAATAAAGCGCCCCTTTACATACAACACATATAAAACATTAAAAAGAAAAAAGTCGAGGAAAGGTGAAAACCAAAGGCGACTTTTACTCGTCTTTATTTTATTTTTTATTTTTTTTACTGTTTTACTTTCCCGTCAGCATCTCTTTGTAACGCAAGAGAGAATCCAGCCTCTGTAGTTTGAGTTGCTTCCTGAACTTGTTGATGAAATCGTCAGCTTTGGCGTCAACCGCTTCGTCACCGTCGCCAAATGACGCCGTTCTCTCCGGCCTTGTCGTCTCCGGCCTTCTTCGCTCCACCGTCTCCGGATTCTCCTCCGCCTCTCCTACCATCATCGACTTCTCGCTTGCTGACTTCTTCACGCTTTCCCCCACTCTTCTCGCGGTCTTCTTACTCTTCGATTTGCTCCTTGTCGACGGATGATCCGGACCAGGACCCGGACCCGGATTAACTGGTCCACTCACAGAATTGTCAATTACCTCTGTTGCTTCTGTTTCCGGGTACGGTTGCTGGGTTTTATAAATAGAAGACAAGTTGAAAGACCTGACGCGTTCTATGAGAGACGGAGCTCGATGGAGCTGGGGCGGGTACGGGTCGACCCGGTCGGAATCGTGGACGGGTTCTGTAAGTTCACTCACAGAGTTGTCAATTACCTCTGTTTCTGTTTCCAGGCACGGTTGCACGGATTTATGAAATGAAGAGAAGTTGAAAGACCTGACCCGTTCTACAAGAGACGGAGCTCGTTGTAGCTGGGGCGGGTACGGGTCGAACCGGTTGGAGTCGTGGACGGGTTCTGTAATATGTGGAAAATATGGGGTCTCTTCTTCTGGGTTGCGATACTGAGGGAACTTGTAAAGAGAAAAGTCGATGGACTTGACTCTGTCCAAGAGAGATGGAGCTCGGACGAGGGGCGGCGAGTCGTGGTCATGTTGGGGTGGGGTTTTTCTGTGAGGAGTGAGACGAGAGGTGATTACTATTGTTCCAATAACGAGGTTGACGAAAAGGAAGAGAGCGGTTGGCGTAAACAAGCCAGTAATGGACGCCCACAATGAGACTAGTGTTGATGGGTCTGCCATGGTTTAGATTACTTGAGAGTTTTAGAGACAGAGAGAGAGAGAGAGAGAGAGAGAGAGAAGGAAAGAGAGATTTTTTTTTGGGGGGGGTTTGGAGAAGAGTAGTTAGAATGGTGGGAACCGGAAGAGAAATATATATTAAGAATTGCTGCTACGTACTATTCATTTTCTCGAAAAGCATCATTAGGTGGCAGAATTATGTGTTTTTTTATTCAATAACTACAGTGATAATATTTATGTTTTATTTGTTTTTATTGGATATTTATTATTCAGATTTAATTTTTCAGTTTAAATTCATTCGTGGCAGGTACGTTATGATCTATTCAATTTTTATTCCGCCCTTTTTTTTTTTCTCATTATAAAAACTGAAAAAAGGCGAACTTTTAAGCCTTTGAAAAAACAATTAATGATGATATTGTTGAAGAATTTTTTTTTTTTTGAAAATTGTTGAAGAAAATTATAGTTGTAAACTTGTATAATAAGACGATCATTATAGAGTAGCGATGCGGAATTACAATAACCGGTTGGATGCCTGTCTTCTTCCTTCAGATTTTTTAAGTTGTATATATATATAGTTTGTTGCATTTTACAGGGGGAAGTCCTAAGGAACTTTATATTTTGTAATTAATATAGAAACATAATATATAATTTCTATAATAGTGTACGGCTTAGACCACTACAAAATCTTATTTTGTTACTATTATTGTCGAGCATACTAGAAGTATATTACGTTAGTTTATTTGACAAAAAAAAAATTGTAAATTACATGTAAGGGAATTTTTTTCAAACTCAAACATAAGGGATTTAGTTTATTAAGACATGAGAAAATCAATACTATTTAAATTGTCCAAATATTTACTCTCATCTATAAATAAGAGATAATTATTTTCATATTCAAGGGGTATACTATACATATGTTTACTCTTATCCATATATAATAGACAATTACGCTCGTGAAAAAAAAAAGGGTTAACTACAAATTTTAAGATATATTTTATAAAAATTAAATTTTAAATACTTTATTGAATGAAAGATATTCAATCATATATATTAAGAGGTGTATAAATCAATAGAATTTTATTTATTAAAATTAATAAATATATATATACACGCATATGTTTATCATAATTACTTACATTGTCTTGAGAATTATGTGTGCTTGTTTTGTCCCGTCTTATTAAAAAATATATATAAATTAATGAAACTTAAATTCAAATAAAAGTTATAACATACCTATTTCAAAATAAAAAACAAAAAATAAAAACAAAACAGAACAAGAAAACAAAACAAGCTATGACATACTGTGCCAAGTACCAACGTGATACACCTGCATTTTTTTATTTTTTTTTTTGTCTGTCTTGAGGTTAATTCGAAGACTTAAAAAGTCTACTTTCAGAGAGCAGAAACAGAGACAACATTAAAGGAACAGAAGCTGTAATTTACCACATTTTCAGTGTAGCGTCTTATTCTCATGACCGACACTTCAATTTGAAAAAATTTATCCAAAATTTTACATAAATAATATGATAAATTATTATTTTAAAATTAATTTTATAGTTATAAATTGATTTATAATATCATTTAAATAATAAATTTAAATAAATTTTTTGATAATATAATATAATTTTATTCTTATTAACTAATAATTAAACATACAACATGGCATTCTAACCTCAAAATGATGGATTTAATTTTATCATAACTAAAAATTATATGTAAATGGTTGTTCGTTTAAAAAAAAAATCTTTTATTAAGGCCGTGCCAAAACACCACGTCTAATATATAGGATACTACATCTTTTCCCTCAAAAAAACAATGGGGGTAGCAGCTGTTTTTTCAGTCAAAATTATTGGTCCGCGTCTCTGGATGACAGTGACAGCAGACTCGGCCTTGAAAATAAGTAAAGTGCGAACTATTCTTACGATTAAATTTTTTGAAAGAATAAATTATAATTTAATTATTCAATTAAAAATCATTTACAAATAGAGTAAAGTTTTCAGTTTTATTACAATAAACCTTCTACCGTTAGTCTATCTTTATTAAAGTTAATAGAATAAGAAAAATTATCATTTGATCTTATTTTTATTTTTCGTTTTAAAAAAAATTGAAAAAATTAAAAAATTAATATAAAAAGTTAATAAGTAAAAGGACAAAAATCTTTTTCAAAATGTTATTCTTCTTCCCCAAAATCTTCTTCTTCTTCTTCCCAATACCTCGACCCCGGCGGCGGCTTGTTCCTCCGGCTACTTCACCTTCTTTGAGGTATCGACCTCGAACAAGAGAGGCTTGCCTCTTTATTTGTTGCGGCGTTCATTGTGAAGATGATCGTCTCCCCTAGACGAACGTCATCGCGAACAGGGGAGGCCTCCCCTGTTCACACCCATCCTGCCGTTGCGGCGAATCTCGATCTAGATGTAATGGGTGTTCAAGCTCGTGGGGTTTTGAAACCTAGGTACGAAAAGGGTTTGTGTTTGATTTGATTTTGTACATCTTCGAAACCTAGTAATTGATTTTGATTTTGTTCGTCTTCGAAACCTATTTCTTCGTCTTTAACATCTCTGAGATGGTTTGATGCATGTGATGATAGTTTGATGTTGGTTTCAATGGTGATGAATCGATGATGGTGACGAAGACGAATGGTGGGTATGAGTGATGAATGTTGGGTTTCATTCTGGGTTTCAATGATAGTTTGATGTTGGTTTCGATGATGGTGAATCGGTGATGGTTTGATGATTGATGATGTTGCCTGGAAACCCAATTTTTTAGGTTTGCAGTTGCTTAAAATTTATGGGGGTCTTTTTTTCTCGATTTTTTTGGTTGATTTTTTTTAGAGTTATTATTTTTTGATGAAGATGATCTGGGTTATGCAAAGTTTTGGCTGATTTTTTTTTTTTTTTTGGTTAAATTTTAATGTTTTTTTCTAATTAATGGAAATCTGATGAAAAATTATGAAATTTTTTTATTTAATTATTTTTATTTTATTTCACTTTTTCAATTTTTAGTGAGGTCAATTGGGTCAATTAAGATATCCAAGGATATTTCGATATTTTTGTCACATTTATACTGTTCATGATCAACTCTAACAGAATTTCCTAATGGTAGAGAGTTTATTGTAATTTTAAAACTTTGCTCCCTTTGCAAATAGTTTCTAATTGAGTAGTTAAATTGTAATCTATTCTTTTTGAAATGTATTGGTATCCATTTAAACCATCCAAAATTTATTTTCAACAAAACAAAAAAAAAAAAAATCCAAATTTGGATACCCAAAATTACGTACTCCAATCACCCAAGCAAATTTGAGAGAGCAGACACTGCAATCATTTACCAATAGCCCATTTCTCTACAGAGGAAAAACCAAAGTAACCAGATGAAATGTCAACCAATTCCTAAAATATGGAAATAGCTTGATACCTTTAGAATCCAACCACCCACATACAAACTCAGAAGCCAAAAATAATCTAGAAACAACATTAAACCAAATTTACAAATCAGCAGCTACTTAAAAAAGAAATTTATAGACAATTCCTTAACCAAAAGCGACTTCCACATCAAAACAGCTACCTGGAACAGGAGGTGGCGAACCAGAAGAGAGCCTTCTTAGACAGTAATCTGATCTCCTACAACTATAAACTATAAGAAAGCCTTGAGATCTCGAATTGCTACGTCATATCTCACATTGATCATTCCATGAGTCATCATTACTATTGACTACATCGAAAGCTAGAAACTGTTGATCTTTACCCAAAACAGTAAAAGACCGTGTCTAACTAGCACCCAGAGTCTCTTTTTAAATTTCTCCTGAGAGAAAGAGAAGACTCTAATACGGTTTATTAATTATGCGTAAGAAACTTCAAAATTAATTATAATTGAGATAGTCATAATTTTTTTTAGCCCCAAACATTATGTCATACAATTACCGAGATCTATCTAATATAAGACTTTAGCATATAGCCCCTACTCTCAAAATCAAAAAATATCGACACATATATTAAGTAGAAAAATTATCACAATTTGAGAGCATTAGAGCTCAAACCATACCTCACGTATACAATAAGTGGACAAGTGGGGTTGTCCGCTTTTTATAAGCATGAGGCATGGTTTGAGCTCTAGTGTCCTCAAATTATGATAATTTTATATAACTGCAGCAACTCACCGAGTTCAAGATAGTCACATTTAATCATAATTAAATAAATTGAAGTTTGTGTTTATTTAATCTTCATATAACTCTATTAGTCGTCTTTTCATAAGCAATAGCAGAGTTTAAGTATCCATACATATAAATAGTGGTCATTTTATCTTCTAGCCCACTTATGTGTTCGGTAAATTATTCAAAAGTCTTTTTATTTGGAGAACAAATTTTTCACTTAGTGCGAGTCCCTTTTCTTACCATTGGAGAGTATAATAAAAACATTGTTCTATTTTATATTATTCCATAGAGTTTTGTCAAAATGATTCTGCCAGATGTAATTGTATTTGTATTATAATAATAATAATAAAAAAAACTACAATACTTTTACAATATATTAATCTAATGAGCAGATTATTTTAGAGGAAAAAATTCAAGTTAATAAATTGAAGTTATTTATCATACAAGGAGAATAGACTTTTAGACACCGTTTGGTGCACATAAGTAAATGAGATAAGACTGAATTAGATTTAATGAGATTAGATATTTACAAATAAAAGATTGAAGAAGAGAGGTTTAAGAAGTTGCCAAAGTATAGGTCTAGACCCGCACCAGGCTCAGACCCGCAAGAAACCTTTTGTTTTTTTTTTTTTTTTTGTGTTTTAAGAGTCCAGATCCTATTCATAACCTCAAATTAATTTAAAGGTCTGTTCAAACCAGTGCCAAATCCTAATTTGATCAGGTCAACCTGAATTTTTTTTTTAAAAAAAATCATATGGACTAAAAAACTCAATTGATCCAAGATACCAACCTTTTTTCAAATAATAATAATAATATATTTTGTACTAAATCAAAATAAACTATAAATTCGAACCGTTCTTTAAATATCTTTAAAAGAATCGGATATGAAAAACCCCTCATATTTGTAGGTAGAATATGGATCATTATTATTATTATTTTTTTTTTGAAAAAAGGTTGCCAAGCCTAGGTTTCTCCGGAAGAGGTCATGTCATGTACTCATATGCAGCAATTGAAAGGCACTGCGATCAGAATTCAGTAGGACAGGACAAGTGAAACAAAATTTCCTGAATCAACGTACCCTACATTCACCATCAAAGAACACGGAGAAAACTAGCAGTCAACTTCATTGTTGTTAATAAATTGTCTGGAAAGATATTTTGGTTTGTTAAAGGCAAAGCGACTAAACTGGCCTGGAAACTTGTTGAGCTTGATCTTGCAACGGTACGGTGCAAAAAGGATAAAATGGCTGATAGCCAACAATTATGGAGAAACACGGGCCACATATTTAATTCTAACATTTTATAATTAAAAAAAATTATTTTTTAATTTGATTCCGAAAACTTTAAAAATTTCCCAAAATTAATTATGATATGCAAGATTTTTATAGAAAAATAATATAACTACTTTTGCAAAAGAGAGATATTTACTGATTAAGAATGTTTTAATAATTTTAATTATTATAATATTTCTTAATTATAATTTTAATTACTATAGTATTTATCATCATCTAATATGATTTAAAATAAAAAATGATTATTTAATCATATAAATACAGAAATTATTATTATAATGTTTTAACTATTAAATTAAACCAATAGTTATAAAATAAGGTTGGCTGCTGATGTGTTCTTCGTGTCTATATACTTTTAGATTATAAAATAAAGTCATATCTATTCTTTAAATCTCGAATTAAATTTAAGAATAAAAAAAGAAAAAGGTTAATCAACAACCATATTTAATAAATAAATATTTTATAATATTTAATGGTATGGAAATAAAGTTTAACCAAAAATGTGCCTCACAAAAAAAATTTGATCCCACAAAAGTTGAGACTTATCTTTTCGGATAAATATAAACACGTGGTTATATTTTATTTCAGGACACTGCTGTACCTAATCATGATTTGTAAAAGTCGTTAAAATAATCCTTTTTATAGTCATGAAATGTTTGACGCATATATTTTATGGATTTTCACTTTGTCACGTGACTTGATTGCCTCGAGCTCCAAAATCACGTATAATCATGACATGTTCTGTTTATATAAAAAAACAATTAACAATCATAGCTTGTAGAAAAAATTAACACCCGGAGATCCCCGATAACCACGTCAAATAAAGTAAAAGACCATTGATTTGACTGAGGGGACTAATAATATGGATGTAGCACTACCACATAATATTATACAAATTAAGTAGCTAAATATAATTGTTAAGCCTAAACTGTATTCATTAAACTAAAGTTTTGATGACATGTACATATCTTAAAAAAATCATTTTTTGTTTTTTTTTTAATTTGATGGATGAGGGATTTGAACTCGCAATCACAATTATGAAAATAAATATGGTTAACCACCAAACTATAATAATATGGATGTAAATACTACCATATATTATACAAATTAATTAGCTAAATATACATTAAACAAACTCTTGTGATATGTGCATATTTGACCAAAAATATAAAAGAATTTTAATTTTATTTTATTTTTTAATTTGGTGGAGGAGAGATATGTGGTTACCACCACAGTATGTATGCGATTACATCTTAATTTTCAAAGTTAGAATGTATAATTAATTTTGAGCAGCATGTATAGTAATGTTGATTGTTGAACCATGAACTGAATAAAGGGTAGTTTATTCAAAACAACAAAGTAGACGGCGTTGAATTGAAAAATAGAAAACAAACAAATGTCATCATCAGTACAGTATAAAAACGGTGAATTCAAAAGAAAAGGATGTATTTGCAAAAAAAATCAAAGAAAAAAAGTTCAAGATAAAATTATCTCCCTGGTTCAAACCAAAACTATTGCATTTTAGATTAGAATATGCGATTTATTTGGAATAATGATGTGTCTTCAATAACCAATTAGTTTATTTGTTCCAAACAAAAAAAAAAAAAAAAACCAATAAGTTTATAGTTTTCCTTTTTTTTTTTAAATTAGTTTATATTTTTTAATACCATCAAAATTGTTCGCCCATCTCCTAAATTTTTAAGTGTTGTGTATCTTCACTTTTGCAATTAGGTTTGAGGTTTACCAACTAAAACATAAATAACATATTTATTTATTTATTTTATCCCGAGTGAGGTAAGATTTGAATTTCAAATCCCATTTTTACTAAAAGGTGTGGTTACTACCTAAAGTAACATGCAGACCATCACATTCATTAATTTTTTTGACATATGAATTTACATGTTTGTTGTTAGTTTTCTTAAGATAGGAACATGATGAAAAAAAAAAAGGAAATGACAACTAAGATAAAATATTTTCATAAATTTTTAATCTATTTAATCTAAGTACTGATCAATTACTTTTTAATCAATAATAATTAATAATCTATTATCTATACTTAACATTTTCGTAAAATTTTAATTTCATATAATTTATAACAAGGTTGGGCTAAAATAATTTAAAATTTTGGCTTAAAATACATCATTTTATTTTTCACTCAGTTAAAGGGTGAAAACCGTAAATGGATTCAAAATTAATAATAATCCATGATTGAGTGAAGATGAATGAATGGATATTGATTTTTTTTTTAATTTCTTTTTAGTATTTAATATTTGAGATTAACACGTAATAAACTCATTAAAAAACGTGAATGAATTCAAAATTAATAACAACCTACAAATTAAGTGAATATGGATGAAAGAATGTTGAAGGGTTTTTTTTTTTTTTTTTTTCTAATATTTAAGTATTTAAGACTTTAATTGGACATGAGACACACTCCTTCATGTATAAATACACTCTCTCACGTGTAATGTGGATAGATAATAGACGTTGGATATATACTAAATTTTTCATATTGTCACATGTGTAATGAGAAGATTTTTAGATAAAAGGGGAAAAAAAAGTTTGAATTATAGACTTCCAAACTCTGATACCTTTGATAGCAAGTTAGTTCCAATCAGACTTAAAAATCTAAGTTGATAAGAAATAGCTCAATTATAGTATTTAAGATTTGAGGTTGACATGTGATAAAATCAAAATTTTATGTTTTTCTAGCTTGACCCTATAATATAGATGTTCGTTTTAATTTACACTATACAAGAGTAAAATTACCTTCAACAACCATTTCATTAACAAAGTATGAAGATTGGATATCGGTAAGTCATAAGAGACGGCAGTTTTTGTGGAAAATATTTTTTAATATATTTAAGTGGGGAAGTGCTAAGTTGTTTAACTTTTCATTTCAAGCAATTTTTTAATAATTTTAAATTTTTTAATCACTTGAAAATAACAAACAAAAACAATTCAATGATTGATACCATTTCATATCTATCCAGTGATAAGTGGAAAAAAAATAATAATAAAACCCTAACTAATCTAAACAAAAGTACCAAATGGACATGATTAGAAATATTTTCATTTTCGGGGAAAAAAATGTATGTTTTTTAAAATAATATATAATTTAAAATCTAATAATTTCAAATTATTTTAAAATTTTAATTTAAAATATAATCATACTACGCTTTATCAAAACATTAAATAACTACTAGATAAAAACTACTATCAAATAAAAGCTACCATTTAATGTGATTTCGATTATAGAAAGCTTTCATTAAGTTTAACAATGTCTTGAATTCACGTTATTCTGTAATTTTAAAAAAATGTACGTCCAAATAATCAGATTTTACTATATAAATAAGTCAAAATCCAATAACTATATCCACAATATAATTAGAGCTTTTCTTACGCCTTTTCTTTCTTTGTTTTTTTAATTTTTAATTTTTAATTTTTTTAACTCTCATTGCACAAATAAAACTAGGAAACAACTAGGGTACAGGAATGCAGTGTTGGCAAAAAAGAATTGTCTCTTTAAATTTTAAAATTTTAAAATGTTTTAAATCTTTGTTTTTTGTGAATCATTGGATTTGAGCTCAATGGTTATTTTTCATCCAAAATATTATTGGTTCCAACAAAGTAATAGATCCATAAAGCTAAGGATAACACGTTTTTAGCAGTCACAGTTATATTAAATTAACCTGTAATAAATTCTTTTAAATAAATGGAATAAATCAATGTAACAAACCTTAAAGTTTAAAAAGATTGAACTGTTATTTAAAAAAAAAACACACACACACAAAAGAAAAGAAAAGAAAAGAAAAAAGAGACTGAATTGTAACCGTTCAGCCCAAGAATCATTACATCACGAAAAAATGATAAATTTGAAATTTGTGAGTCGTAAATCAAATTAGGCAGCTGGTATAAATATAGTTGACCACGGAAAAGTAAATATGCATGACCAATCCAAACACAACCTTGCAAGCCATAAAAAAAAAAAAACACAACCTTGAAAATATGTTTATCTGGAATTTGATTTCAAACGTATTATTAACTGGAGAGGTGATTAACCACATATATTGAAAAGTAATGTACATGTTAATGTGTTTGGTTGAATATATAAAGGTAGGGTTCATGAAAAACACTTGTTATTTTGTTAATTAAAATTAAATTAAAAGTATATCGCCTTCTATCTTAATATATCTCATTTATTTCAGGATGGATTCAAGTTTTATTATTTGTATTTTATTAACATATAGGAAGAAGTTTTTTTTTTTTTTTTAAAAAATAGTATGTATAAAGGGTTTTATTATTTTATAATGAAAAAATATTTTTATTCTATTGTGATGTTGAAAACTAGGTCTGACAAATACGTCCGTGTACTTGAATTCATAAAATATTAAAAATTAATAAAAAAATATATCACACCCATAATCATCCTATATTAAACCTTCGCAGTAGCTTTTTTGTTTTTTTTTTTTTGTTTTTAATTTAATAGTAGTTAAATGTATAAAAGCCATGACTATTAATCAACAGTCCTATCGGTTATCTCTTTCACTACCACTTGATAAGATGCACGTTAAGTTTTAGCCGTGATGGAATATTTTTCTTAACTTTTATTTTAAAATATAAAATATGAAAAATTTCTTTAAATGTAATTTTCACTCCTCCACTCTAATAAAAATAAAAAAGTCATTTGATGAGTTAACATTTAATTTTTTTTTTCCTGAGGGGAGGCATTAAGAATTTGTCACCCTCTCAAAAATAGAACCTAAAATCATCAGTTTTGTAATTCTCGTATCCACTACATGAATTATAAAGTTATATTAAATTATCATAAAATGAAATCAGGCGAAGAAACATTGGTTGTTGAAGCGTCGCACTCCATGTTTTCCACACTCATCTAAACGCGATCCGGCGACGTTTGACCTGAGAAGACTCTGGTAAATTTGAACGCTCCAAAACAATCATGGGGTCCGTTTTTACGGCCTTTTCTATTTAATTTTATTTTGTTCACATCTTCACACTTTGGCGATAAGTAGCAGCCACGTGAGACGCTGACATTGACTTTGGCGCGATTGAAGGAGACAGACATGTGATCCAATTAAATTGGAACAAGTTTCTCTTTATGTTTGTGTCTGAATATCTGACACGAAAATATTATATCATATTAAATATTAATCAAATGTAATTTGACAAGGGCATCAAATCAAATAGGAAAAAACAAAGACAGTAATGGTTGATTAATGATTAGTACTTTGCTACAGAAGTTGGCAGTAGAGCCCACGGTCTTTCAAATATTAGGTTCCACGCACTAATGTGACTGTCTTATCCTGTCTTCGTGTGACAGATCATCCTCTCGCATGGACCAAACCCTTTTATATGTGAATAAATCATATCATCAATATCTCATTTCGTTGAATCTGCATAATCTCATGGATTAATCACAATAATCAAAGGAAGAAAAAAAAAAGACAAGTGTGCATCAAATGATTTCAACCTGCTCAATGTACTAACACTCTTCTTCCAATTTGGACTGTGTGAACACAGTTAAGTATTACCGAACGGCCTCCATCTTAATTCGAGGCTCCGAGCTGGGATCTTCTTCAATGGGGATCACAAGCAAAGGAGGTCTTCAAGCCGGGATCTCCTGTCGATCACAGGCAATGAAGATATTGCACAAAAACTGAGATTGCTGTGCTTTTTTTATTATTATTTTTATTTAATTGTCTTTTCTTCTGCTATTATGATTTAAAAAATCTGTTAAAAGTGCAGTGTTTTGATCTCCTGTTTTCTTCCAATATATATTTTTCAGTGTTTTTCCTTTCACAAGTTTTTATAATTATTTTAATGATACAGTCTATTTAAACAACTTATCTATTCATACTCAATATAGGAGAGAAAAAACTATCCATTTTGGGATTTATTATCCCATTACTTCATTATATATATATATATATATATATATAACCTTTTCATTTAAATTTTGACAAGTTCTTTGTCCCTTTTTTTTTTTTTTTTTTGAAAAAGAATTTTCACTAGTTCTACGTTAAGCAAATTTAAATAACTTGGCTAAAACCACTTTCGTTTTGTTAGATAAGTTAGGAGGTTTTCAGCTAATCTTAAGAGGCTTTGTTTATGTTTAGAAAAAGTAATCTCAAATACATAAGTTTTATATTTCCAGGTCACAGTCTTGCGCTGCTTCATTATTATAACTACCCAAATTGACACTTGTAGATTGTCCCCTAACAAACTTGCCACATCGTCTTCTAAACGACCAATAGGATGTGAGCACACTTTCTGCTGTGTATATAAGTACTAAAGTCTTTTTATCTGAAGTAGTTGTACTTATATCAATAGATTTTGCAAGCAATGGAAGTTTAAGTTTTTTGATTTCTCTGTGTTTCTTTCTTCGTTTTTCTTCAAGATTTCCTTCACTCTTTCACGTTTTTTTCAATGTTAAACTTGTTTTGCAGATTGCAACATTTTGAGTTATCGGATTTAGGTTTGTTAATTAATAAATATTTTATATTTTAAACTTGTATTTTATTCTGGTGGGTAAATATATAAAATAATAATAATAATATACCTACATGTTTATAGAACAATTATGTTCATGTTTACATTTTAATTGACAATTGCCATTATTGGAAGATCATTTTCGGCTATACCTATTATTAAGACTAGACTTCACAATAAAAAGAAAATATTAAAGACATTTAGCATAGATTCAACTATAGATCATTTTAAGATTAAAATAGTGATAATTTTCATTGTGATTCATAAAACTATTCTCTAATTTATTTATTAGTTTAGTTTTTGAAATAGGACTAAATGATATTACATTTAACTTTTTAATAACTTAACTTTTAAATATTATAATATTTATTTTATATTATAACATTTATTTTATATCAACTTAAATTTTATATTTGATTTGGTCCTCTAGTATAAAAATTCTGGCTCTGCTCTTACTAATTAGTTTATTTAATAAAAGTTTTGAAATTACATTCTGAACTCCAAAGAAAAAATACTAATCACGTGTTTGATGGGTGACGTGGCATTAACACTCTTTTTCATATGACGGAGTAAGCCAGCACCAGAACTCCCCGAAATACTTTTCCTCCCGGCCCAGAGGGGCCCAAAATGCAGAGGCCGAAAACTCAATGGCCCAAATACCCAACTCGGAGCAGATTCTCTCCCTCTCTCTGTTTCTCACTCGCTCGCAGTCTCGCTCAAACACTCTCACGCACCAACGGATAGTCATGGCTCCTCCAAGAATTCTGCTATGCGGCGACGTTCTAGGCCGCCTGAACCAGCTGTTGAAACGAGTTCAATCGGTTTCTTTCTCTCTCTCTCTCTCTCTCGCAAATTATTAACACGTGAATTCACATATATGGTTCATCCACTTACATTGTTACTGATCCAGGTCAACAAATCAGCTGGTCCATTCGACGCCCTTCTTTGCGTGGGCCAGTTCTTCCCGGACTCACCGGACCACCTGCAGGAGCTTATGGACTTCATCGAAAACCGCTCGCAGTTTCCTCTCCCAACCTATTTCATCGGCGACTACGGCGTAGGCGCCGCCAAGGTCCTAGTCGCCGCTTCCAAAGATTCTGCCAATCAAGGCTTCAAGCTTGACGGCATCCAAATCTGCAACAATTTGTTCTGGTTGAAAGGCAGTGGCAAGTTCACTCTTCACGGTATTGTATTGGTGATTGTATTTCTAGTTTTTAGTAGTGATAGAATATTTATGGTTAATTTGATGTTATTTTATTTTCGTGTGCTGGTATTTAGGTTTATCTGTGGCATATTTATCTGGTAGGCGATTATCGGATGGTCAGCAGTTTGGAAAGTATAGTCAAGATGATGTTGATGTTTTGCGAGCATTAGCTGAGGAACCTGGAATTGTTGACTTGTTTTTAACATATCCTTTGCTTGTTTTTGATTGAATTGAACTAACTTTTAGAGTGGTTTGGTTTTGCTTCTTTTTAATTCTATTTGCTTGATGACTGCTTCTATTTTGGCTTCCTTAATGAGTTTTTACTAATGAATGGCCACGTGGGATTACAAACAGAGCTGCTACATCTGACATACCTATGGGAATCTCAGATTTATTAGGCAGTGATTCTACAGTATCGGAGTTGGTGGCGGAGATCAAACCGCGGTATGTTGTCATGTTTGGAGATTGTTGCCTGGATATAATGGTGCATGAAATAAGTAATAGTCCATTAGTGTTCCATTCTTTTTGTGATTGTGAATGCATTTTGAAAGAGCCCGCAAGGTTCTAAAGGTATAGGATGGTGTGGCACTTATTGTCATACGAATTTGATAGCTAAGATCATATTTTGCATTCACTTGACTTTCCTCGACACTTTTATATCTGTTAAATTATTTGTGGTTCTTGGGATTTCTTTTGAAAGAAAGCATGCTTTACTTATTTTCATCTGGTGAATCAGAGAGACCATGCCTGGGATGAAAACCTACTTACAGGTTAATTACTCTTCACATCAATCCTAATGCCTATGTTTCCCTCTAAAGCTGCTAATAATGTAGTTTTGTTACGTATGTTATATAATTTCTTTATGCCAGTATACTATCCTAGTATTAGAAAATTTTGGGTTACTAATTCTACATTCAGTACAATGGAAAGAAGCTTTCAGGGCAGGTGGAAGAATGCCAAAATCACCTTCAAGATTGTGATTTTGAAGTGTAAAATTTTGTTGGCCTATAGTTATTTGTGATCAAGATCTGGACTGTGTATAGACTTGCTGGCAAATTTGATTGATTGGGTTGAGGTTGTCTGTTGCATACTTCAACATTTCTTTTACAGCTTTCTGGCCAATATCACTGAACTTAGGCTTACTGTTTGTATTTAAAAAAGCGGTGAGTTATTTTTCTAACAATGGTTTTTCGCTGTGAAGCTATCACATTGCTGGTTCTAAGGGTGTATTCTATGCTCGTGAACCTTACTCTAATATTGATGCAGTGCATGTAACTCGCTTCTTGGGTCTTGCTCCTGTTGGAAACAAAGATAAACAGGTCTGATGAATATTTTCAACAAATTTCAATAATCTCCTTTTTGTTCCAATAATTTTAGTGTTTTTGGAAAATTTTCATGACTGTATATCATGGTACTGAATATTTAAGCTAATGTAAGAGAATTTCACCAACTCACTCAATTTAAGCGATAAACAGAATTAATTTTTAGTGATAAAAAACGAACACCCCCTAAGTTAGCTGGTACCCACCACACTTTGGAAGACATTATTTTATAATTTTTACTGTATTTGGAGCAAATTTACGCTGTGAATTGAATTATACCTAGGCTGAATTGTGCAATTTTAAAGATTTACTTTGGAACAAGATTGGTTTGGACCATTCTACTTCCTACATCGAAGCAAACTATATGCTTCACAACAGTGCCCATATTTAGTTTGGAACTTGGTGTTGTGTTCAGTATTTGCTTTTGAATTTAGCAAAGTTTCTTCAACTTCTTCCAACTGTTTGTTGTGTACCTTATTCTCAGAAATTTCTTCATGCCATTTCTCCTACGCCAGCATCTACCATGTCTGCCACTGAGATAAGCATGAAATCACCAAACACTACCCTATCTCCGTACACATCAGTTGATCAAGGAGCTCATCCTAAAGAAGTCACAAAGAGGTCTAGTGATAGTGTTTCAGATTCACAATATTGGAGATATGATGTCTCTCAAAAACGACAGAAACACGGAGGTGGTGAGGGTGATAAAGTGTGTTTTAAATTTATATATTCTGGGTCTTGTCCACGTGGAGAGAACTGCAACTTTCGACATGATACTGAAGCACGAGAACAATGTTTGAGAGGTGTTTGTCTAGATTTTATTATAAAAGGAAAATGTGAAAAGGGTCCAGAATGCAGCTATAAGCACAACCTACAGAGTGAAGGTGACTATTCTCACAGAAGACCTAGATCTGAAAATGCAAGTGCTAGCAGGTCGGTGAGACTTTCTGCGCTGTTATAAAGCTAGCTTGTTTACATTCATTTTGTTAAGGGTTTGGTATTTTTGTCTATATGAAATTTATAGTTATAGAAAATAAATAATGTGATGTATCTTGCAATTGAGTTACAGGTCAAAAGAGTGCTGGTTCTGTTTGTCAAGCCCCAGTGTGGAGTCACATCTGATTGTTAGCATAGGAGAAAATTACTACTGTGCACTACCTAAAGGCCCACTTGTTCAAGACCATGTGCTGATTGTACCCGTTGAGCACTCACCTAACACCATTTCTCTTTCCCCAGAGTGTGAAATTGAGCTTGCTAGATTCCAAAACAGTCTCAAGCAGTATTATAAAAGCCAGGGGAAGGAAGCTGTTTTCTTTGAGTGGGTTTCAAAACGTGGTACTCATGCTAATCTTCAGGTATTAAAAAAATTGTTGCAAGTAATTTTATCAAAATGTAGTACTCATGCTAATCTTCAGGTATTAAAAAAATTGTTGCAAGTAACTTTATCAGATCGATAACATGTAGAGTATCAAATGTTATTTGTATAAGAAGCTACTAAATTTCAAGTGAGAGGTGCTCCTCTGTGTGTGTGTGTGTGGCTATTGTGTAACTTCTTTGAAGGATAAGGTGTGCTATGTTGACTGCTGTTTCATCTGTGTGTATTCGCTTGTAGACTTATGGAATTCCTTTATATGCCTTTATGAAGGAATTCAAGGATATGCAATAGTCACCTTCTTTTGGTAACAAATAATAAGAAGTAATGCTCAAGTATTGGCAAATGGATGGGGAATTGATCTTGTGGTCAGATTGTGGCTATCTTCTAACTGTATTGTACCCTTATCCATGAAGGGTTTCACATTCCACTTTTTATTGAAAAAGCAAATCCTTGCAACCTTAATAGCAGGTCTTTGGAATTTTAGTATTTTTTTTGGTGTTTTAATTACCGTCCCTTTTCTTTTGGTGTGTAGTCTGTTCCTATACCATCATCAAGAGCGGCTGCTGTTCAAGATATATTTAATATGGCTGCAGAAAAGTTGAGTTTCAAATTTTTGGCCACGAAATGTAAGTTCATATGTTTATTATTTTAGCACATGGTGTATATTTGTTATGTAAATCAACTAATGGATTTCTGACATCTATACCAAAAATCCATTTTCTAGAAGTCTTTATGACGCATCTTGTTTGTCTAATTCCAATGTTTTGATTTATAAGGTATATGGAAGTTGAAAATGAATAAGAGCATCCCAATCTTTAGAACTGTTTTGTTTGTGTTCCATGACATGTTTGCCAATTTCATCCTGGATCAAAATAAAAGTGGCTTGTCTTAGTATCGTGTTAAGCGGCATGTGATACATCCTGAACACCCACTGAATCTTTATTCTGATGTTTCTTTTGCAGCCAACAGTAACTCTGATGGGAGAAAATCATTGAGGACGGAATTTGATAAGAACTTTAATTTCTTTTATGTGGAAATCCCTGGAGGTATTATACTGTCACATAGAGTTGAAGACACTGAAACATTCCCGGCACAATTTGGACGTGAGGTAAGATTCTTTAAAATGGTTGCTAAAGTTGAAATGTGGTTCATGTTTTGCCTGAGCTGTCAAGGGAAGTAGTTATAAATTGTATGTTTTGGTATCTGCTAATTAAAATTCAGCTTATTATCATTATTATTTTTTTAATTTTTTAATTCTTAACTGTGAACGGTTTCAAACTGTTCTACCACCTTGTTATGATTTTGAAGCCTTGGTGTACTCTTTTGGGCCATTCTTAACATTTCTAATCTCTGATATGTAAGTGCCTCTACCCGTCCATGTTTGTTATGATAACACTAAAGGTGACTATATTACTGCAATGTAATGATACATCCCAATAAGCAAACCTGTCAATATTTTACGTTCAAGCATAAATACCTCTAGGCACACATTTTCATTGTTTGCTGACTTTTATAATTCCTGACTGAAATTGCTGAGGCATGTTTGTTTTAATATAGAGTATTTAGCCTGTGGGCATCAAAAATTTGTCTGAGTCAGAGCTTTACATCTGATGTTCACTTGAGGTGTAGATCTGGTATGGTTTCTTGTCAGGAATTCTAGCATTACAGATTCTGTATTTGTTTCTTTCCATTGATGGTCAGACAGCACTCAATTATGTCAGACTGTCGTCACCAGTTTATTTGTGTACTATTAATGTTTGGTGGATTGTTTTTAATGCATCCTTAGGAATTTAAATGTCAAACTTGCCCATGGCTATAATAAGATGCTTTCTTGTTTGATTGTTCAGGTCATGATTTTTGCTTTGCATTTTATGCTGTTTAAATTGGTTGTTGATGAATGAGTTTTAGCTGGTCTTTGATCTTACCAGAGTCTGTTTTATTTTGAATATCCTGTTTTAGGGTTAATGGTCATGCAAATGATATGATACAAAGTTGTTTATCCGCCTTTAGATTAAGGGGTACATCCTTTCCTAAGGCCGGTGGGCTGGTGGTTGTGCACCTCCCCTATTCCCCATCCACATAGTAGTTGGGGTTCAAGTCCCACCATACATATTTTACAAAGATGTGTGGGTAGTTTCTCCCCTTATTATGGCAGTAGTTGTCTTCTAATTATAGGAATGATATCGGACCGTACAAGTAGTGATTGATCTCAGTAGCTACTAGTAAACCTCTGATCCATTTGGTCTCAACTAAAAAATATGAAAACCTTTAGGAGGGTGTATTCAATCATGATTTTGAAAAACTTTCATAGACTTTTTTCAGTGAATAACTTTTGTAGAATTTCATAGACTTCTAATGACTTTATAGATTCATGAAAGACTCTCACAGACTTTTATAAACTCTTTTTTTAAAAACTTTCATTAACTTTGATAAAATTTTTAAAAAAATTATGAAAGACTTTTATAAACTTTTATCTGTTTTTATAGACTTCTACATACTTTCATAAACTAATCTTTTACTAACTTATAATATAATATACACTTAAGTTAATAAAACTATATTTATCATGTCAATAATGATGAAAAAGTATGGTACATAAAATAAAAGTAAAATCACCTTAATTACATAAGTTGATAACTAAAATATCCAGTATTTTAAGCGTTTCATTATTTATTTTATTTCTTCTACGAAAAATAAAATCTCTAATGTCTTATCAATAATATCAACATCGCTCCACATATCAGCAATTATAACAGCCTTTTCATTTATTAGCATATTCTCTTTATTGTTCTTGAGTCTCAAGAAATGAGTTAAAATCGTCATTTCATTAACTAATAATGATGAATATGATGAAGACTCATAAATATTGATAAATTTTAATAAATTTTTATTTACTTCTAAAATAACAATATATTCCTTTAACAAACTCGTACTGCAAATTATACTTTTTGTAAGTTATATTTCTCATTTCAATAAAAAATTTTTCTTTTAATATAGTGTAAATAAACTTGTGAAAAACAACTATCCAAACTAATGTTTTACAAAATTTAAACTGGTTAATTTTATTATATGTTACAAATATCAAAATTGATTACTATACTAATCAAATTAACTAATCAAAAGTAAAAGTTCAACAAATTCTCTAACATGTAATAAGACTAAACCACTAGCTAAAAAATTTTAATACTAGCTAAAATTTTAATTTTTAAAATAAACCACTAGCTGAAAAATCTCCAAATATTAATTTTTTTTTCTTTTTTATTTGAAATAGAGGTTTTTCCTTTTATTTTGTATTATAAAAAACCAAGATTTCATTTATTAATTTAATCGATTTTAAAGCAATAAGATTTTTTATCTATACATTTGTGAGTTCTATTTTCATTATTTGTACATAAGAAATGATAATCTATTGGTTTACAACACAATCGTTAATAATAGTTGTACTATTTATCATAAGAATAATAAGATGATTTGAATCAATAACCATCTAGATATTTTTTTTTTGGGTATTTTATATATATAAATATAAATTATAAAATGTTTCATTTCTTAAATTTATATTGTTGACATCTAATTCCTCAACTTTGATTCAAACTTGAAATCTTCTACAAAATAATAAATTGATGTCCTTAGAAAAAGAATGAGCCTAATAAGATTCAAAAACTAAAAAGCTAACAATTTGAACATAGGAAAAAATATTGACCATTATAATTCACAATAAAGTAGGAGTGATATTTATATATATATATATATATATTTGTGTGTATTTAAAAAAAAAAAAAAGTGAAATATTTTTATGACTATCATTGAATTTGGGGAGATTTAAATATAAAAGAGATTGTAAGGTTTGTTTTATTCGTTTTTTTTTTGTTTTGTTTTGTTTTTTTTTTTTTTTTTTTGGATGAGAAGAGATTTGCTTTTTTATAATCAATAACAAAAGTCTATAAAAGTTTTTTAGGGGAGTGGGAGAGAATTTATGGAGTTTGATTGTTATAAATTTAACATAAAAGTCTACAAAAGTCTCCCAAAGTTATTAAAATTTAAAATTCCATAAAAGTCATTAACATTTTGAATACCCCATAACTTTTATAAACTCTTCAAAAGTCTTAATTAAATACCTCATAACTTTTATAGACTTTTTAAAAATCATTAAAAGTCTATATTGAATACCACATAACTTTTATAGAGTCTTTAAAAGTTTATATTGAATACATCCAAACTTTTAAATTCTATAAAAGTCATTAAAAGTTTAGATTGAATACACGCCCCTTAGACAAAGTGCTAAGATTCTATGATCCTAATTTTGAAGAAATGAACATATTCTTTAGGAGATGGAATTGCCATGATAATTGTGATGCAAAATGTTTTGCAGGTTTTGGCAGGCTTGCTGAACATTGCAGAGAAGGCTGATTGGAGGAATTGTGCACTTGGCAAGGAAGAGGAAATGAAGATGGCAGAAAATTTCAAAAAACAGTTTGAAGAATTTGATCCTACTAAATGATTTCTGCAACAGGCTAGAATGAGAGTCTTGTATTCTGGTCTTTCATGAGTTGTGACCAAGCATCCATTGTATGTGCTTAGTCAGCTGGTGAAGGATGCTACTTATTCAGGTATTGTTTACCTGTCACGTAATCTAGATCACCTAGTTATATCTGTATCTGATAGTAATTTGTCAATGCAGCGATATTGGCAACGTTACTTTATTGATCCTCCAGATAGAAGAAAACCCAATTTTGGACTACAAGTTTCCTTGCCCTAGATGTTCCAGTCTCTGCTGCCTGTTGCCACAAATTGCCTTGCAACTGTCCTATCACCTATTGCAACTAGTTGAATTAAGGAGAGATGGCCTTTTCTGCCCTGATCAAATGCCTAGTCACTTTTTGATCTCTTATTTGTGTTACATTATAAGTTAAATATGTAGACCAATTGATGATGGTTGGAATCTTTCTTTTCGTTTTTTCTCTAAGATTTTGTAATTAGAATATAGCTGTCTCTCCATGCACCTACACTGGTACTTTTAGTCATCTGGCAACGACCTAGACTAGCCTCACTTCCAAATGACCCAATTTACCACTGCTTGAGTTTTCTCTATTAATTTTTCCTTTGTTGGAGTTTCAGCATCAAATTTCACTGCACTGCCACATGTATCACATTCATTTTTTTTTTTCTTTAAAAAGAAGGTACATGAATGGTGTCACCCTCTCATTATTCTGCAACATTTATTGTGTCGTAGTAGTGTATATTTAAATCAGCGTTGTTCAATTGGTTGCAATGAATTTTTTATAGTTGAATGCCCGTTCAGTCGTGGTCACCCATTTGATTGCCCAGAAATAAATTGCACCTCTTTATGGCTGCGGTCCCTGTTAATTGTTAAATGACCAAAAGGATCATCTGTGTTGGGGGCCCATCAACACCAGAGTCTGGCTTCCCGAGGTAGGAATTGCGTGTGCTTTTAACACTTGATTGAAGTTGCCTTCACTGTTAAGTTAGGAAAAAACGATGGCGATGTTAGCTAACATGGTGGGGAATAAATCATCCAGAAGCTCTTTTCAGCCTTAACAAAAGACAAACAAAGCTTCAAAGCCAAAGGTATTGAACATATAAAAAACCTGCAACCAGATTGAGCTCGGATCACTCTCATGAAGGGATGATTGCTTTGCATGTCAGCACATGGTTTCTGGAATAGTGGTCCTGAACTTGGATTGGTAAATTGTATGAAGTTGAAGACATAGACACAAAATGTGTTATTAAAGCAAGCGCTTCCCTTATAAGTTAAAGCCATCCAAATCCGAAATATATTGAGAAGCAGCGGATTACCTGAAATATATCCTTTACGGGGGGACTAAGTAGCAAGCAGCAAATTGTCACAAGATTCACTTGCAAGGTCGACCTTTCTGTCTAGCATATTGTACAAATTGTGTTGGACTGGAAAACAGTGTTGAATATGGGGGGGTTTATGACACATAAATTCGGAAAAAAAAAGTGTTGCCATTCTTTGCTTTGATTCCTTTTGGTCCACCACTGGACATCTATCTGTGTTAGGAATTTTTGGACTTGCAGTGGCTTCTCTACATCCGCAAAGGAATTTCAGTTGTTTTTCAATAGCATGACTCGTGAGAAAACAGATCATAGAGTCTCGGACAATCTTCGCTGTAATGTTTGATAGACATTTTTAAAAAAAGGTCATTCAATGTTGACAAAGAAAATAAATTCTGAAAGTGTTGATTCTATTTATGTGTCCCGACAAATTTATCTACGCTTTTAACGTTTGTGTCTAATTGGCCATATAAAAGTATCAAAGGAAGGTGTTTTTTTTTTTTAAAAAAAAAAAATAATAATAATAATAAACAAAAAGGTTTTTTTTTTTTTTAATTGCAAGTCATCGGTAAATATTTTTAAAATAAAGAACGCAAAATTTTTAGGGGCACATACTTGATGAAGATGTTATAAAAAAGCAAATTTGAAATGAGATCTTAAAAAGATACTTAAAAGATAAAAATAACAAAAAATCATATTATTGTTTTATAAGAATATATACCTACATTTTTTTTAAAAAAAAAAAAAACTATGTTTAGAATGTAATAAAACAATCCTCTTCTAATAAATAACTTCAATTTTGTGTCAAATCTGTATCTTAAAATCACATTATCATTGTTTGGTTAACTAAAAAATATATATTGTTCATACACGTGATACTTTCTAATGTTTTTGCCAAATCGAATACCGAATTCCCCATAGGAACCTAATTCTACAAATAAACTTGGTATGAAAATTTGATTACTTTCCCTTTTTACTTCTACAAGTAATTAATTTTGCTTTAATATTGAATCAACGGAACCAGCATATGGAATGGAAAGCATAGCCTATTTTTTAACCTTTTCTTTTGAAAAAAACCACAGTAACTCACAGACATTTTTGCAATGATGTGAAAAAGAATATGCCAATCCAGACAATGTTTGTCACCTTTTGGGCTTTTCTAATTTTTATATAACATGTGAGCAAGCAACTTTATAGCTCGATTATTTGGATTTAACTTGTTTAGTGATCACATGCTCGATAGTTGTTAACAAACGATTCTTCGATCCTTCGCCATTAGCATTATCATCTCAATCAACCACCGCAGAGCTGGCTGGCTTGGTGGGACCATAAGCAACCCATCCATCTGTCAACTATTAAAAGTATTAATATGTGTCCAAATAATACTGGTTAAGACCTGAAAAATTGGAAAAAAAACTCACAATCAATGAATGAATTTTTTGATTTTATTTATCCTCATCTCTTACCTTCTCTTTTAATCTTTTATTTTTTGTTTGTCATTTTAACGTGAGCCTTATGAGTATACGTTAGCACTACCCTTAAATATTAAGAAAGAGAAATAATATAAATCCTAATTTATGTCCCAACTTTTGTCCTAGCTCATATATGCTAATTCAAGAGTAGGTGCACATTAATAATCATTTATTTTATTTGAAAAATGTGTCAATTTATGAGATGATATATCATGAATTGAGATACAAAATGGGGATGTTTTCAATTATTATTAAATATTCCCTTTTACCCCCTGGTTTGACATGTTTTATCTTTTTGGGATTTTATTAATTTTGCCCTTTCTTTATCACGCTTTAAACTAATGGTTTTCGACTTCACAAAATTTTTAAAATTCATTAAATATTTGTTCAAAATTTCCTTACAAAGCAGGTGGTTGATTAAATAAAATAAATGACGCCAATTTATAATTAGATCATACTTCAAAAAATTTTAACAAATAAGAAGAAGAATTTTTAAAATTTAACTTAATGAAATCTTATATTCCCATGTCAAAGAGAATCAATTATAAGTCCGATGCATGATGCATATCTCACTTTAAATTCACTACGTGGTTAAATTAGAATGAAATATACACCATACATTATGACCCATTCAGATTTTTTTTTCCTTTTTTGTGATATGTCCAAATTTTTTATATGATGGAAGAGGAAGAAGAAAAGAAATAAAACCATGGTTACCATGCATAACTAGCCAAGTTTCGATATAAGTGAATTTTTAACATATTATTTAAAGTCAAGTGTTTTAGCTAATTAAATGAAAAGTAAATAAAACCTAATTTTTATGGCATTAATAGTGCATGTGGGTGCTTCAATAACCTGCCGATAATGTTAGGTACAATTCAGCAGTTGGATGATACTTCAGTTTCACTGCAAGCATTGACCATTCTACTTCCATACTGTTCTGATGTTAACAGTGAAATTGTAAGCATATAAATATAATGAGGTATAAATTTTCTTTTTAGAAAAAGACCCATACATAAATCAATAATTAGAAGTAATTTTAATTTTCACCTGCACGTCAAATATCCTAATAGTTCCTATATCATAAAACAGAAAAATCACAACTTGCTGAATGCTACTTGTCACAATTTCTCTTCTCTCCAATAAACTATTAAACCAACTTTACTTTTCAACCTTTAAGTAATTAATGGAAAAGAAATATTTCTCTATTTTAATCAAGTACATACAAAATTTGTCAAATACATTATGATTGAAGACTTTTGAAAGTAATTAAATATTTTGTATTTTAAGGGATATTTTTGTGTATAACTTCAAAGATTCTTCTGTTCATGCATTTGGCTGGTAATGCGGACGAGATCAAGGAAATTTGTCCTTATGAAATTGACAAAACTTTTACCTAAAAGAGGTAAATTTACCACCCAAAATTTTCCACTACTTTGGGTGGTAGTGTTAAGACACACGTCACACGGCATTACTTCTGCATTTGTCTCTTTATAACATATTATATAAAAATAATAATAATAATAATTAAATAAAAAAATAAATTTTAAAGCATATTCACTAATAACCTTTTTTTACATCTCAAATACCATATTTAAGTTACATCATTCATATATATATATAAAGTAAGTATTTATACCCATAAAAAGTGGATAATTTCTTTTGAATTCACGTGTAGATAAATTCTTAATAAGTCTCTTCAATTGATGAGTAATTTTTTCATTTAATATGAGTCACTCTTTCTTACTTTATTGGAAGTAGAAAGTAAAAGAATAACCATTCGAATTATACCATAAAGTGCTGATCAAATGGTCTTTATCAAGTGGTCTCACTAACTATAAATGTCCTTGTAATGTCAAGAAAAAAATAATCAGTTTTTGTCTTGGAAAAGCTAGTTTGTCAAGTAGATTATCATTGTAAAGAAAGAAAAAGCCATACAAAAAAACAATAAGGTGATGTGTCAAATTGCAATGTAGGTGTCCTAAAAAAAAAAAAATTGCAATGTAGGCACATGCCCACAACTCACTGACTCACACAGAGTCACTATCTCTAATTGGCCACCAGGATCTCTAAGAATCAGCCAGGAAAAAAAAAATAGTTGTAGTGAAGCATGCAGCATTAGACTAATCCCAACAAAATTCAACACCAAGTAAAAGAGTGGCTTCAATTTCCCATTAAAATAAAATAAATACCCACTTTTAAATCTAACCTCCCTCATTAAAATAATATAACCCAAGAATCCCTCTCTCCCCATACAACACAGACACCACTCACGAGTCCACAGCTCTTTCTTTGGTCTTTTACAGTTTTTTCTTCACTGTTATATATATTTTTTAATTTAGTTGAGTTGGTTTCAGTTGTTTGTTGTTTCAATTAACTCATGTCTGTGAACCCGGTTTCAGTTTCATGTTGCATGGAAGTCTTTAAGGTTGATGAGAGGTTGAGTTGGGACAATACCACCAAACTTAATGTTTCTGGGTTTGTCCATGAGTTGCCTTGTTGTCATTGCTTTTCTCTCACTGTTTGTGGGTCTTTGTTAATGTGACATCTAATCTTGTTCTTGCTTCAAGCTATCAATCACTTTCTTAATTAATTCATTTTTTAAAGTTGTTGTTTTTATAGCTTGTTTAATTTGTTCAATCATCATTGGAGAGGTTGGTTTTGAGGTTTGGTGTTTACGGGATGGGGATGATTGTGTCTGTGATTCTCCAGCTGCTGAACCTCTGTGTCATTGGCTTTGCTTTCACTGTTCTGGGATCTACAGGTAATTTTTTCTTCTTTGTTTTTTAGAATTCAGTTCACGAATTTGGAATGATATATGATCTTATTGATTAAAAATGATTAGATTCTTTGTGGGGTGGATCATTTTTGTGTTTGATCAATAATTGGGTGATCTTGGTTGATGTCTTGATGATGATTCAGCTTTATTTATAAGACCAACAATGTGGAGAAGCTGAATATGAATATGGTGATCAGATTTTAGTAGTATCACTTGATCCACAAACTACAGGGGAAGACTGTTAGATTTGAAATGAAATGAGCTGGTTTGGACTTTGGAATCTTCGTAATCTGAACATAATATTGCCCAATAACATTTTTCAGCTGAAATTTTGTGGCTTTTGTTTTACAAGCAGAGGTTTAAGCTTGTAAGGTTGTGGAAAAAGATTGTAGTTAATGCTGTGCTAATATATTTTTGTTATTCCCATTCAGTGTCTGAAAGATGCTGTTTCAGATGCTGTTTAGCATAAACTATGTTGCTTGAAGATCAGCTTAGGGTTCATCTGAAGATTGCTATTTGTTGGAAATGTCACTTATAGTTGTTCCATGGCTGCTTATAGTATTTCAAGGAGTGGACAATGGTTTTTTTATGACTCCAGAGACCCAAAACCAAATAGTGAGAAGAAAAATCTAGCAGTCTCTGAGAACTCCTTTTTAGAGAACATTAATCATGGAAATTTAATCATATAGACTATGCTACTGTGTCTTTGTTCTGCAATTTTGTAGAAGTACAACTTAGCGCCGTGAAACCAGTGTTGCTAAGATATTGGAAGTGTATATTATAGAGTTGACTGACTTGATAAGGGAGCTAGATATGCTAGAGTACTAAGTTTTCTTTCTAATGGGCTCTACTTATTTTCTGATTATGACTAGATAACTTACGATGGTTAATAATTATCGAGATGTAATTTGCTTTTATGGATTTTAAAATAACAATGTCTAGTTTTATTCAGGGCATGATATTCCTCCATCTCCAGCAAATTTTTCCGGGATTTCTCCTGTAGAAGGAACACCTGGGCTCATTCATCATGTAAAGTCGTTGAGTAGCCATGCACCGAGTGCAGCATCTGAGCCAAATGGTAACTTTCATTAACATGGCACTAAATACTATTCATTGGTCTTCAGATTGTTTGATGAAGCTTCTGGTTTGATCCAGGGTCAAATTTACACCCCCCACAAGAAATACAGCCTATGCCAGCCGCCCCAATGCCCCAAATAATTGAAGGGCTTGTGCCATCCCTGTCACCAAGTACTCCCATAGAAGTGCCACCACATGATACTGCTCCTCCACCCTTAATATTTCATGAGCACATACCAACCTCGTCCCCAATTCCTCCATTATTATCACCTCCATCTAGTTTAGCTCCTCCACCTTCAGCATTACCAAGAACATTGCCCCATGAAACTCCACCACCATTTTCTTTACCAAAAAGTCCAGTAACATCACCACCACCCAATACAACTCCTCCACCATCTTGGTCACCAAGAACTCCTGTAATATCACCATCACCCAATACTTCTCCTCCTCCATCTTTGTTACCAATAACTCCAGTAATATCATCACCACCTAATATAACTTCTCCACCATCTTCGACACAAACAATTCCAGTAGTATCAGCTCCACCCAATAGAGCACCTCCCCCATCTTTGATGCTTACAACTCCTGAAGTATCACCACCTTCTTATTCAGCTCTTGCACCATCTTCAACGCCAAAAATAACTATAGTGTCACCACCATCTTATTCAGCTCCTCCACCATCTTCAACTCAAACAAAACCTATAGTATCACCACCTTCTGATTTGGCTCCTCCACCATCTTCGACACCAACAGCTCCAGTAATATCATCACCATCTAATTCAGCTCCTCCGCCCGTTATCATTGGAGGCCTAGTACCATCCACACTGCCAAGTGATCCTCCAAGTAAAAGTACTGTCTCGGTGCCAGGTGCTCCAGGTAAGGATTAATTAGGGTTTTGTTGCGCCAAGTAACTTTGATACTGACTTTTTGTTAAGTAAAGCTTTTCTTCTAATCTCTGTTTCAGTTGCAACTCCTTCGAGGAATTCACCGCAAATATTACCATCTACCCACCCAAGTTTACCTTTACCAGCAGCTTTGCCACCAATTTCTAGTGAGAGAAATGGATCGAATAATAAGGCTCCTATCATAGGGCCAGTTGCTCCAGGTATGCAGCAGCATTTTGCTTTGTTATCATGAGACCTACACAGATCTTCTTTAATCTGCCTCCTGTTTTCCTTTCGAAAATGTTTTTAGTTGCATCTTCGCCAAGGAAATCGAAAGAGTCACCTGTAGTTCACCCAATCATTCCAGGGTTAGCACCATCTGCATTATCAGGTCCGGGTACTTGTTATCCATGTGTTCTTCATTAGAGTTCTCCCAATAGGACCATTTGAAATTGAACTCAGTGTTCCTCCCTTAATTTGATAATGCAGTACCAGTTTCATCACCAACCAGCAAACTGCCTCCAAATTCAAGGGCCTCCCACCGCATTAAGCCTGGAGAGTCTCCATCTGTGTTGCCAGGTGTGACTCACTGAATAATTTAATTATCATTTTCAAAGTTTAAGTTTCATTGTGTGACGGAAAGGATTTAGCATCTTCACTTTCTTGGTTGATCTTAGAACCTTCACATTCAAATTAATGAGACTTACTTAATTGGAAATGAAAAACTTTAAAATGTAACTTTCTGATTGCTAGCTCTTCAAGTTGATTTCATCGATTTATTATTATCCTTCATGTGGCTAATATAAGTTTGCAGTCACTACTCAATTGAGTATTTCAGTTGGTTTTTGATGGTGATTTCTCATATTTTTATGAGCTCTTAACACGGATGATGTTATATTTGGTTGCTCACCTTTTGAGATTGCAGATCTTAAAGTCCCTCCTGCATCAACCCCAACCTCAAACTCTGACAAGAATAAGGATTGGATTCCAGTTGCTGAACCTCCACATGAAATGCCCAAGGCATTACCACCCGTGAGTCATTCCCCAAGTAAAGGTAGAATTTACATAAGTTATATCTCTAATATGAAGTATAATCATCAAGATGGTGAGGTTTTTCTTGATATACTTAAGCAGTTCTTTTTCTGTTGTAGCTCCTTCCACACAGCAATCCATGGGGCACTCAGATGCTCATGTTCTACCTCCTTCATCTCCTAGTTCTCCTCCAAATAAAGGGTACCATTCTCATGCACCTTCACCTTCAACCTCATTCCCCAACCATCATCATGCAAGTGACAAAGTTGTTGCTCCAGCATCATCATATGTCATTTCTCCTACTGCTTCGACACAGCAAGGTTTAGTATATTTTGAATGTCCCGACCTGGTATCTGATCATGTATTTATTGCATTCGTAATGGATGTCTGATTTTTCTTTTCACTATTTCACATAGGTCCGGTAGTCCATCCAGAAAGAGGACACCATGCTCCTTCACCCCTTCATCCAGGTACCAGAATGGTGCTTTTCTGATTCATTCAGACTGAAGCCTGTGCAATGAATTAATTCAAATTTTAACTCTGTTCCTGCCTTGTTTGTCTTCATTTTTCCCTCATCTCATTTTCATTTTCCTTCATCAGTAAGTCATGTGTCACCTGCTCCTTCACCGGCTCCAGTTGTAGCATCTAGCCAAACTGAAAGTAAGAAATATTTATTGTCATTATCTTGCTTATTTTATCAAGGGTGTATGATTGAGTATTATTCATGAAAATTGTCATTTATCTACTTTCAATCTTACCTTGTGATATGTTTGCATTTCCAAGTGCCCATTTTATCCCCTAAAATTTCTCCTTCTGGTCCTTCTACAAAGAGTCCAAAAATGCCGGTCCTGCCACCCATTCGAGCCTTACCACCTCCACCTCCTAATGGTAAGTAACTCTAGGATTTCTTTAGTTTTAGCCATGCTAGTGTTTCTGTTCTATTTTGTCTGTTATTATTCTTATTTTACTGAACATAACATATTGGTTCATTGTATCTGTAGATTGTTTGACAACTGTTTGCACAGAACCATATACAAATACTCCTCCTGGTGCGCCATGCGGCTGTGTCTTGCCCTTGCAAGTTGGACTGCGCCTCAGTGTTGCACTCTATACTTTCTTTCCTTTGGTTTCAGAGCTAGCTGCGGAAATTGCTGCGGGAGTTTTTATGAAACAAAGTCAAGTACGAATTATGGGAGCTAACGCTGCTAGTCAACAACCAGAGAAAACAGTTGTCCTTATTGACCTGGTGCCTCTAGGAGAAAAGTTTGATAATACCACAGCCTTTTTGACATACCAGAGATTTTGGCATAAACAAGTTGTTATACAATCCTCTTTCTTTGGTGATTATGAAGTATTATATGTGCGGTATCCTGGTACCTGATATTCACTTTCTTGGTTTCCTTCTCTGAAGATAATTTAAATATTATCTATGTGTTTATATATTGTTACTGCTTTGATAGGTTTACCACCATCTCCACCTTCAGCAACTTCAGGCATTGATATAATAGATGATGGGCCATATTCTGGTAATGGAAACAATGCAAGGACAGTGAAGCCTGAAGGGGTTGATGTGCCAAAGAGGCGACAAAATTACAGGCTGAATCATGGTACAGTTGCTATTATTGTGCTGTCAGCCTTTGTAGCTGTGGTTTTATGTTCTGCTGTTGCTTGGGTTTTGTTGTTCAAATATAGAGGTCATGTTTATCAATCAGAACCAGCTCCAGGGCCTTTGCAACAATCCCATGCAAAACCATCAGGTAACGCTAGTTTCTATAGAGCCAGGTGCAATTTATAATGACAATTTGGTATTTGTAAGAATTTTATATAGTGTTGATTGCTCAAGATGACTCTTAAGTACAGTATATTTGGAGATATTTTCGATAATTTACTCCATGCATTTTGACCTTAATTTGATTAATATGACTAAGACCTTGAAGAAGTTGTCAATCTATTATACAGATGTATGGATTAAAATGAGATTTTACTGAGTGTAGAAGTTGTCTTCTGCATTTATCTTATGTTTTTATTTGCATTAGTACATAATTCTTTTAGTCTTGTCATATCATCAAATTTTAACTGTGGTGATATAGAGTGCATTGTATCCATCCAGAATTTGAGTCGTGTTCTTTTTCTCACCTTCTTCAGATGACAGAAGAATATATACATTTTGCAGGTGCTGCCGGGTCAATGACTGCTAGCGGTCTTGAGTCCGCTTCATTATCATTTGGGTCTAGCATTGCAACTTATACAGGATCTGCCAAGACCTTTACTACTAGTGACATAGAGAGAGCCACTGGTAATTTTGATGATTCAAGAATACTTGGGGAAGGTGGCTTTGGTCGTGTCTATAGTGGTGTTCTTGAAGATGGAACCCTAGTGGCGGTCAAAGTTCTAAAAAGAGATGATCAGCAAGGAGGCCGAGAATTCTTGGCTGAAGTTGAGATGCTTAGCCGCCTGCATCACAGAAATTTGGTCAAGTTGATTGGTATATGTATTGAGGAACATGCTCGCTGCTTGGTTTACGAACTCATTCCAAATGGCAGTGTTGAATCTCATTTACATGGTAATTACTTCAAAATTAATATATTTTCTTATTTCAATTTTGAGTGTTTGTTAATTGGTTTTGTATACATCTGTCTTCTTTGTTGCCAGGAATCGACAAGGAATCTTCTCCTCTGGGTTGGGATGCCCGGCTAAAAATAGCTCTTGGTGCTGCTCGTGGTCTAGCTTATCTGCACGAGGACTCGAGCCCCCGTGTCATACACAGGGACTTCAAGTCCAGTAACATCTTATTGGAACATGATTTTACTCCAAAGGTATCTGACTTTGGTTTGGCACGCACTGCCATGGATGAGGAAAATACACACATATCAACACGTGTCATGGGAACATTTGGGTATGAAATCATCTCTGTGGCAGTAGCAATATTCAATTTAATCTTATCACCTCTGGCTGTGCTTCTCAACTTGTATGCCTTTATTTCATTATACCTGTGCATGAATTAATTAGTCAGTAGGAGCAATAATTCTTTATAACAGACGAAAGGTAGTTGCTTGCCACCCTTAGAAGCTGTAATCTGTGGGGTGCATATTAGCTTTTTTAGCTGTGTGGAAATTGCCATGTGATGAGTTCAGCTTATGAGTTTATATTGCCTAGAATTTCTTGTGAGTGACTTGTGGCTTTTGGAGGATACAAAGATATAAAATGAGAAATTTTCATCCCCTGCCAAGTCGTACAAATAGAACATAAAGAAGTAATGTTTGTAAAGTGTGGCATCACTCCCTGATTTCTGTAATTGCGCAGCCTTCTCTTAGCACCTAATGAATAGTTGGCCATCTTCAACTGCCATTTAGATAAAGCATCATTCACAAGCAATGTGCATGTTGTTTCGTACATGACTACATATCCATTGAAAGAGTTTATAGGTTGATGCTATGAACATTTAAACAATAAGATTTAGAGATTCATGTCAGCATCTAAATGCTTGGAGTCCAATGATATTTCCAGGAATCCAATGATAGGTTTTCAATATTCAGTCCAAGTTGTAGAGCAGCCTGTTTAATGACTTACTAATCTTCAGGCTTCCATATTATCTTATCAGGAAGACCGAAATTAAGGAAACAATAATTGCCATCTGGAGTTGGGGTTGGGAAAATATTATTATATTTTTGTTTGAAGGACTGTTAATTAATCATCTCTTGGCTAATATTTAAGTTCTTCTGGAGGGTTTTGTTAATTTTTATATGATGTGGAATTTAATTTCTTAATGAATGTTTCATCTAGGTATGTTGCTCCTGAGTATGCTATGACCGGCCATCTTCTCGTGAAGAGTGATGTTTATAGCTATGGTGTAGTTCTTCTTGAACTCCTAACAGGAAGAAAACCAGTAGACATGACACAGCTACCCGGTCAAGAAAATTTAGTAGCATGGGCCCGTCCCCTCCTCACAAGTAGAGAAGGGTTGGAAACAATTATAGATCCGTCTTTAGGAGATGATGTTCCTTTTGATAGTGTGGCCAAAGTAGCAGCTATTGCATCAATGTGTGTACAACCTGAGGTATCACACCGTCCCTTTATGGGTGAGGTTGTGCAGGCCTTAAAATTAGTATGTAATGAGTGCGATGAGGCAAAGGAAGTGGGTTCAAGAAGGTCGAGCCAAGATGATATGTCCATTGATTTTGACACAAGAATCAGTACCAGCTCAGGGCAATTGCCAGACCCCTTGCCAAGCCCGCACTCAGTTCCTAACTATGATTTGGGGCTTGATACTGAGAGAGGACTGCCAGCGTCAGATTTCTTCAGTTCCTCAGCAAGATATGGGAAGGATGAATCCGGGTCATTTAGAAGACACTCGAGTTCAGGTCCCTTGAGAACAGGCAAGGGCATGCAGTTCTGGCAAAACATAAGGAGATTGTCAACTGGTAGTGTCAGTGAACACGGTGGTGCGTTGAGGTTATGGCCAGGCTCACATTGAATCCATACAGATACCTTTTTTCGTAAATCAACTTCCTTACCTTTTTTTGTAAATCTGACTTCCTTCTCCAATTTTTGAATTTCACATTCATTAGAACGACCAGTCGTTACGTTCTCTCATACTGTGGAACTGGGAAATGAGCAAGTCAAAGGGGGGCTGCAGATATGCCAGCATAACTTCTGGATGCAAAGTTTATTAGCCTTGAATGTAAATTTCGTACGAGTAGCTAGCCTCAAACAGGGCTCTCATCATCTATGCTCAATGCAATTGGAATCAATAAATTGATGATAGAATCTGGGTCAGTGCAACTAGAATGATCTTTCTTCGTTGATCTACCTTGTAAAGAGAAAGAAAGAAGGTAGAAAGAATTTTTTTTTAAAAAAAAGGAAGAAAAAAAAAGAAGAAAAGTTTTTTGTAATTGAAATGTACAGAATATAGTGTATCATGAAATGCATCAGTGCCCTAATCATAGAGCTGTAAATTTTCAAGTAATCATGCTGATTCTTCATCTACAGAATAATCATAGATGGATTGTAACATAAACATATAGTCTTATTGGGTAAATATGCATTTTAGTTTTTTGATATCTCCATACTACTACATGTTGCCTGGTTCCTTGTTACTAAAATAGGTTTCACATTCACTTCAAGAAAAGAAGGCTTCGCTTGAAAGTATAAATCAAATCTTAGTGCGTTCAGGCTTTTTGTTTTGTTTTTTTGGATATTATTATGATTTGTTTATCAAATTATAAAAGTAGTGTTTTCTAAAAAGAATTGTCAAGTGTTTTTTAAATGGAAGAAAAGATTGCTAAAGGTCGAAAAAAAATACCTGACATGAAATATTTTACAATGTCATTCGATTTAGGAAAAAAAAAAAAGTCATTTATTTTAACCCCTTAAAAAATTTCACCTGCAACATAATATGAAATATTTCACTTTACAATATGAAAAAAAAATTAAAAACGAATAATTTCTTTAGGTTGAAAGGGGATTATCAATTATGTTATAAAATGAATGATACCAACAAATAAAAGTAAGAATAGTTGACAGAGAGATTGGAAATGATAAAGAGCAAGTTGCTCATGCACTAATTTTTCATTCATTTTGCACAAAGGGAATACATTTATTTATACTTGTTGGCTAAAAAGTGAGTCAGCTAAAAAGTGATCAAAATGAGTAACGATATATAAACCATTATAAGTTGCTAACTTTACAACCATTGCGAAATGTCTTCAAATTTAATTAATAAGATTTTTGTAAATAAATTAAGCAACGGTGGAATTCATCCACATTACAACAAATTATATTTTTTAATTAGAATATTTTTAACGTTTTCAACAATTTTAAAACATCAATTTTGTTTTTCCATAAAAAAATAAAATAAAAGTAAATAACACATGTGATGAACGGCCATTAAGCGAGAGACCACGAACTTTCATGTGTTGTCGAATCACTGAATAAAAATAACATAATAAGCTCCTAAGCCCCCCATATCTCACTCTCAGTCGTGCTTGGTCGAGTCGTCGTCGAAGCGGAGATCCATTTTCATTACCCAAACAACTTGTGCAATGGTAAGCCTCTCAATCCAACTCTTTTACCTGAAAAACGTTTAACTCTTGTTCGAATTCTGATCACGTTTTTTTTTTTTTTTAAGGCTCCGAGTCCGAAACCGATTTCAAGTCCAGTACCGGAGGCGCTGTACCCGACCCTATCCGTGGTCATGCTTGCGATCGGTCTCGTCATCACTGCTTCCTTCTTCATGTGAGTTCGATCTGATATCCTTTTATATTTCTTCTCTTTCTTATTCTGCTCGATTGTTTTACTTCTATTTATTTGTTTCTGTGCGTTTTTATTTTTTTTTGTTAAATAATAATGTAAAATATTTCAATTGAAATTGAAAGTGGGTCATATTAAGGTTTTTGTAGATCTAGAAATGTAATGTAAAATATCATTTAAAGTGCGCAATTAATTGAATTTGAGCTTGAATGATGAATTTATCCAAGAAATATATTGTTGCAGAAATTGATTAGCTTATGATTGTGTTGTTGTTTTGTATGTGGTTAAGCTTAATTTAAGATTGCTAGCATGTCTACTTTTGGTTGGTTTTCACTCGTGTATTTGAATCAAAATTTCGCATTGCTAGGTTTGTAGACTTCTAAGGAAATGTATTTGGTACTAGATAATTGAATGGTTTGAATCAGCTAAGAGGGTTGCTTTTAATGAGATCATAACTAGTCACAATTTTATTTGTCAATATTAAAATTTATTGATTGATAGATTGTTTAATTTTATATGTTTATTGGCCAAAACATTAGCTTTTCTAAGATTTGGTGGAACATAGAAATACATCCTTTGAGCTGTCATTTAAATTTTTCCATTACTATGGACTCTTGAGGGATTTCATTTTTCAGATCAGGGAGTTGTTGTGCTGCATTACTTTTTGAACCAGTTGATATGTCTTTTTATCTTTGATGTTAGATGTCACATAACTAAAGCCGTGTAGTTTCATATATGATCTTTGATTTTGTATTGTATTTGTTTTCTGCCTTTTAGCCCTTAGGGTTTTGTGGTTGAATTTTTTATTAGGCACATTATTTGCATACATGAATAATTCTACCGGTATAAGTCAATTTCCTTGTGTGATATTTATGTTAAATGTTAATGCTGAATATCTCTTTTCAGTCAACTTGTTGACCATTTTGATTTTGTTAATATGTTTCTTTTTCTCGTTTATATAATTTGCCGTGTGATTGGGTTGATTTATGTTGGGTCTGAGTTTTTCCCCAGAACAGATTGCTGGAATCTTCACCCTTTCCCCCCACGCCTCTTCTGACTAGTTAAGCTTCTATTGGTGATTTATATGACTGTTCTAGTAATTGTGCTATCTTTTAACTATTGTTTTTCATACGGTTGCACTGATGAAAATGTGCAGTAGGTATTACTGCTGCACACTTTTGTTGATACTTATCTTTTTGTTTCTTTCTAAAGATTTACCTTTGGTACTTTAACTTCAGTCATACTTTTTCTTGTGAGCCATTGTGATCCTGAACCATCCTGTTGAGAGTAAACTTTTGGTTGGGTGGAGCCGTGGAGGCACTTGTAGAAAGTGAAACCTGGGAGAAGCAAAAGTTCATTTAGCTTAGCAAGTTGGCTGAAGTTTGGAGCAGTTTGAATTAGTGGCTTTTTAGGTTTTCTATATACAAATATGCCGGAAATTATCCACCCTGACAAAGGGGGTCATTTGGGCTCCTCCCTCAATGTCTTTTCTTCTTTTGGCATTTAAATCTTGTTGGTTCTGTGTGGTCATATAAATATGACCACACTGACAAAGGGGGTCATTTGTCATATAAATATGGGCTGAAGTTTGTAGCAGTTTGAATTAGTGGCTTTTTAGGTTTTCTTTCTACAAATATGCTGGATATGATCCCCCCTGACAAAGGGGGTCATTTGGGCTCGTCCCTCAATGTCTTTTCTTGTTTTGGCATATAAATCTTGTTGGTTCTGTGTGGTCATATAAATATGACCACACTGACAAAGGGGGTCATTTGTCATATAAATATGGGCTGAAGTTTGGAGCAGTTTGAATTAGTGGCTTTTTAGGTTTTCTTTCTACAAATATGCTGGATATGATGCCCCCTGACAAAGGGGGTCATTTGGGCTCGTCCCTCAATGTCTTTTCTTGTTTTGGCATATAAATCTTGTTGGTTCTGTGTGGTCATAGGGACTGGGGGTTCAAGGATGAAAATTTTAATGAAACCTAGTTGACTGATGTAAGACTGGATACAACAATGTTATGTTCACACCCATGGCATATCTGGTGCTTCTTTTTCTTGTTTTCTTTTGTTTTTCTACTGTAGATTTGGTGATGTACTCGTATACATGTATTGCTTGCTTAATTATTTAGCATCAATCTTGTCTTATCCTGGACAATGTTTAGGATTTAGTTTGTCTATCTTCTACTTATATGTACGTCTTTTATATGTACTTTTGGTGAATGATAGAGGTATATATCTTTTGTAGCTATGAAGCAACCTCTACTAGACAAAACCGCTCTCTTGCCAAGGAGCTTATAACAGGAGCAGTAGCATCTGTCTTCTTGGTATGGCTTGTTGACTTGGTTTGTTCACTGTTTGCCATCACATTGTTGTATTTCATTGCTAACTGTTAATCTTGATTTTCTGGTGCAGGGTTTCGGGTCCTTGTTCTTGCTACTGGCTTCTGGCGTTTACGTTTAATTTCTGAACATTGAGCCAGTTGAAATTTTGCTTAAGCAGGATAATTGATCGATATATTATGAAGGATGATATGTTTGACATGTTTAGTTAAATACATTGCTGTGGCTTTATTATGAGGACGATTTCCTGTGGACTTGAAGAAATGCTTTGGTGCTGGCTGAAGAATTACTTTGCATATTTCTATATAAAAGAAATGAACATTTTAACTTATGCGGAATTTCATTGTTGAAATAAGCTGCTTTATTTATTGATACTAGCTAATCCTACCAGACACTATAACTATATTGTTTGAGAAAAATTTGGGTACAGTGCATTTAATTCACTGAAATTATGCAATGTGAAATGAAGATTATACTTATTCATATCAAATGACATAATGTTTTTGCATTTAGTCAATAGGAACTTTATTAGTTTTACTTGTGTAATACCATGGTGGAATTTGAATTCTCACAATTAATGTGGAATTTGCTTTGTTACAAGTAATTGTTGCGTTATTGTTCACTCTTTCGACGCCAAAAACTGTTGCATTATTGTTCATTCCCTCTACATGAAAAATAGCCAATTGAAATTTTGTGTTCCCATCCCTCGTTTCTCAATTTATCCTTTATACTGACAATGTTTTTAGAAATTTAATAAGCTATGCATGCACCTAAATATTCAAGGATATATGTAAATGTGTTTTGGATGTAGATATCTGTGATTTATAACTTTGAAAAGGAGGAAAAGAAAAACCATATTGTTTCCGAAAACATTAACAATTATGCATTACTTCCTCAAAAAATAGTTATGATTTTTCCATAGATAGATTGAAAAATGAATTGAATTTTTTATTAAATTTCTAGATCTGTCACACTGTAACTCAACGAGACCAACATCCAATATCCGTGGTTCGAGCAGTGGTCTAATGGTAAGACCATTCCTACTCTACCTTCTGAGGTAATGGGTTCTACACCCACCTTATATAATTTTGTGGACTTTCTCTCTATCTATTGTGAGTTGTTCATTCATTTGATGTGGGTTGTTCCCTCCCACTTCTTGAAAGCTGCGCCTCTAGTCGTGCCATCAAGGTTATATGCTAGTTGGTCTCAACTATCATATACTTATAATATAAATATGGGGCAAGATCGGGGGACACAAGTTTTGACACAAATTTTGACACGATTTTATTGATCATTGGATGAAGATGATTTTAATTGTTTAGATTTACTCACACCACTACATACAACTTCATTTTACACTCTACATAAATATTTTCTCCCTCCTCTCTCTTCATTATTACATTAGCTATTTTCTCTCTCTTCATTATTACACCATTTCTCTCATCTCTCTTCATTATTACACTATCTCTCATCTCTCCCGTTAATATTAAAATCTCAATATTTAAATTATTTTTTTCTCACCCAATTATCTCTCTCATTAATATTAAAATCTTAATATTTAAATTATTTTTTTCTCATCCAATCCAATTATATTTAAAAACTCATCAAGAAAATTAAAAAAAAAAAAACAACAATTGTTTTTTTTTTAACTTGATAAATTTATTATTTAAATGATGATTTATTTTTTAAAATAGTTTAAACCAAGCAATTTTTAGTAAGAAAATTTTTACTATCACTAAAAAAAAAATCGTATTTCAAAAACAATTTCTAATCAAAATAAGTAAAATAGATTTTATTTTTCAAAAATACAAAACACTTAACCAAAAAGTTTTTCTTACTAAAGAATGTTTGGTTTAAACTATTTTAAAAAATAAATTATCATTTAAATAATAAATTTATCAAGTTAAAAAAAAAAACAATTGTAGCTTTTTAGTTTTTTAATTTTCTTGATGGGTTTTTAAATATAATTGGATTGGATGAGAAAAAAATAATTTAAATATTGATATTTTAATATTAATGGGAGAGAGAAGAGATAGTGTAATAATGAAGAGAGAAGTGAGAGAAATCATTTATGTAGAGTGTAAAATGAAGTTGTACGTAGTGGTGTGAATAAATCTAAACCATTAAAATCTTTTTCATCTAATGGTCAACAAATCGTGTCAAAATTTATGTCAAAACTTGTGTCCCCCGATCCTACCCCTATAAATATATATATAATCCAATATCTAATTATAGTAGAACTACTATTAATCTAACCTATAATAATTTCCATAATAGCATAATCCTTCTCAATTCTTCAAACGATTAGTACCTAAGTCAAAAATATTTCATTTTTTCTTATTCACTCTTTTGTGTAAAAGACAAAAATTAAAAATTTCTTCTTATGCCAAAGCGAATAAAGTGTTTTAGCACCTAGCCGTCACACACTTGCCTAAAACATGCATATTATACAGGGTACAATAGGCATCAATTATAACTATTAGGATCATATGATGAATATTATGGAGTGACTCGGAACATAGACACTTATTTAAGAAAAAAACTGTCTTTACCCCCTGAAGAGATTTAACCGCAGTTAGTTCATATATATAAGAGGATCAAATTGTAAATGCTTATATTAGCGTGGGTACTCTAATCTGTGCACTTTCTCGTGGAGCATAGATAGAGTGTGCCATTCCATGCAGGCACAGCAATTTGTAGCTATCACAATGCTTACTTATTTTGACAACTATACCACACTCACCTATCTCACATCGCGTCCGCATGTTAACATTTAAAAAAAAAAAAAAAAAAATCCAAAAGAGTGGGGAAATAAAAATAAATAATAATAAAAAAAAAAAGAAGACAGGGCATTTGAGAAATAAAAAGGATAAAAGAAAAAGAAAGAAAGAAAGTCAATTTAAAGAAAAACCTAGAGTGGCCATCACTCTCACAAGTCACAGGGCGCGGTACTGGTGGTAGGTCCCCGGTCCCGGTGGTTGTGATTTTTGGTAATTGATTGAAACCCCTCCCTCCCTTGCTTTAAAGCTGAGCAGTGACTACAAGCTCTCAAATGGATCCACAAGCACCGAAGAAGCGGGGGCGCAAACCCAAACCCAAAGAAGACAAAAAAGACGAACCCCAACCCCAGCAACCCAAAATGAAAGACTCCAAGCGAAGTCACCACCACTCCGTCGACGACAAGTACACTCAGTGGAAGTCTCTCGTTCCCGTTCTCTACGACTGGCTCGCCAACCACAACCTCGTTTGGCCTTCTCTCTCATGCAGGTCCCTCTTTCTTTTCCTTTCTAGGGTTTAGGGTTTTTGTTGACCTTTTGTTTTTTGATACATTGCCAAGACTCCCGCTTTTCTTGTCGTCTTGTGGTTCGACGTTGAGAGTCTTGATCAACTGAAAAACTATAATAATAATAATTACAAATAGAAGTGATTTATGGCTGCTGGAGGATTGATATGATGATTTATGGTTCTTTTCTGGAGTGTTAATGGGTTGATTGTGGTTTTTGACAGATGGGGTCCGCAGCTAGAGCAAGCTACTTACAAAAATCGCCAACGCCTTTACCTCTCTGAACAGGTAACTTGTTGTTTGTAGCTTGTATTTTCGTCTCTCCTTATTAAGTGTTGAGTTTTTAACAGCTTTTCGGAATTTTGTTATGGTCAGTTATAATTGTACGTTGTAATTGTATTACACGTGCCTTACACTTGCAGAGTATGTTACGCATAGTAACTCTGTTTCTCGTAGTGTGTGTGTTGATATTGGTATTTTAAATGCATTGTGGATTGGTTTATAAATAGTTGTTTTGTTGATTGATTTTCCATTTTGTTACCAGACTGACGGGAGTGTTCCAAATACGCTGGTCATTGCAAATTGTGAGGTTGTCAAACCTAGGGTCGCAGCTGCTGAGCACATATCTCAGGTGATGTTTTTTTTTGGTTTTTTTTTTTTCTCTTTCTGTCCTGTGTTTTGTTATTCTTTTTCCGTGCTTCAACCTGCTTGCGGTTTGTGTTTGATTTGATTGGTTTATCATTCAGTTTAATGAAGAGGCACGATCTCCTTTTGTCAAGAAGTACAAGACTATTATACATCCTGGAGAGGTATGATTGTTTTGACAACTACCTCATTCAGCCGTTACTGAAATGCATTTAAACATAGAATCTTCCTATATAGGCAGTTATCCTTTTGTCGTTTTGCTTTAATTATCTGGATGATGGGTCTAGCCATTGATTATTGTTTGGTCCAACCAATAAAATTAATGTTCTTTAAATTGTTACTGAATATCATTTTGTTGCAGGTCAACAGAATCAGGGAACTTCCACAGAATTCTAAGATAGTGGCCACTCACACTGATAGTCCTGATGTAAGAGGCTATTTTTCGTGTATTTATTCAGGCTAGAATGAGGCTTTTCAAGTCTTGTCAATTTGATTTAGAGGATTGGTTTCATTGGATGGCGGAGTTTAATATTATTAAATTGGAACTTGTCATTCAGGTTCTTATTTGGGATGTTGAAGCTCAACCTAACCGTCATGCGGTTCTTGGAGCTAATAATTCTCGTCCAGATTTGGTATATTTAACTTTCAAGTTGTCTATTTTATTTTTCCACTGTTACAATTTTTTTTTTATTATATTTTCGGCCATGCTACCATACCTATATGGCATTGTTTTAGTTGTACGAGTAATTACTAGTCATCGGATTTCAATTCAAGGATTCACAAAAATCAAAGCTTTAAAAATTTGAAAAATTGGAAACTAAAAAAGGGTGAACCCTCTTCTAATTGTTCATATTTGTGTTTAATTTATAATTTCTAGAGAATTCAGTACGCATCACGTCACTGGATTTTCAAGCTTTATGCATTGCAGATCTTGTGATCCTTGAGATCAAGAACCCTTAAGCTGGAATACCTGCAGTATGCATATATAAAAACTGAAATGGTGATGAATGACTTCTTATCATACTAAACCACAAACCCATGTTGTAGTGCAGTTAATCTGTACAACTTTTAGCATTGTTTTCAGGGATTTTCATGTATCTATAGCTAAAAATCTGTGACTCTTTTTTCTGTTTTCTTCTTTTATAATACCATATCAAGCTAACATTAGTGCTCTTTTTTTTTCCTTTTTTTTAGATTTTGACTGGACATCAAGATAATGCAGAATTTGCTCTGGCAATGTGCCCAACAGAACCCTATGTTCTCTCTGGAGGTGAGGAAATTTTGATCATTTCTTTTGGCTAATACATTGTACCTAACCATGTGTAGTAGCATATGGAAAGCATATTTCTTAACCCCTATTGTGTTCTTGTTTTTGGTGACATTTTTATTCTTTTTGGTTATGGCATAAAATGAGTTTTGGAGAGTCATATCCCTTGAAATATGGTGTGCAGTTCTCTAGTGTATTTGTATTTTGTTATGGCTCATCAGTAACCAACTTTCATCTTCATGAGAGTTTTTTTCTGAATAATATGGTTAGTTTTGCAGGTAAGGACAAGTCAGTGGTTTTATGGAGTATCCAGGACCATATTGCATCATCAACAACAGATCCGGCAATGGCTAAATCTGCTGCGTCTGGTGGATCTATCATTAAGCAAAACTCCGAAGGTAATGATAAAACTGCTGATGGCCCTACTGTTGGTCCACGAGGTATCTACTATGGGCATGAAGATACAGTTGAAGATGTGACGTTCTGTCCATCCAGGTAACTTGCTTCTCTGTAGCGGAATTCATAAGATGATTCTCTTTCAGTATATCTCTTTAAGGATACAACTACATCTATCTAAATTTTCCTGTACAATAGATGTGAAATTTTGGATGCAAGTCACTTTTGCTGTTTATGATATTTAATTATTATGATTTAATATTCTGTATTAGCCGTATTTCTAAGAAATTCTAGGAAACTTTTATTTTTTTTTGTATAATCTGCAATTGATTTGTTGTTCGTTGTAATATTAACACAGACTAATTACTTGAGATATTTGAAGTGGTCTTCTGTTTCGGACAAACTTCTGTTTCTGCCGAAGTGCTCAGGAGTTTTGTAGACAAACTAATTACCTGAGATTTTGAAGTTGTCTTCTATTTCTGACAATTTTGTGTCTCTGCTGAAGTGCTCAGGAGTTTTGTAGTGTAGGCGATGATTCTTGCCTCATATTGTGGGATGCTCGAGTTGGGTCTAGCCCAGTTGTTAAGGTTATACCCCTTTATTTCTTTTCTTAATCTTCTTTGGTATTGCTTGTTTTTATGTTCCCTCTTGCTCTTAATTTTGGAATCTGTATTAATTTCTCTAATTCTGATGTGGATCTGTGTTGGTTTCTCTTTTCTTGTTTCTCATTTGTAGGTTGAGAAAGCACATAATGCAGATCTTCACTGTGTTGATTGGAATCCCCATGATGATAATTATATCCTGACCGGGTATAGTTTAATGTTGCAAATCTCAGCTTAAAATTGTTTGCCAGTGCTCATATATTTTGATGTGGAGATGATGAATCTCCTTAAATGCTTCTTATTGGTATAATGCTTCAGGTCAGCTGATAATTCTGTCCGCATGTTCGATCGACGGAATCTCACTTCTAATGGAGTTGGGTCACCTATCCATAAATTTGAGGGTCACACAGCTGCTGTTCTTTGTGTGCAGGTATCAATTAATATTTCTTTCATGGTTGAATTTTCATTATTTATACCTTATGAATTTTATATGTTGCCGTGAGGGCTAACAATGTGCTTTTTACTGGATTTACTTTTTTATTTTCCAGTGGTCTCCTGATAGGTCGTCCGTATTTGGAAGTTCTGCAGAGGATGGTCTTTTGAACATTTGGGATTATGATAAGGTGCTAATGGGCAACCTATCCTTAACTGAGCTTGATTGGCTATGCTTATCTCTTTGCATCTAGGTTTACTGAGAGATCTTTCCTTACGCTTCCTGACCCATGCCCCAGATGTTAGGTCTTAAATCTTAAACAATGTTATAATTTTTTTTTTTTTAAAAAAAAAAGCCTTAAACTAATGTACTGTTTAATTTTCTATAGTTTGCCCAACATTCTGGTAAAACTATGATGATTTGCTATTTTTGGGTCAATCTGACATCACACTAACTTCGGAGAGTGGGGTAGAGTGAGGTGTATGCCAAAATAACCAAAAAAAATATTGAATTTATTTATTTTTTTAAAAAAATGTTATGATAGGTAGTTAAAGGTGTATTCATATTTGGTATATATGTGCATGTGCATATATAATTTGAGCATGAAAAAAGCTAGAATATAGACCTTAGTTTTGGTGTACAGACTGCATAGGAATTTACTGTATTGTTCTTCAAAGGTTTAGCACAGCATTTTGAATCAATTGCATGAATAATTTTTTTGCCTTAGGATTTTTAAGGTGTATTTTGGCAAATAAACAAGTTGAAAGAATTTGTGAACACATTCTTTTACATTCAGTTGCTTATATGATATAAACTTTATTTAATTTGCCAGTTTGTATTGCTTCCTTTACAAGTCTTCTACTGTTTTGTTGCCATTTCTTTCTCGAGTCCAGTGTTACTTCTTATTCGTCATGTTCAACTTCAAATAATTTAAGTCCTTTTACCAACTTGTGTGTATAAACATTTTATACTCAACAATTGAGTTTTTGGAACTGATAATGGCACCAAACAACACCAAATGGGGTGTGACTTTTGAGATTGGCACATGATAAATAATTTCAGTTTTTATAGCACCAAAGTAAATAAGCTGACCAAATTGCCCTTCATTAATGGGAATGAAGCTATCAGTTGTTTCTCTCTTTCTCATCTTTATAGTATTTTCTCTCACTCTCACCCTTTTGTCTTTTCTCTTTTGCTCACTATTTCTCCTCAGTCCTCACCCTATCTTGATTCTCACGTTCTTTCTCTACTAAATGCCATTTTTTCTTGGGAAAAAACTTCTTTGATGTTGGAATTTATGGTTTAGTTTATTGTTTGTAGTTAACTCCATGGATAACTCCTTGAATGGATAACTCTTTGAAGTTGTATTTTGATTAATTTTGGATTTGGGTTGTTAGGATTGTTTTAAGTTTTGTGCATTAAAAACTGAAACATATGTTAAAAAGAAATTGAAATCTTGATCTTTAAAGATTTGTACAAATGATCTCTTCTATTGTCAATCATTAGTATCTAATGAACAAAAGGATATGTTCTTGCAATAATTTTTATTTCCCTGGTTCTTGATCGTTATATTGCACCCGCATCTGTTGTATGCTCTTTCATATTTACCATACCCTTGCCTTACTCCTTTCAAAAGCTAATTCTACAGGTGACTTCTATTGGCATGAATACTTATGTTTTCTGCAATTATATGTGTACTGCAGGTTGGTAAAAAAGTGGAACAGGGAGCTAGATCCCCAAGTGCTCCTGCAGGCTTATTTTTCCAGCACGCTGGGCACAGGTTTGTAACCGCATATTCCAACCAATTTCTGTGTATTAGCTATTGGATTTTGGTTACATACTGAACAGTATCTTTATTGAACCAGGCGGTTGTCAATTTGGATTTCACTGTGTTCTAATAGTAATTTTCTTGTAATTCCACCAACTTCAGCTTAAGTAATACTACCTGGTTTGTTACTGATTTTATGATCTCAGCTGGCTCCCTATAGTCTTCCTGGCTCTCAGTTACCATATCGATGCATTGATAAACTGTCAAACCAGGAAAAAGCTTATCTTATTCTGTACCACTAATGTACCTTATTTGTATGGCTTTTTGAGTTCTAACATTATAACTTCTTTTTTTTTTTAATAGGAGATGCTTGAAGACGTTGTAAAGTGGAAATGCATTCTGTTGAAGTTTTTGTTCATTAAATTATCTCTCATTACTGTTCCTTTTTCGTATAGGGACAAAGTTGTTGACTTTCACTGGAACGCGTCTGATCCATGGACTGTTGTTAGTGTCTCTGATGATTGTGACACTACCGGTGGAGGCGGCACACTACAGGTATTGTTTTCTTTCCCATGTATTGTACCAGTCTTTAAATCAAACCCAACTGAGGAAAGCCCCATTTCTGTTCAAGAACAACTCAATTTTGATTGATACAAAATTCATGCAATGGTCTGTGCAGATATGGCGTATGAGTGATCTGATCTATCGGCCAGAGGATGAGGTTTTAGCTGAACTTGACAAGTTCAAGTCCCATGTGGTTTCGTGTGCATCAAAGCCTTGATCCATATATGAAATGGACACCATTGTGATGCTTGAAAATAAAGATTTGTAATGGCTTATCATGTTGATCGAGTTGTTGAGTTGTTAAGATTGATAGAAATTAGTAGGGATATTTCCATAGGTGTAGTGTTGAGGAGTTCAGGTTTTCAGAATTGAAGCTGGACGATTAAAGATTTCATTTCTTTTGTTGGATTTTATGAATTCTCCTTTGTACACTAGAAATTCCTTGCTAAATTATCATTTATGTTTAGAAAGCTTTACAAAATGAAATCTTAAGGACTTCCAATAACTTGATTGAGTAAAAGATTATGATTGGAGTGGACATAATCAAAATTGTGTCAAAAAAATTAATTCGCTCTGTGTCCCATGTTTTTATATGTGCAATACATAATTTATGCTAAAATGGGTTGATGAGAGTGTTGTAGTATTGGAAGGTTATTGCATTATGCATTTGTTGTGATAACGTGAAATTTTCTCAAATTAGATTGTTTTAGGGAACATCTTAAGATTGTTCATTTAGGGAATATCTTATGATTATTTGAACAATAAAGTAATTAACATATATTTTTTTTCTTTTTAATGGGAAAGAGTTGATTAACTTTAGAAAAAGTTGTCCAAACATTTATCAAATTTAGATAAAATTATTCGAACATTAAATTTTAGGATTAGGATAAGGATGAGACTGTTTATTTTAATTTTTTAATATTACAAAAATATTTAATTATTTATATTAAGAGGTGGTATGTGTGATAATTTAAAAATATTCAATTTTAAATTTCATGTTTATTATCTCAAACTTTGAAATTTACTTGTAAATAATATGTATTAAATTTTAAAGTTTATATTTTGATAATATGATATGTGAATATGATACGTTATGTTAATAAGGAGATGCTATGTCCCGTAGCAATTCAACCTCTACATTCTACATCATCACAAAAGACTCTACCTGTGGCCCTCAGCCATCGTGAGAGACGAAGATTAGCTTGGAAACGATGTGTGTGTCTCTTGGGTGAAAACAAGGAACGGTGCGTTTTGTGTGTAAATTGTAGAACCAAGCACGTGACTGTGACTCCAATTCAAGCAAAACCTGGTTGCGAAAATTAAAGGGCAACCAGCTAAGCATCCATTTTTAATTTCACGTGAGTATCACGTGTCGTCCACACAAAACGCTGCTGTTGTTTGTAATCTCGCGGTTCAAAGGCGGGCTAAAACTTTGTTTCTTTTTTTTGTATGCTGGTTCATTCGTTGCACTCATGGCAGACAATTGAAGAGGCAGACCCATTGCGTCTCTACACTCTATACAAAGGGCATCTAAGATCAAAATACAAAGAAAAAAAAAATCCCAAATAAATTCTTGGAAAATTAAAGTAATAAGAGATGGATAATATCAAATGTAAATTATTAATATTTTCACGAGTGCATTTAAATAATGGTTTCACTTTCAGTTTCAGACCCCCACCAACCACAAACTATGGTGAAGACAATAAATTTCAATTCATTAAATCATCATCCGATAATCAAAATTGCCAGGCATTAGACCCAGCTTTCTCATACTTGCAATCATGACTCTGGAGCGGCTTAAGTGCAGCAATCACCAATCTGCATTTATTTTTCGTTCTACGGTGTCAGACTGCCATTGATCCTCTACTCTGGGTCGCTCTTTTCAGATTAATGACACTCCACCTATCCTTTTTTGCCCTCCTACAGGATTACCATGCAATTATACAGTAGTTGAAGCAGTAAAACGGATTAATGAAAAAATAAAAAATATTAAAAAAATGATACTAATTGTTTTTATCCGTCTGATAACATTCAATTTGAGACGGTTTGATAAAAGATTTTTTCCCACTCTCAACTCTCACACCGAATTTGTCACTTATCCAGCCGATTTTCAACACGCATCTATCCTCCTTCGTCTACCTTCTATCTCTACCTGACACTTCTACTCTATTCTAGTTCTACCCAACAAAACAAATTCGATTTTATGGATGAAACTGTCGGGTCAAATGACGTCATCGGGTCGGGTAACTCATCAGAATTCACTGTTAATTTGTCGGAAGGGTTGGTGGTCAAATGGACGAAATCATTGCTCAAAGTGTTATGTTTGTTGGAGGTGGATTTGTCAAGCGACCAATGATGAGAGTAGATATTTTTAGGTAGAATGTGAAACATCAAGAGGATTTGTAGGGATTTGAGATTTCCGGGTTCGAGCAAGAACAGTTTGAAATCAGGGTCGAGGTCGTGCTCCAAGGCTTCTTTTAGTATAGATCTACTAGAGCATTGTACCACTCTTTCAGCTTTGGATGAATGTTTCTAAGGGTTTCCAGGTACTTTAGAGCTGCCATCTTGAATTTTCACTTTTCTTTTTCTAAAGCCTCTCCTCTTTTCTCTTGCTCTCTCTTTATACGTTTTTTGTCGAACCGAAAGAAAAGATGAAGCCATGGTTCATACCTCTATTTCTTAGATAGAGGAGGCCGACCTCATTCTGATGGAGCGTTCACCATTTCTCTTTCCGTTGGAGAAGACAACCCTTAAATATAGTTTTTTTTTTTTTTTTATAAATATATAGTTTTTTTTCATAAATTATATATAATTTTAATATTAAATTATTAAAATTATTATTTCATAATTTAAAATATATTGCAATGACCATTTTACCCCAATCCTCTAGTTAACCGTTACATTTAACCAAGGTTGACTAACATAATCAGGGTCTGCTATAATTAAAAAGATTTGTTGAATATTAAGTCTTATTGAAAACCTTAGGGTAAGTTATTACAATTAACCCTATTAAACTAAAACACCAAACATAGAGGGTTGTATGACTTAAATGATAGTTAAGATGACATAAATTACGACCTAACTTTCTACATGAATTGACTTTGAACAATTGAAATGACCAATGGATGGGTCATATACATCGAGTGTAATCAATCAGGCTGCCCACTCCCCGGCTCTTAAATTCAAATTCCTACTTTATAAACAATTATATATATAAGAATATGACACATATATGCTTCTATTAATTTATAAATGTTGTATTTAATCCAATGCACTGCATGTCCTATTTAACTATTGTTTGGGCATGAAATGGTTCACCATTGTTAAGGTGACCCGGTGTTGATCATCGAGCACCATCTTAGATCTTAGGTACCTCTGGTGCACCATCTTGGATCTTAAGTTAGATTCAAATCCTATCGCTCTCAGCTTCATTTATCTCTATAGCTTTTGCTATTGTTTCTATGCTTCTCAAAGTGTTCTCAAATGAGACTTTATATCATCTTTTATACCGGGGTAAACTTTTCTTTCCACTTGGGTCTATGCATGCATGTAGACATGCTTGACACTTGGCTTAATTTTCGTCCTTTGCTCGACACTTGATAGTTGCATGTTAAACATTTGTCTCAACTTTATTAATCAATGTTGGTAGCCCATTAGACTATCCTTATGATCAAGAGACAACTCTTGTGATAGGGGAATATCACCTATGAGCAGAGATACCTCCACTCAATTCCAAACATGTATACTCATTTTAATAGGTTCACGTGTATCTCCCCTATCAGGCCTAAGTATCGGTGATACAACTATATATTTTTGAAAAAACATAAACTAATTTCGTACTGACAAAAATTTGGCAACTTGTTTCTTCATCTCCAATCAAGTTCAGTTAGATTTAAGTTATAATTGGTTTTATTAAATAAATAAAACAATTGTATTGACCACCCTTGTACTTCAAAAATTTTGTTTGTATGAATCCAAATAATCACCAACGTGTTTCCAATTTTAAAGTTCATTTCAAGATTTATTTATTTTAATCAACGTGCAACGTTACATACATGTAGTGCCACCGAATGAGAATCCTTAAAATTTTCAATCACAGTGACAAGGATAGAATTGTAAATAAAGGGGGTCAAAATATGCATATTATTTGGTCCACTCCATTCTCACTGACACCACCCCACCTACTTCATCTACACAAAATTCCCGCCTAATTCACTCGGGTCAATCAAGACCAAGAGTCACAATACATGAATACAACACTACCACCACGTCACCCCCTCCCATCCGCTTCGTCCACGTGGCAGCTCCCCTGCCTTGGCACAGAAGCAAGGTCATCGAACGGTTAGAAGTTATCTGATGACAGAATTAAGTGGGACCATTAAGACACTTGGACACCAAAGTCAAGATCCTTCCTTTTCCTTTACGTTGTTTTTACCAGTGCCGCTGCTTCTCCACATCACCACTATCTATATAAACCCGCCCCCAACTAAATTCTACTCTCATTCATGCTCATTTCCACACACACAAAACGACTCCCCTCACCTGTCGTTTTCTCTCTCTCTCTCTCTCTCTCTTCTACCTATATAAAACAATATATACAAGCTGTTTCTCGAAATGGAGGAAGAGAGCAAGAGGCAGCGTCAAGAAAACGACGTTGACTCGTTTTCACTTGCGAAAAGGCGGAGACCTTGTGGTGGTGACGGAGACGATGTAATGGCTTGGTTGGCGATGGTGGACGACGACGACGGCGACGCGGAGGATTACGAGCTGATGAGCCTTCTAGAGTCGACGGACGGCGACGCGGTGGGTGAGGTGACGAGAGTGAAGTTCATCGACAACCCGTACTCGTCGACGCTGGTTTTCCAGTCGTCGTCGTCGTACGTGACCATCAACGGCAACGAGGAGAGCTGCGGGTCGTCGTTCTCGGGGTCGGAGTCGTCGGTGATGGCGAGCGTGGACAGGGGAGGGATGGTGGCGGGAGTGGGAGGGTGGTTGAAGGAGCGGGAGAGAGGCGCGTGGGGCCCAAACGAGGTGGAAGCGAGTGGGTGGATTGTGGATGATGAGGAGGTTGAGGAGGAGGAGGGCGGTGGTAGTGGTACTACAGGTGGGTTTTTGAAAGGAGGAGTGATGGTGGGTTGGGATGGGTCTGATTTGGACGATTATGTGCTGGCGCGTTTTCTGGGTGAGCACACTGCCTTTTGAAAATCAAAACAAGAATTAATGTCCACATTTTTTCCTTTTTTTTTTTTTTATTTTTGAGCGTTTTAGGGTTTATGCTGGGTGGGGGTCGTGTTCGTGTGGATGTGGATGCGGGGGTCTCAGAACTGTTAATACAAAGATACAAACAGTAAATGGTGGAAAAGGTACTGTTTTTGTTTCCTTTTTGGGAAAATGCGTTTGCATGTGGAAATGGGCAATTTTATTTGTTTTTGTTTTTGTAAATAGTTTTTATTGCCCTTTATTGTTTTCCATGCCGTATTGAACAAGTAGACGACAGATAAAAAAATCAGTGAGCAAGCACAGGCAGGCTGCAGCAGATACCTCTTTTCCTTTGCTTTTGCAGCTTTTTGTTTTGTTTCGTTTCGTTTTCATTCTTATTCAAATCTCTCAAATTTCACTTTCGAAGCTTTTAGTTCCGCAATTTATTTATTAAATTGATGTCACGGTAATTATTTTGTTCTACCCAGATTTTTCATTTTATAAAGCATTTAAAACTATTAAATTCAAAATTTCACCCATTTGTTTGCACATTACAGAAAAGGATAAAAACAGAAGGATTAAATATAGTACTTTATTCTTAATTATTACTGTTTTTAATCTTTTAATCGCTCTCCCTCCTATTAGAGGACGTAGAGTGTAGATTTTAACAAAATGTGATGTTCCGGATTGTTGTTTTATAAGAGTCTGTACCTAAAAAGTCCAACAATTGTAATTCCTATTTATAATACCAAAAAGAAAAAGAAGGGAAAAACATATGAAATTAATACAGTGATGTAGTTAATCTTAATTCCACAGATGAATTTCAATATATTTAATGTCTTAAAAGAATGAATCTAAGAGGATTTTTATAATAAATATTAATAAGGTCAGAGATTGCACATCCCATTGTCGAGTGTTGACTTGCTTTGCTGCTTTTGGCCCCTACCAAATTTGTGGTTGCGAGTTCAACATCACTTGGAATCCTTTATTTGTGGGAGATTGGGAGCTGATCTCTTCGTGACTTCATAGTTATTGTTATAAAATGTTTTTGCATGAACTTTATTCATACTAGGATTAGGGAATTGCAAACTGATTTTAATAAAAGAAAAGGATAAATATAAAGTTAATCTATTTTATTGAATAATGAATAAATTGAAAATAATTACCATAATTACGTAATCAATAACATAAGGACTATTTTTTTTCAACAATTTCAGTAAATTTGGGGTTTGAAGAGAGGTAGACCATTCCGACTGTAATTTTTAGACTGTAACAACAAATGGGTATATCATTGGGATTTGGACCAACATTGTCTTGTCCATACAAACTAGTTTATGAGAAATATATGTTATAAACTGTTCTAGATTGTTGAAATATTGAATGATCCAATAGTGTGTAAGATATGTGTATCATTTGCAAGGTTTTGTATATTTATGTTCTGGCATCTAAGAATCGGTTAAACCGATCTTGCAGGTTGAAAATATTCAATGATCCATTACTGGGAAAGATTATTTCGTGTATCAGTTGCAGGGTTTCATGTATTTATGTATGGCTTATTAGAATTTGTTAGACCGATCTTGCAGTGAAATTAAGAACATTGGAGATTAATCCACCTCTCAACCAAAATTTGTAGGAACATTTATTTATATTTCTTCTAATATACGAGGTCAGGTGGGATATAAAGTGTTAAAGGAAAAAAAAATATTTTGACTTCCAATAAGAGAAAATTACAATTGATTGTAAGTTGCTTCGAGATCAAGTCTACACAAACTCAACCCCGATTTTCAGAATTTTGAATAAGAAAGCAAGATCATTGTCTCGCACTGTATTAAAATTAGAATTACATTTTATATTTTTGAGTTCAACAATGGAAAGCTTGGGCCAACATAAATGGCATATATTATATATAAACCTTAAGTTTTAAATATTATAGTTAGACAATTTCTTATTAATTTAAGTTTTTGTGTCTGATGCTAACTAATAACTTAAAGATTCATGATTCAAACTCTCTTTTTCTATTTATTTTAAATTTTTATTACATATATTATATAATAGAAAGCTTTTAGCATGTGTATCCGTTAAGTCTTAAATACTATAGTTAGGATTTTTTTCTGTCCGTTTAAACTTTTAAATATGATGATAACTAACAGTCTGTAACCTATCTATAAAAATCAAAGCACCATCACAGAGTAATTATTATTTTTAACTGCTATGCATCTCTTTTCTTTCTTTCTATTAGTGTTAACAAGAAAAAAATATCAATTTTAAAAAGTACTCGAATAAGAAGAATAACCATGAACTTCTGATTTGATGAAGGACCGAGTCATCTAGACTCGAGCAGAGCTCGTCATCCGGAATCCACCAAAGCTAGTCATAAATCTAGTGTAAGAAATATGTCAAAAATGATTCTTGTTCCAGTGGAAACTTACCTACAAAGATTACTTAATAATGACAAACTTGCTTACTAAGAAAGCACCCCCAACCTATATACCGTAACGTTTTCAAATTACATGACAAATTTTCATTAAAGTAAAAATAATAAGGGCTGACAGCATTGCTGAGCTATAACATGGCCCAGCTGGGATCAGGAAATTTGTTAATACACCTGCAAAAAACTTGCCTACATCATTACAGTAATACTAGACAGACGTCTCACTCGATGAAGGTGACAGGACGCTTGGTCTAGTAAATTCATGACGCCTGGTAGCAGCAAGGTAGAAACATCGATCCAGCGGGATCCAAATTCATACAAATTAGGTGGCAGATCACAATTGGACAAAATATATGCCAAACGAACGGGGCATTTCCCTTGCTAATAAGAACAAGACACGCGTCTCCTTCCATGAAGGTTTTCTATAAATGGTGCATTCTATATCATTTTCATCGAATTCGCTCGTAGTATGACTATTTTACTTGATAGGGTTTCTCTAAACCTCTCCTTTCATTTTCTCCTAAAATCCTTCAAGGTCTACCTTCTCCTTGGACCGGTTCTAACTTGAGCGATCCGACGGTGATCGCCAGCCCACTGCTAGCATCACCCTAACCACTTTTCCTCTTGCAGGAAATGTACTAATGAGAAGAAGCTCGAAATTGGCCACTTGAGGGGTCCTAATTTTCATCCATATTTACATGCATCTAGGGGACTGTTTTACTAAGTCCTGTCAGGATTCAAGAAGCAAATGATGACTATCACATATATTCCCGCTCCTGATAAATTTTTTATTTCATTTACAAGATCTAATTTATTAATCCAACGTTTTTTTTAAACCTCAATGACCTTTTGATCTTTACAGATATTTGATAATAATTGTCATTGATATTAATGGTTTAGTGTAAGAGTGTGAGGGTTGATTGCTAATAAATTAAAAAGTTAACTCTGCTTGTTTTAGATGATAGATGATTTGTATTTAAGTCAAAATTTTCTCATGAAAAATTAGCTCTCAATATTTTAGAAGGTATTATTGAGAGGATATCCTTTGCATGCTACTATTTTCTGATACTTGAAGTGACTTACCACCAATTATAAAAGTGGTACTGAGCTTATATACCCCATTAATTCTTGATCTTAACTTGTCTCGGCCTCTCGGATGAGTCAACTTCGCTTACCTTATGGTGCAAACTCGTTTCAACCATGCCCTTCTCGTCATTTAACCTTTAGCAATCTTATATCATGTGTCATCGTTTTTCATGGATTTTGAGGATTTTAGTTGACATACGTTTACATGGTTGACCTTGGGCTTTTGCTCTTGACATTTCCACAATGAAGGTTGTATAGTGCCCAAGGTGGCCATGTCGGGTAAAGAGTGCAAGAAGTTGCCGTCTGCGGATGGCGGAGACCAACCCCCTTCATGGAATCCACGAAGATTCCCTTTGTCACACACCATTGAGATTCAATTAACTTCTGAAACTTTTAGACTCTTTCATTCCTTTTGTCACGGTCTTTTAAGGTTCACCTCACTTTTTGATCTTTTAGACTCGATCTTCATTTAACACCATTGAAAACTAATTTAGCATCATTGTACGCCAAATATAGCATTTGGATCAAAATCCTATTGTACTCTTAGTTTGTTACATTATGGAGAAAAACTTCAATGCGTTTAGAGTATACATCTTTATCATCTATGATCATGACACGTGGTATAAATGTTTCAGGTAAATATATGAGTTTTTAATATAATTAATAATCTATATTCACATGTCATGATCCTAGACGATAAATTACTATACGTTAGCTTTTCTCCTCCTTGAAAATATTATTTTGGTGTTGTCTATTTTTCCTTTGTCATGGTGCTTGATGATTAAGCTCCCTTTCCACATGTACTTCATCCATCAGCTTGTTTTTATTATGTAATTTTTATCCAAACAAGTAGAAATTTCGTTTTTGAAGGTGAGAAATTTTTTTTATTTTACTTCTTCATCTTAATGTTATTAATATACCTTTATAAAACTTATTTTCAGAAGTAAAATATTATAAAAAGACATCTTTTATAACTATTTATTTTACAATTTTTGTAATCAATGGCAATGATAGGTTATTTAGTGGTCAAACCAAAATCAATATAACGGAAACTTAATGGTGTCAAAATTTAGGGGAGGTTTTTGAATATGCATATTCCCTCTGGCTATTGAACAATATGTGAAAGTTGAGGCGAGGTTAGTACTTCAAGGGAAAAAGAACAAAGAGTAATAGGTGGAGCATTTTTACTCTTGATTAGGGCTTAGTAAGAGACAGCCAGATTGGTGTTGAAAGTTGAAACTTGGTTAGGTCCTGTAATCATTTCTGGATGCACTTGATGGGCCAAGTAAACCAGGCGTGCCGTTCGCTATGTGTACAACGTTTTAAAGAGTCAGTGCCATTTTCCACTCTGGTACTACCAATTTATGGTCCATTGCTTGGTAGATTGAAAGCTTTGATATGAAATCCATCTCAGTACCATCATTTTTTAAAAAATCAATATTACTTCATAATTCATAATTTTGATATATCAATTCTTTTTTTCTTTTTTTTTTTGAAGTTGATAGCCAATGGTTAGTGGTTCATGGGACTTATCAAAATCAATTATATTAGGTTGGCTACCATATCTGCTCATACAATTTATAGACAATCACTCTCACGATTAAATTGTAAAACTATCCAAAAACTTCAAAAATATGTTTGGTAAAATTTAAACTTCGTCACTAATATAAATGAGAATGTGTACTACCATATATGATATAGTATAAGTATCTTGACAACTCAGTTTCAAACTCAAAGCAAGTAAGAAATGTTTTTGGAAATTTAGAAATTTTGATTTGAGATTCAAACCAAGCTCTAGTTTATTATAATTAAATTGTCAAATTTAACGTTGTACCTGTGAGAATTTTTGTTTTAAAACTTTTTACATGACGTGTGTGATTTTGAATACGAGCCCGGAGTGGCAAAATTAATTATGGTAAGGTCCAGCATATGTAGGGTGCACCTCATACATCCCAGTCCAGAACATAAATCCCTTCCCAGTTCCCGCGTTTTTACATCCTCCCAAAATCCCCCACTCATTGAAAACCTAACCGATACTCACCATTTTAGAGTCAAACACACACATTTGATGTGTGTGTATAATTATATAATCACGAAGAAATAATTTTTTTTTTTTTTTAAAAAAAAATGATGAAATCAAAGGCATTCAAGGGAGCGAAAGTGTTCATGTCGCGGAACTTGGTGGCACCGGAGATCTTTGACACGCTTCTTGACGCACTCAAGCTCAACGGAGCCGAAGTCTTCACCTGCTGCGACCCTTCTCGTACTGGCCCTGACGATTTCCACGTCATATCCTCTTCCGATCATGTAACACATGCCGCTCTTTCCATTTTATTTTCCTTTTCCATATTAAAATTGTTAATTTTAGTTTTATTTTGGAATTTTGCAGGAGAAATTCGAGGATCTTAGAGCCAAGGGATGCAATCTTTTAGGTTTCATTTTTTTTTTCTTAATTATTTTAATTATTTGTTTTTACGAGAAAAGAAGAGGTTGCTAAATTTCACGAGCCTATGCGGTTTTTGTGCAGGTCCGCAGTGTGTACTGTCTTGTGCGAAAGAAAATAGGCCGCTGCCTAAACAAGGATTCACTTGCTGTCTCGCGATGGACGGCGTCAAAGTTCTTGCCTCTGGTTTTGAGATGGATGAGAAGGTATTGCTTTTCTGCTATGTGTAATTGCAATGATTTTATTATTTGGACTGCTACTGTCTACTGTAAAACCCGCTTGTTGTCTGCGACTAGTGTTTAGCTTCATTGTCATTAGATGCGTTGCTTCTGTTAAGATTAATGGATTTTCTGTCAGAAATAGGTTTAATGGTGCCTCATAATTGACAGATGTAAGAAATTTTCTGACATGTAATGAGTGCAAAATCGCTCTGCTTGGAGTAATTCACAAATGAGTTATACTGAATGTCTTGTTTATATATATATATATATATATATTTATCTTTACTATAACTATTTATTTGTCTGCTTTGAATTCATGATCTTGTAACTGTGTTCCAGGTTAAGATAGGAAAATTGGTCACAGCAATGGGGGGAATGCTGCAATCTAAAGCGTCTTTGGATGTTAGCTTTGTCATTGTAAAGAATGTTTTGGCTGCAAAGTACAAGGTACAGTACTAAAGAGTATGTGTAGGGTGGTGCATAAATTTGTCATACTCCTTGGTTGTGATAGGCAGAAAAGGAATGGCATGTTAACCTTGAATAGAGATATATGTAATGATGTTTTACCATTGCAAGAGATTCTTTTGTTTCCTAAGAACCCCCAAACCCCAAATTGAAAAAAATCTTTATGACAGAGATTCATTTGTTGTATCTTCGTAGGAAGAATTCTTCTTTCCCAGCCCTGTGTACATTATAAGGATGTAGATAACTATTCAATACTGGTCTTGGCTAAACAGCAGCTTTGTTGTGGTTTTAGTGCAAAGGTATCATCAATAAGGTTTGTCGTGATTAGGTTGGCCTAGTGGTATGCACCTAACATCCTCATCAATGAGGTTGTGGGTTCCCTCTCTCAAACCTCAAAATTGTAGTAGTTAAAAGTGAAAAGAAAAGGAATAAATGAGTTTGCCGTACGGAGTAGCTACTTGTAAGACCTAAACCTGATTTTTTTTTTTTTTTTTAATTTTTTGTTTAAATACCACAATTTTTTTAGAATTAGCATGGTGTGAGACAATGGCTTTTATTAATATCCCTATAGTGGCTATTGTAAAATCGTAAATGTGATGGTTAAGTTTGGTAGGCTGGACATTATTTATATCACCATATATGAATATCTCAAAATATAGCTAACTATTCAAATATGCTACAGAAATCAATAAACACCTTTGCGATAGGGAAGAAAGTTTTGGGATATGTTGTAAAATGAGAGTGGTGGCTATGTAGTTTCTGTAGAGGCTTTCTTTTGTTTTTAGTTCTTCAGCCACTCAATTTGTAAATTTTGAATTGTTTCCTTTTTCTGAAATAATGTTTGATAGTTTTCTTGTTCATGAGGATTTCTTGTCCTCCCTTTTTGTACATCTTTTTTCTTAATAATAGTTTCCAAGTAAATGATTTGAAAACAAAAATGAAGGTAGAATGACCTGGTGGTAGATTAGTTATTTGAAATGATTGAAGTATTGTTACAGATTGCATCTGTATGCATTTTGATGTAGTGGTAATTTTAATCCTTTTCTATCCTATCCTTTTTTTCATTTGATGACGAATTAAGCGTTCTCTTTAGGCTTGCGTTGTTTATGCTGATGGGAGTGTTTTTCAACAAATCTCATTTAATAAATGAATTTATTCTCTCGCAGTTTGGCAAATTTCATGTCATGCACAGTAAAGGTTAGCAAATTTTCAAGCGGTTATTAAACTTTTTAACAGGCGATATGGTTCATATTGATCAGATTGGTGTTACAAGTTTTGTATAGTCAATGTTTAACTGTTAAGCTGTCGGGGAGAGGCCTTCTTGAATTGAGTTGCGTGCGCTCTTCTGGTTTCTTTGGAAACCTCATCATGCATCCATCTAAATGGCTTGCTAAAGCTGATGGTGACATGAGAGTAGTCTGTTTTTAGAATGGCTTACTAATTTGCATATGCTAAATTATTAATGATATGGTGCTTAATCTGTTGACATGTCTTGCAATCAACTTCAAGGATTGCTATTTGAATTTGTTTATGGTAATTTGGCTAGTTGTTTTTTTGACAATTGCTGAACTCTTCTTCTAACCGAGTTACTTACTTGGTTCTTTTTGGATTTTTGGTGTGCTAGTTTATGTGAATTTAAAAGTGTTTTTGCTGTAGGCCATAATTGAAATCAATTATAGGGCTTACAAAAGTTGTGCTACTGTTTTTGGTTCTGGGTTTGGGCACTAGTATGTGGTATAATATTTGTGTTTGCTGAAGTATCTATTATTTTGGTCCATTGTGTAAGCTTGTAGATTGACATGACAATGGTGATCCATAATGCAACCACAGTAAGTAATAAATGGTATATTGGTTTCTTCTGCATCATGAAATGAGATTTGGTTTTGGAATAGACGTTTTTCATCTAGATAAGTACTTTATTGTGGAAGTTTGCAAAATTCAAAACGAGATTATTTGATAAAATTACAAATTAACAAATATTCAAAATTTGATTTTAGTCAAGTTTAGTGTAATTTTTATCGTGCTGTACATTGAGTGGTTGTTAAATTCAATTTTCAAATTTTTATCTTGAAGAGAATGGAGTGTGATGAAAGTATTGGAGTGTCCATGGAAGCTATTTACTCGAAAGAGTTGGGGTAGTGTATCATTTGATAAGACACAATCACTTTTATTTATGTTGGTCTTCTCTTCGTGCAGTGGGCTTTAAATATTCTGAAGAAACCAATTGTCACTGTTAATTGGTTAGATCAGTGTTGGCATGAACATCGTGTTATTCCTCAGGAGCCATACAGGGTTCTTCCCTTTTCTGGATTAATAATATCTGTTACCAGAATTCCTGCAGGTTATTGAATCAACTATTGTTAGGAGCTAAATTTTCTTTTTTATTTCTCTTCCTCCTTTTTTATTCTTTTTTTCATTTAAGTTTGTTTATTAATGCAACTCTACTTTTCCTCTTAGATGAGCGCAAGGAGATCGAGAAGCTGATCATACAAAATGGTGGGAAATATTCACCAGAGCTAACCAAGAAATGCACACATTTGATTTGTGATATATCCTTGATATTATTCCTTGGGAGGAAGGTTTCAGTTTGGATCACATGCATAATTTCATTCTTATGTCGCTTTACAAGTTTAGATGGATCAAGAATATAACTTTGTTAGGAAATGCGGTATGTATTTAAGTGTCATAGACATTAAATTACTAATCTTGGGAAACATCCAGACAATTTTTCATTTCTTTAAGTTCTATATATATATATTTGGAATTATTTTATGGAAAATTCCAGTATTTTTCGCTTGAATCTAATTTTTTAATTTGCATTTTCGTACTTGCTATAGGAGTTGGCCTCTTCAAAGACTGATTTAAGTATATTGGTCTCTGGTTGAATTCAGAAATTCTAGGTATCACTTAATTTATAAAATTATGTAATGTTTCAACATCTTGCATTCCTAACTAGAGACCTTGCTTTGAATGCCCTTGGTGATGCTTCCGCATTGCTTCTTTTATGAGAATGTTTAGATAATCCAAAGAATTATTTTTCTTGACCTTCCATACGCTCCAGAGGGCGTCAAATATAATGTTGCTCGGAAATGGGGCCACATTCATATTGTATCTAGGAAATGGTTTGATCAATCAAATGCTCGAAGAGGTAATGTTTTATGTTGTTGGTTTATGCTAATGTCTGACGGTGTAGCATCCTAACTTCAAGCATTAATCATTGTCTTGTATCATATTTTACACTGTCTCTAACCTAGGATTTACCTTCTTTGTCGAATAGCTTGCCTTAATGAGGAGTCCTATGCTGTTCAGGGTGCTCTGTCTTCCAACAAGAGTGTATCAGGTTGCTTGACCAGGCAACATAGCCAAAACCAGGCTGTTGGAAATTCATTACATCCTGTGTCCTCTGTAGCTACAGAATCAATTCCTTGTACTGAGTTAGTAGATCAAGATCTAGAAGCTACTCTTTCACAGAACATATCTTCTCTATTTGCGGATGCTCCAGAATTTACTAAAAAGGGAGACAGAGAAGACCTAACTACTCAGGCCAGAAATGAATCAAATGCTGAGGGTTGTGTTGCCAATGATTCTCAATCTGACAATGATGATCTCTATCTGTCAGAATGTAGAATATCACTTGTTGGCTTTGAAGCTTCTGAAATGCGTAAACTAGTTAACTTGGTGCGAAGAGGTGGGGGCTCCCGGTATGTGTCACTTAATAATAAATTGACACACATAGTAGTTGGGACTCTGTCAGAAGTGTAAGTCTTTCTGGCTCATGCAAATATGAAGTTATAAAGCATGTTCTTTTTATTTTATGGTTCATTCCTCATATTGGTGCCTCACAAGGTTGTTGCGTGGCTATGACATTAACTTGATGCTTTTTAATTACTTTGGCTTGCTATTGAGAATAATTTTGCAGGGATATCTTTCCCTATATGCAGTGCGCTTTTGTCTAATTTCTTACATGCTTTCAAAACTTCTCAGTGAAAAAAAAGAGGTCAGAAGCTTTGCAGCTCTAGGTGTCATTCAGGTGGTTAGAGCCACCTGGCTTGAAGATTGTGACCGTGAGAGGAAAGAAATCCCTGTTCTGCGGAGGCATGTTGCTTATGACTTGCTTCTTCCCAAAGGTTCGCTGAATTTATTGTGTATACAATCACCGGTGTGTTTAATATCTTGAATTCATGTTCGAATAAGACATGTTATATTACTTATGTTAATCTGCCTGTGCTGGGTGCTGAGCTGACAATGAAGTCAATGTCTAAGTCCCACCCTCTGTAAATTCACCTATGTACCTTTGAACAGAACTGAATAGAGGAATCCTAATCCATATTATACATGTATCGACTGGTGGGTTGATCTGTTTATCAACTGAATTTCCTCTGATAAATCTGACCTTCTTCATGTCGCTGGGTTTATTTGTTTCATTGGGTTAAATTGATCTTTCTGACCAATAATGTTATCAGCATTACATGTTTCTGAGTAAACTGTCTGCTTGTAACAGATTCTGTATGCTCCATGTCCAATAAAGGAGCCCCAATATTCATAAACAATTTATATCAAGCTAAAGAGACTAGCGTTAATCAAAGCATACCATCTGATCAATTTCGGTGGAGTATGAAATCTGGAATTATAATGTCATCACCGTTGGACGAAAGTGGAGCAGAGAGACCAGAAATCAATGTGAAGAGGGTTGAAGCAATATCAGGAGCTTCACAACAAACTTTATCTCCTGCTGTAAATGATAGAAATACGAGCCAGCAGAATAAGAGACCTGAAATCAATGTGAAGAGGGTTGAAGCAACATTAGGAGCTTCAGAACAAACCCTATCTCCTGCTATAAATGATAAAAATAAGAGTCAGCAGAAGAAGCAAGAGGATTCAAGCGTCCAAGATCTTCAAAATGGGAATTCATTGATGGTCTTTAGAGGGAAAACATTTTGCTTTTCAGATTCCTTTCCTGAGGATAGGGTAAGTTGTTCTGGTGAATATATTGAAATTTTTGTTATCACCCTAAACTGTGGTCTTAGCATGATTCTTGATTTAGAAATCAGGGGGTGATCCTCAAGTTTTAGATAACAATGTCTAGTTACCTATTGAAGATACAAATTCTGGAACAGTGGAGATGTTACCAAAACCTCAACATATCTAGACGATAACACCCTTGAAAGTTAACAAAAGAAATTCTTACAGGATGAATCAGAAAAAATCTTAAATCCAAATTGACCCTTGTGGATTTTGGCTTATGCTGTAATTCTAAAATGGATAGATCAAAATGAGCTTAACAATATGTTAGTGAGTGACTTTGGATATTGCTTCTTTAATCCAAACTCATGATCAACATGATTTTATTAATCTTTTTTTCTTCTTAATTTCTTAATTGTATTCATGAATTTTTGAGCTTCTTGTACTAATTTGGAACTTGAAAGTTTGGCATGTTGCATGGAGGTGTGATTTTGACTCTCATTTGTGTAATTTGGCAAGAAAGGAACAACATGATTTTTCAAGATAAAAAAAATTAAAAAAAAAATAAAATGAAGAAGAAGAAGAATAAATCAATGTGCTGTGGGCGAAAACTCAATTTTGGTCTATATGGGGTATCAGCTGTGAAAAAATTCAAGGATACATCTGTTTTCATTGTTCATCATAATTGAGAAGGGGTTTTGGGTTAATTTTGTGCATTTGTGGGCTAATTTTGTTTATATTCTTTTGTGAGGGTACTGTACATTGAAAGTATAGTTTTGACAGCAGTTATTTATCTTTTACATATACTTAGGAGCTCCCTTTTGGGTTGTTTAGCCCTTTTACTGGACTGCTGGTCCAATTTTTTTTTTTTTTTTTACTAATTTAATTAATAAAATGTTATGTTTATGAGAAATGTTATGTGAACTGAACATACCCATTGCCTGAACATGTAATCGAGCCTGCTGTGATATTGATTTTCTTTTGTATTCAATGGCTGCTTGATGGGGTTCTTTAATTGTATTCCAACAAATATGTGCAGACACTGCAAATGGACAGGTATTGTTTTTGTTTTTTTGAAATTTGCACATGGATAGGTGTTGTGATGTGTAATGAGTTAACAACCTCTTAATACATTGTCTGGTTCTCTTACAGCTGAGGCCTTTAACTGCAATCCTTGCTCTGTTTTTCTTATCATTATATATGCTGTTTGAATTTGTATTTCAATTCAACGTTCTCACTTTTAAAAGTAACTTAACTACTTTTTTAATATAATTAATTGTTAGTTTTGGTTATTATTTGTTTTTTGATTTCTGTCAGAGAGCTGAAGTTGTTCAATGGGTGAATCAAGGGGGAGGAGAGGTGGTGGATGGTGGCACAAAACGAAATGTTCATTTTACTATTGAGCATCATGGTTTGATGACCATGTCTGCAGATGCTTATGAGACTACTTATGTATCCAGTCATTGGGTCCGGTCTTGTTTAGAGGTGTATACTTGGACATCCATGTATTTGTAATATAATTTTGCAATAACTCTTATAAAATACCCTTTACTTGTCTATTCTTATTGATGCAATGTTTTCTTCCTAAATGTTTTTTGATCATCATCTCAACTATCCCTTTAATTAGCAGACTGGAATGGTATCTTAAGTTGATTGGTTATTTTTTGTTTTTAGATATTTGATAAGGTCACCTTACTAATCATTTTTAATGTGAATATTGTTGTTGAAGGATGGATGCTTGCTGGATGTTGGCAGTCACATTCTCTACTCCCCTCTTCCCTGTCAGACTCCTTTGCCTGGGTTTGAAAGTTTTCGGTTTTGTGTTTCACAGTATGAAGAAAAAGACAGAATGCTATTAAGAAATTTGTGCTTTGTTCTTGGCGCCAAGTTTGTGCAAAGATTGACTAAAAAGGTCACCCATTTATTATGTAAGTTTACCAGTGGACCAAAATATGAGGCTGCTTGTAAATACGGCATATGCTCAATTACATCTGAATGGATTTATGAGTGTGTCAGGCAGGTATATTTCTGATTCTCTCTCTGCCTCTCACCCTCCTTCACTACCTCCCTTTTTTAATGTGTATGTTTGCTTATTCAACTGTTCACGTATGCTCAATGTTTGTGTGGCTATTATTTGGAACTTTCTTCATAACTTATTCGAGCATGATTTGCTGTATGGCAGAATAAAGTTGTTTCTCTGGATCCATTTTGTCCAAAAGCAGTTACTGTCCATGATCGAGAAGCTGGATTGTGCATTGTGAGCCAGTTTCCTACACAAGCTGTTCAAATGGTATCTGCAGATGTACCATCTCAATTTGTAAGTCCATCACAAGACCTAAGAACTATGTCTGCTCAAGCTATGGGTAGTAAAAATGACAGCTTGAGTAACGAAGCAAAAGTGTCAAGTTTTAACACTAAAAGGACTAGGATCTCAGTAGATAGGGGGCACATGGATCTTCTTTCTTCTGAGGTACAGTTAAGTGATTCTGTCTGTAATATGAAGTCTAGTAGAGACAACATATCAAAAGAGAATGTGGAAAATTCTCATGTTGGTCCTGATGTAGCTGCTGCTATTGAGGACTTATTGGAGCAGACTAGTAAGGTAAATCTTTTTTTTTTATCTCTTCTGCTTTCAAAAGTCGTCAATCAGCTAAGGCTTTGTGGTTGACTGATCTAATTTTTTATTTTGTCTGACAAGATTCATGATCATAAGTCACCGGAGAGGACTGGATGTGATGAAAATGTATCCTACATCCTGATCACTCTTCTTTTTTTTTTTTTTATTGATCTATATGCTGTTGGTTTTTGTATCTGTTTTAGTCCTTGACATTAGAACAGCTATTCTCGTCTGATTGTTCAGTCCTTGGTCAAAACCACACAGATTCTCTTCCTGTTGTCGGGTTATCTAGACAATGGCTAAACAGGTATCAGCTTTATTTATTATTATATATTTAATCATCTATTGTTATATCTGTGATTTTTTTTGCTGTTTCAGTCTTCATCATGTTTGTGAGTTTTGTTCATACAAATTATTGATATAGTTGGAATTATCTTTCATCTATGTTTCACCAACTGCCAAGTAATTCTAGTATTTTTGAACTATGTACGACCTAGGCACCTTAATAGTTATAGCACATTCTATGAAATTTGTCTAATTGGAATCTTTCTATACAATTCTTTTTCCACATCATTTTCATTTGTTTATTTCCTCTTTTCTTACTTTTTGTTTTTTCCTTTGGGATGGGGGTCTTTTGAGTGGGTGGTCAGAGAAGGGGAAGTTCCTAATTAGGTTTGGTCTTTAGCAATTGAATAAAGTGTTGATGTAAGTAGTAGCCTTATGAAACTTGATCCTGCTGAAAAAATGTTCGTGTTTTACAAAGCCCTCTAATCTCCTTTTACACTCTTTTCCAAGCTGATTATTGCTTCTAGTTTGATGGTACATGAAGATATATCTTATCATTATTGTCTTATTTTGCACTTCCATGAATCAGGGGTGATTAGATCTCTTAGTTGTCAATTTCAAATATTCTCTTGGTCCCACTCGCATTTAATTTCTATGCCCACTACATGGCTAGCGTACTGAAAGTCGCAGGCATCCTGATCTAGAAACCTGCTTTTGAGTAACAATTAGCTTTAGTGGCTCAAGGCATTTAGTTCTTTGTTGAAAGTATTTGGTGCCGATACTTGGATACTATATCATAATTGTTTTTCAAATATAGGTGGCTATGAGTGACTTAGAAATTTGTTAAAATCCTTACATACGAAGAAGGTATCTGACAAATTGCAAGGGTGGTGTTTGATGAATTGTAGATATTCAGGGCAGGAATTTGACGAATTCCAAAATTATCTGATCCATCTATTATTTAACTTGGTGTAGACTGTAGAGAAAGACGAAGAAATTCGTCCTTCTAAGTTATAATGGCTAGTTCCTAGCATGCTCATTTTGTTCAATATCTTCTTGGCTACTCATGTAGTTTGTGTCTTTTCAGGACCGTGAAGAAAGATAACGTCAGCAATCCTTCTGGGGATGTAAATGTAGGCACATATGACCGATTTAGTGAAACACAAACAGAGTCTCAGGTTTCTGCTCTCACACTTTGTATTGTTATAATAGTTTGCTTGCATTATTGATACCCGAAGTGGTATTTTCTAAAAATTTTATGAAAATTCTTATCTGATCTTTGGTTTAATATCGACTATAAGTAAGAATTGCTACTGATACTTAAAAGTATAAGTGCATAAAGTATTCTATTTTGGTACATTTGATACTTTTGTCTAGCCAGTAATCTATATTTGGTGCATTGAAAACTTTACTTCGGCTCAAGCTCGTTTTGTTTACATCGGATTTACTCACTGTTGCTAACACAGGTTGTCGGCTATGAAGAAGATTTGTCAGGGATGCAAATGCTGATAGACAGAGTACGAACCCGAAGTAGCTTTTCTTGAACATCTGGGAAAAGTTAAAGAGAGAATTTTTGAGAGTATAGCAACAAGTGCTGAGATGAAGACTGGATGATAAACTGAACTTGCTTGAAGCTCACAATTCCTTGCATCAGTTGAAGCTTTCATGGTGCGGATGTGTATTTGCAGGACAGAGTAAGTATCAAGGCAAGAAGATGTGTTGCTTGATACTGTAATCCTCTATGCAATTACCAACGTTTGTTTTTGAGTCTGTAAATCAGAAATAACAAGTAGCATAATCCTCTTTTTTCTCCATCTATTTCTAGGGCTTGTTTTCTACTTGTGAATTTTATTGAGAAAAAGATAATGTAATTCATAATATATGATTACAAGTTTACAAAAATATTTAGAAATTAAGTTACATAAACTCCATACACAAATTGGGATTTTTCCTATTGAAAGAGAAACTAAATTCCTCTCCCATCTATGAAATTATTTTATTTCTTTCAATTTTCTTTCTAGCGAAACCCTTTATAAGAGTTGACACCGAATGGATTAGTTGAAATTTGTAAAAAATTAATAATTGTATGTATAGTACATATATTTATTAATGTAAGCGGTGATAATTAATCAGATAATAATAAGAGAAAACTAAATACATAGAGCTTGTAAAATGTGATTAACGGAATTGAATTCAAACTACTAATAGGGGAGGTGTACTTAGAAGAGAATGTGCTCCTCATGAAATTTAGTTACTTTTAATTTTTTAACTTCAATTAGTAGATATGCCCTAAAAGTATTATAAATTTATAATAATATTATATTTTAATTAGTTATTATACCGTCGTTCAATATGGTTTGATGGTTAATAATTAATACTGAGCATGATAATGATATAAGTTCGAGTGATTTCATTATAAGTGTGATATTACAAAGTAAAAGAAAGAAAGCAGTTTCTATAAATTTCATTTTGTTTGTGAATTAGAATCATTTAATTCTGGTGGAAATGTGAACACCGTGAAGGATTAATTTATCTATATAAAACATTGGCCAAGTAGTTTTCATAGTTGTGTTAAATCTTCATGAAATTGGGTCATGCATCCGCGGATACCAAGAATGTGTAATTTACAAACTTGCATGCTGCTGTGGAATTTCTCTTCACGTATGAAAGTTTAAATGCACGAGTTTGCATTTACCAAATCAATGATCTCATGGCCATGGATAGAGTTCACCACTTGATTCCCTTACCTTAGTTGCTGAATATTTGGTTCTTGGGGTTGAAATTGCACTCAATTATGAATTTTTATTTCATGTTCTATTATATGGATTTGGCTATTGTATAGGTAGGTTTTTTTTTTTTTTTTTCTAATAAATATTATTATTATTATTATTATTGACTTTGTAAGATCCTTTTTTTTTTTTCTTATTCTTTATTTCTCACATGTTAATTTTTTTTCCGGAGCCTCTGAATTTCAATCTAATAAACTTAATTATTATGTAAAACTAAATGGAAACGGCCTTTTGTTATACATTTCACCGCATTAATTACTAGCTCAGAGGTTGGAAAGCAATTCACATTTAAATATAGGGTGTATTTGCGTTGAAATTGCTGCCCAATCAATAACGTATTCTACAAGCACCTTAGGGTGCTCTGTAAAAATTTTAAAAGTTGATTATTTGAAAATTCATGCAGTTTTAATCATTACAATCAATTTCAAGTTCGAGGAGAAAAAAACATAATGTTGAAACTTGTGAAAGGGATCGTAATATTGCCGTTTGATTGTTGGTCGCATGTAAAGGCCGCCGCACATTCATTGTTCAGGCTTTTCGCCAAGACACCGACAAAGTTTGATCTCTTTCCTTGGGTGTTTTTACAGAATTTCTCGAGTCTCTGAGAGTGCTATTAAAGTGTTCGGCATGACCCACATGGGGTCTACATATTGATCCATTCGCAATTGCTTATCACCCCCAATTGCAATGCTCCATACATCATAGAATATATATAATATCCCTAAAACGGGTTAGACTCATCGGAGTAAAAATCAGTACCCAAGAGGTCTAACACGTTAATATTCAAATTTGTTTTTATGAAAATACTGGCAATTGTGCTCTAGTTAAATTGTTATTGGATTAATTTTTCATATTTAATAGTTAGGATCCAAAAGTGTGAAAATTTTATTTCAAGCCCAAATACGAGTTCAAGCTCATAATTTTAAAGAAATATCATTTCTATTTTTCATGACTCGCTAAATGAGCCCATTCAAAGTTGAGCCCAATTTTGGTTAGAAGAAAGAAAATCATTACTAAAGGAAGCTGCTAGACTTGCTAAATAAGCATATTAGTCATGATATAGCGATAGCCATTTTTGTGTTAATAGAAGGAAATGATTTATTGAGCCCAATTATAGTTGAAAGCCCAAATGTTATTTATTATGAAATTTCCTAAATGCACCCACATGGCTTGCTAAGGTGAACCTATGGTTTTTAAAGTTAATTTATTGTAAATGCACCCCATTATATATATGTGTGTACATATATGTGTGTATATAGATATATATATATATATATATATATATAAAAGCAAAATGGACAAATGTCCAATTCGGTAGACACATGGTTGATCATGCAGAGAAAGGAAGAGGGGATTGAGAAAGAAGAGAAACAGAAAAACAAAAAAAAAAAAAAAAAAATGCACTACTCAAACCTTGAGAAAAGTACATCAGTGGTACGATATGTAATTTGTAAACGTTTTTTCAAGACTTAAGATTGATATAAATAGCTATTGTAACTTTATTGAAAATTAAGTGAAATTTTACAGTTATACAATAGTGGATATAGATACACAATCGAGCCATTATAATTCTCTGTGTTGTTATTATTCTTATCATTTTTTGCTAATCATCACCTTATTTGCACGAGGATCCCAAGCTTATATACCCCTTTACCCTATTCTTAAACCCAAGAAAATACATTGCCTAGACTTTGTGTCTAATTTTGATCTTTCATCACTAAAAATGTGTATATAGACAAGATACTCAAATACTTTCAAACCAGAATAATCAATGTCGTTACCTGTCTATATCTCATCTGCAGCCCTCTCATCTAGTATTGCACATGATCAAAGGATCGTAATGTTACCATTAGGCCATTAGTTGCATGTAAAGGTTCCGCATGCTCATCTCTTTATGTGGAAGTAACTAGGACTTCTGATAGAGTTTTAGAACTTCTGATAAATCTGATAGAGTTTTACCTATGTTCTCTTATTTGGTATATGGAATTTGATTGTATTATTTTCATGATATTGTATTGAATTGAATTGAATATGATTGGATTAGATTAGATTAGATTTAATAAATTAATCTTGTGATGTGTTTAGTGTTTTATAAGATTAGATTAAAAATAGTATGATGTATAATGAGATTAGACAAAAAATAATTATGTATTATATTATTTTAATATAATAGAACTAAAAATATTTTAACATTATTTTGAAAAGTAAAACCTAATTTTTTTAAATTAATTTTTAAAATAATCTTTATTTTATAATATTATTTATATATTAAGTTTTTAATATTTTGATAAAATATATAAAAATAACAAATTTAATGTTTACATAATTAATGTAAGAAAAAAAATAAAGGCAAAGTTAAAAAAAATAAAAAATAAAAAATAAAATAAAAAAGAGTCCAATGTTAATGGGATAAATTTAACCAACCAAATTTATGGATTAAATTTATCCTACAAAGGTGAGATAAAATGGTTGCATGAGATTGGAGAAATACAATCTCATGTAACCAACAAATAAGTGACGGTATTGAAATTGCTTAATTTCAATCCAACCCCTTACAACAAACACAGCCTAAGTGTTTTCAAAGTATTTCTTAAGTCTTTGATAGTTTCATTACAGTGCCTCGTCGTATGGGTCGATTTATAGATCCATTGGCGACTGTTGTTACAGGTTACTATGGTTCATAACCATTGCCTCTCTTTTTAGACAATCATGTCCATTCGTTATCGAACATGATCTCTTACTTAGAGACTATATGTTGATTGTTTGTGGTGCATCTTACCACAACTCAACCCTTTTCATGTTGTGCCATACATTTTGATCGTATTTCATTCATTCTAATCTACAATCTTATAGTGTAAACGTAAGAAAAATACTTTCTTTTTCAATTAAAAAAATAGTTTTTCAACACCATCAACGGGACAATAATTTAAATCTAAAATATAGCCAAATCAAATGAGTAGTCTTCGTTGTTAAATCATATCGGATAATAAGTTATAAGACTTATACCATTTGAACTATTTTGTATCGTCATTCTTCAATTAGTTAACATAGTAACACTCATGACACTATTAATTTCTTAATGCTTAATTATACATTTTATTAAAATTATTTTTTTTGGAAGATAGAAATAACAAAGAAGAAAACTCTCAAGTGCGCTGGTGAAGTGATACCAACCCACCTACTTAGCTTTCTATACAAGCAAAGAGTCAGGTTCAGACATTAGTCCATAAAAAATGTTAACAATTTTTTTACTTAATGTGAATAGATCTCTCCTAATTTTTGAGAATAATATTTCATAAGATCCTATCTTAATTAGGTTTCAGTTCTCTGAGCTCACGTCGTGAAGTAAAAAATATGTAAGAAGGATATAAATATATATATATATATTTCGAAACTAAGGAGAATGTAATTTTAAAAGAAATAAAATATAATTATAGCTGCTACGGAAACAGTTCACCTAAATAACGTGATCCGATGAAAACCAATAGGATGATTCATTGCTCAAGAAAATTTTAGGTCACGACACGGGAGACGATGTGGAGCAATCTTAGGGAAGTCTACGATTTGACTTACATTTAATTTAGCTTCGATAATGACGCTCTAACTCCATTTTTTTACATTAATGCTAGGTAATCATACTATTAAATGCATTTGACTGCCATATCTCGTCGAGCCTCTTCCACCTGCAAGTCAATAGCTCCACTGTTTTATTCAACTAAATTGACACCCCAATTGAATTCCCAATTTCCACATATATCTATATCATGAAAAATTCATTGATCTAATCTGGGTGACAAATATCTGCTAGCTTGTTTAATGATATGCACTGTAGAGCTTTTATGATATTTAATATCAGATACGATATTCACATATCTGCACTACCTTTAATAAAGATTTTGGTGAAAGTTTAATTATAATAATAATAAATAAATCTTTGTTAAAGGGACTGATTAACTTATAGCCAAGGCGGTTTAGTTTATAATAATAATAATTATGGATGGGTCATAGCAATGAAGAAATCTTATCGCCACCAAGACTAAAAAGACCCTTTAATCTTTGTTTGACATCATTATATGTGCATTAATCCAAATCCTACCTTGTTGGCCATTAAATTACGAAGTCAAACAAGCATACCATCTTTTTAAAGTTAATATATCCCAACGTCAGGACTGTAAATTGTCATTTGGTACCAGATAGATATTGCATGAAAACTGTAGCAAATAATTAAAGCACACATGTGGAAGATGTATTTTTAAGCCAATTTTATTGATATAATAATATGTACACATATGAATCATGTTTGTAGATGTTCAATCATTAATTAAATTATTAATTAAATCACCCATTCATCAATGAAGTTATCACCACATTTAGAAAACATAAGAAGAAATGGACGTTGCACCTCTTGAGATTGGTCCAAGGCTTCGAATTTTTTCACTATCTTGGGGGTTGTCTCTCCCCTTTCTAAGAGTTTAGATCTTGACCATACTTCAGTATCTTAAACCAATAGAACTCGATAATAATAAATGTACGAGTAATACGTATTGTATAAAAAAATATATATATACAAATTTGGTTTATTAAAGCAGACCTTTTATTCAAGAATAGGAACTAGTATATATGCTATAAATGTTCATATTCGTTTTACCTCTTATATGGACACAAAATATTCTCTCATTGCTTGCTAGACAACAAATGTTCACAAGGAATCTATGTTTTCATGCTTTAGGATAACTTCCTTCATCACATGTTTCACAAATGATGCTAATGAAATATGGTGGAATATTGATTGTCTATGATTGAGACTCTGATTTTTAAAGAATAATTTAATTATAAAATTTACATTTAACGTCTGATATTTAATAATTTTAGAATGATTTGATCTATCACATGATTTATGATGCATTACACATACTGAAATTACTTGATTACAAGATTGCATGTCATAATTGAAGAATGTCAATAAGTTATGATCTATAACATACTAACAATAATTACATTCTAATCAGTAAGAGTCTATTAAAAGAGTAAATATAGGTTGTAAGTAGAAATTGAGAGTGTTGCATTGATGAAATTTGATGAATAAGAAGATGGAGCAAAGCGGTTATGATTGTTACATATATATGATTACCTAATTATGATGCATTCGAAGACCGCCTATCAACTGATGAAGACCAGTGACTTGCTCAGTTGGTGGGCCGTCCATAATCCAATTTACATGTGAGGTTGGTGAAAGGCACTGTCAACCTTTTATCATCCCTGCTTGCCATGACCATAATTTTTGTTGCCCTCAATCACATTTCTCAACATCTTATTTTCCATATATATATATATGTATATGTATATATATGAGAGTGGGCCTGGGGAAGACTAGTAGATGATTTAAAGAGAGAATCAGGATTAGGGGGTATATATATATATATATATATATATCACTAGTGTAGAGTTGGGGAAAAAGTAGAGGGCTGTCTTTATTAGAGAAATAAATAAGGTAAAAGAAGAGAGTGTGAAGAAGCCACACAAGATATACACCTCCTTATAAATTCCTTATCATCAGTAGCTCAACTCACCTCACAGTTCTTTCTTCATATTGTTCTCTCCTTTTATTTTTAATTTATTTTCCTGTCCTTATACTAATTTTTCCAGTACTTGTTATTTTTGTGCTAGTGAAGCTAACAAGCTAGCTCAGTAATGGCCAAGAAGCCAAGAATTGTCATAATTGGGGCAGGAATGGCTGGTCTTACAGCTGCTAATAAGCTCTACAAGTCCAGTGGCTCAAAGCACTTGTTTGAGCTATGTGTTGTGGAAGGTGGGTCAAGAATTGGTGGTAGAATCAACACTTCAGAGTTTGGTGGCGACAGAATTGAGATGGGTGCTACATGGATCCATGGCATTGGAGGCAGTCCAATTTATAAAATATCTCAAGAAATCAATTCACTTGAGTCTGAGAAGCCCTGGGAGTGCATGGACGGATTCTCAAGCCAGCCAAAGACAGTTGCTGAAGGAGGGTTTGATCTCAGTCCATCTATTGTAGAGCCTGTCTCCAGTCTTTTTGATAACCTGATGGACTATGCTCAAGGCAAGCTGATGGAAGCTGAAAAAGCTGATTTTTACAACCTTGCTTCTGGAGCCTTCAAGACTTGTACTAGAAATGGAGCCTCAAGTCAGCTCAGTATTGGTTCTTTTCTTAGGCAGGGCCTTAATGCTTATTGGGATTCCATGAAAGATCAAGAGGAGGAGCTCAAAGGGTATGGCACTTGGAGCAGGAAGTTGCTGGAAGAAGCCATTTTTGCCATGCATGAAAACATTCAAAGGACTACACTTCTGCTGGTGATTTGCTGACTCTAGATTTCAATGCGGAGCGCGAGTATCAAATGTTCCCTGATGAAGAAATCACTATTGCTAAAGGCTACATGAGCGTTATTGAACATCTAGCTTCTGTTCTTCCACCTGGGTTAATCCAATTAGGCCGAAAAGTGGCTACAATTGAATGGCAACCACAAGTAGTTGAGCAGTCAATACAGATAGAAAATGGTCATGCTTCCGCGCCGGTGAAGCTGCATTTTTGTGATGGATCTACTATGTTGGCAGATCATGTTATTGTCACGGTTTCGTTGGGGGTACTTAAAGCTGGTATTCATCAAGATTCAGGTATGTTCAATCCTCCTCTTCCATCTTTCAAGACTGAGGCAATATCAAGACTTGGCTATGGTGTTGTTAACAAGTTGTTCCTGCAATTGAGTCCATCACATGAACGAAAAGCCGATAACTTGGACAAGTTTCCATTCCTGCAAATGAGTTTTCATCGACCAGACTCAGGATTGAGGAACAGAAAAATCCCTCGGTGGATGAGAAGGACAGCTTCTCTGTCTCCAATCTACAGGAAGTCAAATGTGTTATTATCTTGGTTTGCAGGGGAAGAAGCTCTAGAGCTTGAAACGCTAAGTGATGAGGAGATAGTTGAAGGGGTTTCAACAACAGTCTCTTGCTTTTTGTCACAACCCCACAAGTCCAATGAATTATGCAATGGGAAGGTGAATCGTGTGGCAAGTGAAGTGAAATTCAGCAAAGTTTTGAAGAGCAAATGGGGGAATGATCCTCTATTCTTGGGATCATACAGTTATGTTGCAGTTGGATCGAGTGGTGAAGATTTGGACACCATGGCTGAACCATTGCCAGAGACTGGTGGTTGTGAGTCCAGTGGTATACCTCTGCTACAAATTCTCTTTGCAGGGGAGGCTACTCATAGAACTCACTATTCTACCACCCATGGTGCCTATTTTCAGTGGTCTTAGAGAAGCCAATAGGCTTCTTCAACATTATCACTATGTGGGGGTTTAGGACACTTACTAGCTTTCTCTTTTATTTATTTATTTTTAACACTTATTTTGCTGATATCTTTCTCATACATCTTTCTTTTTCTCTTTACATAAAGTGAGATCAGAGCAGAAAAGCAAAGAATTATGGAGGGATGAAAGAGATGGATGGGGACCAATTTTAGATGTATTGCATGAATTAAAGAAGCTTCTTTTTATTTTTTTATATTTGCTATTCTAATTGTTTGTAACTTGTGAGTATTTAGATTCCTTTATTTATTTATTTATTTTAGTAATTTAATCTCTCTTGCTCTTCAAAGCAAATCAATTAAAGATTGTTAGTAATTAAATATATAGAAGTTTGAAGTAAAGAAGAAGAAAGTTGAGGTCGTAGGATCCCACCACTCTTTTTGTCAAGTGTTTGTTTTTGGTTTTGCTCCGCAAAGGACAGGATCCGCTAAACCCGGAGTTTTCCAGCTTGTGATCTCTTCCTTGGTTCCTTTCTGTGGCTTATTTTGTTTCAATGACCATGAGTCATGAGAGATGAGACCTCATGCATTATGCTCTCAAATTCCAAACAAGTCCTAATGTCTCTCTTGACCATAAAATTGTAGGCCTTCTCTTTTTAAGGCCTATATAAACATGGGACAATCAATGAGCTGGCTAAGGTGTATGTGATTCACATGAATAAAAGATAGATCCACCGATCTTAGGGCCACATAGAGTCCTGATTTCCAAAATGTCCTCAATAATATGACACGAAGCAGAGTCCTAGTCCCCCCTAGAGGAGCTCTGATTTTGGTTCATAAAATGGGGACCCATTTTGGACTGATAGGTCCCATTCCATGCCTAGGAGAGTGATATGAAAGACATAGTCTAAGACAGTTAGCTTAGCCTTAGTAGACAGAAGCATTGGCCTACCCACTTGGTACCATAGATTCATCTGCCAAAGCAAATCCATCCTCTGTACGCAAGAGACAGAGACCATTGTCCATAAGTAAACAAATATCAGTTCTTGTATCCCCAGATTGTTTGCTGTCTAGTGTCTACTCGACTACTTATATATCTTATAAATCTCAATCCCATCCATATGATTCTATGTAGTATTAGACTATAATAAATGATTATAAATGTGGAGGGCAAAGAGTGGGTCCACATGCCTTAATAATTGACATGATGAAAATGTTTTAGGAAGATTTATACCCAATCAAAACAAGAAATCAAGAAAAAGAAAAACAATGTCTTGAAAGAATCCAAAATGAGGTAAGCTTTATTGGGTCGGAATTGGATTGATTTAAAAGGGGGGGTGTCCGTTTAGGACACTGTATAGTCAAATCAAAGAAAGCTGTTCATAGAGACTCTATTATTGTAAGTAAAAGATTTTGGCTCTCCTCCCAGAAAAACTGGAATGGCCCACTTGCTGTCTGTTTTTGCTCTCTTGTGGGCTTCAATCACCCTTTGATGATTGTGAATATCACAGACCAATCTGTCATCCAGCCCTTGTCCCTTTCAGAAACAATCAAACAATGGAGATTCTCCAAAAACCTCACCCTCCCCCTCCTCACCCACCTCTTAATTACTTACCTTGACCACCCTCCTTTTGCCTCTCTAATCATCATTATCAATCAATATAACCTTTGTTTTAAGGATAGTGCAACTTTTCTCAATCAATTCTCTGCTCTCCACTTATTTATGTGGTACCATTTTCATTATTACTAATGATCAACTCCCTTAAGTTTACAGGCCTCTGCCATTATTAAAACCAATTTCTACTCCAAATTAGTCCCTTAACCTTTCAACTAAGAACAAAACAAACAACTCTCCTTTCATGGGATTTTTTTTTTTTTTAAAAAAAATAAAAATTGAATACTAAGATTATGATACTTATTTTTATTCAGTTAGATAATATAACAACATATTTAACGCTTCATATTTTACTTAAGGACAATATACTTTTTATCTTAGCAGATCAAATTTCTTTATAATTAATAATCCATGGTCTGCATTCTATGCAAATCTTAGATTAAAAGTTTAATGATAGAGAGTCACTACAAGCTGTCAGCTTTATTCTTTATAAAAATGAAAATAACTTTTTCTATGATGAGGCTGAGAGGGCCACTGCTGTCTCAAGAGGAAAAAAAAAGAGGGTAGGGAGATGATAACTGATTTAAGTAAGTTATCGCATTGGCATCTAACATTTGCTTTATAAAGGGATGATAAGAGATAGACCCCTCTCCTTTATAGCTCTTTTAACTATAACAGCACATTGCGTGTCTGTAAATATATGGCAAAGGAATCTAGACTTCTCTACTCTTAGCATGTCTATCAGTTAAGCAAACTTGTGTCATTTTATATACTTTGACTAAAGTTGTTAAAATCACACCATGTATAATGGAGTGAATGAAAACTTTATTTTTTTTTTTCACATATTATAAGTACATATTACATGTACATTGACCATCCGTTGGATTTTATTGATTGGAGCACTGAGATGTAGCCTAAAATTAGAGTTTTTAAAAGTGGTAGGGGATAAAAGCTCCAAAACGGGAGAAGGAACACCTAAAAATCGCCCATATGATTTTATTATGCTAGATAGAGACTTCTTCAAAATTTGTCGGGAACCTTTTTGTAAATGATTAAAGGATGCATAATTAACCCCGTTTGGAGAGGTTAATTTTTTATTTTTCCTCAATAAAGTTAGAATTATAGAGGGATTGACAGTGTTCATATTGGATTCGTCCTTGATAAGAGTTAAAAAACACCATCTTCTGGGATTTGTCGTTTTAGATATATGGTCCAGCAAGATTAAACTAGCAAGGTGCAGCCGGAAGGAAACAAGGAAACAAAAAATTTTTGTGATTTGGACCTATATATTTGTTTGTGGGGTTCAGGGTAATTGTACATATAAAGCTTCAGGTAAAACAGGAGAGAGCTGACTTTGTGGCATGCATATTCAGATCTGTCTCAATATTACTACTGTTAAAAAGGCAGATGTCAAACAATACAAAATTTGTATTTTCTCGTTAATATCATTAATTCACAATTCCTTTAAATTTTTAATAAAATAATACAACTTTTTATTCTTTTTTTTTTTTTTTTTTCCAAGCACTAAGATATGTCAAAAAGCCCTTGAATGACATTTGTTCTTGTCTTTATTCTTCAATAATTGCTCAACAATGAACATATGTAATCCTTGAATGACCATCTCTTGGCATATATTGTACATATAGAAAGTTGTAATGTAAGGAAATTTTTACAATTCCAGACAATCCTAACGCAGTGCCATAAAGTTTATGATAATTTGGTCACTGTTTATAAAATTGCCGTGACACTAAAGGACACCCCACTTAACATGATCACAGCCATCATTTCTCCGTGGAAGTCAATTACAGCCATCAAAAGTTTTACATGAAATATGGAAGACATCATAAGCCCCTGTTGGGAAATATTTATCTAGGCTCATACATGAATTATTGGAGTTGATTGGCTCCCTCTCTCTCCATCAAATCAACAAGATGATTTAATCATCATCCTAAATTTGGATATCTAAGCTTATTGGGGCCACTAAATGAAGAAAAAAAATCTGATGGATTTTTCAAAAGACAAAGCTTTAGTTTATTGGTTGGTTTCTTTGTCCTCGACATTCGATGTAAAGAAGCTCCATATTGGCGAGGATAACTGGAGAATTTTAGTTTCTGACATCCTCGACAGAGAATATCTTCAAGAACTTCAAAGAAATTTCCTTATTTTTATTTTGTTTAAAATAAACAAAATATTTTAACATGTCTAGATGTATATTCATTATCCAATAATATCATATCATGCATTATATAAACATCAAACCATATATAATTTTTATATTATGTAATATGATTTTAATGACCGAACGTATTTATAAGAATTTCCCTTAAAATAATCCCATTTAGCTCACTAGTCATCAGCCTACTCTTCAAAGACATCCAATGTATGGTGTATGTTTCTTTTGAATGTAACCTTGGCCGCGGAACAAAATATCTGATGGTACCAACAGCTTTAGGACCCCATGTACCTAAATTTGCAGTTTTGTAACATCTTTGAGAGGGCTCTTCACAACCACTCGGACATTTTTTCTTTCTCATCACAGGACCCAGCATTACAAGTACATGCGTAAACAGCCACGAAGTAGCCAATACTATCCCCATTTTTCCATAATTAACCTTTTCACCATGCTTTCTTATTGTTTGTTTTAATGGGTTTTAGGTCGGATTCATCTAAGATGACCCAAACTCAAGATCGAAACCAAATCAATGTTGGATGTAATTGAACAACTGCACAAGCAGCATTGAGCAATTACTAGATAACTGCAATGACAGTTATACAAGATTACATATAAAAAAGGTTGATTGGAGGATTTAAAGTGTGACTGAACAATTTGACCTACGACTGTAATTAATAATATACGAACATAAAACTAAAACAGAGAAAACTTGAAAAAGGTAGAAGACTGTTACACTATAAAAATAGATTTCTATTTTATTAATTAGTGATAGATCTCTAACTAGTTGAATATCTATAAAAGTTCTTTGGAATTTTTTCGTGGGTGAACAGTTTGTTTCCTTTCTGTTTTTCATATCCAGTACGGTTGTTTTTGTTTTCAGTTGTTAAAGGCTAATGGCCATTGTCTTCTAGTGCACTGAAAGTTGTCTTATACTATCCCTATATAAGTTGACAAAATTTATAGAATTTGTAAATCTTTCAGCAGTATTCTAGAGCAGTAAAGGACATGCATCAATTCTGTGGAAGGCTGGAAATGGGAGAACCTAGCACTTATTTGATATTTTCAAGATTGGTTGATCTTTATCCGATACCGCCAAATGCATTAAACCTTTAGCCTTGTATGTTGACAAACCCTGTCATAGGAAGGATGGTCAAGAACACAAGATTAACATCATGGATTAGTTAAATTAAACCTATACCCTACAGCTAGTTAGAAAGAGCCAAGTCATAACAGGAAATCTAACTTGTCCATTTGAATGTGCCCGGCCTAGCTGTTGAACCAATTTTTAAAAGTTCACTTGTCTCCTCCATGTCAGAAACATCAAATAACCTTTTTTCACAACAATCTGATGCTACTCTTTGGCCAAATTACTGTTTAGTCTGGACAAGTACACGTTATAATTACTTGCTGTTTTGACATTAACTTTCTATCAATCTCTTTCAAGACGGATCTCTGCATTTTTGTCTTATGGTTTGCTGATGCCAATCTCCCTTTCTGCCACAACTTTCTTCTAATTTGTATCAATACAATGGTTGGCATCTTTTCTCCTCATATATATATATATATATATATATATTAGGCATCCAACTTACAATCAGCAACTGTTTTGTTGAGAATACAATATACACAGGCAAAAGATACAATTTAAAACAAAATGCTTTCAACCATTGTTTAGACAAAAGCTTACTAATGTTTTTACCTACTCGAATAGGAGAGAAACAAGAATCAGTAATATCACTAACATTGTATTTTGATTATGAAAAAAGTGAAAATTGTAGTTCCAATAAAAGTGGAACATCGTAGATTGGGTTGTGATTTGATGGTTAAACCATCAACCATCCTCTGTCTCTTAAAAGGTTGAGGATTATATACTCAAAAGGTTTCCTAATATTATAGATATTTTTCTCTCATACATTGTGGGTTGCTCCTCCCATTCCTAAAAGTTGATTCTCAGGCTGCACCACAACAACTCAATGCTGTTGGTTCTAATTGTACCTTGCGCTGATTCCGATTATTTAACAAAGGTAAAAAAAAAAAAAAAAAGTGGAACATTAAAGGATATAAAGAAAATTACCGATCATGCATATATATTCATATGAGCGTATATGTACTTAGAGTTTCAAAGTCATGTACGTACCTGCAGAAATTGCTACACGTCTGCTTCAAGTTTATCGAACCTTTGATGTAGGGCATCTATAATCTGCACACTTACTCAGGAAGGCGCAATTCCACATTTAAGTCCTCTAATTGCCCACAACATTCAACGTCTTAAACTCCATGGAGATCATTTTTTTTGGGTTGTTTTTATCGATGCCTGGTTGGTAGTCATTTGCCTATTTTCTTTCATCTTTTTCCTAAATTAATGAAAGCAGTGATAATTTATATTCATGTAATTTGAAAGTAATGCAAAATAATCCAATAACATAATTGTTTGTTTGGTATGTTATCTATGCGATTCGATAAAAGTAAAGTAATATTATATTTGTTACAAGAATAATGTTTCTCTCTATATATATAAAAATTACAAGAACTATTATATATATATATATAATTACAAGAACGATTAATAGGAATGATAATTTCATTTGTGGAGGTTGATGACTGCAAATTTTGCCAAATAGGTTTGTGGGCGGATTTGGTTATGAAAAATCAAAGGCGTTGCAAGTTCGGTTCGAGTGTGGATTTGGAAATAAATAACTCAAAATGACAAAGTTCTGAGATTAATTTTTTAAATAGACAAATTTGCATTTTTCTTTCATGTAATTTTGGAAGTTTATTAGATTTTACGTTTTGTTTGTTTGGGATTTTTAATTTGTGAATTGTCTCTAGCTATATTTAAATTTTATTTTATCATTGTGTTTGAAATTCAAAGTTTAGATTTGTTTTATTTGTTTATTGTGGTAGAACTTGATGATTTTATCTTTAAACATAACTTGAAGATGATTTAAATTTTACTTTTTGAATATCGTAGGATATTATTTTATCATTAACTTTTTAAAAAATTTTGTTTAAAATTTTTTATGATAAGTAGATGTGAATGTAATCATCGAGTGCAAATGTTAAAATAGTTCGTAGGTTCGCTAGCAAATTTTATAAAACCCTCTTGAACCTAACCCACTACTGTCCCTAGTGAAAACCAATCATTGATTCCAATTTAAGGGTCTACAAAAACCTTAGGATTAAACAAGTTTAGGATCTGTCGTTGAATTGAGTTTTAATTGATATGAGAAAATGCAAGATTGAAAATTAAACAATTTTAGATTTCAATATCTCAATAATGTGTTGTTTAAGTAGAATGATTTTGATTCCTAATGTTTTTTCTTTTGTCCAATTATAATAACCTTAGGATTCGAAAACTTTAATTACTCGTTTTAAACAAGATAGATGGGGTTTTGTGTTCCCTAAAGTGATTACAGATCCCTTTAGTGTTATTAATTTTGTGTTCCATGTTCTCGTCCTTTGTTATTATGCAAATTTTGAGCTCTTACATGTTGACAACTTGTGAGATCTTAGCAGTCACTTGATGTTGGTAGGTGATGTTTTGTATTTAGCTTAGAAGAATATATTAGCATAGATTTGGACGTCACGCAGTTTGGTAAGAAAGAAACGAAACCTTAGATGCATTATGTTGTCCAATTACAATAGGACAACAATAATGAAGTCTTCTAATATTACTTCAGTGATTGTGTTGCATTGCCTTTGACATGTTATGTTAATTTTATAAGCGTCAAAACTTCTTTTGATGTACAATTTTAGTGGGGTGAAAATATCCTCACTCTTTTTTGATTGATCTAAATTCAATTATAATTGCCGATTAAAGCCCCAGTAGGGATGGCGATAAGTCATATCAAGTCTAAGTTAGTCCGTCCAAAACCCGACCCATAATTTTTTAGGGGTGTCCCTCATCCGACCCTTACCTAAATGGGGTTGTTACTTTCCACCTCAAACCCGAACTTTATCTGTTGATTTAATTTAATTTTTAACTAATGATATAATTAATATAAAAATATATATATAAAAAATACACATTTAAACTTTCAACGGCTCAGTTTAACTACAATGTAACATTACATTTATATACTTATTAATATATAATTTATAAAATACACAAATTTCTTATAGCAAAGACATGGTGTTAAAGCTTTTGAAATCAAAGAATTAATTGTAATAGAGATATAAAATTAACATTTGAAGCTGTTTGAAAAAACAATATAAAAATGTCTAAGCTCAGATTGGGAGGGAATCAGCAAGAAATTTTGAATATCTAAAGTTTCTAGTACTTTAGTTACTTTGATTTTAACTTTCATTGTCAGTGCCATTTTCTTACAAAGTTTAAGTATTTATAGATTAATAATTCTAAAGTTAATAAGAATTTAAGAGAAAGAGTAAGTGAAAGAACTGAAAACTATATAAGAAAGTAGAAATTCATAGATTTCAATTTCCTGGAAATAGGACTGCGAAAAAGAATTCAGCAGATACAAACTTTTTTCCATATATTGATTATGATATTCACCATCATTCTAAAAGAGTTTTAAATTCATATAGAAACTCTGATAGTTAATTGTACAAGACTTTGATATTACGTAATAACTCATTTTAATACTTAGTTGCTGATTTAGAATTTTTTTTTTTTTTTTTTTGTTTATATATAGACTAGGTTATCGGGTCGGATTGGGACAAGAAAATTTACCCTAAATCTGATCCGAATGTTTGAGGGTTACCCCAAATCCAACTCATGCCCCAAATGAGTTGCTATTTTTCGCCCCAAATCCGTCTCGAATAAGCTGGGTTCTCTGGGTTTAGATTGGATCAAATATTTTTGTCACCCCTAAGCCTAAGCCCAAGCCCAAGCCCAACTATCTAACATCGACGAAATTCAGTTTCGGCGGGAAATCCCAAATTCATTACTTTTTACTCGTAACATTTTCGCGGCAGCCTGATTCTGCAACACCATGACCACGCTACCAGAAATAATCCATCTCTTCTCTCGACTCGCTTCACATCTCCAAAAACAAGACGACGACGACGACGAAGCAATCAATCTCTCAATTTCAAAGCTAACCCACTCTCTTAACCTCTGCGATGATTCTAGGGTTAGGGTTTTGGACACTGCTCTCTCTCTCATGTGCTTCGATGCACCTAAGGTCGGTCCTCTTTAATGATTCTAAAATCTGGGTTTTGAATATATATATATTTTATAGTGGATTCTGATATTTTGAAATTTTCGTTTAGGTGTTTGATTCGGTCATTGATTTCTCGGTGAAGACTATTGTTAGTGTTCTGTCTTCTTCGGTTACTTGTAAAGTGTTGCGGTTTCAAAATGAGCAAGTTTTGCTAGTGGGTAGCTCGATTCCGCTTCACGGTTGCCTGGAACTGATTGAAATGTGCAATGATGTTCTTGAAAAATTGGAACAACGTGGTGGGTCTCTTGTATTTTGTTACAAGAGATATTGTATTGTAATGGACATAATTTTGATAATTTTGATGAATGTCTAATCATTTTATCTGTAATTTGTAGGAATGTCCTCACGTTCGCTGTCACGTGCTTGTGTAAGAGTAGCGGTTTCAGCATCTTGCTGCCAATTTTCGTGCCCTCTTATGCGTTTTGTTGATTTTAAACAGAGTGATGGAAGAAGCAATGCTGTGACAAAGCTGCTCTGCCATTTACCCAGGGAATTTTTCATTGAGAACAGTGAGATACCATTGAGGTTCGATGTGTTTAAGTTTGCTATTACTTCAATTTCAATATTTATACTTCTCTTCAGTGGAATTGAAACGAATTTTTATTTAATGGAAATCAAGAAGAGAATTCGAAAAATGAAGCAGAAAGATTGGAGCTTGCTTTTACTGTAACCGAGTTTTTAACCCTGTATTTACATGTTGACTTCAGATACCGTGTTTCTTTGTTTATTTATTTTTTGAAGTGCAATGCTTGCTTTGAATGTTCTACTTCTATGACATGAATTTTAACTTGTATTACTCTTTATGATTTATTTTCCTTTTTTTTTTTTTTTTTTTTTTTTTTTTTTTTTTTAATATTTTAATTTCTGCAGGTTGCTGTTCTGGTATCTTAATCCGCTTACTATGAAGCATGATGTTTCAAAAATTTTGCAAGACAGCATGGAAAGGCCTTTCCTTTGTTTGAGCAAAGAGTTTCATGAGAGAATGGAATGGCGTGTTATTGCTATCTGCTTAGTTCTTTCTCCCGTCATGTTTATTGAGACCAGAATTTTGTTACATAATTGGTTTTTGCTGACGTGAGTTCTTATTTCGTAATTGTTTTATTTTTGCTGATGTGAATTTGTTTCTGTTACTTGAATTTGAACGCAGCTTCAAACATTTGTTTATGCTTACCTGTATAAAGCTGCTGATATTATTTTCACTAATTTCGTTATTATATGTTCTAAAGTTGTTGGCCCATCTGTTCCATGTCTATGGAGGCTACTGAATTTTGCAACAATCTGATACACAGGCTAGCTGAATATTTGTCTAAATCTTTTGTAGAGGAACCACATTGCATCTTGAATTTTATTACATGTGTTGGCAGTCTCCTTTTGAATTTTAATCTTACACATTACTATCCTTGTCTGTTATTGGCAAATTAAATTTGCTAACTCAGACCGTGCTTCCCAGTTTTTTTCTGGCATACTGTTCTTGTGAATCATGAATCTTCTATTTATACACCTTTTCTTTATGCGTTAGTTTATTGTGACAACTGTCGGATGGATCTGACTTAGGCTTTATGATGAGAATCTCTCTTGCATCATGTAAATGCCTATGTTAATGAGTTTATCGACCAAATTACCTTTTAAATAGAAAAGCTTATATAACTTTTTTTTTTTTTTTTTTTTTAAATTCTGCTGTTGAATTGTTTCTTTGATTTCGTCTTTTACTATTGAAAGGCATAACTCATTTATCTTATTCATTTAGTTGTGTAACAGGGGTCTGGCTTCCATATTGGAGTTTCTGATTGGATTAGTTTCGGTGATACTGGATATAATTTCCAGTCCGTCTTGGTGGGGCATACCATTGGAATTAGGATCTAATCTGCCATTTTCTAGTGCATATTTTCCCAACAAGAATGGATTAATGAGGATTTTTTCTGGACCACTCTCCTCTGAAGGTTTTCTATCTTTAGTTCATGCTACTGGCGAGCTACATTTTCATGCTAAGAAACACTTTGATTCAACTGTCAATCCATCTGTGACCAAGATTTTGACCATAGACCACAAATCTATCTGGCAAGTTCCTTCTTAATGATTTTGTATGCAAACATTTGTACATTGTATTCTTAATTATTCAATCAGTAATTGTTCATCATTGTTTCATAGCAGGGCTCTGGCAATCAGCTTCCCTGATTGGTTCTATTTTGCTTCTGTTATACTGTTCTCCAAGAAAAGCTTTCAAGAAAACTTTCATTCAAAATATATGTTGGGAGCACCTAAAGCTGGAATGCAAGATATAGAACCAGTATCTGTTGCTGCAGCAAAGTATATATCATGGATTCTGAGTCCCATGTGTAAATCTAAGCAGGAGTTGCTGGTTGATCTTTTAACTCAAATTGCAGAGGCCTGGACCATGAAACAACCTGGCTCAGGTGAAAAGCACAATGATACTGAGTGCAGAAAGAAATCTAAGAAGCCCAAGTTTCATGATAATGAGGATTATTCTTGTCAAAAGTTAGCACTCTGGCTTAATGACTTCCAAAGCTTATACATGCGTTTTTGTATTAAATCTCTTAATGATCCTGCATCTTGTGAAGCAAAAACAACCCATGGTCTTAGCGTGCAGCAAAATGAATTGTTTAGGAGAATCCCACTGGGAATCTTGGTTGGTTTCCCTGATTGTCTAAGCAAAGAGGAGTGTGAACTGCTGCTGCATTATGCTGCAACTGGTAAAATAAACCAGTTTGGGGAAACTAGAGGTACTGGTTCAAATCATGGTAAACTAAAATTTCAGAGACAGGAAGACTCGGTTACCTGGTCTGTTGAATTTAGCAAAATGGAGGCTATGGCAGGTGCTTGTATTGTCTTCAGCTTAACTGATATTGTTGAGAGTATGTCTGCTTCATTGTGTGAAACTGAAGAGAGAGAAGCAGATCTTATTTGTCAGATAAAAGTGAAGGCAGGGAAATACTTGATCAAGTGCATTGAGAGGCTAATCCAACTCAATATTGATGAAGATAGAATCCATGTTTTAATGGATCTCTCAAAAAGACTGATGCACTGGAAGCTTCAAGGGCAAGAAATAGCTCAGGTTGACAAGGATCTAGACAATGCCATTAATGGTTTGAGTGAAAAATTATCTTCAATTGAGATATTGTGAGACTTCCTAATTTTGCATCCTACCATAAGAGGAAGAGAGGAACATAATTGTGTAAAAAGGTGATCTATTTATTCTTAATATTCTTTTTTTTTGTGAATATTTAAGAAAAGGAATGTCAGAACATGATCGTATGTATAAAGATGAGCAAACACCTGCCAGCATATGAATATCTGTCCGGTTCCATATTTGCTTTGTGCGTCTGCCAACCATCCTGTACTCTTTTATGAATAAAATTCGTTGGCTTGGTAGAGCATTTTGTCAGATGTTTTGGTTGACATGGATGTGGTTGCACAAAATGATTTAACCAGGAAATGTACATATTTATACTAATTATGGTTAATTATGCTAGTATTATACATGGATCTCCTCCAAAAACTTCGGAAACTACAGTTACTGCTTTCTAACGCAATTCTGAAAAACAACCCACGATTAAGTTGTAAATTATTAGTGAAAAAAATAATCAATTGAATTTAGTAACAAAGAAAAGTGTTAACAGGAGAATGAATATCTAGTAACTGAACTTTTTTAATAGAAGGTACAAGTCTAAACCAAGACTTCCATATGACAAACTTCAAATAAGTATGTTTGTGTAATTTGCCCTACAAATTAAGACTCATCCATTAATTTTAATTTTTCAAACGATCAGTCACATAAACAAAGACAGTAAAGCAATGAAGATAGGCAACCTAACTAACTGCCAAGCAATTATTTGCCTCTGGTTACCTTTTTCCTATTTCCTAGTTCCCACAAGCAAAATTGATGATGGGTAAAACAAAGGCCAAAAGGGGATTAAAAAAGTCCAAACATTTTTCGTTTTTAGGTTCAAAAATAAAATTAGAACAAAATATGCGAAAGTTTCAACAAATTCAAAAGTCAAGATAACCCGTCTGAAAGGGCTGACTAACACTAGATTAAGTGTTTCAAGAGGTTAATTAAAGACATCAGGAGCATGAATATTGAATATACTTTGTGAAGAAAATTTATAATAAAAATCATGATAATAAGCAAGATGTTAGTATCAAGTGTCGTAGAAGAAAAAAATTTAGAACCCAAATGAAATTCAAGCTGATATTTACTACTTCCCAATTAGTTCTCACAAAGAAGCAATAGAAACTCCTTTCCACTAGAATGTTACAGAAACATATTGAAAGTTGAAACTCCATTTTTTGTGACCAAAAATTTTGCGTATTGTAGTTTCGAAAACAAAAATTGCATGTTGTAATAAGAGATATTATGAAAAACCTCCTAAAAAGTAAAATAATCAAGAATTAAATCCGATTTTTTTTTATTAGGTGAACCGTCCTCCACGGTTAACTTTTTATCCAAAATGAAACATTTTCTATCCAAAATCGTGAAATGACCAAAATACCCTTATTATGATTATAAAATTCCTTTTATACTCTACAAACTTATGAAATGATTAAAATATTCTTTAAATTATTAATTAATTAAAATATTAAATGAAAAATAATAAAGTTTAAAAAAATAAATAAATAAAAAATAACACATTTTTTTTAAAAAAACACATAAACCTTATTCACTTCCATCTCTCTCCGTTCCATCTTTGTCTTCTTCTTTTTTGTCTAGAACTCTTCTTCTCTGGATTTGATTCGAACCCAAATCTGGATTTGAATCGAACCCAGAAGTGGATTCCAATGAACCCAGTTTTTGGATTCGAATGGAAACCAAAATTGGGTTCGAGTGAACCTAGAAACTTGGTTCATTGGAACCTAGTTTTGGTTTTCATTCGAACCCAGTTCTGGGTTCATTGGAACCGACTTTTGGATTCAAATAAAACCCAGATATGGGTTTGGTTTTAGGTTTGATTGGGTTGGGTTGATTATGATTTTCTTTTGGATTGTTTTTTTTTTTTTTTTTTTTTTTTGAAAGCCAACTATATTAACTAGAAAAAGACAGAATACATGCTTCGGTGACTCTCTGCCACCTACAGACCTCCTTCGAGGACAAGGCAATTGAGGCGAGTTTGTGCGCTAAGCGGTTACCTAACCTAGGAACGGCTTGACACACCAACACCCCCACCTCAACACATAGAGCCTTGATATCGCCAATAAGGAAAGCATTACCCCCCCAACCCTCACAAAGAGAATTAATATCCCCCACAGCATTAGTGGCATCCAGTTCAACAGTGTGGATTGACAGCCCCATCCTACGCGCGAGCAACAGCCCCTCACGAGCCGCTAACAGTTCACCCACTGCTGGCGAAAAACTCCCTAGCAGCGGCCTGGCTTCAGCAACCACAACCAGACCCTCATGGTTCCGGATGGCGACCCCCACCCCACATCCGCCTTTCTCAGGGTGCACTGCCACATCCGCATTAATCTTCAGCCCCCCAGGTGGAGGCGGGCACCAGGCAGCAGGCCTTCTGTCAACTGGAAGAGCATGCTGAGGTGATATTGGAGAGCACTGCCACATCCGCATTAATCTTCAGCCCCATCCTACGCGCGAGCAACAGCCCCTCACGAGCCGCTAACAGTTCACCCACTGCTGGCGAAAAACTCCCTAGCAGCGGCCTGGCTTCAGCAACCACAACCAGACCCTCATGGTTCCGGATGGCGACCCCCACCCCACATCCGCCTTTCTCAGGGTGCACTGCCACATCCGCATTAATCTTCAGCCCCCCAGGTGGAGGCGAGCACCAGGCAGCAGGCCATTTTGGATTGTTTTTGGTAGATTGGATTTTGACATTTTTTAATTATTTTGGTATTTTGGGATTGATGTTTGTGATATTGCTTCCATCAGTTTTGGGTGATGTTTGTGATGTGTTTTGTATTTAGGATTTTGGGATGGATGTGTTGAATCGATGAAGAGATGATAATCTTGGGTTTAGAGGATGATGAGTCTGCATTTCTGGTATTGGATTTTTAAGAAAAAACTTTTTGTTTTTTCAATTTTCAGTGTTTCAGAGGATTTTTTTTTTTAAATTTTTTAATGATTTTTAACAATTTTTCTCATTTTAAAATTTAATTATTTTATTTGATTATCATTTTGTCCTGAAATGTTAACAACGGTTGATTTTTTTAAACAGTAGAGTGGTTCATCTAATTAAAAAAATGTGTAATTCTCTGTTATTTTACTTTTCAGGGAGGTTTTTCATAACACCCTTAAAAACCTAGAGAGTTTTATGTTGCGCTCGGTCTGATTTGGGCTGCCAGTCGCACTTGGACGTCGAAATTGCAAGACTGAAATAAGACTCAACCGGAACAAAACACTCTGCAGGCTGAGCCCAATTCGAATCTGAAAAGTCCAGGCCCAAATGCCATTGAGTTAAGTTTTTTATCGCCATGATTGCAGTGTTGGGTTAAAAGAGCAAAAATTTAGAACCCCAAATCCCAAATGCCGTTGAAATTTGAAGCTGTTATTTTATTGCTTTTCCATTTATTATTACAAAGAAGAAACAAAACAATCACAAATGCTTCCCCCGATTATGAGCTATGACTGTTACTATGCCTTGTTGGCGGAGAGGAAACCATCACCTTGGCGAATGTGGGATGCATAAACTGGGACTGCTGATGAAAGAGAAACATCATAACAGCTTTGATTATTTATCTATGAAGATGAATTATTGTTGCCTTTCGCTTATTGGATTAACTTTGGTTATCTGAATTTCAGCTGCAGACAGCCTCAACAGCCAGCTTCTTTGTGCTGTTTGGACATGGATCTCCTCCAAAAACTTGATTAACCACAGGTACTGCACAGGACTGCCTTCCAACACAATTCTGAAAGAAACACATATTGCAAATTCTAAGTTTGTGACTACTAAAATCAGCATTTGAATCGAATAATTTGGCCTTCAAGCAGAGCGAGAATTCTATGTAAGTTTTCACACTGACATAAAATGAAAACTGAAATGGAAATAAATAGCTATCACAGTTTAGTCATACTTGTTGAAAAGGATCATATGATTTGTGAGCGTGGCAGCTCCCCTCGCTATAGCTTCCACAGGTCCCTTTTGGCCATCCAAAACTAGCAAACTTTATTTGTGAGATTTTCTGCCCAGGAGGACACCATAGATTGGCTTTGGGAATCCCACTGGATCGCTTGCGCCAGTTCTGCAATGCTGGCTGCCCTTCAAAAATATCAGCACACACACTTCCTGTTGTTCTTTTGACCAAAGAAATTCCAGTTGGATCGCCACCCCATTCTTCAAACATGACCAACAGGTTTCCAGTTGGATTCAACCATGAACGTGGAACATGATACCTAAGAGTAACATCTTTATTACAAATTTTACTCTGGATTGACAAATAATAAGGACAAGGAAGCGAAACTGTTCTCACCATCTTTGAGAAGGCTCTCCACAGTTAGTCCCGCATTTCTTCTCATAGTAAGTTCCAGCATAATTACAAGCCCCACAATTACCGCGTGCTGTGTATCCAGGCCAGTGGCGTCCAATGCTCTGACCATTGATCCAAACCAGCCCTTTTCCCATGGTACTCATATCTAAAGCTAATGGATCACTGCCTCCTGGTGCATTGAAAGTGGTCTGCAAACAAACATTACATATTACTAAACTTAGTACATTACTAGTCCCAGGAGAGTAGTGGAAATGCAACTGACTGGAAACTGAAATTATTCTCACCTTGTACCATGTCATGGGCTGTTTTTTGGGCACCAATGATCCCTTTACCCATTTGACAGAGGAGCTTCCGCTAACAGTATAAAGGCTTAAAGCTTCACCTTTCAGACCAATCTGCACAGGATAACACTTGTAAATGAGTAACTAGCTTGTGGTGAGCATCATTCACTAGAACTATTTATTTCAGAAAGGGAACTTCAATTGTTCTTTTAACATATTTAATGATATTCCAATTATTCTATTTTTAGTTACTAGCTTATTTTCTTAGCAAGAGAGGGCATTAAATTTGATGCACAAAATTGACCAAATAGTATAGTACCATGTAAGACATTGATTGAGAGCATAGACAACAAACCTTGTAAGACCACTTCTGCTTTGATAAGTCTCTTGTCCCCTCATTGAGACCCTTTAATGTTACAGGGCCCAGAACCCCAGCATTCCATTGGTCAAAGTGTGTGCCAACATTCTGAAATAGATAAAATTTGATAGCACAAAGAGTAAACTGTCATATTTCTGTCATCAACAGTGTCGGAATAGAGATATATTGGAAAAGTGAGAAAACGTACCGGAAGACCCACAGTTATACTTAATAAAGAAATCTTGTTAATGCCTACTCTCAATTTCACATTGTTACTGAATGTTAATTTTGGCTTATTTAGACTTCCATATACAGTTCCTGCATTAAGGATAGGAAATGAAAATAAATTGGTTAAACGTAAAGATTCAAAAAAAATGTAAAGATTCACACTGAGATTTAGTTGATACAACAATCACCACACTATTCCACGTACCTGCTAATTGACCATTAATGAAAACCTGAAGAGCATGGCCTGCTGACGGAATAGTGAGAACAGGATCTTGTCCATTCTTCAGAAATCCTTCACTAGAATCTATATTTACACTGGTTCATAAACAGCACACAGAAAGTTTACGGAGAAAAGAATCAGTATCGATAAGGTTGTAACTATTTTATCTTTTTTATAACTAAGTCTCGTGCCAGGCAAAGTGAAGACTACTCACTCTGTCATATACCACAAATAATCTGAAGCATCTCCAGTGACATGTACTTGTTCCCTCAACCCATCAGCTGCAAATGTCTTATCATCATCAGAAGAGGCAGTTTCTTCATTGTATGACTCCCAAGAAAATGCCCAAACTACAGGCGTCATCTGCTTCAGCGAGCTTTGTGCACCAAGCTGTTCCGAATTGCAATTAAAGATCAAATTTCAGCCTTAGAAATTATGTGGTTTTCTTGTATGAATGACTTGTAGGATATTATTCCATTGAACTTCTAAATATTAGCCGTTTCTTCCACAAGATAATGTACAAGATACAGGAAAATGATTACACATGACAAAAGAGTTACTAACGTTAACTTTTGGAACCTGCCTTACCCTAGCAGTGTTATAAACAGGTGTTTTGCAGTCAGGTAGAATGCTGATAGACCAAGCTGGCAGATCATACTGCATATTTCCAAAAGTCACTTCTGCAGAATATGATGTATCATAGTTTGCAAGGAATGCAGCACACCCAGAACTTGACTTGAATACATGAGCCTATGGACAACAAATAATTGTTAGAAGTTAAATTTTTACAAATGGAACCCAAATGTGTGTATTTGTAGTTTGCTGCTGCTTATCTAAAACCATACCTCTTGGTTTTTCCCAAGGGAATTAACAGTGGGATCTGCAGAAACTAAAGCTGGTTCACATAATTTGATGGCTTTGTGCAAATCTCTCAAATGTCCCCATTTTGGTTCCCTTATTAGCCCTAGTATAAAATACAAAATCCAGATCAATGTGAGACATGATGGTTTTTTGAGAGTGTTCATAACATTCAATTAAGTGTGCATACCAAATTCATCAATTGGAGCATCATAATCATAGCTAGTTGCAATGAAGGGACCACCAGCTGTCCGGCCAAAATTAGTTCCTCCATGGTACTGCATGTAAAAAGCAATAAATATCAGGGAAACTATAATAAACTAGAATATTACTCATAACTGGTCATCATACAGCAGGGGAAAATCTTAACTTGGAAAGAGGAAGTCAAATTAGTTTACCATATAATAATTAATGAATGAACCGCCAACTTGTATGAATCTTGCAACTGAAAATGCCAAGTCTTCTGCTGGCCTCTGAGGAACTGCACCCCCAAACTCAGTGAACCTACAAGTTAAACAAGCAAAGGGCAAAACACATGATAGCTCTCAATGAAGATCCTTCACAAAAGTTTCAAAATGAAACCACATAAAAGAAGCGAGTTGCCCTGCAGGGAAACATTCAGTGGATTTACCAGCCAGTCCAGTTTTCGGTCCACATTTTAGGCTTCTTATCGCTGTTTGGTTTGAAGAATTCACTGTAGAAACCATTCCAGCTGTTTATCTATCAAGTGAAAAACATGTCAGGGAGAGACATTTCGGAAGCTTGTTGAATATAAATATCGTAATTACTTGTGATTGTATAGTTTCCAGCACTAACAAAATCAACCATTAAATTGACAGCTCTTGATGGGTTGATTTTGCATGTAAAAGAATCAGATTACTGTTTTTAACTGAATACCCAAATGAAGGTTCAAACAATTTTAATCATCAAGTGACAAAGAGGCATGCTAATGATTTAATATTATAATACACCCAAAACCAAGAGAAACCTTTTCCAAAAAAAAAAAAAAAATCCCCAGAGAAAATCAAAGAAAAGATAAAATATATCACGGATTGATACGACCCCCGATGCAATTAAATTTGAAAGCAAAGCACACCCAGAAGCATATGAGATAAAAACACACCATATTAGGCCACTTAAGTAGACAAACTTACTTTTAAGAACCCCAGCAACAAAATACAGCAGCCATAAAGAAGGCATATGAAAATCATAACACACAACACAAATTGACAATATAAAGCAACAAACAAGAAACCTTTGAAAATATTAAATAAATGGTAGAGAGAAATTGCTTACAACTGGATCAGGTGCATCATCTTGCTTGCACATAACCCATGGGACACCAGTGTTGAGACCAACAGCCATCTGAGCTGCCCATTTGGTGTAAGCTTTACCAGGAGCACCAATCTCCCACTCAACCGGTCCATATTCATTTTCTATCTGTAATCATGCAATCAAACTATTTAGTTCATAACAAACAAACCAAACAAAAAAAAAAAGGAAAGTGAACCTCAAGGTACTTTTCTGGAGCTATAGGCCACTTATTGAGAAACATAACCCAAGAACTACAATTGACTATAATATATCGTCATGTTTCCAACCTGTGACAAAATTATGGGACCTCCCTGTGTTTGAAACAACTTCTCCGCCTTCATCATGTTGACTATTTTCTCCGTGAATTTTTGCATTGCCGCCTTCATAGTAGTCAATTACAAGCCAACTTAATTAAACAATTAAATTAAACAAAATGATAATCAAATTAGATGGGAAATCCAAAGTAGCCAACCTTGAAAGGTTCATTGTCAGTCCTGAATTCAATACCAGTCTACATATTTCAGCCAAACCGGAAATCCCCTGAAATAGAAACAGAGCAAGGAACCAAAAGATTGTAGGGTAAAACCCTTCTGATTTTTAAAATAATATTAAATTATTCCTGATTTTAGAATTAATAGTTCAAAAAATCCAACCGTTAACTGAAACTAGTGAATACGTCTCCAAATATTTTTTAGGGTGTAATTGTCAATGTATTTTAAGGAACAACTGGATTGAATTAAAAAATAAAATAAAATAAAATATGGATTAAAGCCCTGACTCTCTCTCACTCTACCATTCAATTTTCATCACCATCCATCAGCACTACTCTCTCTCTCCGTCACCTACCTCTTATGCCGCCAGTGAGCTTCTTGGACCAGTGCCAGCCGACCTCTTACGCCGTCAGTGACCAGTCGGTGATGGACCAGTGCGAACCAGTGCGAGATGGAAGCAGAAGAAGAGGAGATGCCGAGGGATCGGTTGGAGGAGGAAGCTAATGATGGACCAGTGTGGACTAGTCGGCGATGGAAGCGGAAGAAGCTCTTGCCTCGCCTTCGGGTTAGGCACTCTGTTGGCCATCTCACGCGATGTTGTCGGCCGGCAAGACAAGGAAGTCAACGACTTGAAATCTTGGATGCACAAAAACGGCATCCCTCCTTGTAAGGTTGTTCGTTGGTGGTGAAGCTTGAGAGAGTGTTGGGGAACGAGAGTGTTGGTAATGTGCATTGATTGTTAAATTGGATTGTGCATTGTTCGTTCTATGTCAATCTTGAAAATTATTATTATTCTTATTCTTATTATTATTATTATTATTTTCTTTTGTGTTCTCTTAATGTGAAATGGTGTATTTGCTTGAGATGCTCGTTGTGGTTTGTGTGTGTATGATGATTGGGTTACTTGACAGGTAGCCCCACAAAGGTATTTTTGCTTGTCTAATTGGTCATTGAAAGATGAATGTTGGTGATTCAGTGTTAAATGGTTCAAAAGGGTTTCCTCTGATTTTTGGGTTTCTGGGTTGTAGGGTTTTTGGGTTTGGTTGATCTGGAAGATTTCTGTGCGTGGAAGATTTCTGTGTATGTTTGATTTTGACGATGAAAAGGGTTTGTGTTTGATTCTGTGTGGGGAAGATTTCTTGGTTGCTGAACACAGTAGAGATAGTGGAGAAGAAGAATTTTGGACGGTAGGGATCTTATAAAATTATTTATTTAATTTTTATTTCAATTTAATTTATTTAATTGATCTCTATTACCAATGTTAAAGACGGATGGTAAAGATCGGATGGTAAAGGTATGGTGAAATTTTTTTATTTAATTTTAATTTAATTTAATTATTTATTTTTAATTTAAATTTAGTTTATTTAGTTTTATTTAATTTTTTAATTTTGTTCAAATTTATAAAAGCATTTTGATCTTTTACTCTTTTGGTCACGAAACCACCAAAAATATGGAAGGGACTGTTTTAGGTTGACAGCGAGGGATTTTTTAGCTAATATTTTTAAAAATTATGATAAATTGAGATTATCAGAATTATTTTTTTTTCCCAAGTATTAAAAATAATGATATAATTTGTAGAGTTTTTTGTTAAAAGATAAGCAAGTAATTGTTACCCGTAGTTCCATTCTGCGCAAACATAGGGACCAATCCGGAGATGAACAAGAAGACCTGCTTGCTGCACCAGCTTGATGAACCGAACCAGATCATATCTGTCCTCGAAATAATACTGATACCACGTTTTTTATTTTAAAAAAAAAAAAAAAAAAAAAAGGGGAAAAATGCTAGTGAGTTTTTGAACCACCCCAGAAACTTATTGAGAATCACTGAAACAAAGTGCATTACTTTTCCAGGAGAAGGCTCATGTCCATTCCAGAATACGTAAGTCTGGATAACATCCAAGCCTCCGTCCTTGGCTTTCTGTATAAGATCAGGCCACATCTGTAACCAAAACGAAATGCAACGCCACATGTCAAAAACACTGGACTTAAAAACAATGAAAATATGAAAATCAAGAACGACCCCATGTGTCAAAAGTTGATGAAGAATCAACAGGAACCTAAAGAGACAACATTCATGAGCTACAATGGTAGCAGTGATACCTCAGGAGTGCTTCTTGGGTAGTGAATGGAACCAGAAATGAGAATCCTTCTCTGTCCGTTAACTATAATAGCTTTGTTGTCATAAGACACAGAAGATGTAACAGAACAAACCCAAGAAGACAACAGTAGAAGTATCACCAACATGTTGGTTCTCAACATGTCCTGTCTAAAATCTCCCAAGCCAATGCAAGCTTATGTTTTTCTGTGTATATCCCCCTCTTAAAGATATTTTCAAAGCAAGTTTAGCACCTAGAATTGAAATTGAATGAATTGGATTAAATTTGAATGGAATGGGTTGAAATAGAATGGATTAAATTGAAAAATTATTGTCCTATATTTGTCAACAAATCCGGCCTCAAAACTCCCAAGCCCATAAAAGCTTCTGTTTTTTCTCTGTATATGTGGGATTGAAATAGAATAGATTTGATTGAATTGGAATAAAATTTGCTAGAATGAAATGGAATGAATTTGATTTGATTAGATTGAAAAATTATTGTCCCATATTTGTCAACAAATCTGGCCTCAAAACTTCCAAGCCCATACAAGCTAATGTTTTTCTCAATATATGCAAGATTGGAATAAAATGGGTTGGAATGAAATGGAATGAATTGGATTGAAAAATTATTGTTCCATATTTGTCAATAAATCCAGCCCCAAAACTTCCAAGCCCATACAAGCTAATGGTTTTCTCGGTACATGCGGGATTGAAATGAAATAAATTGGAATGAAATGAGTTGAAATAGGAATAGATTTGATTGGATTAAAAAATTATTGTCACATATTTGGTAAAAGAAGCAAGTTTGGCATGTGAGATTGAAATGGATTGGATTGGAAAATTATTATCCATGTAAATGAAGATTTTTTAAAAAAGCAAGTTTGACACGCGAGATTGGAATGATTGGAACGAAAATGAATTGGGAAGCTCTTCCCCATAGGAAGCACTTTAAAACAAGTAGCAAAAACAAGTTTAATACACGGGATTATAATGAAATAGATTATATTAAATTGAATTGGAAATTATCATTCCATGTAAATCAAAATTTTTTAAACAATGTTTGGCACATGAGATTGAGAGTGGGTTTGAGATTCAAAAATCTTAAACTACTTAAATGTCATATTTTGAGACCAATTAGAATTCAATAGAATTGAGATTCTTTGAATCTCAAACTCTTTTATTTCTCATTCTTTTGAGATTCTTCAATCTCAATCAAAACTATGTCTTTAGGTGGAATGAGATTTTTCATTTCTCATCTTCTTTCTCTTCTCTCCATCTATCTTTCTTTCTCCCATCTTTCTTCCTTCTCTCATCACACATCCATGGAACCTCTCTACTTTTTTTTTTTTCCTTCTGAGTTGGGATGGTTTTGGGAATCAAACTCAGAACCATCTAGTTCTAGGCTCAAACAAAACCCTTGTTTTGAGATGGTTTTTTTTTTTTTTTTTTTCAATGTTATGATGTTGTTGATGATGTTGTTGATGATGTTGTTATTATGAGAGATGATGATGTTGATAAACTGGATTAATGATATTGATGAACTGTAAGTTAATAATGTTGAATTGTAGAGATGAACTGTGGTTATTGATATTAGAATGAAGATAGAAATTAGAATGTTCATTCTCAAACTCATCAAATCCTGTCATTTTGGTTGAGAATGAATATTCCCTATGAAAGGAGGATTGAAAAGAGTTTGAGATTGGATTTGAAATTTCACTCATTGCTCTCCAAATATGATATTTAAAAATTTGAAATATTTTGAATCTCAAACTCACCTCAAATCCCATGTTCCAAATATATATATATATATATATCAATTTATTATTATTTTTTTGAAGTAATGAAATTATTATTTTATTAAATTCAAAAAAATATATTTTTTGTTAATTAAAGCCAAGATATTTTCTTATTAATTAGTTTGCTTATTTTTATGAGTTATGACACTAAATAGTAAAATTTTCAGCGTGGTAAATTTAAGATAGAGTATCATCACAGCCTTTTTATTAATAGATAATAAAAGAGCAATTCTTATGAATTGTTAATGTAAAATGGTTTATTTTTTCAGGGGTACAAATAGTGTAATATTCAAGGGTTGTATTTAATCGAAAGTTAATTAAAATTTGATGAATTTTTTAACAATTGGACTTTACAAATTCTATTGACTCTGTATCGATTTAATTAGATTCTGAGTCGCATTATTAAATATAAGCAGGAATTGCTGGTTGATCTGTTAACTCAAATTTCAGAGGCCTGGACCGTGAAACAACTTGGCTCAGGGTAAAAGCACAATGATACTGAGTGCAGAAAGAAATCTCAGAAGCCCAAGTTTCATGATAAAGAGGATTATACTTGTCAAAAGTTAGCACTCTGGTTTAATGACTTCCGAAGCTTATACATGCGTTTTTGTATTAAATCTCTTAATGATCCTGCGTCTTGTGAAGCGAAAACAGCCCATGGTCTTAGCATGCAGCAAAATGAATTGTTCAGGAGAATCCCACTGGGAATCTTGGTCGGTTTCCCTGATTGTCTAAGCAAAGAGGAGTGTGAGAAACTAGAGGTACTGGTTCAAAGCATGGAAAACTAAAATTTCAGGGACAGGAATCCTCGGTTACCTGGCCTGTTGAATTTAGCAAAATAGAGGCTATGGCAGGTGCTTGCGTTGTCCTCAGCTTAACTGATATTGTTGAGAGTGTGTCTGCTGAATTGTGTGAAACTGAAGAGAGGTAGGGAAATACTTGATCAAGTGCACTGAGAGGCTAATCCCAACTCAATATTGATGAAGATCGAATTCATATTTTAATGGATCTCTCAAAAAGACTGATGCACTGGAAACTTCAAGGGCAAGAAATAGCTCAGGTTGACAAGGATCTGTCTAGACAATGCCATTAATGGTTTGAGTGAAAAATTATCTTCAATTGAGATTTTGTGAGACTTCCTAATTATGCATCCTACCATAGAGGAAGAGGAAGATAATTGTGTAAAGAGGCGATCTATTTATTCTTAATATTCTTTTTTGTGAATATTTGAGAAAAGGAATGTTATCGGATTTTGTGTTGTATACGTATGTATAAAGATGGGCAAACAGCTGCCAGCATATGAATATCTGTCCGGTTCCATATTTGCTTTGTGCATCTGCCAACCATCCTGTGCCCCTTTATAAACAAAATTCACTGGCTTGGTAGAGCATTTTGTTAGATATTTTGGTTGACATGGATGTGGTGACACAAAATGATTTAACCAGGAAATATACGTATCTATACTAATTATGGCTAATAAAGTTGTTTTAGTCCTACTTTAACAAAAAAAAAAAAAAAAAATTGTCTTAAACCAAAACTTAGAACCCAGTTGCCATTCAAAAGTTGCTATTCATTACTTTCTAATTCATTTTTACAATTAGTGGATGAGAAGCAATCAACATGCATTCAAGTGGACACTTACAGATGAACATTGACATCCAGCAAGCTGAGAGCTTTACCTGTATGAATGTTTAGAGTTCAAAACATTTGCATGTTGTAATGACCATTAAGTATAGGAGAACAATTGAATTTAGTAACAAAGAAGGTGTTAATAGGAGAATGAATATCTAGTAACTACAATTTTTTTAATAGAAGATAGAAGTCTAAATCAAGACTTCTATATCACAAATTTCAATGGATATAATAGTGTAATTTGTCCTATATGTTAAGAATCACCTATCAATTTTAGTTTGTCAGACGATCAGTCACATAAAGATAGTAACGTAACTACGATAGACAACCTAACTACCAATCAATTATTTGCCTTAGGTTACTTCTTTCCTGTTTCCTAGTTCCCACAAGCAAAATTGATGATAGGTAAAACAAAGGCGAAAAGGGGATTAAAAAAGTCCAAACATTTTTTTTTTTTGGTTCAAAAATAAAATTAGAATAGAATGTGTGAAAATTTTAGCAAATTTAAAGGTCAAGATAACCCCGTCTGAAAAGGCTGACAAACATTAAATGAAGTGCTTCAAGAGGTTAATTAAAGGTATCAGAAGCAAGATGAATATTGAATCTGCTTTGTGAAGAAAATTTATAATAAAATCATGATAAGAAGCAAGATGTTAGTATCAAGTGTCATAGAAGAAATTTAGAACCCAAATGCAAATCAAGCTGATATTTGTTACTTTCCAATTAGTGCTCACAAAGAAGCAATAGAAACTCCTTTCCACTAGAAAGTTACAGATAAATATTGAAAGTTCAAACTCCACCTTTTGTGATTAAAAATTTTGCATGTTGTAGTTTCAAAAACAAAAATTGCATGTTGTAATAAACTTGAGAATTATATGTTGAGCTCGGTTTCATTTGGACTGCCAGTTGGATTTGGACTTTGTAATTGCAAGATTGAAATAAGACTGGACTGGAACAAATCACTCTGCAGGCCGAGCCCAATTCGAATCTGAAAAGTCCAGGCTCAAATGCCATTGAGTAAAGTTCTTCATCAATATGATACTATTATTGTAGTGTTGAGTTTTTATTTTTTATTTTTTATATTTTGTTTTTTGTGGCAATTGTAGTGTTGAGTTAAAAGAGCAAAAATTCAGAACCCAAAATCGCAGATGCCATTGAAATTTGAAGCTGTTATTTTATTGCTTTTTCATTTATTCTTACAAAGAAACAAAACAATCACAAATGCTTTCCCCCGGAAAGTTACATCTGACTGGAAACCAAGTAAGCTGAAGGCTTACTTTACGTATAACTTTTGCATGTTGTAGTAATCCTATGTGTATATGTAAAATGATGTATTGAGCTATATTGACAAATGATAGCTTTGTTTATCTACATGATACATATTACCAACTACTTCACAATCTATCCATGGCTTTGCCCAGATTATGAGGTATGACTATTACTATGCCTTCTTGGCGGAGCGGAAACCATCACCTTGGCGAATGTGGGATGCATAAACTTGGACTGCTGATAAAAGAGAAACATCATAACAGCTTTTAACTATTTATCTATGAAGATGAATTACTGTTGCCTTTTGCTTATTGGGTTAACTTTTGTTATCTGAATTTCAGCTGCAGACAGCCTCAACAGACAGCTTCTTTGAGCTGGCTGGACATGGATCTCCTCCAAAAACTTCAGGAGCCACAGCTACTGAACAAGACTGCCTTCCAACACAATTCTGAAAGAGACACATATTGTAAATTCTAAGTTTGTGACTACTAAAATCAGCATTTGAATAGAAAAATCTGGCCTTCAAGCAGAGTGAGAATTGTATATCAGTTTTTACATTGACATAAAATGAAAACTGCAATGGAAATAGATAGCTATCAGAGTTTAGTCATACTCGTTGAAAAGCGTCATATGATTTGTGAGCATGGCAGCTTCCCTCGCTATAGCTTCCACATGTCCCTAGTGGCAATCCATAACTAGCAAACTTTATTTGTGAGATTTTCTGCCCAGGAGGACACCATAGATGGGCTTTCGGCTGCAATTTATTGGCATTCCCACCGGGTAGCATGCGCCAGTTCTTCAATGTTGGCTGCCCTTCGAAAATATCAGCACACACACTTCCTGTTGTTCTTTTGACCAATGAAATTCCAGTTGAATCGCCACCCCATTCTTCAAACACGACCAACAGGTTTCCACTTGGATTCAACCATGAACGTGGAACATGATACCTAAGAGTAACATCTTTATTATGAATTTTCACTCTGGATCGACAAATAATAAGGACAAGGAAGCAAAACTGTTCTCACCATCTCTGAGAAGGCTCTCCACAGTTAGTCCGGCATTTCTTATCACTGTAAGTACCAGCATAATTACAAGCACCACAATTACCGCGTGCTGTGTATCCAGGCCAGTGGCGCCCAATGCTCTGGCCATTGATCCAAACCAGCCCTTTTCCCATGGTACTCATATCTAAAGCCAAAGGATCACTGCCTCCTGGAGCACTGAAAGTGGTCTGCAAACAAACATTGCATATTAATAAACTTAGTATATTACTAGTCCCAGGAAAGCAGTGGAAATGCACTGACTGGAAACTGAAATTATTCTCACCTTGTACCATGTCATGGGCTGTTTTTTGGGTATCAATGATCCCTTTACCCATTCGACAGAGGAGCTTCCGCTAACAGTATGAAGGCTTAAAGCTTCACCTTTCAGACCAATCTGCATAGGATCATACTTGTAAATGAGTAACTAGCTTGCAGTGAGCATCATTCACTAGAACTATTTATTTAAAAACGAAGACTTCAATTGTTCTTTTAACATAAATAATGATACTCCAATCATTCTATTTTCAGTTACTAGCTTATTTTCTTGGCAAGGGAGGGCATTAACTTTGATGCACAAAATTGACCAAATATTATAAGACAATGTAAGACATTGATTGAGAGCATAGACAACAAACCTTGTAAGACCACTTCTGCTTTGATAAGTCTCTTGTCCCCTCATTGAGACCCTTTAATGTAACAGGGCCCAGAACTCCTGCATTCCATTGTTCAAAGTGTGTGCCAACATTCTGAAACAGATAAAATTCGATAGCACAAACAGTAAACTTCATATTTCTGTCATCAACAGTGTCAGAATAGAGATAAATTACAAAAGTGAGAAAACTTACAGGAAGACCCACAGCTATACTTAATAAAGAAATCTTGTTATTGCCAACTCTCAATTTCACATTGTTACTGAATGTTAATTTTGGATTATTTAGTTCTCCATATACAGTTCCTGCATTAAGGATAGGAAGTGAATATGAGTCGATTAAATGTAAAGATTCACACTGAGATTTAGTTGATACAACAATTGCCACGCTATTCCACGTACCTGCTAATTGACCGTTAATGAAAACTTGAAGAGCATGGCCTGCTGACCAAATAGTGAGAACAGGATCTTGTCCATTCTTCAGAAATCCTTCACTAGAGTCTATATTTACACTGGTTCATAAACAGCACACAGAATATTTATGGAGAAAAGAATCAGCATCGATGAGGTTGTAACTATTTTATCTTTTTTATAATTTAGTCTGGCGCCAAGCAAAGTAAAGACTACTCACTCTGTCATATACCACAAATAATCTGAAGCATCTCTAGTGACATTTACTTGTTCCCACAACCCATCAGTTGTAAATGTATTATCATCATCAGAAGAGGCAGTTTCTTCATTGTATGACTCCCAAGAAAATGCGCCACCTACAGGGGTCATCTGCTTCTGCGAGCTTTGTGCACCAAGCTGTTCAGAATTGCAATTAAATGTCAAATTTCAGCCTTAGAAGTTAAGTGGTTTTCTTGTATGAATGACTTAAAGGATATTATTCCATTGAACTTCTAAATATTAGCTATTTCTTCCTCAAGATAACGTACAAGATACAGGAAAATGATTACACATGACGAAAGAGCAACTGACATTAAACTTTCAGGAGTCCTGCCTCACCCTAGCAGTGTTATAAACAGGAGTTTTGCAGTCAGGTAGAATGCTGATGGACCAAGCTGGCAGATCATACTGCATATTTCCAAAAGTCACTTTTGCAGATGATGATGTATCATAGTTTGCAAGGAATGCAGCACACCCTGAACTTGACTTGAATACATGAGCCTATGGACAACAAATAATTGTTAGAAGTTAATTCAAATGTGTGTATTTGTAGTTTGCTGCTGCTTATCTTAAACCATACCTCTTGGTTTTTCCCAAGGGAATTAACAGTGGGATCTGCAGAAACTAAAGCTGGTTCACATAATTTGATGGCTTTGTGCAAATCTCTCAAATGTCCCCATTTTGGTTCCCTTATTAGCCCTAGTATAAAATACAAAATCCAGATCAATGTGAGACATGATGGTTTTTAGAGAGTGTTCATAACATTCAATTAAGCGTGCATACCAAATTCATCAATTGGAGCATCATAATCATAGCTAGTTGCAATGAAGGGACCACCAGCTGTCCGGCCAAAATTAGTTCCTCCATGGTACTGGATGTAAAAAGCAATACATATCAGGGAAACTACAATAAACTAGAATATTACTCATAATTGGTCATCATACACCAGGGGGAAATATCAACTTGGAAAGAGGAAGTCAAATTAGTTTACCATATAATAATTCACGAATGAACCGCCAACTTGTATGAATCTTGCAACTGAAAATGCCAAGTCTTCTGCTGGTCTCTGAGGAACTGCACCACCAAACTCAGTGAACCTACAAGTTAAACAAGCAAAGGGCAAAAAACATGATTACTCTCAATGAAGATCCTTCACAAAAGTTTCCAAATGAAACCACATAAAAGAAGAGAGTTGCCCTGCAGGGACACATTTTGTGGATTTACCAGCCAGTCCAGTTTTCGGTCCACATTTTTGGTTTCTTATTGCTGTTCGGCTTGAAGAATTCACTGTAGAAACCATTCCAGCTGTTTATCTGTCAAGTGAAAAACATGTTAGAGAGAAAAATTTCGAACGCTTGTTCAATATTAACATCTTAATTACTTGTGATTGTATAGTTTCCAGTACTAACAAAATCAACCATTAAATTGACAGCTCCTCATGGGTTGATTTTGCATATAAAAGAATCAGATTACTGTTTTTAACTGAATACTCAAATGAAGGTTCAAACAATTTTAATTATCAAGTGACAAAGAGACATGCTAATGATTTAATATTATAACACACTCAAAACCAAGAGAAAATCATAGAGAAAGACAAAAAATATCACGGATTGATTGGACCCCCCATGCAATTAAATTTGAAAAGCAAAGCGCACCAGAACCATATGAGATAAAGACACAACATATAAGGCCACCTAAGTAGACAAACTTACTATTAAGAACCCCACCAACAAAGTAGAGCAGCCATAAAGAAGGCTTATGAAAATCATATACACAACACAAATTGACAATATAAAGCAACAAAAAAGAAACCTGTGAAAATATAAAATAAATGGTAGAGAGAAATTGCTTACAACTGGATCAGGTGCATCATCTTGCTTGCACATAACCCATGGGACACCAGTGTTGAGACCAACAGCCATCTGAGCTGCCCATTTGGTGTAAGCTTTACCAGGAGCGCCAATCTCCCACTCAACCGGTCCAAATTCATTTTCTATCTGTAATCATGCAATCAAACTACTTAAGTCATAACAAACAAACAAACAAGCAAACAAAATAGGAAAGTGAACCTCAAGGTACTTTTCTGGAGCTATAGGCCACTTATTGAGAAACATAACCCAAGATAAATAATTGACTATAATATATCTTCATTTTTCCAACCTGTGACAAAATTATGGGACCTCCCTGTGTTTGAAACAACTTCTCTGCCTTCATCATGCTGACTATCTTCTCCGTGAATTTTTGCATTGCCGCCTTCATTGTAGTCAATTACAAGCCAACTTGATTAAACAATTATATTAAACAAAATGATAATCAAACTAGACGGGAAATTCAAAGTAGCCAACCTTGAAAGGTTCATTGTCGGTCCTGAATTCAATACCAGGGACATATTTCAGCCAAACCGGAAATCCCCTGAAGTAGAAACAGAGCAAAAAAACAGAAGATTGGATTAAAAAAGTTATATAATTTGTAGAGTTATTTATTAACAGATTAGCAAGTAATTATTACCCGAAGTTCCATTCAGCACAAACATAGGGACCAATCCGGAGATGAACAAGAAGACCTGCTTGCTGCACCAGCTTGATGAACCGAACCAGATCATATCTGTCCTCGAAATAATACTGATACCACATTCAGAAAAAAAAAAAAAAAAAAAAAAAAAAAGAAAGGGAAAGCTAGTGAGTTTTTGAACCACCCCAGAAACTTATTGAAAAAAGAATCTCTGAACCAAAGCGCATTACTTTTCCAGGAGAAGGCTCATGTCCATTCCAGAATACATAAGTTTGAATAACATCCAAGCCTCCGTCTTTGGCTTTTTGTATAAGATCAGGCCACATCTGTAACCAAAACGAAATGCACCACCACATATCAAAAACACTGGACTTAAAAAACAACGAAAATCAAGAACGCCCCCAAGTGTCAAAAGTTGATGGAGAATCAACAGGAAGGTAAAGAGAGAACATTCATGAGCTACATTGGCAGTAGTGATACCTCAGGAGTGCTTCTTGGGTAGTGAATGGAACCAGAAATGAGAATCCTTCTCTGTCCATCAACTATAATGGCTTTGTTGTCATAAGACACAGAAGATGTAACAGAACAAACCCAGGAAGACAACAACAGTACAAGTACCACCGACATGTTGGTTCTCAACATGCCCTGCCCCAAAACTCCCAAGCCCATACAAGCTTATGTTTTTCTCTGTATATCCCCAGTTTAAAGATATTTTCAAAGATAAAGCCAGAGAAGGAGGAAATGTGGGATCGTTTTTTTGCAAGGTGTCGCCCTTTTTTAAATTCTTTTGAGAACGAAATTTAAAAAGTGAGAGAAAGAGTTGGCAGAGTCTGAAGAAGTGGTTGGTTTTTGGTTTTTGGATTAAAGCAGAGAATGAAATTGGATTGGGCAGCTCTTCCTCATGGGAAACGCTTTTAAAACAAGCAGAAGAAGCAAGTGGGGCCCTTAATTGTTGCCTCGGTGGGGGCCTCTCCCTCTTTGACACGGAACTCACAGTCACAGGCGCCCTCTACCATCTACTAACCACAATTTTATTTTGCGGTTGATTTTGGCTTTGGTTTGGTTGCTTTATTATGTGAATATGACATTTATCATTAATTACTAAATGCATTTTAAGACGAGCGTCAGGTTTTTTTTTTCTTAATATAGTTCTGGGTTTCACAAAAATTCGGATTGGAACCAACGTAAGAGCTTTTAACGCGGTTTTTTTGTTTGTTTTCTTTGTTGGAGAACAGATTCCTCCTCCCAACTCCAATACGTTATTTTTCTATCCATCAATTTTTTTTTTTTATTAACTTCTAGAAAAGTATTTCTTATTAATTTGTTTGCTTGTTTTTATGACAGTAAATAGTAAAATTTTAGTGTGGCAAATTTCGGATAGAGTATCAACACAGCCTTTTTATTAATAAATGATAAAAGAGCAATTCTTATGAATTTTTAATGTAAAATGTTTTTTTTTTTTTCGGGGGTAAAAATAGTATAATGTTTAATAACTTGTCAAACAACATACTAAATTTTTCGGCAGATTATATTTAATGTATTTGGCAGATCATAAAGTATTAGTTTAGCTACAATGAAAATTTCAACGTTAGTCATTAACTTCTCTTAAATAAATATGTAAATTACAACAGGCTAGTTTACTAGCTGGTCAGATGATGATGATGGAGTGAGTAGACGAAGAAACTGGTTTGGTTAATGGAAGTCAAGCTCCCTCATTAATAAAGTGTACTGTCTGACGTAGTTGCTTTGACTGCAATCCTGTTTTTCGTAGAGGCCCTTGGAGACCACCAAATCATGGTCCAAAACACCAATTTAACCATTTTATTTTTCGATTTTAGCTCAACTGACAAGCTCTATCCGTAATTCAGTAGTATCTAAAAAAAATAGAAAACAAATTAGCAGTATATTCTGCCTTATTGTTACTGGTTGGCATTTGTAATAATTATTTTTTTGACATAAATTATAAATTATAACACAGATTTCAAATCATTAAATTAAAGCATTTACATGATTGAGGTTATATTTTTTAAAGTAATTTTTAATACGTGTTAATTATGTTTTATTTGTCTACATATTAGTGCATTACTTATATGCACATGATGCTGTCTTAATTATTGAAAACGTTATATAAGGATGTACAGCATATGTAACAAATTGTGCAAAAATAAGGGGGTAAATCATTATGCCCCTTAATTATTACACATCATGTGTAAAAAAATGAAAATTAATATTTAGCCTTAAATCTTCATTGTTTTCTTTTGAAATAACAATATGTTTTTTTTAAATAATAATAACGATATGGTTTTCAATTTTATTTTTTGTTGTTAAGAATATGTCTAATTTATTTTATTAAAAAACAATTATATGTAAAAACGAATTTATTCTTAAATAAAACTAAACTCATTTTAATCAATAATTAATAAAAAAAATTAGTAAATTTTGCAGATTACTCATAAAAAAGAAAAAAACAAAAAAAAACACAAATAGGCTTAGATGGGGAGCAACGAGCAAGTCTCCGACAAGGCTTATTAATGTTTTGTTGCTAGAACAATAATATTATGACTTAATACCAAATTTATACTCTTAGAAAAATCAATTATTAAACAATTTAATTTCTGTAGAAATCAATTTCAATTGCAAAAATTAGATATCAATAATGGCGTATGAGCTGCACTAAATTGTTGAAGAAGCATCAAGAAATGCAATAATTCTAGCTTAAATATATAACAAAATCCAACAGCTGTTATGCTTCCATGAAATATATCTTGAAAAACAAGTCATTTTATATTGTTGAGGTCACAATTATAACCCAAAATTATCAGTTTTCTGTTGGATTTTTCTCTGATGAAGAATTAGGTGACCTGTAGGTTGTAGACCAACAGTGAAATCTGAATTAGTTGTATAAAGTCAATTTGGTTAGCTTGTAATTGCCGTCTGATTAAATCAAATCAAATCCATAACTGTGATGAGTTGATTGTTGACTTAAAGCAACCACCTCTCCTGTTAGAAATACTCCGATTTCCCAACTCCCGAAGTCATTGAAAAATGAGCTGCACTGCATTAATTATTTATTTATTTCATTTTCTTGTTTTTCCCCAAAAAGTGATAATTTATTTTGAAAGTACTGATATCCACGGAAGCCACCCAATTCTGGGTACCCTAAAAATATAGACACCAATCACCCAACCAAATTTGGGAGAACAGGACTACAACCATTAACTAACATCCCGATCCTTTACAAAAGAGAATCCAGGGTGACGAGAAGGAATATCAAATGAATCCCAAGATACAGAAATGATTTGACACTTTTAGAATTCAGCCGCCCATATACAAACTCAGAGGTTCAAAATAACCTACAAACAATATTAAGCGAAATTTATAGATCAACGGCTACTGAAAAAAAAAAGGGTTATTATGAAAAAAACCCCTGAAATGCAAATTAATCGAAATTTACCCCCCGTTTTTAAATTATTAGGTAAATTACCCCCTGCCGTTAACTTTCGTACAAAATGTTGATATTTTCCATCCGAAATAGTAAAATGACCAAAATACCCTTACCATATCCTATAAAATTCCTCTTATACCCTTCAAACTTATGAAATGACTAAAATATCCTTTAAATTATTAATTAATTAAAATATTAAATAAAAAATTAAATCAACAGCAACAATTCTTCACCATTAAATCAACAGAAACAACAACGATCATCAAACCCAGATAGCTTCATCTTCATCAAACCCATCCCAAATATTGAACACAACCAAGACCTACATCTTCTTTAACATCATCAAGGATGTAATCTTCATCAACACCCAGAACAACAGAACCCAAAAACTCCAAAAATCACCAAATCATTTAAAAAAATCACAAAAAAAATAAAATAAAAATAGAAAATCTGATGGAGCTAACGTGGAGAGATGAAGCAGTTTGCTCCACCGCCATCTCAGATGGAGGCTCCATCTGAGATAGAGAGCCGTCAGAGAGCAATCTGGGTTTCAGATCAAAGAAGAAGCAAAACACACACATTCAGATCTTAAAAACACACACATTCAATCATTCAATCCCTCAACATGTGGAAGAAGAAGCAAAGGCTATGGTGGCAGATGGCGTCGGCGGTTTTGCTGCTGCTGGAGAATTGGGGTTTTGATATGAAGATGTTGAAGATGCAGGTGACGATGGTGATGATGGATTGAGTATTTTCTTTTTTAAAGAAAAAGAAATTGTTGAAGATGAGCAAACAGTAATCTGGGTATGATGTCTGATTGTGTTGATGGTGGTTCTGGGATTGTGATAATCAGGTGACGATGGTGATAATCCTTCGAACCCAGAAACTGGGTTCCAACAAACCCAGTTCTGGGTTCCTTCGAACCCAGATCTGGGTTCCATTGGAACCCAGATCTGGGTTCCATTGGAACCCAGTTTCTGGGTTCGATTGGAACCCAGATCTGGGTTCGAACGAACCCAGAAACTGGGTTCCAATGGAACCCAGATCTGGGTTCCATTGGAACCCAGAACTAGGTTCGATTCGAACCCAGAAACTGGGTTCGAATCGAACCCAGTTCTGGGTTCCATTAGAGAAGTAAAAGAAAAAGAAAAAGAAGAAGAAGAAAAAGAAGAAGAAGCGCAGAAGCAGAAGAAGAAGAGAGAGTGGAGTGAGATATTTTGTGTGAAGAAATTTTTTTTTAAATCTTTTATTTTTTATTTAATATTTTAATTAATTAATAATTTAAAGGACATTTTAGTCATTTCATAAGTTTGAAGGGTATAAGAGGAATTTTATAGGATATGATAAGGGTATTTTGGTCATTTTACTATTTCGGATGGAATTATAAACATGATTTCTAGACCAAAGTGATCAATTTAATTCATCAAAATTAGTAAAACTTTAGTTACGATTCACATATGTACTCAGCGCACAAATGGGTTAGAAAAATAATTTTAGAAAAAAATATCTTATATTTTCTCTTCACAATATATATATATCTCGATCAGTTCATATGAATTATGAAATAGTTATAATCAATCATCTCAATCATTTCTTATATTTAAATTGAATAAGAGCATAATTGATTTAATGGATTTATGAAAATTTAATAATTGAAACAAAAAATTATTATAAATGTACTAAAAGCAAAAACTCAGGGATCAAATAAATTTTTCTCCTTCTCTTTATGGAAGTTTATGTCTTTATCCGTATCGGACTCTTCACACTGCCACTAAATTTCAAATGGTCTATGCTTTGTGGTAAGCTTGTGGAACCCTGACCTCGACATAAAATCACTTGTGGAAGCATGAAACTGTTGAATTTGCCTTCAAACCATTTAAAACATTTTTAAATAATGAAAATGATTTTTATGCTTATTTGGTATTGTTTTTGTTTTCATATATAAAAATATTTAGTTTAGATTAAGAGAAAGTATTACAAATGACCTTCTTTTTTATCATACAATGCTTTTATTACGTGTTAGCATATAACAGCCAGTACATCTCAACATACTATGAAATGACAAATAGGCTATAGCTCTAATTTTAACTGATCAAAGGGCAAAGCATAGACCCTACCCACCATGACTTACATATGTTAAAAAAAAAAAAAACAAAAAATATTTAAAAAGCTTACTAAAACCAGAAGTTAGAATCCTACTTTTGTTTATTTGTAAACTATTTTAGTGACAGACTTCAATACAAGTGACTTTAAATAAAGCATATATACTTTACCTAATTTTATGCTCGAAAAAGTGATTCCAAAAAAATCATTCTTGCTTATCCAAAGTTGAGGCATATTTCTTGCCCCAATACGACGGAAACCATCTTTAACTTCTCTTAACTCTGTTTTTTAACTTTTTTTTTTTTTTTGCTGCTTATTTTTCAATAATCGTGAAGCCATTTATTCTACTCAACATGGGAATTCTATGAAAACGTTTTCCATCTTTTACTAAGGTGCAAAAATTGAATCTTTCGTCAAAATTGGACAAAATTAGAATCGTACCGTAAATATTAATTCAATTAAGTTTGAACTATTGTCAAATAAAATTGTATCTAGAAGATCATTAGCATGTTAAATGTTTATATTTTGGGTGCATTTAGATAATGTAAATAATTTCACCATCAGCCTGTTTTTAATATTTGTGCAATTATTGACATATAAAAATATATAGAAGTCCAATTAGGAGTCTGAAAGCTCTCGTGATCTTGTCAAAAAATCCGACTTTATGTGACATAAAAAATTCATGGGTCCAATATAGGTTAAATAAATCTAATAGACACTCGATAGTTGATACCCATGACGAAGCTAATTAAGCATCCAATTAATCACTATCTTTTAATTTTCCGGATCTTCTCTTTTTTATTCTCAATAATTTTAATTCACAATCCAATCTTTTGAAGAAAAAAAAAAAAAATTCTCTCATGAAAATATTTTGAAATCTTCCAATTAATGTCAAACTAAAACACTTACGTTTGTTTATCATTTAATTATACTTGAAAATGGTCCATAAAACTCATCCAATTATAAATAATAGAGTCTACCTACCAGTTCTTTTCTAGCTCATTTTAGTTACGTATATTTCTAATCATTCTCTAATCAGGACTAATCCAAACCAATCGACGCCCACATGAGCATCGGACTGATCCTAAAAGAAAATTTGAAACAGAGTCCTGAGAAGAGAAATACCCTATATATCACCTGCGTAGGATCCACGTTGGTACACTTTTACCTGCCTTTATCCACTTTTGACGGCTACTTACCTGGACAGATAGAAACTTGGACCCTATCTTTTTCATTTCTGGGTTGGGCCCATTATGCCACTGATAAGTTTGTTAACCACACGTTTTATCAAAATCACAGCCCAGAATCGTGATCAATCCGGCACAAATCCATCTTCACGTTTACAATGCCATTTCCCTTTTAGCAAAAACCAAATAAATTATCCATAAATACTGTCTGCCCTACTTCTTGACGCCACAAAATGTAACAATTTTCCCACTTAAATGTGGGACGGCCTTTTCTGGTTCTGGAAGCAGCATTACGGATCGTACGTTAAAACAACTATATCAATTAGGTCTTATCAGGAAGGTCAAAGAAAAAAAAATTGCTTGAAATTTAATTCAATTTAGAGAGATAAGGTTGCCGTATCAGCATAAAATGGGGACCCATTTTTGGTTCGTTTAAGTTAGTTTCAATCCACAATGAAATCTTCAATTGCCACAATGGGTTTGGATGATTGATCATCATCATTGATCATCCTTTTATCACACACGTATATACGAGTCTGATTGATTGGTTAACAATCCATATCCAAAACCGCCATGGTGCTGTGCGTTGGGTCCCTAATTTGGATTTTGATAAATAAATTAAGAGGGTCACATCTCTAATCAGATAGATCATAATGGAGGAGAATATCTTGCTGTGTCCCTCAAGCAAAAGGGTGAGATTCTGATTGCACCAAAAGTTTCAAACCCAGTTTCACATTGGTTTTTATAAATCTTTTACGACTGGGAAAAAGCAAAACAAGTAAATTTGGCAATTGGCGAGGTAACCTTTAAGACTTTCTAATGAAAGCTACATTTACTAATTCTCCTAAGTTTTATAAACGTTTATTTTCCAATCTTTTAAGATTTAACTTTGATTTAAGATATCTTAAAAAAAAGGAAAAGTTAGATTCAAGATAGTACAGTCTTTAAGTTATCAAATAATATGTATATTTTATATTTTAAATATTACAATTACTTCAGGATCTTTTGAGGGAAACATAACTTAAACCTACCGACTATAACTATATGACATGTGAGAAGTATACAGTTGGGTCAACTTCACCTTGTCATATTTAGTATTGCTTTTTAAGGAGTGATTTTTGGGTTCCAATAACTCTATCTATACTATCTTGACATATAAAGTTATAATTAAATGATTAATTATAATTTGATTTCGATATGAAAAAAAAAATATAGAATCAGTAAGGTAAATTTGTATGAATTGAAAGTAGCACTTTGTGATTTTTATTTTATTTTATTATTTATATTATTATTTTAGATTAAATAAGTACTCTTTGTTATCAAAATAAAATTATAACAGTTAATGCGAATATCATCACAAACTTGAATGAAGAATAGATGAAAAACAGACACTACTTAATGTTCCAAAGAAATTGAGATAGCAACTATTTCTTAAATTAGGTACAATGAACATTGATTGCTGAAACTCATTATAAATTGGGAATACACATCATTATCACTTTAAGAAAACATTTTCATTCAGTTGATTACAAGAATAATATTGCTGAAAACAGGTCCAATGATTTTGATTGCTTGTTTTATAATTGCTAGACGGATTCTTTTCTGCATGCATGAACAATATCAAATCTGTCAACGATATTAATTTCGAATTACATCTCTTTGTCGTTAATTTCCATGTCCTAGAGAATAATACTTTAGCATGGACCATGAGAGTCCTATACTCATATATTCTTTTCAATGTTATCACTTCATAGCCTAAGATGATCTTATTCTAATCTAATCCCTATCTAAAGAAAAACTTGTTTTTAAAGATGTTTATTAAAAAAGAAAATCTGATAGTGACTAGTTAATCTGCTAACAACCGATCATATATATTCATAACGTGAAACATGGGCAGCCAAGTTCACATCAGAGGTAGTATTTTAGTGATAATGCATTAATGAATAAGACGATTATTCTTGAAATCTCATATCATGAACATTTGACTTAATCACTATTATAACTAGTATTCGGTTCTCTAATTGAAGTCTTAACCAAATTTTATTTAGTTAGAAAATTGAAAGCAGCCTGCCTTACAATTGACATTGAAACTACTACGATTTCATTAGTTCAACAACCCACCACCAACTGCATGTACTTTCTTACACTTATCCAAATAAAGTCCATAAAAAAGTTTTTCATTGAAAATTTTCGAGAGTTTTTATTGCACCCTTTGTTTACCAACCAGTTTCTCAACCGCAACACATAATTTTCCCTTATTGGAGAAGTTGGCTCGAGCCCCTGATATATATACATTTGGTGAGCTGGGACCAGTGACCGGAGTGGGTGTTACGGTCACAACACACAACAACCAGCATATAATGGGTTCATTCAACTTCATATATGCTTCCATACTAACCAGACTCATCGTTTCTCTCCATATGTAGAAGCATTTGTTGCGTAAATAAGTGAAAGTGCTTTTCTGGATATGTAACTAACCTGCAGTAAACACGACACTATTAAAAAGAAGTTCACAACTGAAGTGAACAAGTGGAAGCGATCATATGGGTTCCACTTTCAACCGCTACTCTTATCTATATATGGTCTGTCTCTTTAGTATGGTCGGTTTGACATTTTTCTATGCATTGAATGGATTATGTGGATTGCCTTATTTATGCTTATGCTTATGTTAAAAGAGTGTTCGAATTTAAACGACTTCATTACAAGTGAAAAAGCAACATAATTTCCTTTGGGATTTTCGAGTAATTTTGATGCTTCAATTTCGTCATACACATAAAGTAGTTGGTGGATCATTTTCCAAACAACGCAAGTCGTTTAATTTCTATTTAATCTAGATGGCATCTCAATTGACTCTAATTCAATCTCAACTAATTTATAAATTTCAGATGTGTTGAAATTAATTACTTTTAAATTCAAATTCATGTTATAGCTATGAGTCATAATTTTCATATTTAAACAATGTTGTAGTCTGTTTCATTAAGTCAACAATCTCAACTCTGCATATCCCTTGATAAATTCAGCAACTAAACTAGTTAAGACTTAAGATTAGGTCCCAAAGAATGTTACAATCTACAAATTGAAAATATACTTAAATTTTAATTTTAATATGGGAGTTAGTTAATATCGTGGGGCCAATATAAACATGAACATAAGACGGCCTTTGATTGATTGGAAGTAGGCGACAAGTTGCCGCGAACGACAACGTTGCTTATACGAAATTTCAATGGATTAATTAAGGATGAGAAGAAAAGATAGAAGGATAAGAATTACATCATTCCAACTCATGAGGTATAACACATTTGACAAACCTATTGTTATCAGGGTTCGTTATGCGATACCTTTGACACATACTCTTTATGGTCTTTAATTACTCACACTATAATATCCTAATTTATTGGTGTCATCACTTGATTTGAGGTGATGATAATGGTTTGCCAATAAAATATCATAAAATGATCATAATATCGACTTTTAAAGTTCCCAATGATTTTATGATTTTGAAAAAGATATTACATGTAGTTACTAAAGAACTGCAGGGAAATGAATTTATGAAAACAGTTATCATATAAAGGTATTTATTTTATGAAACTATTGTCAAACCTGTTTTATTATTTATGCAACAACCTGTAAAATATTGGATGCATATGTTGATCAAATAATTGAAAAGAAGAATAGAAGAAGATTTTTCCATCAACTTGCTCTGCGTTGACTGATTATTAGATGTTGAGTACACGCATAAGCTGAAAGGGATTCGGCCCATCACTATTTGAAGGTTGATATGTGATTGGATTTACATATTTTTCATGTTTTTATTGGCTAACTACACCCCAGTTTCTAACTGATGCATGAGAGTAGGTACGGTTAGATATAGGCTAGGTCATATTAGCATCATTCTTCTTGAGTCTTTATTGGGCCCAGCTTTGACAATGGGCCTATAATAAATGTCTACTGTATATAGAGTCGTAATATCCGCGTCCCTCTTTTTTTACGTACACCCCACTGCCCGAAGCAGATTTTTTTTTTTTTTTTTTTTTGTTATTTAGGAAATTGTCTTTTAGAGCAATTACTAAATTGATCCATAACTGTAAAATTTAAAGTTTAAACGTATAACTTCACGTAAAAAAACTGTACGAATCTTTTGAGTATCAAGTGAAAGTATAAGTATAATAGATTATCAAAACAAGAGCAACATAAACTGTTGTACAATATTTTAGATTTTGCGTTTGTTGTTTTCTTTTGTTTCTAAATATAATAATCTTAATTATAGAACCATGAAGAAGCTACGATAAATTTGAGCTAGTAATGAAATTCATTATAATTTTGGTTGGTCTCGTATTTCAGTATTTCGCACTCATCGAGAATATAAATTGTCAGTGAAATGTATTAATTAATAATGTGGAATGCGACTGGAGAAAAGAGGTATTAATCATTAAATTTATTGGCCATTATTGTGTGTGAGATTTATAAGAGACTATGTAAGTTAAGGATTATTTTAATTTATGTCTTAATGGAACATTAAAAATTAAAATTGAATAAACAACTCAATTTTACTTCAAATAAGACACAAAGATGTGTGTATTAATAATAGTTTTTTTAATTAATTTTTGTTATCCTTGACATGGTTTCATAGGGCACATCACACATGTTAATTAGAGCCCTGTTTAATGGTTAAGTATACTGATTTTATATTTGAGACTTACATTTTTTTTTTTTTCAATGTTTGATTGGGTGGTTCTCTCCTGAGGTATCTCTTACCTTTTGCCATTTACAAGGATCTTAATGCAATATTATTAATTTTAAATGCTAAAAAGACTAGAATAGGCATCCCACTTTTTGTATTTTATTCACTTCATAATTTATGATGAGCCAATTAGTAACATAAATTAACAATAATTTATTTCATTTATAAAATGTATTAGAATTTACCAATTATTACATCATTAATTGAGATATAAATTAAAATATGAGTTAGATAGTCAAGCATTACTCATTATTATTTATTCCTTTTGCAAAGTCATTTTTTAGAGAATTCAAACATATCTGTTCTTTGTTGTCCCGCCTCTCTTTGTTGCTCTCATTCACTTTTCATGCTCTTTCATTCTCCATCTCAATTTTTTTATCAACATCAACAATTAGTCTTCAAATTATGTATGTTTTTGTGAAAGTTATGAATTTAAATATTTTATTTTGTGTATAAATTTTAGGGTTACTATAATTTTTAGTTTAGGAATTCTAGGCAACTGATTATTTTTTATTTTTTTAAAATGATTTTATATTGACTTTTTATAACAAAAGTTTGATTTTAAGTCTAAGTAAACTATTCTAATTTCATGCATGGAAGAGGAAAAAACTAACAATCTTGGGTATCAATTATTTTTTATATTGATATGTCACTTTATTATAAAAAATCGATGCTAATGCATGTGCCAATTTTTACAGCTTCATAAGGTGAAAATTCTCTAACCTTATTTTTTTTCTTTGACTTTTTATAAGAGCAGTTTCAAAGTGCGAGAAAGAAAAAAAAAACTAATAATTTTATACTAGTGTGTGTTATTTAATTATAAAAATCTGAAAAAAAAAAAAAAAAGAATGGAAGAAGATCTTAACTTATAAATTTGTATTCTTAAGGGGGAAGAGTGAGGAAGGTCCGGTACTTAATTATATACAAGTCTTTCTTAGTATCTAATTAAATCACAAATATCTAAAACCCCAAAAGTTAACATCAATTTGACAAGTTTGGACAATTACACATGTTGCATTTATTTTCTGCTTAATATATATGCGTTATATCAGGCCACACGTCAATCATCATATTATAATGCTAAGATCACAATTACATGGACAGAAGATTTGCAACAGAATAAAGCAATCAAATCATTATCATTTCAACCTCACAATAAGAAGATGTTGATCAGATGTTCACCAATAAAAATATATTATTTATCAGTTGGTTTCAGTTAATATATGTGATCATGATGAAAGGTAATGACCATATGTTATGTGTTGTGTTAGCATCCATCCTTGCCCACGAAATTTGCAGCTGCCAGTTGCCGCCACCACAGCTTATCTTGAGAGAGAGAGAAAGAGAGAGAGAGAGAATGGGACCTTTTGAAATTGAGAAAAACTGTCATGTAACCGAAGAGCAGTGGCCCCTCGGATTTGGAAGAGCAGTTTGAAAAGTACCTGTGGTTGGACGTACCTTATGTTACTGACAACATACATGATAATTTCTACACCATGTCTCCATCCATATCTCTACCTCACAGCACGTAGAAGAGTGATTAGTAGATGCCATACGTAGCCTTCCTTGTTATCGTAAAAATTATATATTTATTCGCTTTTTCATATTTTCTTTATCTACTTTAATTTGCTGGATGTTATCGTCTTGTTATATATAGACAACAACTTCCCACGTCGTTTTGTAGCTTCTGGATCTCTGCTTCTTCAGATGGTATACTCCGCTACAATTTGCTTGCTATAGACTTTATTAGTTACCTCCGTATATATGGGATATTTTTGCGGTCACTGATTATAATTCACAGCCCATTTACTAGTAAAAGTCATCTCTACATCATATGTCTATGTATATACATAAATTCTTAAGTACAATAGAATTTTCATGTGATGTGTACAATTTTATGTACATTTATCCCATCCAATAAAATCATGCTATAAGTATATTTTTTTACACCTTTATGTATGATCCTAAATTTATAATGGATGGATGCATATGTGTACGTACATCCCCGACACATATTATTACTACCCTTTAATGCTGAGGGAGGCAAACTAATCATGAAAGTACAGTTTTGCAATTATGACTTTTGCATTCATGACGAAGCAAAGAAATATATCTATCATAGAGATAGGCATGACCCAACTTGATGGTCAAATTACTAAAACATTTTAATTATAAGAGAGGCGCATGCAATTGTTCTCCAGCTTTAATTAATTCACTTGCACATGTAGGCATTTCGTTCAGTGATCTGGAGATCGATAAAATTGGATATTTTATGCTCACTCATGCATGCACAAAAGTGAAAACAATAGAGATCTATGTTTTTTTTTTTTAAGAAAAGACATTCAAACTGTTCATTTTATTTTGTCCTATGGTAAATGGTAAGTTTAGAATAATTCATGACCTCGACCCATGACAGAGATAACACTTGAGACCACACAACTTGAGGACAAAACAAAGGCATTAAAATTATAGATTGGTCTATTTGTAGTTCAAATTATGCTAACTGTAAATCTTTAATGATCATCATATCAGTACGGCAAACATTGTGCATGGTATGCTTGTCTATTAAATTGAACACTTCCTTCTCTTGAATGGGCATGCATTTTTTTTAACATTACTTCTTGTTGAAGATTTTCTTCTCTAATTAATAATCCTATAACAAAGATACTTAATTACTATAAACAAGATAAGCAGTTCTAAAAATTAAAGAAAACATTAAACAGCTCTTATATGATTTTGAATCGACCAAAAGATAGCATACACATATACAAACAACAAACACCGAGAGGGAGAGAGAGAGAGTGCATTGAATGCTTTACAGTTTGACGAATTATTGCCAATTCATGTGAGCTACTTGCCCTCCTTGCATGGCACAAAGGTGAACAATGTAGAGGTAAATCTTATAAAAAGAATCCAAAATAGACATAAATTTTCCCTAGAGTAAAAAATTCCTCAGTACTTAGCCACATTTGGTGGTTCCTTATGAAGCCTGAAGCTGTTCAAGCGTGAAGCACCAATAACTAATTTGGATCAACTGTCGTTTCCAGGAAACTTTTTCTTGTCCTTTCCTTTTCCAGTCAGCTTTGCCTGTTCTCTCTTGTTACTTTTCTCTGTCTGTAATTTCATTGTTACATGGAGGGAAAATAAGCTAAAGAGAAAAGGAGATAGAAAGCAATGGCATGTATTGTAAGTTTGTAACCCCCAATTGCTTTATATATATATATATGTATATATATATTATCTCTCCTCAATGAATTGGGTTGACCAACTTAGGTTAAGTAATAGCTTGAAGTAATTCTTTTAAGTTGTTTATATGATATCGGTTAAATAAATTATAAGATGATGCTGGTTAATAATTTGATTGTACAAAGTTGATAAAGGTGTGGGGTTGGCAATTGTCCTTTGTCTGTACAAACATTAAATGTGTTTTTGGCAATACTAATGTGGGGGTGATAGATGTTCCCATGCAATTCTGAATTCTGATCCTTGTCTTCTCATCACTGTTGCATGCCCAAGCTCCAATATCCCTCCCACATAGCATATATATATATATATATATATATTTCTTCTTAGACATTGATTATAAACATTTATAACTTGACGTTGATCATTCTATATATCATCTTACGGAAAGCTTTCAATCGTTGGTGCTCTCTAGGGTTTATATGGATTTATCTATAATATATAGTATATTTGAAGTGTTCAATGTAGTAATTTCCTGTTAAAGTGCTTAAAGAATAATTAAAATTAATTCAATAATTATTTTATAGCATTAAGTTGTAAAATAAACAAAACACATTCTAATTAAAATACAGGTAAGGTTAACTAATGTCTTTGCGGCATAAGTGTATTTCACTCTTAAAATTAAAATAAAAATCACGATTAAACATTGAAAGAAAGTGCTTATTTCATTTATTTATTTATTTATTTTTCTCTCTCTCTCTTATTCAAACATTGTTAATTGTGATTTTAACCTATACCCTTGGACACACATTAATACTGCCCTTAAAATTTATCTTTGATCTCATGCAACACCTCTTAAATATGTTAAGTAATTCATGTAATTTGTGGCCATAATATTAAGTGAAAATGGTAGGAGATAAATCATTTGATTTACAATTGTAACATTATCACATACTGAATAGTGTGAGTATCACATAAAAAGCTTTTTTTTTTTTTTTTTTTTCATATTTTCTATTTCTGCTTTCTTTCATTTTTTTACTTTTATTTTTCTCTCACCATTTTTCTACACCAAATTCTAACATTCTCTCTCTAAAACATCATTTTTCATTAATAAGACCTTATTTGGTGTTTATAAATTGTTATTTGATTTGTTGTTCATAGTGAACATCTAATTTGATTTGTTGTCTTAAGTCTTAAATATAACTCATACTTGTTTTTTAAAAGTTATTTTTTTTTTACTAATTTTAAGTTTAGATTTATTAGATTCTCTGATTTGAAAGAAAATAATAAAAAGAAAACTCGAATATTAAAGCAAATTTCGAAATAAATGAAGTTTATGAGTAAAATAAAATTGCTGCCTTCGAGATTTATTTGCTTCATTCAAAACTTAATTGCTTCCTTCCAAACTTATTAATCTCATGTGAAAATTCACTTTGGTGTAAGATTATTTCATCCGTATACATACTTTGGTATTAACCAAACTCAAATTATTATTAACTATTAAGTAGCTACTAATCTCACTAAGCAATGACGGAATGTGTTTAAAAATTAAACAATCCCAGTATTAAAGAATAGATAACTATATTTAGAGAAGAATTATCTTGTGATTAAATATATAATTTGGTTCATCGTCATTTCCCAGAAATTAATTTAAACATCCGGTTAGTATGATAGTATGATACTATATATCGATTTCGTGGACATATTTCTTGTCAACTAGGATAAGTGTGGGGACTCGGGCTAAAACAATTAAAGATAGGGTACATGTCGAACGTGGTGGTGTATAGTAGCATTCCAGAATGATATTGGTTTTGGATTCTCTGTAGAACTTGTTTGTTTCAATCAAGTCACGTGAACCTCTTATTGCTAGCTAGGACTGCGCTGCTGCTGCTCTATCGCTCTCCTCTCCTTCTTCTTTAAAACCCTTTTTCCTCTCTCTAGCTTAGGACCTTTTTGCCTTCTCTCTCTCTCTCTCTCTCTCTCTCTCTCTTTTCAATTTCCTGTCTCATGATCTCTTCCATCTTTACTGGACAACAGATACGCTAATATCGATTTCTCTCTCTCTCACTCACAGTCTCATCTTCCAGTGACTCCAAATTTTCATTCACACATGTCTCCTAACTTTCCTCTTAACGAAGATCATCATGATCGTCAACACCACCACGACCACCACCAGCTCTTCCTTTTTCAGTCTCAGTCTGCTTCTTCTTCTTCTTCTTCTCCTGGCTTCTTTGACCATGTTCAAGAACAAGGAGGGTATTATTTTCACAGGGAAGAATCTCATCATCTACTCCACCACCACCAAGAAGAGGTATTATATATATATATATATATATATTTTTTTTTTTCTTGCAATTATATATTCTTGATTTATGTCTACTTTCCATGCTTCATAATATGTATAGTGTGATCATTGAATACTTAAAAACTGTTCTCTCTTGATTTTAGGCAAAGGTGTATGTCTCACAAGGAGGATCAGCATCATGCGATCATGACAATCAAACGGTGAGGAATGAGAGTGACAGCACTGGACTCAAGTTGAATATCTGGAAGAAAGAAGAGAGAAATGAGAATCGGAGTGAGACTTGTTCAGCTAAATGGATGTCATCAAAGATGAGGTTGATGAAGAAGATGATGAATTCAGAAGGTGCTCCTCCTGCTGATACATCAAATAATAATCGTACGCAAATATTCGAAGATCAGAAGCAATTTTCGTCAACGTCACTAACAGGAGAAAACAGCTGCAACAATAACAACCCAGACACGATTAGGGTTTGTGCTGATTGTAAGACTACTAAGACCCCTCTTTGGAGGAGTGGACCTAGAGGTCCGAAGGTAATTAATTATAATTATCTATTCATCTAATGCCAACACACTATTATCTATCCCTATATATTGATCTCTCTTTTGTTGCAGTCACTTTGCAACGCCTGTGGAATCCGGCAAAGGAAGGCGAGGCGGGCCATGGCTGCGGCTGCAGCGGCAGCCTCCGACGGCACCATGCTTGCAGCTGATGCACCGCCACTACTGACTAAGAAAAATAAGGTGCAACACAAAGATAAGGCAACAAGTAACGACAACAGTTGTCTGCCATTCAAGAAGAGGTGCAAAATGGCCTCCCCATCCCCAGCAAAGAAGAAGCGGCAGCTTGGTTTCGAGGACTTGACGATAACCTTGAGTAAAAATTCGGCTTATCAACGCGTTTTTCCTCAGGATGAGAAGGAAGCTGCCATCCTATTAATGGCTCTATCATATGGACTTGTTCACGGTTGAGTTTCTTTTGTTATAATTAGTTTGTTATTTTCTTGCTAAGGAGGATAGCTGTGACTTGTGAGAGATCGAGAGAGAGTGTTTATTAGTGATCATCAAGGAAGAATTCAAAGTCGAAGAAAAAAGGAAAAATAAAAGTTGTAGTATGGAGATTCTTAAGAGGGTTGTGGTGGATTTGAACAAGTTGATCATACCAAAGTCAAACCGGATCCCTTGTTCATCGACATGTTATTTTGTTATCCAACTTATAATAAAATAATTATTATTTCAAGGTCTTTAAATTAGATTATTTTCTGCCTTTTTCTGTAAGTATTTTTTGTTCTCATGATATCAATTAATTTGGGGATCATATATATGGTTTTTGCTTTTACAAAATTTAATATGATATTGCCCCGATGATCATAAGAAGTTTCACAGAACTTGACAATGCAAATTAAGTTGCAAAATGCATCGCCAGAGATCTGATAAGAGGCTGTGATCAGTAATAAACGGTGCAGAAGAAAGCAACATTCTCTCTCTCTTATGACTGAAATTGGCCTTTCAATCATGATGGTGATGATTCATATAGCAAACAGCTTTTTTGTTTTCTGAAAAATCACCTAGAAGATAGTACTTTTGTCTCAGACCTATTTATCTTGCTTTTCTGACCTTGAATTGGTGAGTAGTCTTGAAATATAGGCTAGTACGAAACTGGACATGTACTCTTCATGATCGATCAACTTGTTGGAGGCAAAAACACACACACACACACGCATTCACACACATACCTACAAGGTATACATCAGTTTAAACTAAATTAACCAAACATTGCTTTTGATTATGAATGTTAGTTGATTTGTAATGTTGCATAATAGAAGAAAGTCTTGATATTAATAGATCCCATGAATATTACATAACGTATGGAGTTCCTTTATTCAGTATATAAATTGTATATTAAGTCCATTTTCACTTTGTAAAGTTTATAAATATCGAATATCAGGTAGTCTAGTTGGTGATGAGAGTATTTTATTTTATTTACTACTAACAACTGTATTTAATTTAAATTTTAGGTGGAGGATATGACTAGAAATCACAATTTCAATTGTGTAACTATGAGTAACTTGTGGCTCGATCACACTTATCCTGCTTATTGGTTTTTATATAGTAATCTAAAAGTTTTGGGATGGAATATTATTCATAGTGTCATTATTCATCAAATTGATCGTATTAAGAAAAAACTTGATATAGTATTAAGGATAACAAACTACTGAAGAGGTTATGAACTTGTAATATGTAACTGAATTCATAATGACTTGTTTGTAAAATTATTAGCAAAAGTGTCTTCACATACTAAGATTATGACACTAATCCAACATCTATAGAGAAAACCCTACAATCAAATCAAATCATGAGATAAAAGGATATTATATCATCGAACATCTACCTAGAATCTTAAACCAAATCATATCATGAATTAAAAAGATATCACATACTATATGTGATAGTATAAATATCCTATTTTGTGTATTTATGACTTATGTTAATAGCAATTTCACATATAAAAAATTGAACAAAATATCAAATTATTTATAGAGTTTCATGATCAAAGTATATATATATATATATTTTTTTTTTTTTTTAAAAAAAAAAAAATTAAACTCTTTAGCACATTAAGAGCGTCAAATTGTAGTCGGTGATATATTGTCAAATGTGTCACCAAATATTTTCATTTGGTTTTATTCCACACAACAAGCTATAAGAAAGATTTGATCTCAACCACTCATCCGTATGGTGATAAAACAGACCAGTGCATGAGACATTGACACTATTGTCATTTTCCTCATTCCAAATACAAATTTAAATTTCATCAAAAAAAAAATAAATAAATAATAAATAAAGTGGGCCTACCTGGGCTTTAAAGAACTATTTAAAGGGCCCATCAAAAAGTACCTGCATGCATTGCAGATCTGGCCTTGAAATTGCAAACAACTAAACAGGCCCAGAAAAGTCAAAATGTCTCGCACTCCCAGTCCCATCTCATCAACCTCTTCAACATAAACAAGATGTTCAACTGTGCAATGGAATCAAAGATTGATTAACGAAACACTCCATTTCGACCCAGAAAAGGAGAAGCCAGAGAAGTTGTTAGTTGCATTGTATTATTTATATTACACACTTATCATTGAAGTAGTATCGAAATGGAGGCTCCTAAACCTGAAGATCCACGTCCACCTTTACCACCTTCCAAGGAATCTTTCATGAAGCGTTACAAACCCGTTTGGCGCTTTTTCTTGATGTTCAATCTCGGTCTTGCAGGTACATATAATGTAGAAGCTTGTGTCTCTGTTTATGTTTTGATTGTTGTTTGTAATGTGTTTGATAAAATGACTAGCTGGGAGATCCACCTGGATGGCTTGTCGTGATCATGTGACTTTTAAGTTGATATTAACAGCTTTTTTATTTTTTGGGTTTTTAGTAGTGGGTCAGTTTTGAATTTTGTGAATGATGGAGTTTGGTAATAGATTTGTTTGATTTGTATCAAGACTCAAGAGCAAGTTCTCTTTTAGCTGCTGGACCAATACCCTTGAATTTTTATTTTTTATTTTTTTTCCTTCTTTTGTTGAATAGTTTTATGTGTTGTAACTTCATTCTTATCATAGGTACGTGTGTTTTATGGTGAGGAGATGTTATATTAATTTGTGACTTGATTTAGACTCTAACATCTAATTATTTTTGTAACTTAATCTTAAGCTCTGGGAAGAGTAAATAAATAGTTGGATATAATGTCGAATTGGGCACTTTCCTCCCCACGGGTTGCTCCCTCACTTGACTTCGGTCACTCCCTCCCACTTTTGGGATCAGATTCTCGAATTATACCTCAGAGTTATATTGCAGTTAGTTCCAATAGCACTCTGGGTAATTTATCAGTATTAATAAAAAAAAAAAGTGTCACAAATTTAAGATAGTACATCCCTAGTCCCGGGTCTATAAAGGCCTCAACTGAAAAAGACATAGGGTACAAAGTGTTGAAAAATTGACGATTTGTTATCTGAAGATACTCCGTAATGGTGGGGTGGTCTATGTTGTCATATGCTTATAAGGATAACAAAATATTAACTCTTAGAGGCCTTGACTGTTTAGAAGCTTTGAGATGAAATTATGATAAGCTCAATTGGATGAAAGTTGATATCCAAGTGTGGGACCCTGAATTTAAGTATTTGAACTAATGTTGACTTACAGATTGCTTTATAGCACAATTACTGCTGCGTGTTGGCCCGCTTTAGTGGCTGACATTTCAGTGATAATGAAGATTATAAATGCTGATGTTTTGGTCATCTACATAGGAATTTGTCTGAATTAGTTTCAATCTCGAGTGTCAAAGCTGTAGTTCTCTTGTACTTATGATATGAATCTCATGTGTGCTTACACCGATATGAGAAGACTTACATTCACTTAATGAATTTGTTTTTTGGTTGTGTGTGTGGGGAGTAGGAAATGGTTATCATCAATAAACTCAAGGAATCATAACTGTCTGGCTTATATAACCCAGAGCATTGTTTTTTGCTATAAATTAATAATGAGACTGAGATTCTGAATTGAGTTTACATTCTTTCTACCCTTGCCAGGTTATATCTTTGCAAAGGAGCAGATGAAAAAATTGAGCGTAGAGGATAACAAAGTTGACAAACCAGCTTCAGAGGATAGCAAATCTGCAGTGGAAATGGAACCATTGGTCTCACCAACTGTCATTGAGCCTGTAAAGGTTCGGGAGCCCATCCCTGAAGAGCAGCAGCGAGAGCTCTTCAAATGGATTTTGGAAGAGAAAAGAAAAGTGAAACCAAAGGATAAAGAAGAAAAGAAACGAATTGATGAAGAGAAGGCCATTCTTAAGCAGTTTATCCGTGCAAAATCCATTCCACAACTTTAATCAACTAAACGCATTTTACTCTTGACTGTTCCTATAAAAAGAAACAATTTGATGAAGCCAATTCCATTATTGTTAAGCAGTTTGTTAGTGCAAATCAAGACGTCAAATTTGAAGTGGTTCTTTGTATTTTTATTTCTTATCGAGTGAATGTTGCAAAGAATGGGGTCTCACTCCCTCTGTTGTAAGATGGGTGTTCGGAGCTTTTGTATGTTGGAAATGTTATATTTTATTCAAAATTTGGCTCTATAGGACAGTGCATTTTGTTTAGCTAATGAAGATCAATCAATTGGCTCATACTACAAGGGAAATGGTCTGATGATAATGATTTGCTTGGGTAATGGGCCCTCAAGTTATTGACTTATTCTCTACTTCTCGTCATATCTTATCTGCTAGCCTAAACGTTTTCTTCCGTTGAAGCAGGGAATTATGTAATGTATTTTTATTAGTGAAACCATATGGGCAACGTTATGCCGAATATGGTTTGATGACAAAAAACATTTATTTAATTTGATAATGTTAAATTCGAGTTATTTTTACTATATATATGTAGTGACCCTTGATCATCATAGTGATAATTTATCTACAAATAAATAGTCTGACTCTGGAAGGAATGTGGTGGAAGTTGGTCCTCCTCAAATCATATGTTTAAGAAAGTATAAGGCAGAATACAGAATTAAATGTGAAAGATATATATCCTTTTTGAATTATAAATAAATAGATAAAGATGATATTCTAAGAGTTTGAACTAAAGATTTATAAATATTTTAGTAGTATATACGGTACTCTAAAAATAAAAAAAGAAAATAATAATAATAATAACCTATAGTTATTTGTTTTCTACATTGTACTGTTTTTAAGAACTTGAGCATTTTTTCCAATAGAATACCAGGAAAAGCCAGGAGTGAGACAAAAAGAGAGATTTTGGTTGCCACCTGCCAAGCTTTTGAGGTGGATAATAAACTATATAAAAGCTATTGGACCCCACCCTGTAAGATTTCATTGATGTCCAGCCACATATATGTTCTCCATCCAATCCGACCTCTCTACCATCCCAAGCTGTACCATTGCTCTAAATATCAAAGCACATGTCAATCCATTATACTTGTACTTTTGTTGGTTGACTCTTATCCATTCTATGCTTTGGTGGACAACAACGCTCTGTCACCAATGCCAGGAACCATCTTAGTATCAGGTATTTACTAACTACCCTCTAACTGTGATTCAAACATATTTCACAGTAAATTCCATACTCACTTGAGTTTACTTCAGTTCTTGAATTCAAGGGTCTTCAGTCAACACCTCCTCAAGTTTCCATAAAAGGTAGCTAAGCATTGCTTTGCTTTCTGTTGAGAATATTGAAATTTGTTGACAAGGAATTTATGTTTTATAATTAATGCAGTTTCCATGGGGAAAAAAGTGTATCAAACTTGGGATAAGGAAGACTTCTCCTTGTAATGATTCTATATTTCATTTGAACACTTTATATGTTTTTAGTTCTAGTCTTTGACAATTGATGTGTATGCATGTTGGCAACTTTCAAGTTTTCCTTGTGAATTCTAATTTCTGTTAATTTGGCACAGCCCTTTAACAACTCTTCGCGACAATTTGATCATAGCACTTCACGATTCTGAGGGAAATGAGATATCACATACAGGTTTTGTCTTATTTTATGTGTGATATCCGTTTGGTTTTTATTCTAGAAATGAAGCTGATGAAGACCATTGTGTTTTTGAGTAGGTGTTGAGACCAGATTGGTGGTTGAGAAAGGGCTTTGGGACGACATATTTTACCTGGAAGGAGGTGGGCATGTGCATTTGAAGTTGCAGTTTGTTCTTAGTGAAGAAGAGCGCAATCGAATTCGTGTTATGGTACTGTTTTGTATTACATTCAGAATCTAATATACATATGATAAAGAAAATCTGCAATGCAATTGCTTTCTGCGACATCAAACTAGAGTTAACCTTACCAATGGTGTTAAATGGCCTATAAACAATTAACCGTGACTGCGTAAGCTAAATTTCTGTAAAATTTACTTAACAAGCCAGGGATAGGCTGATAGGTATAAACCTGCTCATGCAGGTCATGCAAGGGTACCTCATGTAATGGTGTTAGACTTGGTCAATTTGATTGATTTTGAATAAGTTAGTGGTAGCATCATTCTGTTAGGATAATGTTAATGTTATGGCTGTTGGGAACAGCCCATGTTTTCCTTTCTTGTATTATTTTCCTTATTTCAGGCTTCGTGTAACTCCCCAGAGTGAGGTCTATAAAAGCATTACTGGAAGCATATAATAAAGGGGATGAAACTTAGTAAAAAACAAAACACTATCTTTTACATCTCTGTTTTCTCTTCTCTCCTTATCTTGGTCTTCTCTGTTTTCTTCGTATCAATGGCTAATAGCTATGTACGGAATTTCTTTACAAGACAAAGCATTCTAGTGGCTAGATAGAGAGTCTATTGTATAAATATGCTTATTTTCTATCATTTTTGTGTTGAATTATAAGGCAAAATCTATCATTATAATTATCACTTCGTTCTTTTTGTTGTTGGTGTCATTTGGTAGTTAGTAATGCTTAAAGTTTGTTTGCAGAGAGAATCGGCACTGATAAAGAAACATGGGGAACTCCCCAGTGGCGATCTTAGAAGTCCAGGAAGAGCAACTATTGTTGGTAGTAAATCCGAATCAGCATTGTGCCTTAACTATGAGGTCTCAGGTTTGATCTTGTATGACCAACAAAGTGAATTATTAGATTTTTATGCATAAAATCAAAGATGCAATAGAAAATTGTGTGGTCTTATATTTGCATTGTCTGAAAATCTTAGCATCTGACTTCTAAGTTCTCCATTTCTCAAGATCCACAAAAGAGCCTTCTTCAAAGTGAAGCAGTAGTCACAAATGCTGGTCTTCTATCGACTCCTGCGGATGTCATCGAGAATGCAAGATATGGAACCAGGGAAAGAGAAGCAACTTTCTCTATGCAGAAGCAAACAATCCCAGTTAAGGATTACTTACATTCTGTGTAAACTTTTATCTTTTTGCAAATAAGATGAGGACAAAGAGAACCATTATAATTCTAATGGTCATCCCACCTGTTTTAGAATGATCCAGATAAATGCAAGGAGAATTCATCAACCATCTATGTCTCAAGGATTTGATGTCCATCTACCTAATGTGAACCACGTTGAGAACATTGAGAGTTGGACACCTCAGGACGATTTTCATGTGAGAGCTATCCGTTCAGAAGAAGCTTTACCTTCTTCAGAAAGCTCAGAACTTGCAGTTGGTTTGCAGAGCAAGTCAATTTCTCCAAAGCTAAAGGAAGATGGGATGTGTACTCCAGAGAAGCAGAACGCAGTAGGGAAAACTCCTAGCAATGTCAGGAATATGATTACTGCCTTTGAAGGTAATCTAGCTCAGGTATGGAAAATTGTGTTGCTTGAAGAGAATTCATTATATATGTAATTGGAAGTTATTACTTGTTTTTTCTCAAAATTAATGATCCGTAAAGCTTAACTTGAAACAGGATACAAGATCAATGAAACCACCACCAGCTAAATTTCTGTCAAATAAGATTGGAGATTTTAAGAATAAACTTAAACAAAAAGAAGTTGATGGCAAGAAGGAGAAAATTTCTTCTGAAGAACATATGAGAGCATCTGCTGGTCAAGCAGCTACGGTTTCAGGAAGAATGCTTCCTGAGCATATAAGTAGGCAACAGCCTGGCAGATTGTTGGGGAACAGGCGACATTCTGGTGGAGAGTTATCTGTAAAAGAGAGTCGGAAAGGAATTGATTCTGAACCGTTACAAGAGGCAGAAAATCAAAGCGCTTTAGTTGATAAAATGAAATTTAAAGATAATTGGAAAGATAAGCATTACTCCTTTGAATGCCCTGGTACCTGGATATTTCCAGTTGAATCAAGACACTTGTGTATGACAACTAGCAGCAAAGAAATAATGGGTCTAATGGGTCACTGTCATGCAGAAACAGCAACTCATCTAGGGGAAAGAAGTTCTCCACCAGTGGATGTGGGAAAGGTATATAAGTTTCCCATGTAGGCTTTTTATTGTTCCCCTGACTAAATATAACATGACATAGAAGAACTGAATCCTTGTCAAGTTGTATCTTTAATCTGATATGTGATATTTTGTGTTTGATCCAATTAATTTCAGTGTAGTATGCATGGTGTTGATGTCAAGGTGAATGAAGGTGAGAAGACTAATAAAAAAGCAAAGAAATCAAAGCTGGTGAATTCAGCAGATGTTGAACCCACTAGAGGACCAGTTGGACAGGTTTCATAGATACATTCTTTTTTTAATCTTCTATTAATTCAACTTTCTATATCTTCTTGTATAATTTCTGCTACTAGAAAGTATAGACACTGCATTCTTTGGCAGGATATATATGTTATAGCCTAACTACTATTTGTTTTCCTCCACCTCAGGCAATGAGGGCAGCAATCATGATTGGTTTTGCAGCCCTTGTCATCTTTACTAGACAAAGAAAAAACAGGTAAGCAAGTGGCACGTCGTTTTGATTCTATTCGACGTCTGTATCAATCCATCCATCTCGTCCTAAGACTTACTTTATTCTTTGAACTTAGTGTAGTGATATTTGAATAACTAGACAGAAGAAAAAAGAAAAGCAAATCTTTTAGTTGGTCATGTAACCTTGTTAATTGATTTTGCTGCATCAAAAGAGTATCATGAAAACCCAAGATAAATTTTAGTGTTTGTTCCTTATGTAGGATTTTTTCAAAGAACTGATTCAAATGTCCTGCAATCCTCATTTCTGAATTTTACTTCGTAAATCTTTTCTTTTAATTATTCATGGTACAAGAACATGTCTTATCTATGTAACTATTGACTCACAATATGTCATGTGAAAAATTATATGTGATCATATGGTAGTAAAGTAGAATTCAAAATTTTGCCGCCCAAGTTATTATCATTAAAGCGACACAATTTGACCTACATCAAACAAGGATACCATGCATAATGAGTTCAAAAAAGTACCAAATCTGAGGAATTAAGGACTATCTATTGTAGTAGTTGTGTTATTATGATAACAGTAACTGCTAATAGTGATTGTCTGACTTATTATTTACACTGATATGAATTGCCTATGTATATCTTGCAGATGAAACAAACTTGTGAGAATCAACTTTCATCAGGCAAAGGTTGACAACTATTTGAATTCACCAATTGCTTTGATTTTTTTTTATTTTTTGATAATTTTTTTTTTTTTTAATGTTGAATGCAATAATAGTATGTGGAAGAGCAGTCCCTTGTGGTCAGCACTGTAAATTGAGTTTGATGTCCATATTCATTAATTACTCCACATATAAATTCATATTGATTTCTTTGTTGAAATGTTTAGGAGCATTAGCATTTGTAAACAACCACAGCCTCATAATATCTGCAGGGCAATTACCAAATGATGTTGAAAAGGTGATGGATTTATGTAGATGTGAGCAAACTTAATTGCTTTTGGATTGATGACAATAACATGGTTGTAGAGCAGAGTCGTACACAAATAACACAATTCAGTTATAGTAAGGTCTGATGTTTTGTTGTCGTGTGCATGAAGGAACTACACAAATCTATCTACAACATGCTATAAGACAAACTTTACCGCTTTCAGAGGGCTTAGGCCTTAGGATTACTCTTTTCAGATTTTATTTTGTGATTTCGAAATTCTAAAGGGAGATGTATGAAAACCTCCCTAAAGTTTGACCATTTTTTACACAAGTAGTTCAATAAAAATGTAGTAGTTACTGGTATTTCTATTTTTAAAAAATAGGAAAAATTAATTATTATTTTTAGATCTTTTCTTAAATTAAAAAAAAAAAACTCTAAATTTTTGTCTTTTATATATATATGCCAAGATTTTTCTTCTTAAAAATTACTTTCGATATACTATATCACTTAATCCAAAAAAACAAAAAAAAAAAAACTTCAACAGTTGAGTAGTTTTTTAATTAAAAATTATTCAATTCAAAATTTCTCTATATTAAAGAAATTTACAATGCTTGATGCTTAAAATTAGAGTTTGATCTAGAGACCTTTTTTAGAAATAACAATAATTGAGGATTTTTTATAAAAATAAAATTATCGTGTAGAGCTTCGAAAATATTGTTCATATGATCTCTCCAATATCCAAGTCAGAATTCTGTTTGTATAAGAGAAAAACAGTGCTACACAATTAGTTACTTGGAAGGAAATAACATACCTCCTTATTGAGTGTCAGGATGTATTTATACAAATCTCCTAATGGTTATTGACAAGCAATCACAAAGCTAACTCTTTACTATATATGTCAAATATGCAAAGTGCATATTGTGGGTGAATAACATATGAGCCTTACTCTCCATTATACATCATGAAAGGATAACAAATGAAGTTTAATCCTCTAGTATTTTAATCAATTACAGTCCATTCTTATCTTTTCACGTGATGTTATACTTTAAAAATTGTTAATAAAATTATTGACCTTTTTAACATCTTATGATTTGCAATTTCAAGGTGCATAGTACAACCTTGTCTAACAACCTAAAACCTAATCTACAACATGCAATGTACAATAGCAAACTACAACCTATAACTTCATGAGATTTTTCATTTATAAATTGACTTTACTCTTTTAATATATTAACTCGTTGCATCAACCATAAAATTTGATGTTGATTTACTGATATGAGTTATTAATATAATCTTACTTGTTAATTCTACATATAATACAATGATTTGTTATAAAATAATAAATTTGATGAGACTGATATGCTTCACTCGTCCACATCAATATTATCGTTGGATGATATCCTGCACATTGAAAATCTAAAATAGAATAAAACTCAGGAGTAGATACGAAATATCGAGACTTTAAAGGCCACAAGTATAAAATCAGAAAAAAGAAATCCAAAATAAATAATTATAATAAAATTAAAACCCTGGTGAGACTGAGACGGGTGAGAGAGGCTTAAAACGCAGTAAAACCCTAGCTCAACAGAAAACCCAGAGTCATAAAATGGTTCGCAGTATTAAGAACCCTAAAAAGGCCAAACGGAACAAGGTTTTCATTGATCAAACTTAATTACTTTCACACTTGAAATCACCGATTTGTTTTATATAAAATTGAGTTGTTGGATTTTGACAGGGCGGGAAGAAAGGTGATGGGTCATCTTCATCTTCTTCTGCAGTGCCGTCGATGCCTGCAAAGGTGTGGCAACCAGGTGTTGACAAGTTAGAGGAAGGAGAGGAGCTCCAGTGTGACCCCACTGCCTACAATTCTCTCCACGCCTTCCATATTGGTTGGCCTTGTTTAAGGTTCCATTTTCTTATATCTCTTTGAAGTATCAATCTTTTTGTGGGTTGCATTTTATTATTGTTGTTTTTAGGATGGAATTGTGTAATTATATATTTGTTCTCTTTTAATTAAAACAGAGGAGTTGGCATTTTTTTTTTTCATTTTTAGGCTACAATAAGAGTGTGCGAATTCCTTTTAATCTACTGTTGGGATTTGATTACTCTGTGACAGCTTTGATATCTTACGTGATTCGTTGGGTTTGGTTCGGAATGAGTTTCCGCATACTGTGTATTTCGTTGCTGGGACTCAGGTATGTATAACTCATCCAGTAAATACTAGTAGAATTTAAATTTAATTATTCATTTGAGGATATTTATGTTTGTCTTGGGGAAGAATCCGTTAGGAGTCCATTTGTTTTGTTAAAGAAAAATTCCAATGCATCTGAGACACATGTTGAAGATGATGCGTGGTTGTGATATCTTTTTTGGTATCCTCTATGTGTCGTTTCTGTTTTGTATTTTGATGTTCGTGTTCTTGTTTTGCAGGCGGAAAAACCTTCTTGGAACTCTATTGGAGTCTTTAAAGTATCTAATATTACTGGGAAAAGACGTGAATTGGTACCTGACAAGCCTGTTGGTGATGATGATATGGATGATGAAAGTAGTGACAGTGATGAAGACAGTGAAGATGAGGGAGAAGGTGGTTCTGGGACTCCGATTTTACAGGCAATATCTTGTTCTTTGAATATGTTATTCGTGTCATGACTGAGCTGTGTCAATGATGCTTATTTTTTTTCACTTCTGTATAAATTATTCAATTTACTTGTTTTCGTCAACAGTTGCGCAAGGTGGCTCATCAAGGATGTGTTAATCGTATACGTGCTATGTCACAGAATCCCCACATATGTGCATCTTGGGCAGATACGGGTCATGTGCAGGTCAGATTTACATCCTTCATGTTATCGAGATTTTAAGTTACAGAAAAAAAAAAAAAAAAGTGGTAGACAGTGAATTGTATTTCAATTTCTATTGTTACTTCATTAAATGCAGATATGGGACTTCAGCTCTCATCTCAATACTTTAGCAGAGTCAGAAACGGAAGTCAACCAGGGAGGTGCTACAGTTATTAATCAGACTCCACTAATGAAATTCAGTGGGCACAAAGATGAGGGCTATGCTATAGATTGGAGTCCTGTTACTCCCGGAAGGCTTGTAACTGGTATTCTGAACTAGTATTTCATGTCTATTTACTGTTCCTCCTTATAACTTTTTATAGTAAAGTGCTTTTGGACATGAAACTGTTTCTATTGCTTTATTATATTTCTAAATCATTTCATTCTTAAAGGGGACTGCAAGAGTTTTATTCATCTGTGGGAGCCTACATCTGATGGTACCTGGACTGTTGATCCTAAACCGTACGTTGGACATGCTGCAAGTGTGGAAGATCTTCAAGTACACTTTCAACCTGTGAAACAAAATTAATTTTCTTGGATTTCAGTATGAGTTACCATCAATCGCTCAATCTTCTAAACGTTCTTTGTCTAACTTCTGTGAGTGTAGTGGAGTCCTACTGAAGCTGTTGTATTTGCCTCTTGTTCTGTGGATGGGCACATAGCAATCTGGGATACACGTTTGGGGAAGTCAGCTATAACTTCTTTTAAGGCACATAACGCAGATGTGAATGTTATATCATGGAACAGGTTTTTGAATCATTCTAGTCTTTTATTCCATTCCAGAAAACTTATCTCATCATGTGCAATGACCTGACCTGACTTTGTTATTGTTGATTCTGATTAGGCTAGCTAGCTGTATGTTGGCATCTGGAAGTGATGATGGGACATTTTCTATTCATGATCTTAGATTGCTCAAGGTATATGTTACCTGATATAATAGATACCTTTTAAATATAGGTAGAATCTCAAATCATGATGCATTTTTAGTGCAAAGTAATGTAACTTTTATGGTTATCATTGTCATTTTCTTGTGTCTGAATCCATATGTGATATTGGTGTCAATATCTCATTAATCTGTAAGAATCCATTATTTATACATAGATAAATTTTAGATTTAATCATCAAAATGCTGTGATATAAATTTATCAACTTTTAATTCTCCTACCCCGTTACTTGGTGCTAAGTTATTGTTGATTCTCTCTCTTTCCTCTCTTATATACACACAAAACTCATATTCGTTGTGGGGTTGGTGGTGTCTGCTCTTTGGGAACATACTGGTGGGGAAGAAATGAAACATTTTTGCATGAAGTTCACTTAAATGACTGATCTCTTATTCAGTAGTTACCTATTCAATTTATTTATATAGTTAAGTTCCTGGGATCTATAAAACATCTGCATATATTCATTCTGTCTTAAAATGGTGCAAAGAGTCTTCTAATATGGTCCTGGGTGACAGTATTTCTTTGTGATATTCCTGGTAAGGCCGCTCTGAAGCGTTTCCTTTTATCTTTCCTATGTATGTGCAGGGAGATGATTCTGTGGTAGCACACTTTGAATACCATAAACACCCTATCACATCCATCGAGTGGAGCCCACATGAAGGCTCTACTTTGGCAGTTTCATCAGCTGACAATCAATTAACGTAAGTCACTTAAAAGGCGAAGAGGTGGAAGCCAACAGAAATTTATATGGATTACCAAAGCATAATCTATTCGTAACTTCTCTGTGATCAGAATATAATCTTTTTCTACTTTGGCTTTTATGACCAGGATATGGGACCTTTCATTAGAAAAGGATGCAGAAGAGGAGGCGGAGTTCAAAGCTAAAATAAAAGAGCAAGTAAATGCCCCAGAAGACTTACCTCCTCAACTTCTTTTTGTTCATCAGGTAATCTCTAAACTTGTTTCCTTCAGACAGCATCAGAATGATACTGCTCCTAAATCTTTTATTAGTTTGGTCTGCTCAGACACATTTTTTTACTTCCAAACAGGGACAAAAAGACTTGAAAGAACTCCATTGGCATTCTCAGATTCCAGGAATGCTGGTATCTACTGCAGCAGACGGTTTTAACATCTTGATGCCTTCCAATATACAGAGTACCCTTCCCCAGGATGCAGGTGTTTGAAAGAACTTGGTTGGAGGTTTGCATCATGGGATGCTGAGGGGTATATTTAGCATTTCCTCCCAAATGGCATTATCGTCATGCAAATATGCAATGCTAGGCACTAAGATGGGTAAATACTAAGTGATAATGTATTGGGAGTAAACTTTGCTTCCCTTTTTAGTGTTTCCCCCTCTTGTTCATCCTGATGCATTTGGGTAACGTCTACTGTTGCACCCAAAATTTTTTGTGTGACTGCAAGTTTTGTGTTATGCCGTTATGAGCAATCATTCTTCATTGTGCGAGTCTTTGAGAACAAGTATATATACTTAGTTTCATTTTGCTATAATATCTTACCAACTGTTGGATTATGAAAGTTCAAACATTCTCTTATACATTATGATTTTCAATCACCTTTGAATTCGAGTGGGAAGCAGTTGACCTACTCTACTATGTATTATATGCTATATCCGAAAACCCAACATGGTTTGAGGTTGTGCCATTAATCAGACAGAAGCAAGCATGATGTATTCCTATATGTAGGTGAATCAAATACAAACGTTAAAAGTGTTATTTTGATGCATACAACTCAATCAGCCAATTAAGAAGACACAACGTTGTATATTTATTCATCAAAATGAAAGAATAAGCTAACTTTCCATTTTGATCATTTAATATACAGGAGTCAGCGCTGTTCACTAATTGGTCAACCAAAAGAACTAATTTATGGGAAAAAAAAGTCATCATAATCTGGACATTAGCTCAAAAATACATAATTAACACAACAATAGCACGACAAAATTACATGTGAGCCAGTATTACTTCACCTAGAATAAATAATCTGGACCAGCATGACTATAGTTAGACAGAAACATGGTGTCTCCTACATGACCTCTTCAACATTTCTACGAATTGACAGGCTTTCCATTTAATTTAGGAAATGGATCCTGCTTGCTCAAGACCACCACTTTACTCTTGTGAGCAAAGTAGCCTTTCACAAGATTCTTGTATATTAATATGGCTACTATACATTCCACCTGCGACAACATTTTTAATTAGATATCCTGCCTGGCATAAGCTAAAATAGAGAGAGTCTGTTCATTAAATTCTACCATAAACATGGAGTTGAGAGAGAAGAGAAGTACCTCGTCTAAATCCATATCAATCTCAAGCCATTTTAATGCCTTAACAATCACTTCCAACTTCATCTGGTGAGCTTTGCTTGGGTCTTTCTGCCTTTGGATTATGTAACTGCAACATCAAGCATGCAATAATTGTGAAAAACTATACCGCATTACTAATTAAATTTGAAATATAATTGTATGACATGGAACATACATTTTCTTTAACAATCTCTGGTAAACTTGAAGCTCTAGCTTCTCTAGCACAAGATATACACCTGATCTTAAGAACCTTCAGGAAAGAAAGAGTAATTTCGTGATTAAGAGTTTTCAAGACCTCAAACTGTACTTTCCAAACAATAAAATTCTATGGACAATGGTACAGCAGACTGAACCAAGTGAACAGTAAACATACTGGTCTTCGTGCTCCTGGAGGGCATGTCGTAGCAGTCGGAGATCACCCCTTCTTAGAGCTTGCACAATATTACTGTACTGTAAGGGAAAAACCGCATATTAGATATCAGCTGGGCACAACGGGAGGTAGCCTTCTCCTATCCCATCCCATTCTGTTAATAATTATTAACATCCTCCAAACCTCCGTCACACCTCACCCACTTACACAGACAAAAATTGTGCTAGATACAAACTGAATATTCTAAGGTGCACAGTAAATATGATATAATTCCTCATTTAGAAACAGAAAATAAACATATAAAATAATAATAGGCCTTACCTCAACCAGGTTATACTTCTCTAGGATGCTGTCTTTAGGTAAGATGCCTATTGAAAGCTTCACAGGTATGAGATATTTCAGTATCATCCTGCTCAAATGAAGGAAAAGAACATCTGCGATAAGTAATCACCACACATTCTCAAGTCTGACTACATCATTCATGAAACTACAATACCTCTTACGATATGAACTAAAGAACCAACTGACATAGTCATCAATAAGGAACAACTAAAGAAGGGAGAACTCAGTAAGAAGAATAAGCAACTTCAAAAATATTTGTTTCAGATGCAAAATTTAAATTAAAAACAACATGATTTTAAATACTTGAGCAAGATAAGAGATACAGTGATCACTAATACGTGCTGATATAAGCATCACTGGAACAACATTTAAGGCAGCCACTATGCATGTCGGTTATATTACCAGATGCTGCAAAGAAACCCTCTAGACTATTTCTATTGAGTAAATGCAAAGCATAAGCATAAAGCACACTTGAAACACACCTTATATTAGCTTCATTCTGAGGGTTGCAATGCATTAAAGCATATGATAACTTTTGATCAGCCTGCAAAAGTCATGGAAGTAGACTCAATGACCAACACACCAATTAAGGAACTCAACTAATTCACTTCATTACAACAAAATATTGTGGATCCAAGTTCAAATTATCTACCCAAAAAGACCATATATCATAATAAAGCATAACAATTTCCCATTAAAAGATGACAGCGTGACATCCAGCATTCTCATGTAAATCTTAAATACTAAGTGAATTAGGTGTTAAGTAAAATGTTACTCCAATTGACAATCCCCAATCCAAAGTTTAGTGAGTTATAATCCAGTCACTTAAGAGGAACTAGAATTTACTTACAGCAGGAAAATTTTCATTGAAAACTTCCAAACGGCCAGTATAATACATGTAAGTAACCTGCAATAGCATATGAAGACAACACAATACTTAATACCCGCATAACGATTTCCCGACAAAGAAAAAGGAACACAATAAATCCACCATTAACTAGGTCAAACCTTATCTCTTGTAGGGAATTCCTCGAAATCAAAAATACGGGCAGTCTCTATACTTCTTATTACACTTCGGCATAGGTGAACCGTACCAAGCTGCAAAGTCATATTTTATTAAAAAAACCTTAATGTAACTAAAACAGCTAGCCACCTTAAAAATGTAGCATTGCAAGCAAGCGGTTAAGCATACCTTGAAATAAATCTTGAACAACTGGCATGTCACATATAACGCTCCCACACGTTTTGCACCTTTTCCCTATAATTTACACATTAATATAAAGAATTAGCAACCAACAGCAACGTATAAAATTCAGCTAACATCAATACGTTCCAAACATCTTTAAAATTCAATAAATTCGGTTAATGAAGTGAACAAACAAGTATTGAGAAACTTACAGCAAGAACACCGAAAACTTTCATGAGGAAAGAACCAGCTGCCTTCAGTTTCTCAGGGGATTTTCCAGTAGCAGCCAACTCTCTATCAGCCTACAATTATTAGTTCAAAGTTCTATAACTACAATTTGATGTTTAAATTATCATGTTTAAAGCCAAAATTATAAGAGAATTATATTTATACCCTCTCAGCAAGAACCCTAATTTCATAAGCAAGAACATATAACGCTTCCAAAGCCCAAGCCGATTCCCAATTTCGAAACTCCTGAATAAAAGCACTGCAATTTTCACAATTAATTACCGCCTCTCTAATTACGATCACATCATAACAAGAAACAAAAGGAAATTTAAAATTTTTACTTGGCAGATTTTTCGAAGGAGTGATAAGAGTCGACTAAGTTTCCGGTGCGATAATTTTGAAGAGAACGAAAGAGAGGAACTATAATATCGCCGAACTGAGAGTACTTATCCGACTGTTTAATCAATCTATTAGCGTCCTGTAACAAAATCAAGCAAATTTAATTTAAAGATTTTGAATTGTTTATATAGTATGTGTGAGAGAGGAGAGTATATATGGACCTGGAAGAGGTTGAGGGCGTCGGCGAGGGAGGTGAGAAAAGAAGAGTTGGAGGAGAAAGAGAGGAGCTGCTTGAGGCAAGATACGTCTTGAGTGAAGACGGCGTCGGAGAAGCGATTTAAGTAGTCTGTGATCCTTCTGTGTGCTTCTCCCATGCTTAGATACGCCATTCCCGATCCTAACAAGCGAAGACAAGAAGCAGGCACCAGACAGTGAAAACACTGTAGAGATGTGTACAATGGTTTACGTGAAATAAGTATAATTATATAATTATAATTATTGTTATAATAACCTATTTAAATAGAAACTACATAGCTGTTTCCGTGGTCGGTCAGGCAAGGTTTTGACATGTCAAAATTAAATTCTTAGTAAATATTTAGGGAGAACCTTTTTTTTTTTTTAATTTTTTTTTTTTTATCGAGATCAACCAACGATCCAACGAGATCAGCAGCGATAGGTATTTGGGTGCGATCTTGGGATCAACTTTTAAGAACAAAAGGTATCAACCTACAAAGAGTGGAGAAGCGACTCACATATGGTGGAACGGAAAACTACCATTAAGGTGACCTTGATGAACGTTTGGACCTAGCACTCAAAAATACTAAAGAGGGCTTACCTCCACTAAGTCAATTGGCCTTGCTCGTAGGGAGGACTTATAGTATGTTGAAATTTGACTCTTTATTCTCAATAATCTAGATAAACTCTAACTAATCTAAAAATGAGTCTATTAGTGTCCGATTGAGGGGAATGGATATTGTTAAAAGGTTTAGATCAAGACGAATCCAATAAGGCAAATGGAGATCGGTATGTGCTCCAACAAGATGAAAAAAAAAAACTTTTATAAAAAATAAAATTACTGAATAAAAATTAAAATTATATTTTCAATAGTTTTATTTTAACTATATTTGTAGTGTTCCAAAATAAATTACCATTTTTTTTTAAAAAAAGGCAAATTGCCATTAGTTTGTAAAATAAATTGCATTGCATGATATGCCCACAAAATTGTGGGCAATTTTTGTACTAAAAATATGATTAGGCCTCTTCCGATTTTTGAAAGCTCGGATCATATAATAGAGTTTTATATCAATTAGGTCTCGGCAGTTGTTTGAATTAATATCAAGGGTTAAAAAAAAAAAACAAAAATCCATTATTTGGTGGAGAAAAACAAACATTCGAATAAATATTCCGTTTGCATTGCAAATTCGAAGTAGTAACTGAAAACTGAGTGCGCTGGTATAAGGACATGTTTGGAACACGGGACATTAGTTGAATTGGGTTTAAAAATTCCCAATCTCAGCAATCCGGTGTTTGGAGCGCTGTTGGAGAGATTGGAAACCCAATCCAAATGGTTTTGATTCCGGTTCTCTTGGGAATTCACATTCCCAACTCCCAAGTAAAATCATGGGTTTGGGTGGATGGGATTGGGAAATGGCTTTCTCTCTTCTCCTTCTTTCTAATCCTCTCACTCCATCTATCTCTCCTTCCAGATCTGGGTTGTCAGACAGCAGCTCTCTCGATATCTCTTTGTTGTTGTGTTGTGTCTACATTTTACAACATATGAATACAAAAGATTAAAAAAAAAAAAAAAAAAATGAAAACTAGTTTTCCTCCTACTCAATGTTCTTTTCTCTCGAGATACACTGGAGGAAGAAGAACCAGAATATGAGAGGCTGTGTAGTGGTGGTTTGATCTTTTAAAATTTTTGCCAGGTTTTTTGTTGCTGAGATATTTTAAAATCGTTTTCTTTTTTGTGGGGTTGATTTGGATTGAGTGGAAATTTTTTATGGGCAATTGTTGGACTAGTAGTCAGAAGCAAGTGGAAGCAAAATGGGAGTGTTTCTGGTTTTCTGTTGTTGATGATGTCGTGGGAGATGAAGTTGTTGATGTAGTCGGTTGAGACGAACCTTGTTTTTGATTGATGAATCCTGTTTTCTTTGAGAAAAATTGATGAATTTGTTTCTGTTGTTAATGCTGTGGATTTTTGTTTTTCCAGATTTTTTTAAAATTAATTTTAAATATATAATAAAATATATTGGGCAAATTGCACAAACATCCCCTGAGGTTTGACGAAATTGCACAAATATTACGATGTTTGGGTAACTCGCACGGACACTACCTGAGGTTTCAAAAACTCCGCACAAACCTCCCCTGTCGTCAGTCAACAACCATTAAATCATCATAGTCAATGGTTAAAATTATAAAAAGACTAAAATACCCTTCAATAAATTTAAAATTAATATATAATATATTTTTAATTTAATTTGAAAATAAAATATAAAAAATTAAAAAAATTAAAAAAAAAAAAAAAAAGAAAAAACTGGTCTCCATGGGAGACCAGATCTGGTCTCCCATGGAGACCGACAGTCTCCATCGCTGGAGACCGCTGCGTCTCCAGCGATGGCCGTCCGTCTCCAGCGATGGAGACGGTCTCCATCGCTGGAGATCGCTGGTCGACCAACGATGGAGATCAGTCTCCATCGCTGGAGTCTCAGCGATGGAGACCGTCTCCATCGCTGGTCTCGCTGGAGTCTCCAGCGATGGAGAGAGGGTCTCCATCGCTGGTCGCTGATGGAGACCGATCTCCATCGCTGAAGTCTCCAGCGATGGAGATCGCTCCATCGCTGGTCGACCAGCGATGCTCCATCGTTGGAGACTCAGCGATGGAGATCGGTCTCCATCAGCGACCAGCGATGGAGATCGGTCTCCATCAGCGACCAGCGATGGAGACCGTCTCTCCATCGCTGGAGACTCCAGCGAGACCAGCGATGGAGATCCATCGCTGGGTCTCCATCGCTGAAACTCAGCGATGGAGCGAGCTGGAGTCTCCAGCGATGGAGATCGCTCCATCGCTGAGACTCCAGCGATGGAGACTGATCTCCATCGCTGGTCGACCAGCGATCTCCAGCGATGGAGACCGTCTCCATCGCTGGAGACGGACGGCCATCGCTGGAGACGCAGTCGTCTCCAGCGATGGAGACCAATTTTTTCTTTTTTTTTTTTTCTTTTTTTTTTTTAATTTTTTATATTTTATTTTCAAATTAAATTAAACAAAAATATATTATATATTAATTTTAAATTTATTGAAGGGTATTTTAGTCTTTTTATAATTTTAACCATTGACTATGACGATTTAATGGTTGTTGACTGACGATAGGGGAGGTTTGTACGGAGTTTTTGAAACCTCAGGTAATGTCCGTGCGAGTTACCCAAACATTGTAATATTTGTGCAATTTCGTCAAACCTCAGGGGAGGTTTGTGCAATTTGCCCTAAAATATTTTAATTAATTTTATTTCAATCAAATATCAACCTAAATCAAATATAATATAATATAACTTTAATCAAATTTTGATATGTACTAAATATGAAATAATAATTTTTTATTTTGATTCATTGTAATTTAATTTAATTTAATTTATTTCATTTCAACCCTATTTATCAAATACAACGTATCAGTGATTCATAATATCCCAATTTTAATATAATTTTAATTAAATTTTAAAGGGATAATCCCAATTTCCCCCTGTAGTTTGATGAAATAGCCAAAATCTCCCTTTACTTTAAAACATCGCTAATATCCCCCTGTTGATTTACAAAATGGATAAAAAACCCCTGTAGTTTATTAAAATATCCAAAAAACCCCCTACCGTCAATTTGAACGTTAAAAATCAACAGTTGACCGTTAATATGGAAGGGCAAAACCGTCCAAGTGAAATAAAATATAAAAAATATAAAAATTTAATAAAATAATAATTTAATATTTAAAAAATTGAAAACAATCACTACCGTCCATCTTTAAAATGGACGGTGGTGATCAAAACTATTAAAAAAGTTTAAAAAATTTAAAAAAACTCCACTCTCTCTCTTCCTCTCTTTCTTCTTTTTCTTCTTCTTCCTTTCTCTCTTTCTCTCTCTTCTTCTTCTTCTTCTTCTTCTCTCTCGGCAGTACTCATACGAAACCCAGCTCGGATCTGGGTTCCCGCAGCGGGAACGGAAACCCAGATCGATCTGGGTTCCCGCGGAACGGAACCCCAGATCGGACTGGGTTCCAGCTGCGGAACCCAGATCGGATCTGCGGAAACCCAGATCCCCGCCCAGATCGGGGTTTCCAAGAGAGGAAACCCAGATCCGATCTGGGTTCCAACGCGGAAACCCAGATCGGATCTGGGTTTCTTACGGTTGAAGGGCAGTTTGGTATTGAGGGGCAGTTTGGTCTTTTCGCTCACCATTATAGTCAGAAATCAATTCTCACTAACAGAGTTAACAGAAGGGGTAAAATAGAATTTTCAAAAACTATAGGAGGGAAATTAGCGATTACATTAAACTACAGGGGTGAAACTAGGATTTTCCCAATTTTAAATTATTTTAATTATGAGATAATAAAATTTTATTTCAATCTATTACGGTTCAATTCAATTTATTTCATTTCCATCCCACAGGTCAAACGCAGCGTATCAATAATTCATAGCCTGGCTTCACAGGAGCCGTTGTCATAGTCTTAACGAGTTTATGGACGGCCAGGATCAACATGATGAGAAATTACAAGCGTTTTTTGATTAAACTCGGATTTGGCATGTTCCCAAGAGGCAAGAGCACGTCGTATCTGACCAAGGGTTTTGCTTGAATTGGACTCCAATCAGTCCAACCAGCTGACAACAACCTTACAACAAATCACCATCTTCAACCAAAACCTTCCATTTTACATCATTCTCCATCCTCTGTTTCTAAAAGCAAACCCTCATCGAACAACGCTTCCACCGACAAAATCATCTCGCTTTTTGTTAATAGAAGATTTCCAGAGATGGGTTCTGATGCATTGGCTTCAACGAAGCCGATACCTGTACCTACACAAGAAGAAGACCCTCCAAACCAATCAACGTCTCTTCTCTCATTCAACACCGATTCTTCTTCAGATTCTTCACCAAATCATCATCCTCACAAACTAGCCACGACAGTCATCTTCGTTGCTCTTGTACTCCTCACTTGCATTGCTCTCTCTGCTGCTGCCGCCTTCGCTTTTCTCTTCTTTTCTTCTTCTTCCTCCTCCTCCTCCTCTTCTCTCAAATCAACAGCTCGTCCTCTGAAACAACTGCAGAAGCCTATTGTTCTCTTGATTTCCTCAGATGGGTTTCGATTCGGGTACCAGTTCAAGACCCCAACACCCAACATCCACCGTCTGATCCAAAACGGAACCGAAGCGGAGACGGGTCTGATTCCTGTTTTCCCCACTTTGACTTTCCCTAATCATTACTCGATAGTCACAGGTCTCTATCCAGCTTTTCATGGCATCATCAACAACTACTTCGTCGACCCGAAAACAGGGGAGACCTTCACGATGGCAAGTCACGACCCCAAGTGGTGGCTTGGCGAGCCGATTTGGGAGACTCTGGCCAATCATGGACTCAAAGCCGCTACTTATTTCTGGCCTGGCTCTGAGGTAAAAAAGGGTTCTTGGACTTGCCCCAAAAATCTTTGTATGGATTATAATGGTTCTGTGCCTTTTGAGGATAGAGTTGATACTGTTTTGAGTTATTTTGACTTGCCTAGTGATGATATTCCTGTGTTTATGACTTTGTATTTTGAGGATCCTGATCATCAGGGTCACAAGGTTGGCCCTGATGATCCTCAGATAACCGAAGCCGTTGCTAGGATTGATAGGATGATTGGGAGGTTGATTGATGGTTTGGAGAAGAGAGGGGTTTTTGAGGATGTTACCATTGTTATAGTTGGTGATCATGGAATGGTTGGTACTTGTGATAAAAAGCTGATATTTTTAGATGATTTAGCTTCTTGGATTCAAGTTCCAGCGGAGTGGGTTCAATCTTATACTCCTTTGCTTGCAATTCGTCCACCTGCAGGTTATGATCCTGCTGATGTTGTTGCGAAGATGAACGAAGGATTGAAGTCGGGGAAAGTTGATAATGGGGAGTATTTGACAGTTTATCTTAAGGAGGAGCTGCCCAGTCGGTTGCACTATGTGGCTAGTGATAGGATTCCGCCTATTATAGGATTGATTGAAGAGGGTTTCAAGGTGGAGCAGAAGAGTACAAAGAGGAGAGAATGTGGAGGAGCACATGGATATGACAATGCAGTTTTCTCGATGAGAACCATCTTCGTTGGTCATGGACCTCAGTTTGCGAGGGGGAGGAAGGTGCCGTCTTTTGAGAATGTTCAGATATATAACTTGATTACTTCAATTCTGAATGTACAGGGTGCCCCCAATAATGGATCTGCATCATTTCCCTCGTCTATCCTTTTGCCCAGTGCATGATAATGATCAGATATACAGCTTGATTACTTCAGTTCTTAAGATACGGTCCCCCAATAACGGGTCTGCATCATTCCATACAATTGTAGGTATGTGTTTGCTGCCCAAGGGTGGAGTAAAAGCAAGCATGACGATTCTGTTGTGAAGCTTTTTGATTATATGTTTGCTGACATAGATTGTGTTCAATGTGGATTTGATGAGGCGGAGTAGAAGGTAAACTTATTAGTAACCCTGGGATCCCATAAGATTGTTGAGTCATGCATACTTGCATTTGTAATTATTTCTGCTCTAGTTGCTATGAGCTGTGCTAGAATTTGAGCTACTGTAATGAAATTTTTGCTACACTATTATGCTTCCAGTAATGTAGAATTAAAGGAGCAATTGCGTTAGTTGACATTGTGGCGGAACTTTCTTGTTTCAGAATGAGATGCACAACTGCAATCAAGGTGTAAATGCTCATCCAATTTGATATCTGGTTGTTGCATATCTGCTGATTGCTTTCTTTTTCAGGTTGAATGGAACTTTTCAATTCTTTTTGTAAACTGAACCACATTGTAGGTAATTCACAGCTTTCTAAGACACTAAACTAGATTTATCGAACAATTGCATTACTTCACGTGATGTGTAGAGATGCAAACACATTTACCAAATGGAATGCAATGGTAAGAAGAAATTGAAGAACAAAACAAATATATCAAATTTCATTCTTTCTTGTATTGTAACATGTTAGTTATTGTTAAACTGAAAACTTTCTATTAGCCTAGATAACCAAGTCAAGTAGGTATGGTACAACTTTCATGTACTCTGATTTGTCAATGCAACTTTCTTCACCGTTTTATCAAACCTCAATGTTAGCATTGGCCGAGTACTAAATGAGCTTTAGACAATTCAAATCTTTGCACTTTGTTGATCTAGATGTGGAAGTCTTCACTATACTATTTTCAGGGTCTATGAATTAATAATGTATCTGTTTGGAGGCTATAGTAAAAATTTTCAGTCCATAAATTCATCGTACTAGGCATTTTCTTAATTTCTGGTGGGAGGATGCTAATTCTTGTGCCTGATGTAAACTATAATTAATTACACTTGAGTTACTTGTTATATAGTGATTTCTATCTTTATAACAGTTCCTTCTGAAACTTATTTTATGGAATGGGCTTTGTTGTTGTGCATTTAAGTTCAGCTGTTAATATCATCATGTCAAGCAAGGGTGTTACAGATTAATTATGTTCGACGAAAAAGTGCATAATGTAACTAAATAATAATATGTTGTATTGAATTGTGCACACATCTGTAATGGTCTGTTTTTTTATCCGCTGTTTAAGCTGTTACCTTCAGAATCAATCATCTTTTGGTGCTCACTTAAATGTCACTTAAATTTCAAGCAACCTTTCAATCAAGTGGAATAGAAGTCTTGACTGAATTTGATGATATTCAAAGGTGAGTAGGTGACCATCATTTTCTTTGTTGGTTGGGATCTAGAAGGTGAACCGTTTATTTCATTGTTCTATGATCTAGATACTTCCAAGGTGCAAACTTGGAAATATATTCAACAAAAGATTTGAAGCATGTTTTTCAGATTCAATTGTGGACTACCTATAGACAGGGATGGAAAACCTTGCCAGCATTCATTTTCATGGACAGGCTTTGATTTCAGACCGATTCTCTCTTTTTCTTTTTAATATAAAACTCAATTATGGTTCTTTTGTAAAAAAAAAAAAAAGAAAAAGAATAAAATTCTTTGTTTTAGTGATGGAAAGGAACTGCATCTGTGTCACATGATTATTAGAAAGTGGGGCTTTAAGCTTTTTCAACAAGATATTTTTGGTGGTCAGTTGTCAAGCAGAAGATGCGGCTAATAATTTTTTGAGTGGCAAAATTATTGAATACTGGAAAATGGAAGAGGAGAGGCGAAAGGGAAAACAAATGTTTGTGCTAACTTGGTAGGTGGGGGAGATTGAAGAGGAAATGGCAGCTTGTGGCCATCTCTCTAATGTTTACATTGTGAACAGATTGTTACTGCTTTGGCATTTTATGTTTTGAATCTTCGGTTCATCCTCGTTCACAAATCAAAAACCAAATAGGCTGGTACTACCTGTTTCCATGTTCAATGGAACGTGTTTTTCAGTATTCATGTTCTAGATTGTCAACCGAAACCCAGTACAAATGGGGACAAATATAGAATCTTCAGCTTTTGCAATTGCCAAAACCTTTTGATATTTCAAGAAAAAAAAAAAAAAAAACCGTTTGATATTTCATATAAATTTTATTGATTAATCTCACATATTAATTTTATAAGCATATATAAAGAGTTTTTCTCTTTTATTGTTAAGAAACAGCTTTCTATTGAACTGATAAATCTTAAGTTCAACAAAATTTTGACATATGTGGTGTTAAGTTTAACAAAAATAAATAAATAATTAAATAAATAGTAATTTCACCAATCTAATTGTAATTAAATGGAAAAATAATTGAAAAATAAAAGAAAATTAATGTAGTTGTAATGTTTTTCTAGAAAATCAAAAATGAATTTTTTTTTTTAAGACATGAAAAATGATATTTTGAAAAAATGATTCGTAAAAGTAGAATTTAAAAATGAAAAATAACGTGAATGTCATTGTATTATTGTGCATGAAAACAAGTAAAATATTTGTTTAGTTTGTTTAAAAAAAAGGGGAAAAATCACTTAATCTCTAACTTTTGAGAAATGATTAAATTTTTAACTATGTTTTGAAAAAAGATAAAATGAACCCTAACGTTTCGAAAAAGTGTCAAATTAATCTCTCCCATCAGTCAACTAACGGTCAAACCTAATAGAAAATGTAAAAATACTCATTTACTCTTGGACCTAGTTAAAATGGACAGAAAAATCATCATATCTCTATACATAGTTAAATATTATAATAATATTTAATTACGAAATTACCTTTTACTTGTTTTATATGTGAATTTTGTGAAATTATAGTTTTGCCCTTAGACTCCTTTTTTTTTAGTACAAATTTTAAAAAATCATTAAATATTAAATATTATTGTAAAATAGAATAATAAAATAAAATCATTAAATAATAAAAAAATCATTTAGTTCCAGCAAAGAAAGATACAGTCTCATTTATTGCGGTGAGAGGGACGATGTTGCAACTGATAATGAGAGAGAGGCACGGATGAGATTTTTGGGTTTGATGGAATTGAAACAATGCAATGATTTTTTTTTTTTTTAAAAATCATTTAATTTTTTAATTTTTTTTATTAATGTTAAAAATTTTCAATTCTTTTAAGTGTAAATATCATTTTTATTATTTTTAAATTAATTTTTTATTTTTATTAAATATCTATTCTTTTATTTATTATTATTTAAAAAATTAATTGTTTATTTTTAATTTTTCTTTTTTTTAAAAAAAACTTATCTGATTTGTACATGTGTTAAGATCTTGAATTGTAATTTGGAATGACAAAATTTTCTTTGCATATCAGGTCATCCGTTTGGTTTGATCGTCAGTTGATTGACAGAAATGATTAATTTGATATTTTTTTCAAAGTGTTAAAGTCTATTTTATTATTTTTTAAAATGTAGTTAAAAATATGATTATTTTTCAAAAGTTAGTGGTTAAAATGATTTTTCTCTTAAAAATAATAATAATAATAAAATAACATAAAAAACGACATGTCTGTGCTATGTTGTGTGTGGCCCGCGCAGGCATCTTCTTCGTAGGATCTAATATCTAGTTGAACAGTTGGAGACGAGACCCAACACAACGCAACCAGTCTCCTTTTTTACTTTTACACGAACAAAACCAAAATCTCTCAGTCCTTGTATTGCCCTTTTTCTTTGACCCTCCTCACCCTTCCTTATGTGCTTCCAACTCGTATATAAATACTAACTTCTCAACAATTTTATATCAAAACTCCTCCCTCTCTCTCTCTCTCTCTCTCTCGAATCTGTAAATGGCAGATGTTTTTCGGTTATCTGCATTCAAGTCACTTGCCTTCTCCTCCTCTTCGGTTCTCACCTCCTTCCCATCCACCTTGAATTCTCTTCCACCAGTTTTGCCTCCCAATCAGAATTTGGATAAGAGAATTTATCCTCTTGCTGCTGCTTCTTCTCCTGGGGCTGCTTTTGCTCGCCTGCCTGTCACACCCAGGAAGCACTTGCTCTCCTTCAAGGTAAACAACTTTGACTACCCATTTGCTGAAATTGTTTGTTCGTGCAATATTGTATGTCAATTAGGAGTTCTGTTTGCTATTTGAGTTGCAATTTGGATTCATTTTGAGATGGAAGAGTTGTGTTTTAGGCTGTTTGAGTGAAATTAGGAGGACCCTTTTGCTAGTTTGATCGTATCAAGTTACTAGTCTATGGCTGTTTTCGCCAATTCATGCCTTGAGGATTCTCTAGTTTTGCCAGTTATTATATAGATGCTTTTCAAAGTTTCGAGCTGACATTGTTGTTTGTAGTAAGGTAGTTCCAATTTAAATCATATTTGATGACACTTTTTGTGTCATGGGATCTTTCCATTTAACCTTATATCTTTCTCAAATTTGCATGTAATCTGTTTGTATATTTCATTGTTGAGTGTCCATGTTGCTTTTATCTGTACTCATTTGACTGGAATTTTAACTGTTCGAAGCATCACTTCACGTGATTTTTTTGTGTTTCCCCACCTGTTTGTTAAGAATAAACAGATTTGCCTCAATGTTTCTAATTTTTCTTTCTTATTCCTTAGTTTGGTATTCCTGGTTAGTAAATGTTTCAACTTATTGATTTGTGAAGTGCATTTGCATGTTTTCAGAGTTGTTACTGCATGCTCCGCATTACTTATTGTGTATAGTGTCTAATGGTTGAGGGAAATGTGTTTAGCCTCTAGCTTCATAATGGAGAGAGGCTACGAGTTGTCAAAATTTCTTCTTCTGTAGAGCCGAAAGTGTTGGATAGTGATGAGTACTGAAACATTAGGTTAGTTTAAGATAATAATAAATTTTAAAAAAAACGTGTATTCATTAGAGCTAAGTACTGAAGAATGTTGCAATCTCCAAAATGCAGAGCTTCAATTATATACGACACTTGTTATTGTTGTACTAGTTCTGCCTAGCAGGCCCAATGGGTCAAGCACAAGATGGGCACAACATAGGCTTGTGGCATAAATCAAAGGTTAGTAGTTTTTGTGGCTTTGCTAGCACCACCACTGGTCCAATGTTGAGCCTGGGAATACAAAAGTGTTTTTATTTTCCCCTGGCTCTGTTTACCTCTTGTATTGAATAGGATGGGTGTAATTGGGGTTCTGTTATGTGTAGGGAGGTTGAGAGTGTATCCTAAATTTTTCTCAACATTTTTTTTTTCATTAAGTTTATTTTTATGCTTATATTTGTGCCCATCATTACTGCATTTGGTGGTAACAAGTTATAAGAAAAGGACAAATGCATTTCTAGTCTGTGGTTTGATACTGGAATCTCTCGCACCTGATTATTTGTTTTTCTTGTAACTGACATGTCACCTCTGATGGATGGGGTTTGACCTGTTAATAATATATGAAGACCTTATTCCACTCAGCTAATGATTATTTCTAGTGGATGGCAATCAAGTTCCAGCTTTTCAGCTTACTGATTTTTAAGTATAGTGTGGGACCTGCACCAATTTCTTGATACTTGACGAGGAAATATGTTTTCTTAGTATTCTGTGTTATTATTGGACTATGCAAGTAGTTCTTTATCTGTATCTTTTCTTTCTTTCTTGTTTTTTTAATTTTTGTGGCTCCTTAATAAGTTTTTGGATGCTTCACTTCAGGTAAATGCAACCATTGCTGAAACTGAACAGCCAAAATGGTGGGAAAAGAATGCTCCAAATATGATCGACATTCATTCTACACAAGAATTTTTGGGTGCCTTAAGTCAGGCTGGAGATAGATTAGTCGTTGTTGAATTTTATGGGACCTGGTGTGCATCCTGCCGAGCATTGTTTCCGAAGGTGACTTTCCTCATTTAATAGTTCTGTAATACTTGTATCAATGGTTAGATTAGTATACATGCTCCTATTAACAAATTTATTTTCTGTGGAATCATCTACCGAATAGTGCATTGAAAAAAGACTCTATAGTTTTATGCATTGGTACTATCCCAAGGGCGTTCTTAGTTTAGCATTTAATGCCAAGCCAAACCTACCAATTTTTGTATGTGAGAAGAGTGGTTCATTACATTGCTGACGAACCTTATATCTATTAATCTTTCAAGTGATTAATGAGTGCTTTAGTGTCGTGATTGTTTATGCCCCCCCAATTGCTGACTGGAAATATAGTTATGAAATATTTTATCATGTATAAAGGGATATAACTGCCTAAAGCTTTGCAATATGAATCTTGTCCAGGTTCTATGCTTTTACCCTAAAATATGCATCGGATATGGGAATACTTGAAGAAAATGACCTGTAGTTAGTTACGGATAATTATTCAGGAGCTACTACGTATTAAGACTAATGAAGGAAGTTAAATAATTGTTCATATCTTACTCTATTTTTTGATCTGCTCACCGATAGTTGTGATGATAGTCTCCTTATTTTGTCTTGTGATGGATATGTCAGCTCTGCAGGACAGCTGAAGAACATCCTGATATTTTATTCCTGAAAGTCAATTTTGATGAGAACAAGCCAATGTGCAAAAGTTTAAATGTTAAAGTGCTTCCTTTTTTTCACTTTTATCGTGGAGCCCACGGACGGCTAGATTCTTTTTCATGTTCGCTTGCTAAGGTGAGTGCTTTTTAACCGCAATTTCTTTCTAATTCGATCACAACCTTGTTGTTTCAACTTTTACATTAGAACCAATAAATAATTGTTGAACCATTGGTTGCTGGGGATGGAAAATACTGAAGTTACAATAGTGAAAGAAGCACATCAAATCTTCTCATTGCTTGCATGTGACAAACAGTTAGAGCACAATCTTGATACAGTTTCAGAAAATACTTTGCTCAATCAAAAATCGGACTGATGATCAGAACCTGTCATTACTCATCACCGTATTCACTGGCTTTGAGAGAGAGAGAGAGAGATAGTATAACAAACAATTAGGAGAAAAGTGTTTTTTGTACTTGTCATTGTCTATTAAGACTTTCCATGGCATGCAGTTATACTATCCATATCGTTGTATGAAGAAACCTCTTATATGGTTGTTTGGATCTTTTATGTTTTAGTCTCATGTTGTGCTTCACGAAATCATTTGCAGTTCCAGAAAATAAAAGATGCGATTCAACTGCATAACACAGAACATCACAGCAGCGGTCCAGCAAAGGGAGTTGGAGATCTCAGTCTTGAAGCCATCTCTGTTCCAATAGACGAGCATGCAGGAGGACCAAGTTAAATTAGGATTGTTAGTTAAGCATTAATCTATAGATGTGCATTGTTGTGGTGAGGTTCGTGCCACTCGTATTCTGTATATTGGCATTTTTCTCTGTAAAAGAATACTAAACATAACAGCAGATTCTATCCGAGCTTCATTCTTTGTCATTCTTATATTAGCTGTGGTGTAAGCTTAAAACTCACTGCCTACATATTGTTACAACGGATATCTCGTTTCGTTTACATGTAAATTGCTTGTTGAAGTTTGCTGGGTTAAAACGTCTACTCAAGAGTTATTAGAGGATGATTCCTCTATTGAGCTTTTAGTAGTTGAAATGAAGTATTAGTACAAGTTTTTATTAGCTTCTTTAGGCTTCTGCCTTTCGGCCATTGCCTGTGCAGCCAAAACAGGAAATATACCTGATGAACCATCTTCATTGTGATGTATTTTTTATCAGGAAATATACCTGATGAATCATCTCATGAAAATCGTCAATGATAGTCCTAATAATGTACCATTAGGGTTTATTTTTTATTTTAATTGCAGGCTTTATAAATATTCCAGTTCAAACTTGCATCAGTTTAGTATCTAAACTTCTGAACAATGTAGACTATCTAAAATCCTTTTCATATATCTATATATATATATATATATATAATCATCCATTTTCTACTATTGTTTCTTTTAATGAGATTTCTATTGTTAAATCATCAAAATATAACTATAATGTTAATTTGTCAAAAGTAACTAATTAATCAAAACTCGAGATTAATTAATAGCAAAGTAGGCGATACCATTAGTAAAGTAAATGTATTTTTATCCTTAATTTTTTTTTAAGGTATCGATATTGTCACCCATAAATATAATTTATGCATTCATATTTAAATAAAATTTTAATTAATTACAAAAACTTCACCATGCAAAATGATTAATAAGGACAAATTGTTTTAATTAAAAGAATATCAAATACTTTATACACCAATTAATTTTACTCAGTAGATGTTCAATTATTTAAATTCTTCACATTTTCTTTACAAAAAGAAAACACATCTTAAACCCTAATTATTTCTACTCCAAATATAAAAATTACTCAACAAAACGACGTCCTTTTGAAGTGGCAAACAAACTCATGATTTGCTTGTGAAACAAAAAATTCCATCTGAAAACACGAAGGCAGAAGAAAAGAGAGGAATGGCGAGCTACCTATGGAGAAAATACGCAGACTATGTGCACACAAAATGGGAAAGGACGCTTCTTTGGGACATGATAGAGCCCTACAGGAGACCCAAGTCTTTCAAGCCTCTTGTCACCATCTACATCGCTGCTTTCTACACCGGTGTCATCGGTTCTGCTATCACTGAGCAGCTTTACAAGGTTCTTCTCCTTCTTTCCTTTCACAAACAAATGAAAACAAAATAAATATGGCCATCTGTCTTTTACATGCTTCTGGGTTTGTTGTTTTTATGGGTTATCATCGGGGCTATCTGACACATGTTGTGATATAAACCAACTTATAAGATAAGAGGACTTATATTAGATGCTTGATAGGGTGGGAATTATAATTCAATCTTGCCTACTGGAATGGAAGTTAGATGGAGATGTTATTTGTGATGAGTATTGTTGGTCTTCTCTTTTTCACTTATAATCTATCAGGGATTTTCTTGGCTTCGTGTTCAATTAAAGATTGTTACGAATTTATAAATTCCAAATAGTAATGTTCGTGTTGCATTGGCCTTCTAAATATAATATTAACAAACTTCTTTTCAGCTTTGATTCACCCTATATATTTACAGATTCTCAAGTTATTCCTTAATCTGAGAGGACGTTTGTGATAGATCTATCTCTCTTCTTCCCTTGCTCACCCCCCCCACCTTGAATTTAGAATTGATTCTCAAACAATAATGTACTTGTGTCATAGTTTTCATGTTCTCATCAGGAGGCCGAATTCAATGGTGTTCAAATGGTATCGCCTCATTATATTTCTCTTTAATTTAATAATGGTTTGCGCTTGTCAAATCTCCGGTGCATCTTTCTTCTGGCTTTGCAACTCCTCAATGCCATTAAGGCTCTCACCCTTTTTCAGCTGGTTACCGATGGCACACAGATCATAGCCTGCATCAATTCTTTGCAAATGTATGTGCAAATCCTCTCTGAAACCATTTGTTTAGTCCTAGCAGAACGTACCGTCACATGATTGTAGTTACCTCATCATTCATTTGACAGGTTGATATGATTATTGAATTGTTATGGCTTATCGCATTACATTTTGAGTAGTTACCGGTCGCTTGCTACTGGTTAACCATCTTTGATTCATGTCCACTTCTGTCTTAAGTGAGAAATTATCCTAAAATGTTCTGGAATTATAGGAGTGTGAGATGTAAATGTGAATTGACAACGTCAATGTTGAAGTTTAATTCTATAAATGTTTTTACTCGATTATTTTGGGGTAGCAATTTAAGACCGAGAGATGAGAATTGTGCTTGTGATGCTGAACAGGAGAAGTACTGGGAAGAGCACCCTGGGAAAGCAGTACCGCTCATGAAGCCGAAATTCTATTATGGACCCTGGAAGGTGTATAAAGGGGATACTCTGCCGCAAAATCAGTGAAAACCATAACAAGTTGCAGGAGACCATGTGTTGAAGTTCCTTCCGTTGTACTTGGCACTTGCTGTGTTTATCGTATAAAAAGATCACAGGTATGGGGGCAGCTAGCTAACATTCTTCTTGCCCTTGACAAATAATCAAAGTAAACCTTAAGATTGGAGTTATGGTTTACTTGCTCTATGTTGCCATTTGAGTGGAGTGAGATATAGAGAGAGAGTTACATGGTAAAGAAACATGAAACCCAGAAATTTATTGACCTGGTCTGAAATTAGCATTACATTGATACTTTACATTAGAATTCTAATCTTGGATTATTTTATATTTATTTTACTTCGTGTATGTGAGGGTGTCGCTTTAATTGTATGCTACTGTCAGGAGATGGCATGCCCTTTACTTCATCTAGTTAGAGAGACCCAACTTTAGATGTTGAAATCCATAATGCCAAAACATTAAAAAGTAATGAATTAAATAAACACAGCAATTATATATATATAACAATCATCCTCTAATGGGATCTCTTATTCTTGAAAATGTGGACCTCTCCACATGTTTTGTTATAATCATGACGGCAAGTTAGCATATAACTTTAATAGATTAACATGCACCTAATAAGCAACCCAATGTTCCTTTCAGAAAAATATTCTAAAAAAGTAAAGTTGGCATTTTAAGTTGAGTATTATGATATCTATGACTCAAAAGTAAATATCAAGTATCCTCATTTCAAAATAAAGAAAGGTTTAGTTACTAACCAAGTTACCTCTATCACTACATTATCAACTCTCTACATCTTATAATATAATAACATAAGGACCCATCTTGTAAGTTGTGTATATATAACAGAGTGCGACATTTTTAATGACAAAATTAGCTTTACGTTCAAAATTAGCTTTGGGGTTCTCTTAATTTTAACTTGCATTTGCAGACGTTGAAAAAGAAAAGAAAAAAGAAAAAGAATAAGATGAGTCCCACACATTGTCTTCTCCACCATCCAGAGGCGCGCACCCACGTTCTTCCCTCCATTTCTCCTCACCATTTCCCTCTCCCATTCTCTGTTCCACGGCCAAAATGACGTCATACGGCACAATCCCCACAGGACTCCTCCTCACCACCTCCACCATCATCATCATCAATCCGCTCATTGATTGTAGTTGCGAAAGAACGGATCCAGTCGAATCTAAGGGAGCAGCGGCCATGGAAGGACATGATCCAACCCCATTCCTTCAATCTTCCCACCACGCTCACCCATTCCATCGACAGAATCAAAACCAACGTCGCCTTCTTCCGCATCAACTACGCCATCATCGTCTTGTCCGTCCTCTTCCTCGCCTTGCTCTGGTCCCCGCTCTCCCTCGTCCTCCTCCTTGTCATCGTCCTCCTCTGGCTCTTCCTCTACTTTCTCCGTGACAGCCCCTTCGTGCTCTTCGGCCGCGTCGTCGACGATGGCGTCGTCCTGATGGTTCTCCTCTTCGCCACCGTCACCGTCCTCTTTCTCACCGATGTCACCAATAATATCGCGGTCGGGTTGGGAGTAGGCGTGGCGGTGATATTGGCTCATGCTGCGATGAGAAGTACGGAAGATTCTTTCGCCGGAGACGACGCCGGAGGAGCCGGTTCGGGTACATTGTTTGGAGGTAGTGGTGGTGGTGCGCCTCTGCCTTTGAAGAACCCGGCCTCTTCCTCTTTTACTTCCTCGTAGTTTTAGTCTCTCATTGTCACGATATTGTTGTTTTTGTTTTTTTTTTTTTTTTTTCTTATTGCTTTCGAGTGTCAAAGAGTTTGAATGATATATTTGTTGTTTAGTACAATTTTTCCTCGAAATCAAACAGGGATCTTCGGGGTGGTTGTTGTTCTGTCTTTTTGTGTTTCTCAATTTCCTCTGTTTTTTCGATCAACGTTGAACAAGCAAAAGTTAATTGAAAAACTTGCTAGTTTTGACTTTTGAATTTTCACCCATCTAGTCCCGATGCTCTTCTATGTAAATGTCGCATGCCCTGCTTTTTTGTCTGCTATTCCTGCAATTACTTTTTCCTAAACGCCATCTCCATTCTCGAATGTTTATCCCAAAACCCAAATTATGCAACTTTTGATTTGACAAAAGAGTTAAGCTATTTTACGGGTTTCATTTGATAAGGTTATTCATCAATAATAATCTTTAGATAATTTTTTATAATTATTTTTATAATCAATTTAAGAATTATTATTAATAAATAAGCTTATTTTATCAGTAAGATAATTAAATCATCTTCACGATAGATTTTTTTTATTTAAAAACAAAAACTCTAATATTCAAATTTGAGATGCGGATTTGTAAAAGGTAGTATCCAACCTTGGTAGTGAACTCCCAAAAAAAGACATTGATAGTTAACAACTGCATTGTGATCATTAGTTGAACAAAAATGTAGTCAACACAGCATAATTGCCAAATCAAAACTGGTTACTAGTACAATGAATCCTACATTGATGGTATATGTTAACTAGCCCTTTTAGACAGGCTGATAAACTATAGATAAGCCGCAAACATCAGTTTCACCTTGTGATATGCTTGGATCGAGTAGAGAGGAACAGATACCCTTTGAACCGGAGGACATTAGGACCATGCTCTGCTCTAGTTAAATATACATCAACACAAGACTAGAAAAATTGAATGGCCATACATACAAGTGTATGCTTCTATTGAACTTCCCTATTCTAATTATTATTTTTTAAAAGAACCACCAAAATTGACAACTTCCTAGTCACAAGTAAATCCAACTTTGTTGAATGAACTGTTTCGGTCTTTCTATCTTTCTTTAAAATGCGCCTGCCACTTTAGGCGGTTGAGAAGGGAAGCGTAAAAATAATTGACTTGGAGAAATTTGAACCCCCTTTTTAACATGACACACAGATTTTAATCAACAACAGAAGTCCGCAGGAAAAGTAGTAGTCCACAATAGCATGCATCACCATCCACCAATCACAATGCAATTGAGTACGGAACACTACCATAGACATGTTTTCCAGATGATGCAAAGATGGGGGACCAACAAAAGCTTTTACAAACGAATCAAAATCCACATGACATCTGCTTTTGCGTATACACAGTTGTACCACAGTATTAAACGCTAAAGCTAATGTTACTAGTAAGCTGTAAGGTCATTAAAAAAGTGTAAAAAAAAATTGTAGAGCCTTGCCCTACATAGAATAGTCATAATGCAAGTTACGTGATGAAAATGATCCATATTCTAATCCAGTTTCACCACCAATAATCAACCAGAGAAAAGATTAATATCATGATTAACATGAGTTTGTAGAAATGGTCTAATTCTAAATATCAACAACATAGAAAGGAAGCAGTTTATTTCAGATTCATTCATTAAACTCATTTATCAAATGATCGATGATCGATCTTTAATAATTATCAACATGGCAGGAGGATCACCATTAGAAATGATATGTTCTTTTTTTATAGACACCAATCAAGTAGACGCAGTTTGAGCGTTATTAGAATCGGGCACGCAATGGAAAACCTTCAACTCACACTTGGGTGAAATGGCCTCCAAAAGCAACCTAGCGGTGGGTTCTTGTTTCACAACAGCATCCTCTTTCTCCACCAACACGGCAGCCACAATCCTCTCATAGCCGCCGCCACCACCGGCTATATAAGCCACCAAGGCCGCCTGTAAAGGACCCAGGCTGGGGTTATACGCGGCGGACTCCTTGTAAGACCCTTTATAGACCTTGCCGTCGGAGTCCATAAGAGCCAGCCCAGATGGGCATTTGCTGTAGGGAGCATGGGACTTGTTGGCGGCGCCTAAAGCCGCCAACTTTAAACCGTCGGCTATCTGACCGTTGCAGATGTTCTGGTGGTGGCTGGTGAACGAGAGACCGTGGTGACGTGTCTCCAGGAGGAGAGGCACGTCCTTTTCTAAAAGATCGTCCGGACCGAACCTGTCCGGGAGAACGTGAGGGAGGGGCCGGTACTTGGACTCGCAATCGGAGACGTTGTCCGTCGTGTAATCGGGGGGCAAGATGAAGAGCTTGATGTCATTGGCGTTGCGGATTTCTTGCAAGAATTGGCGGCAATGGCCGCAGGGGGCGGCGGAGACTGGCGAAGTACTCGAGGTGGGGCTCCGCATTGAGTACGAGGTTCGTGACGAGGAACTGCTCGGCGTGGATGGAGTGGTGGAGTGGGACGCCGGGGAACTCGATGTTGCCGCCCATGAAGATCCGACCAGACGACCCTAACGCCACGACGCCGACGTGGAACTTGGAGATGATGGGGCGGGCTAGGGTTTGGGCTGACTTGACCAAGGTAGGCAGGAGCTGAGGGAGGGTGAGGCCGGCCTTTTGTGCCATTGACTCGGCTTCCGCTGCCTCGATCACGAATCTGGGTGGGTCCATTTGGGCTGGGGCGGGTTGACCCGTCTGAGATCAGAGATGGATCGGACTCGTAGAGAGTTACTGGAAATGGCAGGGGGGCAGGGAGGGAGGGAGGACAGTGAATGGGTATTATTTATAGGAGTTTGGTGGTAGTGGTGCTGTTTCTCCAACCCAACGTTACTGGAGCAGATCGGATTGGATAAGCTGTAATCCAACCTCTTTGTCTAATCATACTTGAGTCGGACTAGTTAGTCCCACTTTTAAGTGAAATGGAACTCATTAATTATAGATAATTTATTTTTTTTGTCTGAGGCTAAATAATATCATTGAAAACTAAATATTAAATAATGACTTAAACCTAAAATCTGATCAGCATGTTTGTTTGTTTGTTTTTTTTAATCTCTAAATATATCCTAAACTTATTTGTTTTTTAAAATTAAAATTGTCTGAAAACTAGTAATTTGACATTTATATCTTTTTAACTATTTGTTGTTAAGTAATTTTAATTAATTTAATATAAACATCTAAAAATAAATAATTTAACAAATTCTAAAACATTTTTTATGTATATGTTAATAATATTTTATTCATAATTAAAATATGATTAAAAAATATAGTAGTATTAACCATCTTTATATATTTAAATATATTAATATATTTTAAAAAAAAAAACTAGAAAATGAATGTTTAAATTATAAATTAAAATATATTAGTTTAATTCCATGACAATTGAGATGAAATGTATTTGGACTTTTCTTTTCAAATATATTTTTGTAAGCATTAAGGAAAAAAAAAAAAGAAAAGAAAATTTGAATTATATAAAATTAGGATAAATTTGAAATTATGTTATTTTGAAAATGATAGATTTGGAATAAAAACTTTTAAATATCATTAAGCGATTTGCAATTAATTGGAAACTTAAAAATTCTAACTTAATTTTTTAATTGTTGTTAGGTAGTTTTAAGTGATTTGACCACTTAAAAAAACAAACGAAAACAATTTAATAGATACAATTCAATACTATTAAGTCTTAAGCAGAAAAACCAAACGAGCCCTTAGTCTCCTTGAGTCTGAGGTCATTTTTTCATATTTATTTTATTAATAACTTATATTTAAAAACTTAATAAGTCTTAATTTAATATATTTTATTAAGAATATTTTTAATATCAATTAAATAATAAAATTAATTGTTAGTAGTTTTACTTATTTTTAGACAAATAATTTAAATTAAATTAAATTAAAATATTTTATTTATTATAAAATTAATTTAATATTATTATATTCTATTCAAATTTATTTATTTTAATTTTATATTAATTAAGCACATACGATATTAAACATAAATATGCATATGTTTTATCTATCACATACCGCACAAATCATGAGAGAACTCTATTTTTAATAGTTTCATCCACATCAAAAACATTATAACACTAATTTAGCCAGGTATAAATTTAATCTAATCCTATTTAATGAAATCCCATAAAAATAATTAATCCAAATTCCAAACCCTATATGAGAGGTCTCTTTTCAATCCTGTTGTTTCGCTTTGTTTATTCATGCAGTCTTTGTATCATTTCAAAATTTTTGTCCATATAATCATGTAATGTCGAAATTAGATAAAAATACTAATATTTCATAATTCTCTATATTTCGTTGATGCACTGATTTTATGGAAGCAATATAATTAAAATCCAATTATTTTGGTCAAACTAGTATAAGAGATAAGATAAATTGTTTGGCTTAGAATTTTTTTAAAAAAACTTGCTTTAGATTATTTGTGATGTGGGAAATGTGGGTCAAAATCAAAAGGCAAGGATAACTATTGATTTGATATTTGTATTTTAAAGTAGAGTTGTGAAGAAAGATTAGTAGTGTAATTCCATGAGTAATGTTGGGTTTGGAAAATGTAGTTGTCTGTAGTGACCTAAGATGATGATTTTTTATTGTAATGCAAAGACAAAAGGATTAGTTGAGTGAAAGCATGAACTTGCTCACTGTGGACAATTATATTAGGAAAATTTTACTTGAATTTGCTAATTAAAATTTAAAATTGAAATTATTTTGGGAAGCTACAAGATCAATCATCAATGAGTTTTGGCCTTATCTTTGAGTTGTGAATTATTGCTGTGACAAAAGGGTCCAGTCAACTTCAAGCATCTGATGTGCAGGCAGACAAAGGCATCATTAGCCTTTTATTATAATGGAGAAATTTAATTATTAAAATAGAACAAAAAATTGATAAGATGAGACAATATGATGTGGTAGCAATTTGGGGTTTGTTTCCAATTTCATGAGGGCAAATGCAATTGTACCATACACATTGCAACTGAAACAGATCATCATCTGTGTCGCCATATAGGCTGGTGTTCAACATCACATTTTTAGCATTTCAAAGATATTTTGCCAGTCTCCAAGTTGATGAAATTTTAGAAACTTTTATGCTACTATCTTTTGAAGGGTAATTGAAAATCAAAACTTGTTAAATTCTATGTATCTATGACTGTTTCAACCAGATTTATAGATGACTTGTGTAGAGAAAGTACATATTGAATTCTAGAAATCTTTAATTGTGATGATTTTTTATTTTGATGATTTATCTTTAAACATAAAATAAAATACTAATACTATTTTTTTAAGTACAATTATATGTAAAATAAACTACTATATAATAATTTTTTTTGCGAGTATAAATTTTATATTTAAAAGAGAACGGAATAATTTGAACCCATTAATTATCTCAATATGTGCATATAAGAGACATATCAAGCCACCACAACTCTTGTGAAATTATTATATATTAATTTGATATGTAATTTAAGTTCTCTTGTATAACAATTAATTGAAACTAAGAAATTCATACCAACACCAACATCTCTAGCTTTCTTTTTATATCGGTGTTGTTTAAGTTAGTCCATAAATGGTGTCAAGTTCCATAATATTTGAAGTATCAGTTTCATTTCAATATATAGATTCCACATTAAATTTATTCAACTTTACAAAACTTACTATTAATTGCAAAAACTAAAGTAAAAATCTATGGAAACAAATTCTAATTTTCTTTTAAGAAGAATTTTTACATTTAAACTCCACATGTTGTACATTTAACTATGCTAATCTAACCTAAACAACATAGAATCCCATGTCAAATAACAACTAAAAGAATGGAAAAAAAAAAAAAAAAGCCCTTTTATCCAAATTGAATAAGCATCCACTGAAATTGTGAAAAGCACTTAGCTTAGCTAGCTACCTTAAGAAAGCAAAATGATACTTGAATATAAGTGGATATATGAGGTGGGTTTTTTTTTTTTGAGAAATATATGAGGTGGGTTTTGATTGGTGATGAAAATGAAAGAGCTTTTGAAATCACATGCAAACCATATCCCAAAAAACCCATATACTTTTTGTCAGTTTATATATATATAATATAATATGCTGACATTGGAATCCATCACCTACTTTATTGGAACCTAGTTGCTGCAAGCTTGCAAGCATTTAATTTAATTGCTATTTATCTAATTATACTTATACTTTTAATTAAAAACCAGTTTCTCCATTGCTGAATTTGGATCTTGCTTGTCTTATCCACTACCATTACCTGCCAATCTACGATCACAACATATCTTAAGTGCTTTGGCTGCATGTACATGTGTCGGTAGATTTTAAGATGTGTGTGTTTGATCAATTGGGGAGTGCTCATCTGACCGGAAGGAAAACGTGCAAATACAGCCCTTCCATGCATGCGTTGGAGGTCCAACTTCTACCGAACGCAGTTTGATAATTATATAGATAGTTATCTTTAATTATGTAAATAAAATTTGATCTCTATAAGCCTTAACAGTTTTATGATCTATTTAGTATTATTTTTTTTTTTAAAAAAAAAACACATGATTTGATTTTTTGATGATTACATCTTGTAGAGTACTTTTATATTAATACAATTAAAATACGTTATTGATTTCATGATTTGATTTTTTTATTATATATGAAATCATCATATGTTTATATATATGTATATATAAAAGTAATGAATAGACCATTATAAAATATAATTTGATGATAAATACCTGAGTATTTAGCATGTATATTAAATTTGAGTTATCACATAATAAATTATATCTTATGAAGTTCTTATTGGTAGATCATAAATTATATCTAAAAAGAAATCATGAAAATAAATTAGGATTTAATTATCTTACTGGTTGTATAATTTTATCCATCAATTATTATTATTGGATTGATTGTAAAAAATGGTTATTGAAATCAATCAATTTATCACAATTGATGAATAAAATTATCTAATCAATAAGGTAATCAAATTAAGAAATTGTGATGATGTATAAATAATGATGGTCTCTCAAGATTCGAGTCTCTATAATTATATTCAATAAACACAGGCTGAGTACAAAATGTAGATAATAGAACCGGTTAGTTCAATCATATTTTAAGGAAAAAAAAATTGCAGTTAAATAATTAAATATCAAATTAGAAAAAGCTTATTAATTTTTTATTTTTATTTTATATGGAGCCAAGATGGAGATAAGATTCTTTCCAAAAAAAAACACAGATTGAGATAAGATGCTGTCATTAGTTACTGTATTTTGAGATAAAGTAGTTCTCCGCCGTCCGAATTTATATATTGTTTTTTAGAAATATTAAGTGCTTTCCTGCTATTAGTTCAGAGAAGTGTTTTGAGATGAAGTAATACTCTGCCGTCCATAATATATATATATATATATATATATATGCACATACATACATATATATGTATATACATATATATGTTAACACCAAATGGATTAGAGGTCATAAAATATTCCGAGATCAATTTTCAATTGTTGGATTCAAAATTTATATTTATATTCATAAAATTTCATATTAAATAAATAATGCATGTACAATTTACACATTAAAACACAAATGTTTCATCACATAATTTATCAATGATTAAAATTTGAAATTTACTAGTAATGTTTCAATGATTAATATACTCTTCTATAAGGGTGTGTTTAGTGATTACAAGCATAATCCGACGATGATCACATCTTTCAACGAAGATGAGGTCCAAGTTCAAATTCTCACTTCCTTGAATAATAATAACAAGTAAATGAGTAGTAATGTTTATGCTGAATTCAAAATTTTACGATCAGCCCTTTAGCAATTACACCCCATTAAATGTAATTAAAAAATTAATTTAAAAATAGTTTTGGTCACGGTCATTGAAAACATTATAATGCGATAAAATTATATAAATTATTATAAAACAAAACCTAGAAATTACAACATAAATAAACAAAATAAATCTATACATAGATATATGAAGGATTATCTCAAGTATAAAGATAACAGCTTAATGATTATCTAGAAATAATAACTTGATAATATACCAGAGACAATAATTAATATATCATCAGCGGTACTAATATTATTACCCAAATTTATGATTTACACATCCAAATTTTATTAAAAATTTTATTACAAAAATAACCTTAAATAAAGTGATCATTATAAACAATCCGATTTAAATAAATAAATTAAAATAGTTTCTATATCTATTATTTTTTCTTAATATATTAACCCTTAAGTCTCATTTGGTTTGTTTTCTAAATAACTTGATTTTGCTAGTACCGTTAAACTTGATGATGAAAATGATTTATCATGGAAGTCTCGAACCATGACAATAATTAGATGCCATGATTTATAAGGTCAAATCATAGTCCATAGAGGAAATCACTAGCGATCCTCAAAACTCTAGAAAATCAGATAACAAAAAATCCAACTTATATTGCCTGAAGACGATTGTTCTTAACTAGATTATCTTCATTGTTAGATGGAATTCATGCTCAAGGCGTTGTCTGTGAGACTGCTTTTGTTGTTTGGGCCGAGATGATTAGTATTAGAAAGCAATCGGACGTCGAAACTTCATTCTAGTTCCTAAAGTTTTAAAAAATATTAAATTTTTAAGTATCTTTTATAAATAACTCTTTTAATTCTTAATTTTTTTGAAACTCTTCAAGAAACTTTCAAACCATTAGTCAAGTATAGGTCGACGATAATAGAAAGTTTGGACGGGAAAAGCAAGATAGTCGGGAAAAGCAAGATAATTTTTTCATGTGAGAGGCTAAAATAATGGATGACTGTAATTTTAAAAAAGAAAATTATCAATTTAGTCTCTAACAAAACAATTAAAATAAAACATAACAAAATTAAAAAAGAAAAATTAAAATATTTACAAATTAAAAAATAAAAAACAATTTTATATCAATCAAAAATTGCCACATCATTGTTTATAAATTAAAAACATTATGTAAATATAACTAAAAAACCTAAAGAGAAATTAAAAAAAGAAAAAAAATCAACATGGATCTCCAATCTGGATTCACCCAACTCTTTCTAGCAAAGAAAAAAAAAAAATTGAACATCAAATCCATAAAACCAAATAACCAAAAAAAAAGTAATAATAAAAGCCAAAAATCGAACCCATAACCAAACTGTTGTGGGTTTGTGTTTTGGGTTTGAAACCCAGTTAATGAACATGTTCTGGGTATTCTTCATGTTCTGTGTTCGATCATTAAAGAGAAATTAAAAAAAAAAAAAAAAAAGGGTCAAAAGGTGGAGACAACTCAAATCTTTCAAACAATATGGATCTACTACACCAACATGGATCTCTAATCTGTATTCAACCAACACTTTCAAGCAAAAAGAAAAAAATCAAATATCAAATCCACAAAACCAAAGAACCAGAAATTACAAAAAAAAAAAAAAAAGGATCAAAACCACATTCAAACACCCACCACCTTCAAAACTAGACACACTCACCACCTTCAAAACCAAACACCCATCACCAAATCGCAATCATCAGATCTCACTAGATTGTACCAAACGATAGTTCAAAAAAAAAAAAAGTTCGCACTAGATGACGAAACAGTAGATCGTCATTTGGTTCGATCTGGGTCTTTGAACCTAGTTCATAGTCTTCGCTCTAGGTTGTTGGTGGAGGTACGCATGATGATGACTTACGTTTGATGGAGGCTGGGTTTAGTCTCGGTCTGATGGAGACGGGGTGGGTGTTGTTTTGTGATGGTTTGATGTGATAGGGTAGGATTCAAATGGAGTTTGGATGGTTTTTTGTCGTGGTTGTTGCAACAGACAAGGAGAGTTGGATGGAGACTGTGTTTGGGTTAGATGAAGACTCTGAGGTGTTTTGTGACGGTGGATTGTGGTGATGGCATCTGGGTTCAACAACCCAGGGTGCTCTAATAAAGATCTAGTTCCATATCTGCAAGTCTTCAAGTTGAATACTTAGTTTAGATCTTCATTCTTTTTTTTTTTTTTTTTGAAAGTATACATATTTATGTTTTTTCCACAATTTTATTTCAGTTTATTTATTTCTTTTTTTTTTAAAAAAAATTATGGTAGAGATATACTATTAATTGAATTTGTTTTATTAAAAAAATAATAAAAATGCTTTTTTTTTTTTCTAATTTTTTTTTCCGTTGTTCATATCTACCGTCCATCTCAAAATATAGATGACTACAGATTTGCTATTAATTTAATTTATTTTTTATTAAGTTATTAATAAAAATTAATTTTGATTTCATTAAAGATAAAACAGTTATTTTAATATTTGGGCTAAAGTGGAGGTAACTGAATCTTTTGTAATTTTGTGTTTAGTCTGACCATTAATTAATTAATAGTAGATAATTTTTTGAAATGTTTTCAAAACCTTAGAGAAGAAAAAAACTGTTTCCAAAATATATTTAAAATTATGATATTTTTTTGAAACCTTATGGATAAAATGAAGTTTACCCTTTTTTCCTTTTTTTTTTTTACTTTTTTTCTTTTAAGGCTTTTTCTTTTTCAATCTTTTAATTTTTCTTTTGATTATTGGGATTGACTTATGAAATTATCATGATCAATCAGGATGAGACACTGATAACATGACTGAAAAAAATATTCTCATACGAGAGAAATAGACAATAGATAGGAGAGAAATAGACAATAGATAAGTGAAGGAGCAATCCACATTAGGGTGGGAATCTGCCCACACCTTATTTTCAATCCCTTAATTTGTACACAAGCAAAACCATAGAGATAATATTGTGAGTTGGTGTGCAAAGGAAAGAAAGCCACGTAAACGGAATCGACATCACTAATAACATTGTTTAAAAAAAAGAAAAATCACTAATAACATGTTAAGACTAAAATCGAAACTAGTCATGTTTCAAAAAAAAAAAAAGTGGAAATCAGTCCCGACCATAAAATATTTCAAGGTTTCAAACTATGGATCATCGTTCATCAAACGGTAGCTAGCGACCCACATGCACATTATCCGATTCAAAAGTTCCAACATATAAAATTCCAAACATATATACATACATTGTTTCAAGGGGCGTCCAAAAATGGCCCGTCGTCTAGGACTGACACTGCGTCACAGGCTACCTCCACCTGTCTTGGCTGCTTATTCCAATGCTACTTTTGGTTACTCTACTCGTGTTTCTGGTCTCTCCAAAGCACTGAAGAAGAGTGACAAGAGCTTTAAATCGCCTCGCCGGTTGGTGTTGGGTGTGGGAGCTGCATTTTGGGCTCAGTTCCTGGGTATGGCTAGTAATGTTGGTGCCAAATCTTTCATTGCCTCTGCTAGGCAAAAGGGTGCCATTGAACAGGTCAAGTTTTCTCCTTTAACTCTGGCAAATACTTGTTTTTGTGTGTTTTTATCTGAATTTGTGATATCTGGTTAGTGAGATATGTTGTGGCTGTGGAATTTCAGACAAATTTCTTGATTGAAGATTAAGGTGTTTGACATAACATAGTTTAGAGGTTTTTTTTATAAGAGTAGAGTGGTGCAATATTAGTATATGTATATATATATATATATATGAGCATCAATTCAGGTACCATTATATTAACAATGCATTACATTTCAGTCTCACAGGTTTTGAAGAATGTTGAGTGGCCAGAGCAATTCCCCTTCAAGGAGGAGGATTTTCAGCGGTTTGATGAGTAAAGCCTCTGTACTATGTGTTTCCTTGCTTGCATTAATTTCTCTATTTTTCTAATTACTGCATGCATTAAGATTCAATTCAGGCTTGATTCAAATACGATTCATTTGAGTAGGTTCCATTTTATGTGAAACTTTAGACTGCCTTCTAGCAACTCAGTTCCTTCTAATTTTAGTTGATGTAAGCCTATAGACAATGCTTGAGTTTTTTGTATCTGAAACATAATATTTGATGTTCACAGGACACCTGATTCAATGTTCTATGAGGATCCCCGTTTTGTGACACACATTGATGATCCAGCCATTGCTGCATTAACCAAGTATTATTCAGAGGTTTTCCCTCCTAGCAACACTCCAGGAATAAGCATCCTCGATATGTGTAGCAGTTGGGTAAGAAATTTTGATCTTTTCTAGTGTGTTCCTGTGATTCCATCCTTAACGGTTTTAACCTCAATCTTGGCTTCACATTTAGGTTAGCCATTACCCACCAGGATACAAGCAAGATCGGATAGTTGGAATGGGCATGAATGAAGAAGAGCTCAAAGCGGAATCCGGTAAGATTTTTCTGCATTCATCCATAAATAATGGCAATATGTATAAGTACTAAAAAAAATCTTAAAATTTATCATATTTATGGTCCAGTCCATGGTAGTAGTGTGGTCCAGGTCCAAAACTACACCATCTTGATTCTCGACCTTAAATTGCAATCTGATGCCACAGTATAAAATATTTGCATGAGGAGAAAATGAGATAAGATAGATAAATCATAATTTGCATTATTGTCTCCGCAGGTTCTGACAGAGTATATTGTGCAAGATTTAAATTTGCATCCTAAACTTCCATTTGAAGATAAGTCCTTTGATGTCATTACTAACGTGGTATGTGCACTTTTCTCCATCTCTTGAATATTTCTTTGTCTGTTGCTATAAATATTACAAGTGTGGTGTGCTTTCAAAATACAGCCACTAAAAAAATTGAAAAACAGACATTTTACAAGATTTATATTGAATGGGAACGCAGAAGTAGATTGACTCACTTTCTACTTTTTAACTTGTGAATCAAGTCCAAAGTGCCATATTATTGTAGTTTCAAAGCTGGTTTTGTTTTCCTGTTTCTTGATTGAATACTTAAGGAAGCCTTAGCCACAATTAAGCTGCCGAGCTTTCTGTTCTCCAATATCGAATGCAGAAAGTGTTTTGGGTAACTCATTAAATAATGTGCTAGTTAGTGAAATAATGTTTGAAAGATGCTTATAGATTTGATGTTCAAATCTTACAGGTTAGTGTTGATTATCTGACAAAGCCCATTGAAGTTTTCAAGGAAATGAGTCGGATTCTAAAGCCTCGTGGATTGGCTATAATGAGGTTGGCATTTTGTCCACTTAAAATTAAGGGTCATGGCTTGACCTTTTTTAACTTAACTTTTTTTAGGTTTCAAGGAATGTTCTTATATCCTTGTCATTAAATATAATACTTCCTACTGATTTCAGTTCCTCAAATATGTGTGGCGTGAATGCGTTCTTTTTCTTGATGTTACTTTAAATGATATGGCATCTGTTTTTATCTCTTTTTATTCCTTATCTTTGCATGTCTGTTCAACGTTCCATCTTTAACTTTATGGAATGTGTTTATAATGCAGCTTTTCCAATCGATGCTTTTGGACAAAAGCAATCTCTATATGGACATCAACCGGTGATGCTGACCATGCTATGATTGTTGGAGCATATTTCCATTATGCTGGAGGATTTGAACCTCCCCAGGTGACTGATTTCTTTAGTACTTGCACACATAGCCATTAAATTGTTCATCTTGTATAACATCTTGATGCTCAACTGCTGATCAGTTAATTTCGTGAACATCTATCCTTTGATGTTGGCAAATGGGAATGAGATGAAATCTTAGATATCCTTCCGCTATCACTTCTTCTAAACGTAAACTTGCTTTTTCATTAGTGCTTATGCAGAAAGTGGTCCTGAGTACGATTTTCATGGGCATAAATAATAATAACATGGTCTTGTTCAACACATGTTCCTTATCCTAACAGATTATCAGTTTAACCAATGTCGATTGGAATCAAAACTGGCGCTCACAGCATCTATCAGCCCCTCTCAAGTCATATATGCATGAATAGTAGCTCTTGCATGACTTTCAACATACATTGTATTTATGTGTGATATTTTTGCTTTTGTTGAAGATACTCCAGTATTGAGAGCCTCCTTATAGACTAATTTGAATTTCCTGGCAGGCTGTGGATATATCTCCCAACCCTGGACGCTCAGACCCCATGTACATTGTTTACTCTAGAAAAGCATCTACAGCTTAAGTCAACAAACTTGAGAACTAGCCTCCATGTTGCCTTGTTGGGTAGTCTTAATGCAAAACTAACTGCAATTCAAGGTACGAAAGTCTATGGAAGAGGACAGACAGATTGATTGAGATTTTGTTTTCCAATCATCAGCCTCTGTTGCAAATTGCCAACTGTGCCATTTGCACCATAGTACATGCCACAGCATATATTTTTTGAAAATGCTCCATGGGAAATAGACCCTAATATTCCTGTGCAATTTATGTGAGAAGAAGAACATAATCTATGAATTATTTTATAAAATCTATTATATTTATTTATTAACAGAAGTCATTGTTGCACTCCATCAAAAAAGGGCTTTTCTTTTCCCTTCTTACCAGTTCATGGTAGGTATTCATTATATATATATATATATATTCTGTCATTAGTATATAAAAAAGTAATCATATTTGTCTTGAAGCGTCGAAAACAGCTTGTACCCACATCAACACACCATTCATTAGCAGTGCTGCACTTATTGTTATCGCATCCTGTAATTTAATTTAATTATATCAATAAAAAACGATTTTGGGAAAGTTGAAACATGGAAAAGCTCTTATTTCTTTCTTCACTTCCACCCGTCGGTGATGTCGGTGTCTTTTTATTCAATACGCATTTAGAGACTTTTGTCCAACAAAACCAACATGTTCTACCAATTCTCCCTTTCTCTACATGCGTGCACGCACACTCGGGTACATCTAGACGTATTGTCAAGTTTGAAAAAGGAAAATATTCTTTGGTCTAAGAAGCTACAGAGGCCACATAACATGGTAGAAATAGAAGACTCTAAAAGCTGAAAAGCTGAGCTGATGAGATTCTGTTCTGATCTTAACAGATAATAAAGAGAGACCCCGTATCTAAAAACTGAAGTGCAGACCTGAATAGAGAGCAATGCAAAGGAATTTATGTACAGTGGTGACAGAATCAATACTTTCTCCAGAGAATAAAGAAACAAAAAGGAAAACAACTTATCATGCAACCATCAACAAAACGAAAAAGTAGGGATTTTGTTTGTGTTATAATAAGAGATTTTAACTGTTAAGCCCAACCCCGTTTGTACTTATTGAAGAGGTCCTCTGTTTGGGCATTTTTGAAGGCACTGCAGGCGATGACATAGACCCATATCAGTACTACAACTGCCACTATCAGAATTATATTGGCTTTTCTCCATTCTCCTCTCAGGTTCCCCAGTAGACCAGCCTTGCAAGAGTTGCAATTGTAGCAGAGTTGGTTCTGGTCATTGTTCCACAAGAAGCAGTCTGGGTCAGCTGTTGGGCTCACTGGGTTCATCCACAGTGTTGGGTTCACATAGCTATAACCGCAAACTGTTGGAGGCTTACAACATCCTGACTGTAGTACAACAAAATAGTCAAGGTGAAACCTTAATCCCAGGGAAAGCAAAATAAGTAGAAAATAACAGAGAAAAGAGAAAAATTAAAAAACACCCCACTAAACTATGTCTCTATATATCCCAAAGCTGGCAGCCATAACATGTATTTTTTTTTATCTTTTGCGATAAAGACAAAGCAATTGTGACCATAATAATTCAATTGTCTGTTACTTTAATTCAGTGCAAATTCATAATAATTGAGTTGGTAGTGATGCTGGTAGTTACACTATAGGCACGGAATTTCCTGAACTCGTGATGGGAAAGCTTTTTCAAGTTCACAAAATCAATCAATATTAATACTAGACCCCCCACGATGACCCAGCCATGTCCAGTTTCTTCTCAGATCATGCTGATCTAAGCTATCAACGTAGATCTCACGAAAAAGAAAAGCAACGATGCCAATTAATTTATGTGTACGACCGATATTGATCCATTAGAAAAGGGCTCAAAAAGCATGCGTTGCTGGTTGAATGTTGACATCAAACTAAAATATATAAAATTAGATAATGGTAGGTCCCTATTATATTATATTTTTAAGGACGCGAAATGGGTCCTGTTTTTCTAGTCCTGTCTTTCTCCAGTAACGTCTTCGTTGGATCATATTGCTGGTCCGATCCCATCAAATCACCAAAGCTAAGAATCATGTTCTATCTCTTAAGTCATCAAGCCAACCAATGAGAATTCACCACAGTACCTAGATTAACTTCTAGGTAACTAGAGTGTTATAATTGGGAAAGTGACCAACTTGGATTCTTCCTAGAACACGTTTAATGTGAAGATAGAAATTCAATGGCAATGTCTCCCTAGTGAGAAGAGATTCTGAGTGAGAAGAAAGTTCTTCTTTTTATCAAAACAAAAGAAAGTTTTTTTTTATTTTTTTGAACAGATAACAAATGTGTTTAACACATGCTAAAGGCTATCATCCGTACATAAGCAACAAGAATTCTGAATCATAGACCTGTGACTTCTAATACGATATTAGTTCTAATTAGACCACAGAGCTTCAATCGATAGAAAATGACCACCAATAGAATTTAAGAGTTGAATTTATAACACATTGATAATGACAATCAAACAAATATGTATGTATACACTTGTAATTAGAAGGAAGAGAACATGCCTGAATAGGAGAGAGATGAGCCATATAGAACTGATCCGCAGTGAGGTATTGTTGGTTGAGCTTAGGACAGACATCGGTATCAGCAAGACAAGCTCGAATCTTATTCCAACTCTCGGAGTCCACCACATGTTCTCTCAACCAGGCTGAGAACCCATCAAGCCTGTACTCTTTGTACCCTCTTCCAGGCACATCGTAGCTGCCATCAGGTCTAGTGACAACGAAGGCAAATATGAGGAGGATGAGAAGGAGGGCTATAAGGATGGCCATGCAACAGAGGTAGAAGGCCAGAAGAGTCTCTTTGTACCAGTAAGCTCCCAGGAAGCCACATAGAGACACAACCAGGATGAGGAATCCTAGGATGACAACAGGCCACCTGAGAAGGTGGATGCACCCGTTGTCTGGCTTGGAAGCCAACCAGATGCCAGCTGCTATGATGGGGATTGAACATAGAAAGGCTATGAAGTTCAGGACTGCTGTTATGTTGTTGGAAACTCCCATGGTGAGAGATTATAGAGTCGCTGGTCAGAGATGAGGTTTTGTTTTTTTTTTTGGTTTGGTTTGTATTGGAATATTTTCACTTTCTACTTTGTTGTCTAGGTGTGAAAGCTGTGATATATATGGCCAGCTAGGCGGGGTTTAACTGCTCTCTTGGCCATGAGGGGTTTTCTTGTAATATTTGGGTTGTTTTGGTGGTTTTTATGCAGAAACTATTTTCTTGTGCATTATTGCAGTTCGGGAATTGTCAAAGCCAGGTTTGATTAAAGGACAAGTGTTTATTGTCTCTTGACTTTCCAGCGTCAGTCACCAACTGGATGGGGCATGTGACTCATCTATACAACCTGTGTTTGTTGATGTTACACTCAAAAGCTGTAGGGTTATTTTGGTTTGATAATGTATTTAGCATAATAATATGAAAATATTATAGAAATTAATCTAAAAGAACAGAAGATAAGTTTTGTGAATACTTGGTAGATTGGTAATGTATATTATAATTTAGTTTCAATTAAGATATCATCACCACCAAGCAAAACGGAGAAAATTATCTGATAATGACATCAGCATCTGTGGTTTGATATACCCATATCTCTTGATTGGCTAACATGTTGATGTCTTTTATAGTGTTCCGATTCATGTCCATTAAATATGTCATGGTCTCATTCATGATAAATTATTAATAATTCAATATGTACGGTTCGAAATTAAAATTATTAATTGACGATGAGATTTCGAATAAATTCAATGAAGAAAGTAAAAGTTATTAGAAAATAAAATGATAACATTGTATATATAATACAAAGAATAACCAACGAAATGGAAGGAAAGTAAACTGGGTATGTATTCATAATATATTTATTCTTACAATAAAACTTGCAGTTAAAATAAATAGTGTTACACATCTCCTTCTATTATATCTTTTTACTCATTTTATTAGTGAAATTCAAGTTTTATTAAATGTACGTTATAATAGGTTTATATGGTTGTTTTAATTATGAGAATGATTATCTTCTGCTTATGAAAATATCATATAAGTAATAGTTAATTAATTATATCTTCACAAACTTTTCAAAATCGTTAGATGATAATTTAAAGTAAAATAAAATGGATGGTGTTTCACTATTTGTAGCCGTGGCCATCAATTGGCACCTCCCTCTCACCAAAAACGTGACATGTAAATGTATATGTGTCAAGCGGATATTTAAACCTCCTTCAAACCCAATCAAAACATGGCATGGTAAATGCAGAATGTGCAAACAAAAATAATGAATTATATTTAAAATATGAACTGATTATGTGTTTAAAAAAATTAGAAAAAGAAAAGATTCAACTATTTAATATTTATTGGATAATTATAACATTCGATGGATTTCAAGAAAGAAAGAACTTACGCACCAACTTTAGCTTAAATAATTTTGAACCTCCTCTCATTTTAACACGTTCAAATTCTTTAAAAAAAGAAAAAAAAACAAAAAGAAAAATACGTTTTAATTTTTATTATTTTAATTATCATCAAACATATATTATTAATTTGTATATGTAATTTTTTAGAACTCTAATTTGCTCATTTTAAGTTTTTTTTTTTTAAAAAAAAGAAGATGTAGCTTTGAAGATGGTACGCACGTGCCACCTAGAGTGCCGCAACCTTGTCCACGGAGATCTGCCATGTAGTCCGTGGCCAGTTTTATTCGTAATTTTCAAAAACATGTTTTTTCTAAGATAAAATTATGAAAATAACTATTTTTTAAAGTTGAAATTAAAAAGTAACTATTTTTTAAAGTTTTTTATTTTTACTAATTATATTTTTTCTAAAAACACTTTTTCTTACATGATTTTGAAAAAAAAGATTAATGTTCAATTTGGACCTGAAAAAATGATCATTTAAAAAAAAAAAAAAAATTCCCTTTCTAAAAGCCCTTTTTCTTTTGGAAAAATTATGAAAACAACATTTTTTGAGATTGAAGTTGAGAAGTAACCATTTTTTTAGATTTTCTATTGTTAGCAAGTATATATTTATCTAAAAACGATTTTTTTGTAATATTTAAAAAAAAAAAAAGTGTTCAACTTGAACATGAAAATGAATTATTTATAATTTTTTTTTTCTAATCTTCACAAACGCATATTTCGGTTCCTCCAATTACAAGTCACGACGTGGCATTAACTCACTAGATATTGGGTAACAAGTTTTAATTAGAACCCGCACCGGAGTAAGGTTTCCCGCGTTTTCCACGACCGAACCGGAAACCACACGAAGGCTCAAAAACTCCCAGCCTCAGTCTGACGCCGGGGAAGGAGAAAAAAAATGGAGTCATGGGTCCCACTCTTGGACATCTTCTTGAACAACCCAACACCGGAAACTGAAGCGTCGCTCTGGCTACAACAATCTTTCGCTGCCACGTCATCGTCGTCGACCTCAACCCCCATCACTACAAGCTCTTTTATTGGTTTGCTCACTAAACCCTGCAATGTCACTGTCGACGATTCGTCTTCTTCGTCATCAACCACGAAAACGTAAACCCAGCGCTCAATTTGAGCTAGTTTGTGTTTTGTGATTCAGTTTCAGCGACAGTGATTGATACATGTGTTTTTGATTTACAGGGTCATGCTTGTACAGACTCTACCGGGTTTTGTACAGTCAAGGATTCTGTCGTTTCTAGCTGTTGAGAATAAGAGATTTTGTGGACGTGAGTTGTGTGGGTTGGCAAGGGGTGTGTTAGGTGGTGAGGGAGAGGTTGATTTTTGGGTCAAGAGAGCTGCACGCAATCTGCTCGACGCATTGTCTGACTCAAACCATGAGCCATTTTCTGTGAAACGACAAGTTGATGAAGAGTTTGAGTCTCTTCCAGGTTGGCTTAAGAATACGGTGAGTAATCATACTGACTTGTTTTTACCTTGGCTTCCCATATTACATGATGAAATTAGTTCAAGAACCTTTTTTTATGGTGCCTGTGAAAATGAGAATGACAAGGATTTGTCAAGTGAAGTTGGGGAGAGTGTAGAAGAAGAATTGAATGAAGTTGTGGACAAAATTGAGGTTGGTTGTAGGATAAATGTTCCTATAGAACGCGATATTGAAGACATGGCTGTTAATTTGAGGGTGCGGATTATGAATTTTGAATCTAGTTTGAAGACTGCAGGCTTAGCAGATGAAATGCGCGAGCTTTGTTTAGAGAAAGGAGGGGATTCATTGGCGGTTTTGGGTTTAATTGAGCCTTGGAAAACGGATGATGAAACTGCTTCGGTTCTGATTACTCATTTTTCGAATGCAAGTGCAGATGAACTTGGTTGGCCAAGTCAGGTTCTTTGCTCGGTTGTGCTTCCCAAGTTATTGGTTCTTGAGGAACCAGCTTCTCGCGTGCTTGTGAGTGCAACTATTGAGTACTGCAAGATCCATCAGAGGGCTGCAGTATATGCATTATTGCTTCCATTGATATTGCGGAGAGAAGGTATCAACAAACCCATATGCGATGTCATCACTAGGATTTTGAGGGAATCCTTGCACCCAGCTCATGTTTCAGCTTTCTGCCAGAAACTGCTTTGTGGAGGAGAAGATGAGAGGAGATTCATCTGTCTTCCATGCCACCAAAGTCTCATCTCAGATAAACTGGTATGGACGGAATCATTGTTTAGCCTGTTACAAAACATTTTAAATCATAATGTTCAATTAACTCTGGATTCCGTAAATCATATTGTTTACCAAGTTCAAAATTTGGCTGAAATGTTTTCCAAATCTCTGAAATTTGGAAACTTTTTGTTATCTTTGGTCACCAAATGTGCACCATTGTTAAAGTCTCACAAGCTTTTATTGATTCAAACTGTTGGGCACACAAATACTATTGTTACCAAATCTATATTATCTAAATTGGCTACCTTCTAGCAATCAAAGTTTTTTTTTTAATTATTATTTTTGTTTTTGTGATGATGGATAATCTCTGAATTTATACCAGTTGCATTACTGTGAAATAGGATCTTGCATAAGATACATAAAATGCTTGCTAGTAGTGTATATTCTTCAATATAGATAAAGACAAATGAAGCAAAGAAAACTTCATTTGTTATCTACTCTAGCAACTGAACACCCAAATTCTCTTTGCTAGAATGCTAGTTAAGTACAAGCGCATGTTCTTATAAGAACATAACAATATCAAAGTGAGATAAATCCTAGACTTGGCAATTATCTAATAATCCATGGTAACCCATCCTTGGCAGTTATTTTAGGTAACTGGTAATTTAGGAAAGGAGATTGTGGTGTCCATTCCATTTCCCATTTTCTTCATGGAATCGAATTGAGCCTTCTTGTCTGAGAACTTTTTGCCGGCATAAAGCTGCAGATAATCTTGAAATTTGTAGTAACTGGGGTATAAAAGTTTGGGAGGAGGAAAAATAATGGCATCCCTAGCAGGATTATAGAAGGTTGCAATGGAGAGTCTGCTTCCTCTATTATCTGCCATGACATGGTGCAGACCAATTTGATACCTTCCATTACTCAAAACTTCCACTTGGTCACCTGTGTTCACAGATATGGTGTTGTTCTCCGATGGTGGAACCTTTACCCACTGTGTCTTTTAAAAATTTGTGACCTGGAACTTGGTCATTGTGGAGCATGAGGATGATTCCTCCAGCATCAGTGTGTTCTCGTTGTCCTCTCACAAGCTCTGGGTGAGGACACTGAGGGTATTTTTCCACTTTTGTCCCAACAGTAGGACCTTTTTCTCCAGAGAAAGCATTCTTATATATCCCCTCTCTAAACCAAGATTCTCACACATGAGCTCTGAAAGCTTCTCTGCAAACTTTTTTTTTTTGAAATAAGCATCTCTGCTAACTTGATTACTTAAGGAATGTACTCATTCATTGTTTTGCTGCATGTGTATATCATCATCGTCATCATCATGTAGAGCTTATTAAACATGCATATTTCATATATTTTTGAAGATCAACATCATATTATATCGTAACTATAACTTCAACATCACAATGACTTACCGAAATCCTCCAATAGGTCTGTAATCTCATTAATGTTTGATTTTGGGCGATGCCAAATGAAAAAGCTGCTTTCCCAATCTGTATCTCTTAAATTATCTTTGTTCTTTGAGCGTTTAGCCATCTCCGACTCATAGAAACTTTCCTGCAATTTTTCATTGTAGTGTGAGTTCACTAACTGCCTCACCTTCTCCATCAACTTCTTGTTTATTCCTTGATTCTCAACCTGCAGAGATAGTAGACATAATATTAGAATTATAAAGCGTCGATCATATTCAACTTAAAATGCGGAAGCAGTTCATTCTAACCTGAAAGAAGCCCCATTTCTCACAAGCTTGATGCAGAAGCGACGTTGTCTCCTTCCTCTTCTCTTTCAAGATCTTTAAAATCTATAACTGGGATCTCCATCTTTCTCTTGTTTTCTTTCTATTATAAGATTGTAAAGATAGGGAGCTTAAAAGGGGTACTTATAGGCTTATAGACAGGGCATGCATTTTCTTTTTACCCATCTGAATTAGACTGTCAAACTTGAAGCAACAGTAGTTATACGTTAACTTTGACATCATTGCAGAGAAAATCTTCAAAGTATCTTGAAAAGAGAAATGAGTAGAATATAGATTCCAATTTCATTTTATCACCACCTGGTCATTCAGTGTATATTATCCACATTTCTCTGATTGGTCAGTTAATCCAAAGTTTTCTTTGTTATGGATAACTTATGTAGACTAAATATAGACTAACCATAAAGATTATTAGGTTGCATTTAATTACACTTCTGCAATCTAATAATTAGATGTTAAGTTAGCTAAACATAATCCAACCAGAAACTATTTTCTTGTGTATTACTGTAGTTTGGGATTTGTCAAAGCCAGGTTTGATTAAAGAACAAGTGTTTATTGTCTGTTTTGACTTTCAGAGTCACCAACTCAATCGGCATATGACATCTATAACCTGTGCTTGTTGATGTTACACTCAAAAACTGTAGATTATATTGGTTTGATGATGTGTTTAGCATAATAATATAAGAATATTATATAAATTAATCTAAGAACAGAAAACAAGTTAACCAGATAAGTTATATAAATAAATAAGCTAAAAGAGCAGTTATTGTACAAGAAAGCATATGTGAATAGTACTTTAATTTGTTCTTCAAGCAAAAAAAAAATCTCACAGAAATAAAAACAGTTATCAAAGTTTTCAATATCTCACAACTCTCAAATTGGTCATAAGTAAACCTTGAAATGTAGGAGGGATCACAAAATTAAGAATTAATTACAAAAAAAAGAAAGTTTTCTTATAGTATCTTAAAACCGATGGTTTAATGTTTTTTCTATTTTTTCAAACATTATGCTCAATAATTTATAATAAGATTTTATTTTGTAAAAGTGATTATCGATATAATTAATTAATATAAGATAATTGGATGTCAGTACCCAGACGCCCAGACAAATAGAAAAAAATTATAGTAATTATACTGAAATAAGATTATTGGATTACTGGGTGTCTGGATTAATCTTGCCACTTGTTTTCATACGACAAATAAGGCAATGCAGTACTAAAGGACACCCGTGATTTCAGATAGGAATATAAACTCAAAAGCATTTGCTTTGCCGTAAAAATGGAATTAATGGTTGTAGTGCTGCAGTTGTAGAATAAATGGCTATTTGGTTTCCTTTAGTTAATTTTGGTAAAGTAAAGCACAACAGAGATAATTTGTCAATTCATTACGTAATTTTATTAGCTTCTTAATTTTTTTACTGCCTTTCATCAGTTCTGTTACTGGGAAATGGGATCTTGCACTGATAAATAAGAGACTTGACCAATAAAACATCAATATTGTATGCTTCAGTACAGACAAAGACAAATGAAGCAAAGAAAACTTCATTTGTCTGAACAACAAAATTCTCTTTGCTTGCTAGTTAAGTAAGAGCACATGTTCTTATGAGGACAACATAACAACATCAAATTATCTCAAAAATAAAAAACATAACAACATCAAGCTGAAATAAAACCTAGACTTGGCAATCATTTAGTAACCCATACTTGGCAATTATTTTTAAGTACTTGATACTTCAGGTTCAGGAAAGGAGATTGTGGTGTCCATTTCCCATTTTCTTCATGGAATCGAATCGAGCCATCTTGTCTGAGAACTTTGTGCTGGCATAAAGCTGCAGGTAATCCTGAAATTTGTAGTGACTGGGGTATAAAAGTTTAGGAGGAGGAGAAATAATGGCATCCCCAGCAGGATTATAGAAGGTTGCAATGGAGAGTCTGCTTCCTTTCTTTTCAGCCATGACACGGTGCAGAGCACTTTGATACCTTCCATTACTCAAAACTTCCACTTGGTCACCTGTGTTCACAAATATGGTGTTGTTTTTCGATGGTGGAATCTTCACCCACTCTCCATCTTTTAAAAACTCGAGACCTGGGACTTGGTCATCTTGGAGCAAGAGGATGATTCCACCAGCATCAGTGTGTTCTCGTAGTCCTCTCACAAGCTCTGGGTGAGGACACTGAGGGTATTTTGCCACTTTTGTCCCAACAGAAGGACCTTTCTCTCCGGAGAATGCATTCTTTATATATCCCTTCTCTAAACCAAGATTCTCACACATGAGCTCTGAAAGCTTCTCTGCTAGCTTAATTAGTTGGGGTATGTACTCATCCATTGTTTTGCTGCATGTGTGCATCATCATCATCATCATCATATATAGCTTATCAAACATGCATATTTCAAATATTTGAAGATCAACATTATTATATTATATCATAACTTCAAAATATCACAATGACTTACCGAAGATCCTCTGACAGGCCTGTTATTTCATTAATGTTTGATTTTGGTCGATGCCAAATGAAAAAGGTACTTTCCCAATCTGTATCTCTTAACTCATCTTTGTTCTTCAAGCTTTTAGCCAGCTCCGACTCATAGAAACTTTCCTTCAAATTTTCGTCATAGTGTGAGTTCACTAACTGCTTCACCTTCTCCATCAACTTCTTGTCTATTCCATGATTCTCAACCTGCAGAGATAGTAGATAGTTTATATTATTATGACTATAAACGTCAATCGTACATTAACTTAAGTGCAGAAGCACTTCATTCTAACCTGAAAGCAGCCCCATTTCTCACAAGCTTGATGCAGAAGCGACATCGTCTCCTTCCTCTTCTCTCCTACAAGATCATTAAAATCTATAACTGGGATCTCCATCTTTCTCTTGGTTTTTTTCTTCTATTACAAGATTGTAAAGATAGGTAACTTAAGAGGGGTATTTATAGGCTTAGAGACAGAGCTTGCATTCTCTTTTTACGCAACTGATTTAGAGGGTCAAACTTGAAGCAAGAGTAGTTATGCGTTAACTTTGACCTCATTGCAGAGTAGAATATACGAAGTCCAAGTTCAGTTTCTCACGAGCCTCACACTTTCTTGGTTGGTCAGTCAATCATGATCTCTTCCCAAACAAGGATGTCCTTTCTTTTTTCTAAGCAAAAGTTTCCCTTGTTATGGATTACTAGCCCCTTGTAATTGGATTTGTTGTGTCACATGTCACTCTGTCTTCCTCTGTAAATATTTCACATGTATTTCATCATGGGTTTTGTTGTGAGACTGGTCTAGGAAACTTCGAGTCGTTGTTTTCTGTATTGGAAATCTTCGGGTTTTAGCAAAACCAGGGGCAGAAATGATTTGCGTTTAAACAGCCATTCAGAAACTGGGGACTCAGCATCTTTCTCTTGGAGATCTATCAATGGGCGTTTTTGTCTGCCGGTTGTCACAACTTGGTCACTGTGCCACGGGTTTCATTTCCTTCTATTGAAGGACAAAAACTAATGATAGTTTTATCTAGACTATCTAATTGTAGATATAATCAGGTTGCGTTTAATTACACTCATGCAAAATCCGATAGCTATCAATCGTAAGTTAAGTTAGCTAAACATAGACCAACAATAAAGATTGTTGGATTGCACTTAATTACACTTCTGAATCCAACGGCTACCAACTAGATGTTGAGTTAGCTAATCATGGGCCAATTATACCACATTATTGGATTGCATTTAGTTACACTTGCACAATCCGCAGCATTTAATTACATTTATGCGATGTGGTAGTGTTATCATTTAGACTTAAAGTTAGCTACACCTAAGCCAAAGAGATGAAAAAATGTGTATTTTAAGGTTAAAGACCCTATCTTTTTTAACATGGATTCCTACCTAACCCCGATCTCCTAACTAATCACATTGGATCGGTTTTGAGTAATGAAATATGACTCTAAACGATAGAGACATATTGTAAAGGACAACATAAATTAATCTATTTATCTTTTGAAGAAAGTTATCCAAAAGATTTTGTTCTCGTTACATCAGTTATGAGACAGTCTCATAAAAGAATTTATCAAAATAAAAAGGAAAATTAATTTAAGTTATCCTTTACAATACATCTCTATCGTTTACAGTTGCATTTCATTGTTTAGAACCGAATGTGATTTGTTGGGATATAGGGGTTAGGCGGGAATCCATGTAAAAAAGGTAGGGGCTTTAACCTTAAAATATACATTTCGAGAGACATCATTGTGAGACATGTTCTGACTTCTGACTTTTTGCCTTCTATCTTCTCAATAGTACATATTTAAAAATGTGTCCCAGACTCTCAGGCCATTCCCAAGGCGCCGAATCCGAGCTAGACAGAGATCTAAGCAACTTGATCTACTTTTGTAGTTTGGTTGCCGCAAATGCAAATTATATGCGGCAGTGCTTAACATGTTAGATTCGCTTTATCCATCAACATTCAATCTAAATTCAGTTAGATATCATGAATCTCGATTAATGGATTGCTAAATCCGAGATCTGTTAAAAATCAGTTGTAGTTTTTAATTATAATCGATCGTTGATCATTAGATTAATCATTTTTTTTTATCGTAGTCAACTCCTGGTTCACTGTATTGTCTCAACTACAATCATCGAAGATTAAAATAATTGCTTTTGTTTGTTAAACTCCATGCATCGTCATTTGTTATCAGTTTCGCCTTCGAAGCTTCTGTAATTTAAACTTAATTGTTGTTACATATTGTTTCTCATATTATTCATAATGAAATTTAATTTTTTTAATTGTAATTAAATATAAATTTTATGACAGGTTTAAATCACTTGTCCTACTGTTAGACAATGAATTTTTCATGCATGGTTAACATAGCTCTAATGCATGTTTAATGTAGCTCTAACAACTTGTAGATCTTACAACGTTCATAAAATACTTGTCATATCGTTTCAACTATGTAAACTTCACATATGTTCAATTAACATGTACATTTTAACTTTATAATTTAAATAATATCTAAACTTTACGATAATTATAAATCACTTGTAACACCATTTGAGTTATATAAATTTCATACATACTTTGTGGCTTTAATTAATCATTTATCATATGTATTTGTCATTTGAGATCAACTTTTGTCCCTTACTCTGTGATTTGTGATGAAAACTAGTATTATTGACAAACTTCAGCCTTAAATCTTTAAGATAGTGGGATGTGACCGGTCACTTAATTTGTAATTAAGTTGTGGCACACCACGGCTTTTGTGGCAGATCTCTCTAATTCTCACAGACACTAATGGGCCGATGTCATTAGATCCTCATTTCAATCTTTGCATGATTAATGGGCCGACGTGGGCCCGGGCCTTGTTTATTGAAAAGTGTCAATTCCACTTGCAATGTTTTGTACGCCTGGTATTCCAATATTTTTCTCACCAATCAATGACTCGAAGCTAAAATAAGCGTCACTGCTGAGATGCTTTTGCTAATAAACTCACTTAAAATAATAATTAGGTAGATCATCCTTTCCATGCTTCGTTTAATATTTTACCCGTCGGATTCCAATGCAAGAAAAGAAATTAATAATATTTCGTTTGACAAATATATCCTTCTCATGAAACCAAAGTTGCCGTTGCGGTTGCCATGCCGCTGTCTTGGCTTGGTCATTTTGGTCAAATTCTTTGTTTTGGGCCCACTATCCAATCCGATCCATTATTTTAAATGGCGGATGTCAACCTGACATGATCATCCTAACTGTTCCCTATTTTTGACTGTTGCTCTTTCGCGCGTGAGTGAGTGGTTGTGATCACGTGATCGAATAGACCTTGGGAGATTCCTATAACACCAATGAGCCATCTCCGTGCTACAGCATGGTGCTCCATGTGCCTTGCTGCACTGAATATTTTTGTTCTCGAGGCCGCTCTCGTCGTCTTTTGGGAGCGTGAACACCACGCCCCAACTACTTCGGTCCATGGCCCCCGCTTTGCCATGTTTTGTGAAGTGCGTGCTTTCTTTCCCTCCCCGAGAGAAAGCGAAGTTTTGCATAACATAAGCACTTCGCACACAAAAGGAGAGCTCGATAATGTTTGTAAAATCATTTTTTATAATTATTTTCATGTAGAAAAATGTAGTTTTGTGAGATTTTATCATGAATTTTTTTTTTAGTAAATTAGTTCTTTAACTTGAAGTTTGGAGAAGGAAACCAACTATTTGAAACCACGAGGATATAAATGTGATCAACCTTTTCAAATTAATAAATTTTATAAAAACATACAAATGGTGGTTGGGCGATAGCAATCCTTTGCCACTTTTGAGAATTTAAATTTTACAAAATTTATGTACGTAGAGATTTCTATATGTATAAATAGAAACCTTTTTAGATAATGAAAATAGTCCACACTCCACATATAATATTTGATTTGATATCTCACTAGATCACTAACTTATATTAGTGTCATAAAAGAACTTAATAAATAATTTATATATATAGTTTTATTAACAATTAATTAAGAACGTATCTCTTCCCTTTATAGTGATAATTTAAGTTTTATCATATATATATACATATCTATGTACGAAGAATTCTCTTTGATATTGTAAAAGTTAATATTCATCAATACAATGAAATAAATATCAAAATCATATTATATATATAATAATTAATCTTAACAAATTCAATAGATTCTTGATATAATAAAGAAAAGGAAAGGAAATAGAGGTACGGTAATTGAGTCTGACTAACAAAATGGGCCATTTATGGCCCAAGAGTAAGTCCAAACAGCGGAGCATGTTTCGGCTTCCGAATTCGAATAATTGACAAAAATATTGCCAAGTGGAAAGCAACCTATTAATTTTGTTCTACAACAACACGCGCATTCTCTGGAGCGTTATCGTCACCGGTTTTTACCACCACCTGACAGACATCACTCTGTCTGCTGCCGACGCACCATTTTGGTACGTTCGAGTCCAAAAAACCTCTGCCTTAGTTTCAAAGCTAACCGAAAAAAAAAAAAAAAGAAAAAAAAGGAAAAGAAATATCCCTCTCGTTCTCGTAAACAAATCACAGACGACACACCACTCTCTCCAACGGACCTCGAACCCTTCGTCGTCCAAAAATGACACGTTCGTTTCGCAAACTCGCAATGAGGAGGACATCTTTCACACTCTTCGTCGTCGTTTCTCTTCTCTTCTGCTTCGCGGCCGCCGAGTCCGTCGCCGACTCCGAGTCGGAGATCAATGCCACCGCCACTGAGTCGAGCAACGCGTCGCTCGCCAGGCCAAAGGAGGACAGCTTCGCCGACATCATTGATCGTGCTCTCGAGAAGGAGTTCAACGAGACTGACCAGAACGAAGGTCCGTACTAGATCTGAGCTCTTCTTCTCGGTTTTTCTCTGTATCTGCATTTTTTCGATGCGCCGTTGTTGAGCTAGGGTTGTCAGGCTCTGGATCAGCTTTTGTTTACCTCAATTTCGCCAAATTTTAACACCTGATTTTCTCTTTTGTCTAATTTAGATTAGTATCACAGTTGTATACAGTTATGCTGTAAAATGAATCATGTTATTTTGTTTGATTTCATAAAATAAATGAACTCAGTTTTTAGTAAAGCTGAATTTTTATTGTTCGGTTTGATTGAGTGAATTTTTCTGGCTCTGAATGTTTGAATGAGCTTGTAATTTAAACCAAGCAGTACATTGTAATATTAGATTTTAAATTAAGTGAAGATACTAAAAGCACGCATGTGGATTTTGCTTAATCGTTTGTGTTCTCTTTTGCAGCCACTGATCCTGGTAGCTTCAACAACAGTGTTGCTGGACAGCAGGTTGGTTTCCGTAATTTTGAATGTTGATATGCCTTGTTCAGTGAATATAATTCCTGGTGTTTGTGAGAGATTGCTCCGGTTATTTTGTTTGCTGTATGATGCTACAGACTAGGATTAGAGGACAGTTTAGGTGAAAGCATTTTTGTGGCAATAAGATATGGAAAAAACACAGAATATTCAAGATTGCAATGTGATTGAATTAGATGAAAGTTGAACATGATTTTTTACGTTCAAAGCCTGCTCAGTATTGAAACCATCCATTTCGTAGTAAGCAATTAGAATGTAAATATATGTTGATGGCTTATTGAAAAAGTTAATAACCAAAATGCTGATTCTATTTAGGGACGATGTCAAGAATGCCGTTGCTGTATATAGAAGTTCCTATTTTAGAGACATCAGGAGTGCTTTTATTGTTATACATAGAAGTTCTTGCCAATGAAGTATATCCTGTTTTGATTAGTGAATTATGTTCTTTTGGATTTGAATAGATAGTTTTCATAATTGCTTTAACTAACGCTGGTCTTATATAATGACTAAATCTCATATGTTGGGTTTTGCCAGGCTGTTTTGGAAACTGTTGCTAGAGTTAAGACCAAGAAAAATGAAACCAAGGAGGAGAAGTATGTGCTTGTTCATTTAAAATCAGACTTTAATTTATTCCTTTTCAGATTTTTGAAGAGACATTCTCATTACAACATGCAGATGGTTCTTTACTTATTTTATGTTTCACTTCACCATTGCTGACTTGCAAACTGCTGACGCAATTTTGAGCCCTATCTTAGGTCATTTCAGTTTCATAACGTTTTTAACTTGGATAATGAAAATGGAGCGGAAGAAACACCAACATTAATTGATCGGAAGGTATAGTCTTGTACATGGCATGGAAATATTGCCTACTTCACTATATATCTTTGTATGGTTTTGTAGCTAATCTTGTGTGATAATAGCAAAGCTTTAAAAAATTATATCTCAGACTAGTCAATACTTTCTGCAGGATAATGTCTTTATCATATCCAATCCCAAGTCAAAGTATCCTGTGCTACAACTAGACTTGAGGTTAGCTCACAATTTTTGTTCTTTTTCTTTTTCCTCAAACTGCCTTTTATTTTAACAACTAACAGATTTTGTTGGCTATTCCAATCTGTTCAAAATGCTGTAATTGCAGATTGATATCAGATCTGGTAGTTGTTATTGTCTCTGCAACTTGTGGTGGCATTGCCTTTGCTTGTGCTGGACAACCGGTTAGAATCTTATTATTCCTTTCTTCTTTGTTCATATAAACTATTGTATTGTCATTTTTTAAGTTTTATTGAAGATTAAATTTAAGGTCTGAAAGACTTTTTGGTTGCTTTGATGAACCATCCTTAAGGAGCATTGTTTGCATTTGAAATTCTTCAGGTTATCACTGGATATCTGCTTGCAGGATCTGTTATTGGGCCTGGGGGCTTCAGCTTTGTCAGTGAAATGGTGCAAGTATGTTGCTTTTGTGTCTATTCTGATTAATAATTTACCACCCTGCAGCCCCTGATAACAATCTTGTTGTTAAATAAGTAATAGATTAAAAATAATTTTCTATGGTAGAGGCTATGGAATTTTGAGTGAGTTGAGTAAGTTGAATTCTTGATATTGTTATTAGTTTAAAAAATGTTGGATGAGGATCAATATTTCTAAAATTTCGCATTTGGTTTTGTTAAATTGTTGTTCTCTACACTTTTGCATTATGTTTCTGGGAGCTGATTGTTCATACACAACATATGTAAGGAAAGATAAGCATCTATATGTACCATGTAGATATGTGCATGTATGGAAGAAATCATTATAAGCATATGACATTATAATCGTATGACTTCTTGGAAACCCATGATTAGCTTCTGATTATCGTTGATATATTTATTTGGTAATGCATTCTGATGAAAAAAGTATATTTGTCTGTCTGGCAAATTACTCTGGCTAATTATCCATTGAAAAAAAAATAAATTTATTGATTCCTCATTGTATACTTAATTAGTCTAGGAAGTAGGAACTCCAACAACAATCATACTGGAAAGGCTATAAATACTCTTGCTATCATGATATGGTTCCATGAAGATGTTTTGTTTTATTCGTAATTTTATATTTTCCAAATATCACTGTTGAATAATTTCACATAACTGCCGTCTTCTGATTGTTATATAACTTCAGGTTGAAACAGTAGCTCAATTTGGTGTGATTTTCCTTCTTTTTGCATTGGGACTGGAATTTTCTACAACAAAGGTTTGTTTGTAATTTTATCCTGCATTATCAGTTCTCATATAATTCTTCTTCTTTTGACTTGAATGTGACATGAATGTTTGTCTTTTCATGATTACAGCTTCGAGTTGTTAGAGCAGTTGCTGTTTTAGGAGGTCTCCTCCAAATTTTTCTATTTATGTGCTTGTGTGGGATAATAGCTTCGGTATGATTTGTTATTATGATTTTTTTTTTTTTAGTTATATTTGGTGATTGAACTACATTATAAGCCAACTGTGACTTATGTTTAGTGGTTTATGTGAAATCTCTGATCCTATTTTTTGGATTGGGTTGTCTAGTATATATAAAGCCATAATAAAGGTTTATTAGGATGCTGGCTTAAAAAGATATATTGTTCCTCTATACTGTTTCTGTTTATACAATATTTCATTGCTTGCAGTTAGAGCATTCTAGCTATGGCCTATGGGATTTTCATGTAGCATCTATGCACTTTTTTTGCAGTTATGTGGTGGTAAGCCTTCTGAAGGGGTATTTGTTGGTGTTTTGCTGTCTATGTCATCCACTGCAGTGGTAATCTTCTTGCACTGTTATGTGGTTATGTTGGTATATTCTATTGCTGATTGTAATTTGATTGGTGAAATTTTATTGAACTATAGTTGCTTTTGTACGCTAACATCTGGTGAAATTTGATCTGGTTGAATATCTTACTCAGTTGCTTTAAATTCCCATACTACTTGTAATTGTTTGCATTTAGGACTGGACATAAATCGTATATATTATATGACTACATCATGTATTTCACTGTTAAAATGTTATCTAGGAGGTTCTTGTCCAATTAGCTGCTGAAGCTGAATACAACATAGATGGAAGCATGACAGTATTTATAAAATCAAACATCAAAAACTTTAAGACATTATGCTAGCAAAATCATTAACTTTTTCTCCCTACAGACCCTACCTGTACCTGAGAGTTGTGTCATGCACTGTAATAGTTTGTGGAAACTAGATAGGAGGCTGCATTATCTTTCAAAGCCCACCATCAATGTCGTAGTGCTTAGATGACGCAGTGGACCTAGACTTTTGGGGTTTATCTGTATCCACCTTGAGTATCTGACTGCATAGATATGTCAATATATATTAGACAGGTTATTTATTGTTGAATATTATTAAAATTTTGAGCATGACTGGTTTTGGTGATCCTTTTTGTATCCTTGAATATGTTTTAGTTATTGGATTTCAACATGATGCAAATAAGAAAAACAGATCTAGTGTTGATTCAGTTAATTCATTAAATGCATTTTTGTCACAGAAGGTGTTCTTGGTTACTACTTGTTTGTAATATTTGCCTTTCTTACGTATAGATATCAAAGTTCACTATTCTCATATGTATGATGGTTCCACCTTTTTCCACAGGTTTTAAAATTTTTGATGGAAAGAAATAGTATCAGTGCCCTACATGGCCAGGTCACAGTTGGTACCCTTATCTTGCAGGTAGTTATTTTCTACATATTAAATCTGTATAATGATGATATTACCTCAATTGCCTATTTTAATATGATCTATAAAAATTAATTCTCTCTTTGTTTCTGACATGTCTTTGGTGCCTTACAGGACTGTGCTGTGGGTTTACTCTTTGCTCTGCTTCCTGTTCTTGGTGGCACTTCTGGTGTTCTTCAAGGAGTAATATCTATGACTAAATCGTAAGTGTGAAACACTAAGTACTATCTCCTTTACATGCAAAGCTTATGTGAGAAATTGATGCCTACTTGATGTATTATGTCAAACTATATCTGCTTTATGTGACTGATACCAAGAATTTTGCCTGGTTCAGTTACTTGAATGCTAGATTCCTTTTGTTCTTTGTTTATGTTTTATCTGAATTTGCAATAGTTAATTAATCTATTCGATGATATTAAATTTCTTATGTGCTGTAAAGATTAAAGGTTCTTAAAATGATAAATAATTATGTCCTCAGTCTTATCAACAAGTTTTAAAGTTGATTAAACTAGAATGTCTACATATTGGCTCTGGCTGACCTGGATGTCTCTGGATCTATGTCGCTTTTCAAATGCTTGAATTTTCAGGTTGGTGATGTTGATTACATTTTTGTCCATTTTGACAATATTATCCCGTACGTGTGTACCATGGTTTCTTAAGCTAATGATAAGCTTATCATCACAGGTATGGATACATTATTTGCTTTCATTCTGTGTTTCATGGTTGACACTGATTGTCTGAAATATTATTTTTGCAGGCTAATGCACTCTATTGACTGAAATATTATTTTTGCAGACTAATGAACTCTATCAACTGGCATCTGTGGCATTTTGTTTACTTGTTGCTTGGGTTTGCCTCCTTTCCATATATCTACTTGTGTTGTGATTGGCACTCTTAAAGCACTTGTCTAGCATGCATGAGTGTCAGGAAGATCATTTTCTGTTGAATTGATTATATTGCAGTTTATTGTTTATTGAGGACTTCTATCTGTTGCACCACCATCGTTCACTCACAATTTGTGCACATTTATCCGCATGGATATGTATATAATATAGATTGCTGTTACATTGCAGTGTAGCGATAAGCTGGGTCTAAGCCTTGAATTAGGTTCCTTCGCCGCTGGCGTGATGATATCAACGACTGATCTTGCTCAACATACCCTTGAACAAGTATGATTTAGTTTGTCTTATCCTATTTCTGTAGTTGCCTTATGACTTCCGTTTGACTCTTTTATACTCTAGTTGTGTGCTTTGGATTTGAGGGAGGATTTATTTACTGCCCGTATTTTTTGAATTTTCAAGGTAGAACATCTCTAATGTATGTATTGTCCTAGTTGGTGAATGTTATTTCTTAAGTGATTTTTCTGAGATAATGGGAAAATATTGAGAATCTGAGTTGTACCTATTTGTATAGTTTTGCTGAAGAATGAGAAAAATCAGATCACCAGGCTTAATTACTTCTTCCTAGACAGGAAGTAAACGTTTGGCAAGATGTTTGCTTAAGGGGAGCAGAAATGAGAAAAGATAGCTTTGGGAATTGTTCAGAAACATTTCTTCACTTCCAGTTTTACAAATTCCATACATCTGAACTGTAGTCAGAAGTTGAACCATGGCAACAAAAGGAAAATCTAAAGAAAATTAACCTGAAGATTTGCTGCATCATTCTTAACTTCATCTGTTATTGCGGGATTTATCTCTAAACACACTTATTTTTTTTCCAGAATTTATTCACGTGCGTCATATATTAGTACGTCATGTATGTTGATTGTTGGATCCTAATACTGTTTTATGAAACTTCTTTTCTTTGGATCCTTCTTTAGGTTTCTGGAACTCCTATATTTTATTTTCTTAACATGAAATATGTATTGATTCATATATGCACACATACATGTATTCTTCCTTCTTTTTTGCCTGTACCAAGTATCAAATTTATTAGTGGTAATTATAATTCGGATTAGTAATTGCTCTTATTTGGTGTTAATTGTCTCGCAGGTTGAGCCAATTCGCAACTTCTTTGCTGCCCTCTTTCTTGCCAGTATTGGGATGCTGATTCATGTTCATTTCCTGTGGAATCATGTTGACATTTTACTAGCAGCTGTATTATTGGTGATTGTTGTAAAAACCATTGTGGTTGCCACTGTTGTCAAGGGATTTGGTTATAACAACAAAACTTCGATTCTTGTAAGACTTGGCTGATATACTAGCACCTTTATGTCTTTATTTTACTTTATTTTCTTATACCATTCAGGTTGGAAGGTCTTAGGTTTTTCCGTATGTGTAGGTTGGAATGTCTCTAGCACAAATTGGGGAGTTCGCTTTTGTTCTTCTTAGTCGCGCTTCTAATCTTCATCTAGTTGAGGTTTGTACTTCTGCTAATAATTGGCATCGACTGTAAGCAGCTAATTGCCAGGTTACCATTTAAGCTTACCTGTGCGATTTTCTTCAACCCAGATAATTTATCTTAATGTAAAAATGTTTATCAGGCAAGTTTTGGTACTTTTCATTGTTTGTGCATGCATGCATTTGTTAAGGGCTTCAAAATATCAACTCCTGCACTTTGTTGATAAAGATGGGAAATGAAAAATAATATTGAAGTTTCTATTTTATATAGTGTTTGGTTCGAAATATAGAACTGGCATAAAATTGGCAAATCAGGTGCATGAAAATTTCTGTCTAATTTACTTCCACGTATGTAGAACGTGAAATTCTCAAGTTATGTTGCTCTCATGCTCTGTATCAAACCAGTTGCATGGAGCATGGTGGATTTGAATGAAAAGTGATTAAATTGTTGAATACTATATTTTTATCTGAACTCCAGTTTGTGTCATTGTCATGAATTTTCTTAATTTGATTTTCTGTATCTTTTCTCTGAATCTTTTTGCCCCTTGATATTGCAGGGAAAATTGTATCTACTGCTTCTTGGCACAACAGCTCTCAGCCTGGTATGTGGAATGTCTTATTACATGTTTCCAAACTAGTAAAAGGAATGTGGAAGTGTAGGGTTCTTGAATTTTTCTTTTTTGGTGTGGGTATCCCTGAGTGGTTGCATTGTGATGAACCTTTGCTGATTTAATTGGAATTTACTCCTTGCTTGAGCCTATAATTAAACACGCACACAAAGGAGAAAAAAAAAGGGTGAAGGAAAACATATCAATTTTGCTGTGTGAAACTGTTGGATCACTTGACAATAAATTTTTTGTCTAAATCAAGCAAATCACCTCTGCAGTTTCTTCTTTGGTTCGTGGAGAAACAAATGTTCAAACTTGGTCTAGTCAAGTTGACAAGGGTAGTTTTTTTTTGGTTGAAGTTCTAGGTGACCATAGCCTATAATTCAGTTAGCTCGTCATTTCCAGAGTATTTTTAATTTTCTTTCAGTCATCACAATTTACAACATTAGCAATTATGATGTCCTTGTTCAAGCCCTCACAAAGTAGTAGTGCAGGTGACTACACCCTTGCTTTTCAAGCTGATCCCTGCAGTTGTAAATCTAGGGGTACTCTTGCGGTGGTTCTCCCCTGATAGTCCTAATGAGGTAATCATCTTTTCTAGAATATACGGATATGTAGGGTCTAATTTAATAGAAAACAGAGGGTGCATATATTTAGAATTTTGCCTAATTCATGCGGAAGCAAGTGTTTGAGGTATCTTGAATATGATTTCTCCTACCAGATTGGATTTAAAGGAGATAACCTCCTCCGGGGAGAGAGTGCTAAGCGCATTACTTTGATGGTCCAAGGCTCTCATCATTCATGATATTATATAAAACATGAACCAGAAAAATGCAAATTTCAGCCATATCCTGATAGGCTTCTTATACTCTGGAGGACAGGTGTTTAAGAGCGCAAAGGAGGTTGATTGAGTGAACAATTTTGCCTATTACAATCTCTTCATAAGTTGCTAGCTTCGAATCCGTTATTCTGACAAAGAATGCCTGGATTATGATGCCACTCAAGACCAAGAATTTTGGAGTGCTGTAATTATGATCAACATCTGAACATACTTCTAATCTTTGATTCAGGTCGTCTCGTTACTTATCCCAGATGACCTAGTTTTGTAATATAGTGTCCATTTTGTAATGTAATTCATTTTTTAATTGAATTTTTTTTTTCCCTGTTTCGTTTGCTCTTCCAAGTCAAAAATCAAATGTCGTATAAGGGCTCCTAATGTAGCAATTATGTTTTGCTCGTGTAATGATACCACACAGTGTATGTATAAACTGGACTGTGTTTCATTTCTTAAAATGCGTTGACGTGATATAAAATTAATCAAGTCAATATTCATTTAATTGTATTCATTTTTCTGGATCCTACATGTACATTTCAAGTTATCAGCTATTTCCCCAACAAACTGCTATACTTCGAAATTTTTAAGTTTATGTGTTTGTTGGTTCTTCTCGCCCTACAAGATTAAAAATAATAGATGGAAGCTCAAGTGACTCTATCATGTAATATTTATATAAAATGCACGACCAATCTCTGCTTTTTGCATGAACAAGAAATCGTCATTATATTTCTATTAGTGGAAGTCGTTTTAAGGTTACAAAGTCGTCTATACGTTAACTTATCATTTTGAAGGGAAACGTAGTCGATAGGAAGTCTCCGTTTCTCAAAGTCGTCTAATACGTTAAAAGTTAAAAAACTTGGAAGTGATGCTTCCTAGTTGTAAACGCAACTACAAAATTACAGGAATGTCTTCCGTTTGACCCTTTTGTTGGTGGATCAGTCGTACGTATATAATTAATTATCCAATTCATTTTCAAATGATTATACATATTACTGATCCCATTTGAGATATTACTTTATTACAAACTGATTTTGACCTTTTTCTTTTTTTCCTCTTTTTTTTTTTCTTCTGAAGGATTGACCTGTTTTTATTATTCAGAAAAAAAATGTCCTATTAGTTTAAATTTGTCTGAAACCGAAGCCTCTTTGACCTCATTTGCAAGAGGTCATCAATGACGAATTCAGTCTTCTTTTCTGTCAACAATTTGGCTAAACTTTCAACTGACCTAAATTTACTCAAGAAATTCTTGCAATCTTTCTCAAATTGTTATTTTATAAGAACAGGTCATGTCGGCTGAATGGGCAATGGTAACACTTTCACAACATAATACGAAACAAAATCACCTAAAAAATGATTGAATTGAGGTAATGTTTCGGCCACTTTAAAATTTAAATACAAAAAGTAAAAGACACACGTGAAGGAGGTTAAATAAGAATGCACTACAGTGGAAGTGTGGCACAAAACCCATAAAGCTTTTTTTTTTTTGTTTCTTTAAACGTTTTCTAAAAGAAATCACTTTTTATGTACATAAACTCAGTCAATAGATATAAATTCAAACATCGCCTTCATATGGTTGTCGTTTTACGTATTGTAGTGAAATCAAGAGTTGAATTAATATAAACAGTATGAGTGGATGCTATATTCCACATAGAATGATGATTATCACGCAATGAAATAAGTACAAATAAGGACAAATTCTCTGTAATTAATCAAGAAAATATATATAAACATCACTGTGAAAGTTGTGGCTTTTGCACTATGTTTTGTAGATACACAGGTGACCAACTTTACTTGCAAATCAGTGGGTTGGCCTATATATGTTTCAACTTTCAACAGTTAATTGTGTGATTATTTATTTCCCCAAATCATTTTCTTTGGTTTTCCAGTTTGTGGATGAATAAAATAGTTAAAATAGAAGTCGCTTAGAGTAATTTTAAAATTTGTTAAAAACCTAATTAATCTTAGTTGAGTAATTCTTTGACAAAGATAAGATTAGTTCAATAATATAAACTCTTATAGGCTTGAGATTGTACGTTTAAGTCATACTCACTTCCCTATATCGCAAATTAATTATATAAATATAAATTTTAGCAATTAGCATAAAAACAAAAAAGAACAGAATTTTTTTTAGCACCATCATTTGTTTGCGACTGCTTTTGTCTTTTGTTCCTGAATTATATGGTGCTAAAAATATCAGTTACTTTTGTCTTGATTTCAAGACTCAGTCATTTTTTACTACTAGAAAAAAAATAAAAAATTCTAATTGTAATAGTTCCAATAAAAAGGAGTAATCTTTCTTGTAAGGGTAGATCATCAACTACAAAATAAAGACTAGGTAACGTTATTAGACAAATCATATTTACATTAGTTCAAAAGTGAGAATGGTGTCAAATAACACCAGAATTGTTGAGTAATTTGTAATTAGCAATGAATTATTGGGATAAGTTTTCTTAGTATAAATGTGTATGAATTGTATATTATATATCGCTTAAAAATGTCAAAACAAATTCATTTTATGAACTAAAAATTAGTTCATAACGAAAAAATTAATTCACGAATAAAGAAATAGTTCATAAATAAACACGTTAGTTTGCTAATAACAAAAATATTTCATTCGTGAACAAAGAATTAATTCACTAAGACACTAACAAAGAAAAAAAAAATTCATGCACAGAGCATTAACTCACAGGACGAAGAAATTAATCCACAAACAAATAAATTAATTCACAAACAACGCTATAGCCTATAGCTGGATCACTACTAGAAGAAAGGTCTATATGATATAATTCTCATAGAAAAAGAAATTTTTAAAAAATCTGATCCTCTAGTGTTATTCTGATTTAATTCGCATTTTGGGGGAATGGATATTAATAAATACTACACAAAAAGCTGTATCCAACCCAAATTAATGTAGAGTACATCACAATAGCATCAAATCAGAAATAAATGTTGCATGGATTTTCTATTTCTTATAGAAAAAAAAAAAAAGAAAAAAAGAAAATGTGTTTGTAAAGCTTACACGTTTCGCTAAAATGTTCAAAATGGACAACAAAGAAAAAGGAAACGAAACAAAATGTTTACCCAGCAAAAGTGGTCCTCTTTCCTGTTTAAAAGGTTCCCCAACAAAACTGCAGGGTGGAGTAATTGAATTGCAAGAAATGACTTCCAAGGCCAATGGCTGTGGGTTTGTTTCTCAAGAAGATGTGTCCATTTCTCTGTCACATTTAAGTTTCTTTAGATAAGCACATGCTCCTTCTATCATGTTGAGAACGCTAGTCTACACGTTGGGCTTTATTTATCTCATGTTTCTGCAACAATATATATATATATATATATATATATATATATAAGTTAAAAACCATCTATTCATAATGTCTGGATTTCGTTAAAAAATCTTAGTGCATTTAATAGTTGGGTAGTTCGAAAAATATTGTGTAGTTTAAAAAATTTCAGTTTAACAAATAAAGTTTGAATACTTACTTATGAATTGAATTCAAAGTCTTATATGTATAATTTAACATGAATCTTATAAAATTAAAACGAGATTTAAGATACTTATTTTATGAAATTTGTAACCTTAATATCGGACAATGTGCAAAACAAATAAGTTAAACATCTCAATTAAATTTAATTATTTACATTAATTATACGATGATACAGAAAGTGCTAATTTATGTTGGGTTGGGTTTCTCTCTTATATGGAAACAGTCTATTAGAGTTGGTCCATTTTAAATAAAATGGAAGAGAGGTCTTTTTTGGTCTTTTTGCATGTGGTTTAAAATACCTTTTTCTCATTAGGGTTTAGTATAGTAGAAAATTGAGAGAGAGCAATTGCTGGAAAGAGGATTTGCTGCTGGAAAACTAAGTATGGTTGGTTGATCGAAAGAGGAAGGGACAGTGAGAGATTGAAAGACCAAAAAGGAGAAAACTACATAGAGAACACTTAGAACAATTTTCTCAAAATTGTAGTATCTCTTTCGTCCATCATTGGATCGGGTTGAAATTTGGTCATAGGTTAAATACTCATACTTATTGAGTTTGAATGGTTGAATCGTCAATTGGAAGTCTCTGTAGTGAGTTTCGACCTTCAAAATAGAGCTGATCAGAAAACAGAAGTTAAACTGTATAATCTTACTTAAAAGGGCTATAACTCTTTCGTTCACAATTGAATTAAGCTTAAATTTAGACAAAAGATTCATCAAACATGACACTTCAATCTGGATGGTTGATTTCTAAGTGAATCCTTTAGCAAAGAGATATTTCTCTGAACAGACCCTCTATGTCTGTAATTTTTCTCCTTAATATTTTCATTTAAAATTAAATTGTGTTTATATTGCCAAAAATTGAATTTCTTGATGTTGCTATTGTAATTTATCCCTAGTTGTAGTTAGGGAGATATTGCATATTCACAACTTGGTTAGTAGTGAAGTTTTTGGGTAGACTACAGTCCTTTAATTTTTACTCCTAAAATCGGAAGGGTTTTCCATGTTAAAAATTGGCTTATGTTATTGGTGCGTGTGTGTGAATTGCTTGGTTGATTAATTATTATATATAATTATTGTGGAATTGTATTCATACTTACTTAGTTCCTATTAGATTCACACGGTTAGGGGGGATATAATGGTTGAGTTTTGTTTGGCACTCATCCTTTCTCCTCATCAATTTACAACTTATCCCATATTTAATTACTTTCCATCATTATATGATGGGGTCGGATTATGATAGTACATATATAGTATCTCTCTGTACATAATTTTGTCTCACATGTAAAACTTTAAAAACCTACTGAAGATGACATTGACAAAACAACCTACAATAATAAAGGTGGCAGTGGCGGTAGACTGTGGAGAGAAGGGTCTACTCTTGAGAGGCCTTGAGAACATTATATTAGCTAGAGGACTCAAAACAAGTGAATTACATCAAACCGACAAACATAAATAGCTTATTATCTTGGCACTTGAAATTAGCTCCACTCATTTTCCTTTTTGCTTCTTTAAATCTTCTAATATCACATAATTACAACAAAGAAAGAAAATTATTAGTTTGGTTTAATAATTATAAGTAGTACTAGTACATCTGTTTGGCCAATATTTTAGATTTTTCATTTTTGTTTTTGTCCTTTCCCTTTAAATCTTTTGATTTCATAATTAGTCATTAATTTTACTACCTAATTCCTCTTTTGAAATCTTTAATCTTCTTTATAATTAATCTGTAACTAGTTATTTAATAAGAAGAGACTAAAAATAAAAAAATGTAACAAATCTCAATTAACAATTAATTAATTATAATTAACCTGTCGCAAATTCATGATTAAAATTAAACTCATTACAAACTCAGCTTCATTGAGTGAATGTCTTGTTTCATGATTGAGTACACGTTGTCAAATAAGAAATATTGGAATAATATATCATAAGTCCCTATCTTCTCAACAAGAATTGTGACTTGGAAGGACATAATGCTTCTGAATTGTGATAAATATTATTTATGATAATATATATATACAGACATATATATATATCATCATCATCATCATCATCACATTTCACCAACAAAAACCATATATGTACACATGCTTTGATTAAGATAGATCAACATGAAAGCTGATTTGGATATGTTATCCAATTACTGACACAGAATTATAAATGTGTGACCGGTTGTGAATTTTATTAGCTGTCTCAAATTTATCTTCCAGTCAACAGAAAATATCCATTCTTGAATTGACCATGCCATATCACATAAATGAGTTGGGCATTCCTTTAGAATTATTTTCATATGATTTATACAAATATACCAAATTAAATATATATATATATAATGATTTTATCATCAGTACCTCCTAACTTTAAAAAGTTAGAATGAACCAATCAAATTTATTCATTACATTTGAATTAAATAGGAGAGAGAATTTATTTTAAGAGGTAGAATACAATGGATGAATTTGATTAATTCATTTTAACTTTTTAAATTTAGAAGGTATTGATGGTAAAATCACTATATATATACACACACATAGGGTCCCTTTAAGTATATTTGGGTATGTATACACTTGACAAAAAAAATACGTTATTGTATTTTGAAATGTGTGATTATAATTTATTAAATGTGATTACAACTAAATATGTTTGATTATAATCAGTAAATATAATCACTATCAGTAAATCAGTAAATGTGATCACATGTACTGATTGTAATCCTATATATTTAATTGTAATTACATATAATAAATTACAATAATATATTTTGGAATAAAATCACAAATTTTTTTTGTCGAGTGCAGGCATACCTAAGTGTGTAGTAAAATGTGTTATATATATATATATATATATATATATATATATAGGGTTTGGTTATCTTATTGATTTAAGTAAGATTATCTAGTAAAAATCTTCAATAACCATCCTTAGATTGTTTGTAAGATTTTTCAATAATCATCTTTACAATCAATTTAAGGGTTGTTATTAAAAAAATTAGTTTGGATAACCAAATCAGTTAGTTAGCAAAACATATATATAAAGGGTACAATCATCAACATTGTTTTTATTGATGTCTTTAGCTCTGATGGCTAGCTGTTTATTTATGTTGTTTTGTGTTTATATACGATTTTTATTACTTTTTTCTGCAAAAGGGCTCTGTTAAATGCAACCTAATGTCTTTCCATGCATATGTATTTTTCGACATTGTGCATGTTACATGACAAGGGCAATCATTACTTAGCATTTAACATAGTCCTTTTGAAGGAAAAAGTAACAAAAAACGAATATAAACACAAAACAACATAAATAAATAACTAGCTATCAAATTTCAAAAAAAAAAAAAAAATTGCCAGCTATCAGAGTTAAAGACATCAATAAAAACAGTTCTGACGATTTGTACCATCTCTGTGTTTTATATATATATATGAGTGAAAAATCTTTGAAGTGTAACCATTTAAAAGATAACTGGGATTTTCAGCGTGTGATATAGAATAAAAGTTGTACATATCCTCCTCATGATCAAATACGGATATGCAACTGTGCTTTCCGTTCTGCATTGGAACGAAAAAGCATCCAAACAATAATTAGACACCTCACTGATGTTTACAGGTAGGAAATAAATAAGACATAATTGTTGGCTGAAAGGTCACTGTAGCTTAAAAGTGATGATCATAATGGTCACATATCATATGAATTCAATACGACGAAATCAACACAGAGAGACAGCGAAAACGAAAAAGGCTGTATGTGTATTCTCTAATTAGGATATCTACTGATGGAAAAAATGTGTAGAATCCCAGGATCTGTTTGTTTTTCATATACAGTATTGTACCACTAATAGCATGTTGTTTATACAACAAACAAGAGAAATCGATGGAAAGGTCCCACCATGCATGCTGTGTCCCTCTCTCTGTACAAAGAACTAAGACGGAGCTGATAATGTGGTATATATTCTTTATTGTGGACAAGTTTAATCCATTCCCTTTGTTTCCTTATCTTTAAAAACAACACTCTCTCTCAAAGCTTTGAAGATGTGCCCTTTTTATATTCATTCAATTATCATGCTTGTCATGCTGGAGATTCCATCCAACTCTTCCTTAATTCGCATTAATATGCACAGGTTGTACATATATACAAACTAGTCTAATCCTAGTTTGTTTTATTTTACTTATAATTATATATGTCAATGCTTCACATTTTATTGTATTGATTGGAGAGTCCAAGATTAATTTAGAAATTCTCAAATCTGACCACCTTCATTTAAGATAAAGTTGAAGCAGAAATAAAAATATATATAGAGAGAGAGAGAGTTTCTATATTAAATAGTTCTAAAACTTATTTTAAATAGGCTTTTTTTAGTAATTACAAGATAAACCTAATTCTACTAACACCAATATTTAGAGGTTTCGCCGAAACCTATTAAAATTAAATACTATGTATACTATATAGTTTGAATATTAACTCTCATCATATAGGGAGATATTTATGATATTTACTTTCATTATGAGGAGAAAACTATTTTATATATGTATTATATAAAAATATAGTGAGATTAGAATTCCTATCATATGCATGTGTGAAGGAGAACTAAAATTAGAAGGGGAAAGTGAAGACGGTGTACTTATGATATCCAATCACGCACAAATCACACTAAGTTAAATGAACTCAAAATATATGTGAGGGTTTACAAATTATCTGATATCCTCCTTTTACAGAGGTCCAACATTCAAGTTCATCAACTATGAATCATTTATATATGTTTATATATATCTAATGAAACATCGTTACATGCGTGGTATTATATTGCATTTATTTATGTATGTATTCCCTCGAAAATGTCGATGAAGGAAAATTTTAAGACAATTCAGTCCTTACAATTTCTGTCAAGTTGGGTGAGATGGATTGTAATTTGTTGGAAGAGGGCAATAAATATAAGATTGTAGATTTGGTTACTGAACATGAATATATAGATGGAAAAGCCATTAGCATGGTCCCTTCCTACAAGTGACGACAGCTTGTGTCTTGTCCATTTCACTGTATTTATTCTCTTGTGTCTCTATGAGCCTTTCATGTAAAAGTGTATATGCTTGAAGACTCTTCTTGAATCTCGGCTGATGATTTTGTAGCGAAGCAGAAAAACCAGGGACCATTTGTGAAGGAATAAAACAAAAGCAACAAACTCATGTCAATGATGTCATGGATATGAGTTTGATACATATTATTCATATACAAATCTTATATATATTTAGAAAGATCAGCCATAGAATATCTTGTAGAAGAGGTAATATTTGATTGATAAACAATTCTATGTTTTTAAACTGGAAGATATAATCTCTATTCCTCAAAAAAAAAAAAAAAAAAAAAAAAAAAAAAACAGAATATATAATCTCTAAAGATCATGTCTACCAAAATTGGATTTTCAATACAACCCAAAAAACAGTTTGCTCTTGTAAAAAAACACAGAAACTGTACTGAGATACAAATAATTAACCAACAGGATTTTGTATTTGCCAAAATTTGAACATAAATTCCGAAACTATCATTAAACCATGCTTAAAAATATATTTGAATTAAATTAAATCGATCATTAAATTAAAATTTGATTTTGAGATACACAAATTAAAAAAGTCTAGCTTCAGTTAAATCTTGAGGTCATTATTATTTGAATCTTAATTTATTATATTTTATAAATCTATATGAATCTTTAACTATGAATCAGTTGTTGAAAAATAAAATTATCAAATAAAACCAAAGAAGATCAAGACAATTACTCAATTCTATATAGATATTTTCTTCATCTTGATTTGGACCTATAGCTACAATGTCTAGGATGCATAGAGCCCACATATATTGTAGATAAATAAACGTTTTATATACATATACACATATATATATATATATATATATATATAAAAGAGAATACCAAAAAATGATCAAAGTTGTGTACTTGACAAACCAAAAACCTGGACGAAAGAAGACACCTGATAAGACAAGGAATACAATCCTGATTATTCCTAAGTAGTCAGATTCAAACTTTAATTTAGTTTTTCCATCTTTCCATTATCTATCGGCAGCCACACAACCATCAATTATAAATTTGAATAATGCTAAAAGAGAGAAAGTTCAAGAAACCTTTATCCTCAGCATCACTTTGGTTCCTTTCCACATCTGTCGCTTTTAACACAACTAGCACTACCTATTATCGTATGTGATCTACCTTGCTATCAATACAAAAAAGTTTTACATCCGTCAAAGCTCCCAATTTAGAATATAAAGAGACAGAGAAATGGTTAGGTATGGAAACTGAAAGTTTCCTGCTCCTTTGGAGGTGGAGGTGGAGTCCAGTCAGGAAGATGCCCATTTTACCATTAAATAATAATACCTCAATATATGTATATACATAATTGAATTCCTTCTCTTTATTATAACATACATGCATACATCAAAGAACATATTTAATATAAATGCAATTAATCTTTCCTTCTATAAAATATAAATATTTTAGTCTAAGTACAAACATTCGCAATAGAATAGATTCAATTATGTATATAATTAATCAACATATTACAAATAAGTTGCTCAAATTTATGAAAATGCTTGGAGAAAAAACAAAATGCTTAACTACTTTAATAATTAATGATAATGGAAGTCATCATCAATAGAATTGTTGAATCACATTTAATCAACAAAAAAGGAAACAGAAAAAAGAAGCATTTATGGGATTGGTCGGGGCCAGGCATGCATGGTGACTATACTTAATTAATAATTAATACGATAAATAAAAAATAACTTATATATATATAGGTTAACTTTGATGATCTTCTTGGGCTATGAATATATATTATTGGCCTGAAAGGAAGTCAGGTAACACTAATGGGTCTAATAAGGAGACGTTTCGTTGGTGGTTTATTGTTTTCCAAATCCAGTACTGGGCTGGGGGTGGCAAGCGTGAGCTCTAAATGATCATGATCTGCTGCAACATTCTGCTGAGACGAGGGTTTTGATGCAATAGTATTTGAAGGACTTGGCTGCTTGGAATCAATCCTTCCATGTACCCAAATTGGCACGACCTGATGTTGCGAAGAAGCCGCTGTTGAGTCATGCGTTTCATGATACTCAGTTGTTTGATTGCCTTGTTGATCAGACAAAGTAGTGCTTAGGTCGACTAGAGGCATTGTCTTTTCATGGTGGCTTCGATTGGTTGGTTTGAGATATTGAGCAGGAAAAGGATGGTGATAAACACTTGGCTTGGAACCAGAAGAACTATTGACATGGTGACCAGCCATAGTACTCTTGCCATTAACCTGTCATGTTTGAAACATAAATATACAACAGATGTTTGAATCACTTAATCATGATCGATTTATTAAAAAAAAACTATCTTACAAAATATGACAAACAAATAATTAAGGTTAATTATAGAACAAGAAACATAAATATGTGTATACCATGTCAAAGAGGCTAGAACGTCTCTTCTTCTTGTGGAGCGAAGCCTGTCGAAGAAAATACTTTTGAGCATGACTAGCAACTTGCGTTGGAGTTCTTGTAGTCACAAAATTTTTAGAGATACCTCTCCAATCTCCCTTCCCCAGCTTCTCTAGCCCCATTAGAAATGTTCTATGCTCCTCTTCCGTCCATGGAACTCCTAATTAATCATACAATAACCATATGTATATATTAACATCTAGGTCATCTAGATTCTATATTGTATATATATAGATGATTGTTAAAGAGACAAAAAGAAAAGAAAAAAAAAAAAAAACCTAATTAAAATACATAATAAAAAACTAGAGGGTTGTATCATACTAACAAATTTCATTGCAGCAAACAAATCAGTTGACAAATAAACCAGTTTTTTTCTCTGTTTTTTTAATTGATTGAAAGAGTTTACATATTGGAAAAGAAATAGAAAGCTTTTGCAATGAAAGTCACTCACCCTTCTTTTTTTCCTGAGTTTGACCAGTCATGAGACCATCAGAGAGATAGCCAATGGAGGTTTTATCTTCTTCAATGGAAACAAGTGTGGAGGACATGGAAGAAGAAGGAGAAGACGATGAGGAGGGCAAACAGTCCATGCTAAAGCTCTTCTTCATGGAAACTGCAAAAGAAGAAGGAGAAGAAGACGAAGAAGAAGAAAATTCAAGCTGCACCCCAAAAAGCCTAAGTCCACCAACAGCAGTAGCAGCAGCAGAAGCTCCTCTATAAGCTGTACAGGTCCTTGAATTATGGCCTATGTTCCCGCAATGTGAGCACTTCCTGCCCATTTTTACCCAGACAACAAACCCTCCCCCTAATTCTTACACTAACAACAACCAACACCAATGATAACAAACTCAGACACAGAGAGAGAGAGAGAGAGAGAGAGAGAACAAATAAGTAAATATGTTTGAAGGGTTATATGATGATGATGATGGGAAGAGGAAGGTGGGGTTGATGAAAATGGATGCACACCAAGAGAAGATGATTGGATGGATATAGTTTATTGTTTGTTTGGATACTTTCCCAACTTGTGTTTTAATACAATGTAAATGCCACTCCCTCCCTCTCGCTCTCTCTCTCTCTCTCTATCATGTTAGACTATATTTTGTGTTTACACAAAACAAAATGTATATACGCTGTCTGTCTCAGTATAGCCTCTATACCAATACTCTATCCTTTCTTTAAACCTCTTAATTAAAATAAAATTATAAATTAATCTTTTAATTTATATGTGAATACACCAATACAAACAATTAATAGATCAGATATGCTAATTAATTAACTGAGCATTCTTATATTCTATCAAAAATATTTTAATAATTTGTGATTAAAATTATGTAAAAACTGTCTATATTTTATTTGAGTTTCTTATTGAAAAACTTGCTTTCAATTCCTCAAAGAAAAAAAAAAAAAACATGTTCCATATATAGGAAATTAGGTCATCAATATAATGATAAATTTACTGGACTAGTTCCTAATTTATTCAAACCTTAGGTGAGGACTTTGAAATACTAAACAACTGCTAATTAATAATAGAGATAATTCCAAAAAACTCATTAGTAGTTTATAAAAATATTCATTTTACCACCTATATGTTTATTTTTATCTAAAATCCTCACGGACTGTTAAAAAATTAACAGAAAATATCAATTTTACCCTTCATAACTTCATTATCAATTTATGTCCATCAGGGATATTTTCGCCCTTTCACACCACTCCATGAGGTATTTTAAGTGTTTTTATTAACGTCAGGGAAGGATTTTGAATAACAATGAAACATATGTGGTAAAACAGATATTTCTACAAACTATAATAGGTTTTTGAGATTATCATTTAACATTAATTTATATACATAGAAATATACAGTAATTAAGAAAATATGTGAATGTAGTCAAAATCATATTCTAATAATCATGAGTACTGTTGATTATTATTAGGTAATTAATAGACATTAGAGGTTAATACGTCAATTTGTATATCTTTAACTATAAATATGTATAAAAAAAAAAAGAGATTTTTCTTGTAAAAAAAAAGAAAGTGTGTGTACAGAAGAATAAGAGAAGACAGTCCAAAGAAAGAGAGAGAGGCGGAGACTTGGTGTCCTCCAATTGTTTGGAGGTCGGTAGTTTGATGACTTAAGGAAACGAAGAAGAAAAATCGTAAATAAGAAATGACAAATTTGAAATGTGAGGCCGATGATGGATCGACCAAACCAAACCCTCTTTCATGGGAAGTTCACTACATAGATCATGTCTACGTTGTCAAGCCAAAACATCACAATATAATCACGACTTTGTTTTGAATGTTTCAGCGGTACTATATTATGTTAACGATGAATTCTATGCACAAGTCAACAATCATGCTTCAAACTTCAAGCCAAGTAAAATATTAAATTATTTTATTAGTATTCTCTTGAAGAAGAACTTGCAATATTTGAATGGTTTTGATTTTGATTTTATTCCGGAGGTTGACACCAAAATAAAAGTTTGGTCGTGTAAAAAAGGTCAATAACACTTGTCAATATTTCTGTGGAAAAGAGGGACGACACAAGGGTAAACTTTTCTATTCAATATATATATATATAGTCTGATTGACCCTGTTAAATGCTAAAAAGCACAGATAAAATTGCCACTTTTGTTTTGGCATTGGATCTATTTGGAACCATCACTAGGATGTCTTAGACTAGTACTAATCGTGCACACCGGGCAGCCAGAAGTCCAAGTCATCATCTTTATCTTATTCTTTCACTCTTAAAATATTTTATCATTCACGTCAATACTAATTCTCAAGTTAGGTGTGTTGGAATTTTTATTTTGAACAACCCATATATACATGAATGCTACCCTTCGAGACTTGTTGATGGAAAAGTTTTCAAATCAACACATACACAGCAACATGTACAACACAGGAAAAAGAAGAAAAAGCACAAAAGATTAAAGTGATTGACATATCTCACATCACCTCTCATAATTTCTTATATATGTTATTAATAGCTAAAGATTAGTTGAGCTAAGATACCATTTTGATCAATAGAATTTCAATATGGGACTGAAATCTGGAGAGAATAATATGATATTCGTGTTTCCTAGAAAAAGTAAAACTAAAATAAGCAATCAGAAGAAGAAGATTGAGATTGAGATTAAAATAAAAAAAAAATTGTTGGACAGACATCATACCCAACTAGGGTCTGTCTTACTAAAATTGATATTTTATTAGGGACTGCATGAAAAGGATATATTAAACTAATAATCCTATGTAATCTATGAGCCAAGTTGAGGAGCAATTAATTAAATTCTCTCTATAGCTAGAATCAACTTGTGTTTTGCTCATTCTATGTGGACTCTTTTGGCATTATTTAAAAAGGAATCTGCCTTCCATGGGAAAGAGAAGATAATATTTGCTAATTTGTCATCATGAAATGCAGCTTTTCACACCATGTTTGACCGGTTTTAAATTACTAATTAAGGAAGTGTTTAGCATTAAATATGTTACAAGTTGTGATTACTTTCTTTTTTTTAAGTTGATTGATACAAGTTCTTTTTTCTGGTTGAATTAGACCATCTAATGAGGTTGTTTTTCCCCATTAAGAATTTGGTTAAACAAATAATTGAAAAATTAAGATAGCTCCACCTACTCTGCAAGGTATGTTTTTGGTAGATATTTTTAAGGGAGAAATTCACTTTTTTTTAAAAAAAAAAATCAGATGAGTTCTCCAATGAAGATATTAGGTTTTTTTTTTTGAAGGACAATGAAGATATTAGTTACTAATTAAAAGAACTCGCTACTTTTTAGATTTTTTACATAAATCACCACTTTGCCCTGCCTGCCAAGGTAACAAACAAAATTTATACTATATATGATTATAAAAGTCTTCTAGTGCCCACCTCCATGATCTCTTGTACTAATGATTGTACTAAGGGTTGTTTGTACCAAGTCATACATATAAACTAAAGAATCAACTTTTTTTTTTTACTTTAATTATGAATTAAGTTTTTTATTTAAGGTTGGTGAGAAATCATTCTTTTTCTCACAATTTGTTCGAGACAAACCCAAAAGTGATCATATAAGAGAAGGCCAGCCAAAAAAAAAAAAAAAGAGTATCATTTGCCGTTCGGTGAAGGCAAAAAAGCATATTATCTTAAGTGATGTTTGATCAACTTTTCATGTATAATTTAAAAGCACAAAACACATACCTTTGTACACACCAATATAATTTAGTAAAAGTGCCACAAAAATGCTTTTACATAAGCTGTTTTTCTTGAACATCTCCTATTGGTGGTTTCCCAACTGTCCAATCCCTTCTCTTCAAATCCACCATGTAGCTTCACATTACTCCATTAATATATGATAAACGCAATTGCACTCGCATTAATTGGCTCACTAATCACCAATTCCCATCTAGACTTCAGTTGCAACAACTGTATTGGACCATTAAGTTAACCAGCGTCATTATCATGGTAATTTAGAGCCTGTGTTCATCAAATTAAAGATAAGAAAGTTTCCCAATAGTTATTATAGGTACTTTTTATATTTTGTTCACGAATCTAAATTAGACACGATCATATGTTAAAAGTAATCTGCTGACAAATTATCTTTCAATAATCTTAAACAAAAAGTTTTGTTTATAGAGAAAGGACAAATGTTAAAAAGAAAAAGGAGTTAAAAGAGACTGGCAGATACTGACAGGTAATCTTTCTATACCTTAAAAATGAGAAAATCCAATTGGAAGTTGCGATGTTAAGTGGAAGGGCAGGTCACCCTATACAGGTCATATTCCAGTGGACGGCATATGCTAACTAGAAATGCATGGTTTTATCAAATTGGCATGTCATTGCAAGCTACAATCATAAATCTTGATTGAGCCAATAATTGTACTCGAAGCATCAAAAGGTGTACTTACATCACAGATCATGAATTATAATTCTAATTTTAGAACCACAAATATTGCTGAATGCCTAATGTACAATCACTTTCTCACTATTAAAAAATAATTTAATGACTTCAACTAAACTCACACCACCAGTTTTTTTGTGATTGTGACATATATCATATACAAAGCGATTGCAAAGGCGCCCAAAAAATTGAACCATGTAATGTTAACTACATACACAGGAACCAAAGGATGGCCTTTGGAACAAGCTTATGCAATCAATTATCAACGTTTATCTTAATTTATCCAAAACAAGACATGTTTTAAAGTCAATATCAATAAAGAAAGTCGAAACACTCGATACAACAAAATGACTTTCGGCCGTAACTTAAAACTGCATAATTTGCTTCCTTCAGACAAACATACAAATATACTGAATCTCCATAACTAAGATTTGACAGATATAACAAGTTTTCTACTTCTTTCATATATATATATATATATATATATATTTGCCTAATTTCCACAATACTAAAAGTTAAAACCTCTAAAGGGAATTCGAATGGAAACTGAAAGTCCGCGATGATTCTCATAACAGCCAATGACCGCTTGGAAAAACCATAATGGCCAAGCAAAACTGCGAGGAGAACATGCCTTTATTGCACCAAAACAAAAAATATTGATATAAAAGTAACCATACAGATAAAATGAACTGAACTGGAAGTTTGGTAACAAGCACTACCACCGAATAAGATGTATTCACTCCCTCCAGTTCAATGCTATTTATGTGCAGCAGGAAAATTATACGGGGAAAAAATGAAGAGAACAAGAAAAAGCACTTAAAAGATCCAATTCCAAAAACTTACTACAGCATGCTTCAAGAATGACTCCATTGTCTGAACTTGCATATTCCACGACGATTTTCTGCAAAAGAATCACGAATAGACTGCACCATTGAACATACAGCAGGAACATGACCCAACTTTTCATCCTCCTCCTGAAATATTGATTTAGCTTTCTCAATGAATAGTAAAGAAGTAAAAAATAATGTATTGTACTTGTCTCCAACACCAACACCGCCCCCCGGCCATTGATTTAGCTTTCTCAATGAATTGTAAAGAAGTAAAAAATAATGTATTGTACTTGTCTCCAACACCAACACCGCCCCCCGGCCCCACCCCCCCACCCAACACACACACACACACATGGACACGGAGCAAGCAAGAGAAAATACCACTTCAGTGAGACGAGTTTCAAAATCCACAGCATTTGTACCAACAGCCATAAATATCTTTCTATAAGCCGCTCTCAAACTCTTAATCTGAATCCTTGCCCAAAAGTGGAAATAAAGCTTTTTCAGAACATGGGATCAGATACAATGAATAGATAGATTACAATGATGTCAAACAAAAAGATAACCCAGTATCAGGACTGGTAAATACAAGAAAATGAGAGCCATCATATATTCAATAACTTGAACAAAGCGAAAGTCAACCAAACGCCATGCCTTCAGTAATGCATCAGAATAGAATGACTTACAAAACAAAATAAGAAAAAAGAAGTGAAACATACTTAGAGGAACAAAAAAGGTAAGTCTTAAAAGAAGTTTTTTAATAGGAGAGACTAAAAGGAAATTAAATCTTCCATTACAACCTTAGTCAAACTTCTAGTGCAGGAGATATTTGCTTCTTGCTAACAGTGCCAACATACCCTCCACCAGGATTAAAGATGAGACCTTAGTTTATGATTAGGCCCATAAGCTGTTAAGCACTTCTTGTGCACAACATCATATAAACATTTATGAAACCATCTCCATGTGTCAAATTGGGCAAAAGGCACAAAGATAGTCAGCAGGAGAAACTTAGCAAAAATAAAATGCTACGATCATAACACTCAACTCTTTTTATACATGTATCAATTAAATCCCCAACTACATGGTGTCTGTTAGATATGCCATTAGACTCAGCACTGAAGATACATAGGTCATATTATTCGACACCAAAAAATTGATCTGGAATACTAAACATTGCCTAATATACACTAGACTTGTTTAAAGACTTTATACAATATGGACCCTTTGGTCGAGTAAACAATTTGCAATAGCCACAATTCTTACAACAACAAACTACAAAATCTCCTTGAAAACTGTTTTCTAACTTAGTGGTTTACTGTTACTACCCATATTCACAATCATTTATATTTTTATGATTTCAACCTTAAATATATTATTCAACCAGTAAAAATGCTCCTTCTTGTAGGCTCCACCATCTGCAAATAAGATGGCTTAAAACCTGAACAATGGATTTTGTGTAGAGTGGTACTAAGAAAACGATATCTTATGAAGAAAACAAGATTTTCATTAAGTAAATGTAAATGGTATCTTTATGAGGGATTCCTGTTGAAACATGAGTACTATTTCATAACACAGCCGTTTTCTTTTTGTATTTTACGAACAAACGTTTTCTTGCCCAAAATGGCATGGCAACACTTGAAAGGCAGAGACATGCAACTTTATACTAGAGGCAGCCTAAACGAAAATTTGATAAAACTATGAGACATAAGTTCTAAAAATTTTATTTTAAAAATATGAAACATGAAGTTTGGAATCTTATTTTAGAAAATATGAAACAGAATCAAAGTTTAATGATGACCAACCTCTGTGACTGTGAATCCACGACGACGAAGTCCCTCCAAATTCAATCCACGAAGCTCAGCTCTTTCTCCAGCCACCATTGTGTACTTAGGAACATCTTGCGAAACCTTCAAGCATAAGATGTAAAAATAAATTTTGCCCTGCCTGATAGATGGAATGTTATTGTTTTATTGATCCTGAGGTTGCTCTGCATAACACCTCACATAAATAGCAGACAACCACAAATAAATCCAAGTTCCTCATCACAGAGAATGAGAGAACAGATTGAAAAATCAGGGCCAGAAAACAGAAAAGGATCATACCACAGAACCCCCACCAACGAAAGAAAATGAACCAACACGGCAAAACTGATGAACAACAATGGCTCCAGCAGTGTGAGTATAGTCCTACATATTCAGCACTTGAATCAACTTCTTGTCAGATACTTGCAAATAAGATAACTATGTATAACACTACGTATAACATTGTGATGTATACAAAATTAAGCACTCATTTAAGAACTTACTTCCACAATGACATGTCCAGCAAGAAGAGTATTGTTTGCAAATATGTTATAATTGCCAATCTTACAGTCGTGGGCGATGTGACAAGACCCCATTATAAGATTGTTATCACCAATAGCCTGATTATTTTATTCTTGTCAGAACATGAGAAAAACCTAAACTTCACACACATGGTGCTGACTACAGAAAACAAAAGGAAAAATATATATATATATATATATATCTATATCAGCCACATCTCCATACCGTTCTATCACTTGATTTTGAAGATCGATGAATTGAAGCATGCTCTCTGATACAATTGTTGTTTCCAACATCAAGAAAACACTCATCCCCTGACTAAAACCATATAAAAAAATATATGTACGTAGCTTGCTATACATTATGAAATGCTACTGCTACACGTTATAATTACGATGAACATGTACAATGACATCTGTACTGAAGACATCTAGTTCAATAAAGTACAATGATGTTTAATCAGAAATATTGCCATCGACACAGAGTGGGATTGACAAACTAAACTTCCAAGAAGGCATACATCCAACCAAGTACCCATCAGGCCCCATAGTAAATCAGTAAACTTCTAAACTAATATAAATGAACCTTGTATTTCGTGTCCTGGCATTTAACACCAACTACAGCATGATGCCCAATAACGTTATTGCACCCCAAGACAGTTTGCCCAGGAAGATCATCACCAACCACAGCACCACTGCCTGACAAAGTTTAAAATGCTTACATAAATGAACATCTCTTATTAAACATACTAAAAGTAAATAAATGAGGTAGAACCAAAAGTAGAACTCACGTTAACAAGACGCATTGCTCCCCCATTTCTGTATTTCCAAATACATGGCTACCAGGATACAACTGACAACCATCTCCAAGCTTAGCAGACGACCCAACAGTACAAAATGGACCAATTGAAACACCCTGAAACATAAACTTTAACTTTGAAAACTCTAAATACCATAAAAATATATAACTTGATTGATTATGACCAATATTCCTAACAACTCATATCATAAACAGAAACAAGAAAACTAATAAACAATCAATTTAAATATACATAAAAAGCTCAAAATTAATAACCATTTACTCGCCTATCTCTGACTCTAGTTCTGTAATATAAAAGCAAAGTTCAACAAACACAAAGTTGCACCAAAATACATTTATTTGGGTAGCCTAGTAAAACTAGGCAACACAATCAGCAACAAGTGACCAATAAACAAAACCAAGAGAACCCATATAAAGTCACACACAATAGAAACTAGTGATAAAAGTTTGAAAGCAAATTAGTATGATTAAAATAGTAAAAATTGAAGCTTTATACGATAAACAGAGAAGAAAAACGCACCTGACCAATGATGGCATTTGGGTGGACAACTGCATTTGGGTGAATGAAGCTACTACTATTCTCCTTTTTGTCACCGGAGACATCTGTTTACAATCACAATAAACCCATTTAACAACTTGTTATCAGTAAACTACACCCCACCAAACCCAAAAGAAAACAAGTAGTTGACAGTAGACGTAAAGAAAATACGAGAGAGGAAAGGACCATTGCAGTGGAGTGTGGTGATGAAGCGTCCAAGGGAAGGAGAGGAAAGACAAGAACGACATGGTTTTCCAATTTTCAACAGTGAATTCATGGCCTCGCTTGACACTTCAGACCAAAACGAGAGAAGATGCCTCTCGTCACTTCACTTTATGACGCAGCTTCGCGTATGTTGCCTTATGTTTCGTACCATTTGGACTGCAGATCTCAACCGTTCAATTATCCAGCTATGTTGGACATGTAGATCTAATGGTTGAGAAAAATCAAAAGTTATATATAAGAATTGGATTAACTATTGTTTTTTCTGTTAAATTGAGTGCCTCTTGTTTCTCTTATAATTGTAATCATATCGTTTTGTATGATTATTAATTTATTTTATAAACGTGTTATTAAACAAATACAGAAAGAGAGAAATGAATAACCTCTTTCGATATTTAAGAGTAAAGATTTAAATCATACTATCAGAATTTTATCTAAACTGATCTTGATAATAGGATTCATAAAAGATGTTAAATAAAAAAAAAAAAAAATTGAAAGAAAAATAAATTCTGTCATGTCACAATTTCTTTAGGTTATTGGAAATGTGACACTCTTAAATCTTTCATGATATTGTCAGATCAATAATTATAACCTGACTTCAAAATCAACTTCAACCATCGAAGTCCCTCCACACTTTATGGTTATGTTAGACAAATACACTTGGTTTAGAATACACATCAAATTTGAATTCTTTTATCTTTTTAATATTGGGGGTACAAAAATAAAATAAAATAAAATAAATCTAGTTTGACATAGAAAAATAGTCTAACAGAAGGGTATTGAACTAATAGGATTTCATGAATTCCACGTACAATGCATGGAATGAAAGAATGTGAAAGAATATTTCTACAAGAAAAATGTCAGTACATTTATATATCAGTACAATGTTTGACAAGACGGAGAGGCTGTTGATGTAAAAGAATATGTTGAAATTTTAACAAAGTGGAAGGTAAATTTGACAAAACTTGGAACAGAAAGCAAATAATTTTACAGAAGAAGAAGAGAGTTCACTTAAGAGTAATTGCGATAAAACTAGTTTTGTTGAGTGGACGGACTGTCTTCAATTGGTCTGAGGAGCAAGTATGTGTTCATTCAATCACTCTCCCCAAATCAGCTGGCCCTTTTGGACTACATTGAAGTGATTTGAGTAAATGGTTCTGCTGCCTCATTTGCGATTTTGTAGTGACGCCGATAGTGCAACAGCTGTTCAGTCCTCATGTTTTTCTGCTACTTCAGATGTGCCGGGAAACTTACGTCTCAGTGTTTGAATTCATGACAATGTCCCCTTCTAACATCCGAAGCACCTTTAGCAAACAGCACAAAGAAAAAATAAGTTCACCAGGAATCATGATTTTGTGGCACTTTCAGGACAGAATTAAAAGGGGGTGAGGGATTTGTTATGTTTGAGGCTTGCAACTGTCAAGTTCAGAAGAATCAATGCAACTATTGTTGATACGTAGTAGATTGAGAAACTTATAGAGGATTTTGGAACAACTACATGAGAGATTGGGCACAAACTGCCCTAGAATGAGTTCCTGCAGCCTGCTTAAGCCTCATAGCTTCATAGTATAGCCCTGAATTTCTTCGCAGCATCCACATATCCACAACAACTATGGACAGGGTTTGTACGAAACATGCTTTTCTCAATTGCAAATTGCATAATCTAGAGCAAGAAACTGCCTATTTTACATGTCTTGTTTTTCTATTGAGTAAAGTTAAATGGTTATACAAAAGCATGGAAATTATCTGCATAGAATCTTTTTGGAAAAGATAAATCGTTGTTCGCTCAAGATCACTACAAGTGTGATCCCAAGCAGATTATCCAGCAAATAAATGCCAGAAACAATTTTGAAAAATCCTTAATAATATTGAATGCAAGACTTAGCAAGAAGGCACCTTTTAGCATATGTAAAGTTCAAGATAGCTGGCATAAAATGAGAAAAGAAAAACTTCACAAGGAATATTTGCTTATACACTGTCTTCTGTGGTTTGATAACCAAAAATAATAATGTTTAGTAAATTAATCTTAAGTAAGGCAAATATGAGTTTTTAGATTTCCAACCTGAGACATACGAGGTCTTTTATGAGGATCCCGGCGGATGCACATGGAGGCACATTGCAGCATGCCGTAAACCTCTTGCTCAGAATAGCATTCGCCTAAGCAAGGGTCAACCAGTTCCCCAATGGCACGTCTTAGTAGTATAGGGCGTGCCTGTTTCATAATCAGCCAATGACAAATGATGAATTGCAAGGCAGACTAAATCCAGGCATAGAAAACAAAAATTTCAAGGAGAGGCAGATAAACTGTATGGAATTATTATTATTATTTTTTAACTCTTTTATAAATACAATTTCTTAATCTATCCATAAAAATAGTGTTCCACTTTACCAAACATAAAATTTACAACTGAAAATAGAGTAGTCTAAGTCATACCCATTCAGTGAGGCACTGCTGACCTTTGGGCCGGTTTAAATCCATTGCTTTCCTTCCAGTAATGAGCTCTACTAATACTACCCCAAAGGAGTAGACATCAGCTTTTTCTGTGATTTGACCACTTTGAGCATATTCTGGAGCTAAATACCTATATCATCAGTGCGTTTTCCATCATCAGTGGGTAAAATTAATAAAAGAAGGAAAGAAAATCAAATTGTTTACCCAAATGTTCCAATAACTCTAGTTTCTACTCCCATGTCTCCATCTGGTTGCCACCTTGCTAGGCCAAAATCCCCAACCTGGAGTCCAGCAGTTGAAAGTCAGTTCTGACTTCTCATAGTGAGATAAATAAACAATGAAAATGCACATCATTATCTCCATATCACTTGATAACAAGAGGAACAACTTTTACACTTAAGTACATATTGCATCAGGAAAATATATACAGCTCATAATAGAAATATTAAGACTTTTTTTCAGACAGATTGTAAGGGCATGACATACTAATGGTTCGAAATCATGGGTAAGAAGAATATTGTTAGGGCGCATATCACGGTGGACAATACAACCCACTCTACATTCTTCATGGAGGTATCTCAACCCTCGAGCTGCTCCTACTGCGATTTTTTGCCTAGCAGACCATTCCAGGGGGCTCCTATTACGTCCTGCAAAATCCAAACTCTGCTGTTAACTTGTTTTCCAATGAAACTTTTTATTAATCACTTGCAAGTGACAGGTTATGACAATGCACTCCCAATTTCGACACCAAGTCATGTGATTCCTAAGCAAGAAAGTTTCGAAATTGACCTCAGAAATGTGAATTTGCAAAAGACCTTCTTAAAATTCCCAGCAGAGAGGAAGCATGACTTAGATTAAAAATAAAAAGCAACAACACTCTCTTAAGCCCCTCTTCTCCATTCTATGTGACCACATAGACATTAGGACAGATAAGTCATCTTTATTTTTTTTCTTTTTTCTTTTTTCTATCTTTCCCTTTCTCTCTAGCCTTATTTTTCTTCCATTTTCCTTTCCTCCTACTAAATTATAACGCTAAAAGGGATTAAAAGAATTTACCATAAAGATGAGAATCCAAAGCCCCATTGCAAATGTATTCATAAACCAGTAATCTCCGCCCATTCTCAACACAGAATCCAATCAACATTACAACATTACGATGCTGTGCGCAACTTAAAACTTCAACTTCTGAGCAAAATTCTTTATCACCTTGAGAACTGGCCAATTTATGTTGCTTGACAGCAACAACCTGGCCATCTGGTAAGACACCTCGATGAACAGAACCAAATCCACCTTCAGCCAAAAAATTTGATTGAGAAAATCTATTTGTGGCAAGCTCCAATTCAGCATAGGTGAACCACCTAGGAGGATTACCAAAAACAGGTGTCTTATGCTGACATATTGAACACAATGGAGGAGGGCCTGGAGGTTTATTTCTGGATAACGAAATTGCCTCTCTAACACTTTTGCTTACTTTCAGATCAAGCTTATAATTCAGCGCACCAATATCAGGTTCTCGATTCAACATGGATAATTTGTCCAACAGCAATTCATATGTGGAACTCAGAGCTAATTCATTGGTTTTTTGTGTACTTTCCTCCAAATGTCTTGAGAACTTGTCACCGGAACCGAGAGTCTCAGCCATCCATGGCTGGTAATATGAACCTGTGACAAAAGGACCTAGCTTCTCACTATCTGAGTCGGAATCACATTCAAAGAGATAATTTCTCACTTCAATGATTGATGAACTCTCTTTGTTCAGCTTCCCACAGATTCCAGAGACTAAAAAGGGTGAAGTGCCTGGATCCTGAGCTTGATATTGATGAAGTTCCGACATCTGTTGCAGTAGATGACTCATGCTCTGGACTACTTGCAGGAGTTACAAGTGGTCCCCTAATCATATGTGACTGATCATGCTTACTTTTTAAAAGATTTGCAGATAATCCTGATTCAAAGGATGATTGGCATGCCACTTGAGGTTCCACTGCTGGTGATCCAACCAAATTCAAGCGAAGAACCTTTGGCTGAGATCGTTTCATAACCACCACATTACATTGCAGCTGTTCCATGCAGCACTTTTTTTCATGATTCAGTTGTCTGTCAGTGTCAAGAATTGCAACTATTAAATACTCAAACAAACCGAATTGGAAGAACACATATTCTAGGCAAAAAGTTTTTGAATAAGAAATCTTTTAGTGGTAACAACATTGAAAAAATCCTATTGACTGCAGAAATCGATACAGAAAAGCATGCAGTAAACTAAGGAACAGGGAGAATGATAACAGGGAGAACAGTACGTAATGCAAGATAAAAAAGTTATGTTATCCATTACCTGTCCAATATAACCCAGTTTGATTGAGCTTTTTTGGCTTCTGCAGCCACTACTCCGCATGGCGAGCCAGAAACAATTTTTACCCTGATTTTTATCTGTTAAAAAGAACCAGAAAGTAGGAAACAATCAATGCTAGGGCAGAGCATGAGAGAACCAAACATTTGAAAAAATGCACTGACCTTCTCCGGGTCAAAAACATCATGTAGTTGGTGTATCATTTGGGAGCAAGAGTCTACAATATCATCCTTCTGATCTGCACTAGTTCCAGAGAGGGTCCTCCTGTGACCAGTGGTACAATCACTGGTCAATCTGGAAAGCCCCCATATTTTTTTACCTGAGGATGTTTTGTTTTCTCATTAGTTATCAACATCAGCTACCTTAAAATCAACATGACCCAGCAGAACTAACAGAAAGGAACAACAAACACCAGGAGGCTTAAACTGCGTTGTTAAAACACATACAAATAACATATGATGTAGTTTTTTTATCGACTATGGTACTACGTATTTTTCAATGATATGTTGCTAATCAGGCATTTCAAATTGTGAAACAACTCCACAAAACAAGAACAGGTACAATTATGAACCTATCGTTGGAGAGTTCAACAAAGGAAGAGGAAAACTTTCTTTAACACATTCACATGAATTATTTTCAAAATGAAGGTGAAGCACCGGTAACAGCCATGCTGTCCTATATAAATGCTTCATTTTCACCAACAATTCAGCTGTGTTCCCTAAATATCCCAAGATCTGGAAACAAGAGACATCAGGTTAAAGTGAAACTATTTGTCCACAGTTGAAGGAAAAAAAGGTGCTATAATTTCACTTTTAAAGGGCAAAAAAACTATCACCAGATGCTGTGACGCTCTCAATCATAAATTAGTAACATTTAAATCTTGAAAGATATAATTAGTAACACATTTGTCAGAGCTATCATAAACATAAAATTAGAAAGATTGATCAAGAGAGTACAGATTACATACCATTACACAGATTAAGCCTAAAAGCAAAGCAAAAGATAACTCCAAACATCATTCCACTAAAATAATTCTTTGAAAAAAAAAAAAAAAGGAATATATTTCAGATAATATAAGAGAAGAAAAGAGGAAAAAGTAGAGAAGATTACTTGGGGAAAGAGACGGAAGAACCACAAGAAACTTAATGCAATCTCCAGGCTGAACAACATGAGTCAAACCCCACACCAAAGCACTCCTTGAAATTTCCTTGGTTGCTTTAACTGCAACTATCACTACTTTCCCCACTTCTCCTCCAAAACCCTTCCCTTTTTTCATCTCCAAAACCACCACCACCACCACCAATATTATTTTAAAGACCGAAAAAGGCCAAACCCCCTGTCCAGTTCCACTCACCTTTTCTCAACACCACCACCAATTCACAACCCAAAACCCCATCAAATCTCTCCACATCACAAATCCCTGAACACCACCCAGATCGCTGAAACCAAGGTACTACCTTTTTTAGGTGCCCCAGTAAAAAGATGACAAATTTTAAACCAGCACCCAGATAAAAAGAGGAAAAAAGAGTACGTGCGCTTCAAGGCACTTTCCGTTAAAACGAACGTGTCGAAACTCTCAAAACACACACACACAAACAACACAAGTCTCTCGAACTACAAAGCTTTTGCAAGAAAGAAGCGAGCCCAAGCAAGGAGTCACTTTTCCCCTCATGTAAAGTGCGTGCAGTTATGTTACAGAAAGTAAGCAACAGAATTTGATTCCGGGGTGGCACGTAATCATATTATTATTATTAATATTATTGTTTATATTAAATCTGCTCCGGCTTGCGAATAATTACAAGCGAGAGAGCCAGACAAACGTAAGGACAAAAAAACAAATGGACGGTCTAGCTAAACGACACCATGCTGATACCAATTGTGTCCTATAACTAAGCATCTTAACAGTGACTGCTCACTGCTGCTTGCCTTCTCTGCCCAGACTTTAATGCCCATTTTGACATTTTGACACTTCTGTTCAGATTGGAAAATGATCTGGGTTAGGTACGTTACGCAGTCACCGGATTCAATTTCATGTTTGAATTACTTGCTTCTTCACTTGTTTTTCTCACTATTCTAATCATTGTTAGTAGGCGCTGAAACTCTGCTGTGCTATTATAACAAAATATTTCATTTAAGTAGAGCTAGCAAACTTGGTCTAACTTGTACCATACTCATTTTTTATGCGTTGAGAGACCCATTTTTTTGTTTTTTTTTTTTCAAAAAAAAAAGTTGACACTAAATGAAAATTCCGTCCGAATTCGTGTTACTCACATATTTAAAAATAAAATCTGTGAAAATATGTTAAAATCAATCATCATTAACTCTCACTAATAGAAATAACTATTTTCATGATATAGGATAAAAACTTATAAAATGTATTTGATAGGAATTGAATTGAGCCTCACTATAAAGGTGAATGGATGGAAAGGTACACTTTGCTAGGAGGTGATATATATGCTTTATCTTTTAGTATGTTTAATTAAATAAATGAGAAGATCTATGATTGCTATGCTATCTTACGTTTATATTTATGTCAAAATTGTTACTGTTACATTGAAGTACATTAGAATATAGAATATAAGCTTTTTTTTTTTATCATAGAATATAAGCTATTTATAGGAAGACATTGATATAAATAAAAATGTAAAGATAATTTAAAATTATCAATTATCTACTATGAATGGGACGTGTTAATTAAAGAGCCAATGCACAGCATCGATTGTGCCACAACACATGTACATCAGTGCATGACAATTGACTGACCAATTTAATTAGTTTTGTTTTGTTTAGCTGTGATATGGTGCACCATGGCATATTTGCTGGACAAAATGAGACCTACAAATTCCCAACTGGAGACCAAACAACTCTACAAGTAGGACAAAGGTAACGTCAGTAGGGACCTACAGATAATAAACACTAGCTGTCATAATTTAAATAATTTGAGTTATGTTAAATCACATGTTTTTTTTTTCTTCTCGAGAGGCTCCATAGGTGCCGGTTGATTTTCAAAGATGCTTCACCGATCTCTCGTCAAACATTTTGACATTATGTCATCGAATGAATTCTACAAATTATTTGTTAAACGTTCTAATCTATATATGATGTGCAACTTATAAATCAAGTTTATTTCAGTTTTTTTAATCATCATATGGTGGATAAAAGAAATAAAGGCAACATCATATGGTGGATAAAAGAAATAAAGGCAAGACCCATGTCATCAACGCCTCCCCATATTTATGACAATATATAGTATTTTTTTTTAGATATTTATATTTATGTTCGCTTTATGTCTGACTCTTCGCATCATGACTTAAATTGTCACCCCAATTTTTCTCCTTTTTTTAATTATTCGATATAGAAATATATAAATAAAATGCTACAAATTGTCATAAATATGGAAAGATACCGATAGCATGGGACTTGTCTTCCTTTCTATCTACCATGGTTCAGTCTCTTCCACATATTGATGGGGAAGAAATTGAACCATGGTTGATAAAAATAAAGGCAAGCCTAATGCCATCAACATATTTCTATGTTTATGATAATATGTAGCGTTTTATTTATATATCTAATGACTAATATCATAAACTTAATTAATTTTTAAAAAAATTTAGGGGGTATGTGCCTTATCAGGACCCAAGCTAAGTCCATCCCTGACCATCTATATTAAAATATGATGTGCAATTTAGTGATCAAGTTTATTTCAGTTTTTTGAATCATCATATTGTTGTGTTTAGAAAATTAAATTATGAAGATTGGAGAATGTAGAGCTTCTGAAGAGGCTGGTATATTTAAAGAGATGTAATTATGTTTGACTTAAATCGTAAAGCAGTTACCATTTTGTAAAAATGTTTTTCCAGTAACAACTCGAAAAACATGTTAGGTACAATAAATGTGAAAAGTCCACAATAATTCCTTTAATTATGGTGATGATCCATCCCCAGTTTCCATAATTGATCAAAAGTAGGAAATTCAATTACACAAAAGTGGACGTGGGTTAGCGTCGGTACATTTCAAGTTGACTGAGGTTGGCCCAACCTATTGTAGTTGCTGTACCCTATACACTTTTTCAACAAAAGTAGATTGAGGCATCAATGACTTTTCTTCACTCATGCTATAGAAAATTGAATCAGTTTGAATTTTTAGCTTTCATGTTTGTGTGGAGTTAGCTACTGCCTACAACTATAGAATGTAATTGTAGATGGGGCTAGAAACAAAAACATAATGTTCATGTACAATATTGAATATTGGATTTTGATACCTGCAGCTATTGAATAATTATTGATTATTTGACCAAAAATAAAACAGCCATATGAGTTGTGCCGGTGCTGGCTCCAATAATATATGCACCATTCTTTTTCCTTTAATATTCTTCAATGTGAGACTTGTTTTCCTTTTGTCTACATGTGATTTCCATTGGGTACAAGAACATGTTCTCTTGAAATTTTGTGATGTACCATATGAAACTTTGGTACTGGAATCATCTATGAAGAGACAATTTATTTTTTCTTAATCATTTCATATATAAATTTTGAAGAAAAAGTGGAGTTGTTTAAAAATAAAATCAACCCTTCCGTTGATATCATTTTCAAAGAGAAACGAATTATTATTGTGCTATAATACTCCCTTTAATATGAATAGTTCTCTAATCCACCAATGTGATAGAAACTCACTTTGGTATTTGCATTTTTCTTTAGCAAAAAAGAGAGAAGAAAAGAAAATGAAAAAGCAAACACCGACAAGATATGTTTTTGTCAGAGTGCTAGATTGCAACCATGTGCCTTCACTGTCAAAACAAAAAACGATATGGAAACTTTTCTTTTATTACATCAGAAAGCATACTTCTTATCTTTGTCTATAGCTTTCTCTTTAGTGAGGGAAAAAAGGAACTAATTTTATAAAAGGTGTTATAAATTAATTTGTGATTTTTTTTTTTTAAAGAAATATGACATTTGGTGTCATAGACAAATTTGAGATATTATTAAATTGAATGTATTTTCTCTAATATCAATATGTAAATACTTTTGACATTATTAAGAATATTTCCTTTTAGGTTTATTTTACTATATAGAGTTAAAATATACATAACCAATCTTTTAGATAGAACAAAGTTGAAAGCATCTAATCGAAGAACACTAAAAATATATTTAACGCTTTTGTATATTCTAATAAACAACTTCTTAAAACATTTTCAGTAAAACAACTCAAAACGCATTATTAATCAATTTGACTTCAATGGTGATTTTACCCTCTTTCAGTGTAATTTTGAAATTTCTAATGTATAAGAAGTTTTTTTTATCTATCCATATTTCTTTTAATTTATGAAAAAGTAAAAGAACAATTTAGCTGGGTCTGTGTATTTGAAATATAAAAGTAGAGTGGCACTATCTTTGGGCTTTAACAATTTGCCTATTTTTGACAATAAAGCAGGTTTGGATGAGACATGGAAAAGAAAAAGATAATAAGCAACAAAAATGAGTACTCTTTATATAAAACCGAGTAACTTTTTTCTGAGGCAAAGAGAGCAAACAATTCAGAAGTGTAATGAATGATTGAAATACAAACGGAAAAGAAAACATAGATTTCACAATCACTTTGGCAGCTTCATTCTTATCGGCTAGGCAAATAAGTAATGAAATGAAGCTGGTGGGCCTTTCCCCTTGTGTCAAAAACGTTTTCTATTAGAGTATGTTTGGTACGTGAGATTTAGGGTAGGATTGAGATTTATTTTCCCCCATTCTCCCACATCCCACGTTTGGAATCAGGGAAGGGAATGGATTTGTCATTCTCGGGGTTACCTCCATTTCTACTCTATTTGGGAAATAAAACCCCAACCTTACCCATGTCTTTGTCATTTCCTAAGTTCATGAGATTCCCTTTTTATTTTTATTTTTTTTTATTTCATCCCCTCTCTTTCTCTCTACAAATCATCTCTCTCTCATCTCTACCACGCCGAGTCGTCGGCCACCACCACTACAAACTGCTCTTCGTCTCTCTCATCTCCTCCTCCATCCTTTTTTATTTTTTCTTTTTTCTTTTTTATATGATTGTGAATCCAAATTGGTTCTAGGTTCGTTATGGGTTTTGGGTTCGACGAACCCAAAACCATGGTATGGTTATGGGGTCGACCTCAGAACCACGCTATATAGTTCTGGGTCCATTGAACCCATCCCCATGTTTTGATTTCTTTATTTTTTGGTCTTTTTTTTTATGTTTTGATGTTGGTGTTGATGATGTTGTAGAAGATGATGATATTGATGAATTAGATGGATGATATTGACAAATTATATCTGATGATGTTAAATTGTGGGAGATGTTGATGAATTGGATCAATGATGAGATGATGAATCGTGGTTTTTTTATTTTTTTTTAGATTTTGTATAAAATTAATTTTATATAATAAAAAATTTAAATTAATTTCATTTCAATGCAATCCTAATCTATACCAAATTTGATATGATATAATTTTTAATTCAATCTCAAGTTCTACCAAACATGGGATAATGATTTTCCATTTCAATCCAATTCATTTCATTTCAATCCAATCCATTTCATTTCAATCTCGCGTGCCAAACAGAGTCTTATAATAACTGCTAGTGCTATTGAATCATTGACAGTGTATATTTGATAGGGCTTATCTGTTCACCAGAAGAATTTTTTAAATTCAAATGTTTGTATTTTAATTTTCTTATATTGTTTGGTTGTCACTCTAGTAGAGTTTTAAATCATTAAAAAAGTTATTTTATATTTATTAAGAGAACTTCAAATTTTAAGTTTTTATAAATAGATTTTCTAAGTTTTTTAAAGAAAGAATTGCATAATGTTAACCTGAGGTTTCCTCTTTTACAAATGGATTAAACTTTACCTGTTGATGATAGTTTACCCCCACTCTGTTAGTCAGTATCTATTCATGGTAGTCAAACTTAATAGACTTAAGGGCACTTTAATCTTTTATCCCTTTATTAAAATTTTTCTTTTAAAATATAAAAATATGAAGTTATTGAAAATAAGAAATAATTTGGATCTCCACTGTCGGCAGAGATTTTTTATGAGAAAATAAATTTTTTAAAATAAAAAAAAAAACAATGAAAATGAAAATGAAAAAAAAAAAAAAAAAGGATCTCCATTGTCCACCACTGTGATGGACGGTGGAGAAATTATTTTACGAAAACGAAATTTAAAAAAAAAAAAAGGTAAAATTGTGAATATTCAAATTAGATCTTCGTCATCCATTTTTATGAAAATTGAGATCCTATTGAAGGACCAAATTTAGGTCTCCGTTCACAATAGAGACCTAAATTTAATCTTTGTCACTGTGATAGAAACCTAAAATATAGATCTATATCACAACGATGGAGACTCAAATAAGTCTCTAGTTGTGATAAAGTCCGAAATGGAATAAATGGATGGTTGCCTTTTCACTTACTCCTACGAGATCACAAGCTCATAGAGTCAACCCTATCATCACCGTCGACACCCTCTTTTGTTTTTTCAACAATTGATCTCTCATCAGTTGAAAGTTGAATAGTTAAAGATGAACGTTGGTGTAGAATCAATCTATTGGATCTCTGACAATTGTTTTTTTTTTTTTAATAATTCTTTCGATTTTCTTCTCATTTTCATCGTCCATCAAGGTTGGACGATAGAGATTACACTTTTCTTAAATATCTTTCTTATTTTCAATTTTTCTTTAATATTTCTTTTATTAGTTAATTATTAAAAAGAATCTTGGTCATTCCCGGTATAAGAGCTGGTCAACGGTTAATGTTAACACTATTGACTAATGGATTGGAGTTTTATGTAATTTTGAGATAGAGTTTAATCCGTCCATAAAAGAGAAAACCTAAGGTAAGTAATGCGTAATTCCTTCTTTCTAATAATATTAAAATGTTAAAAATATCCTTATAATATTTTATTAAATAATCAAAATTCAGAGGTATTATTTAGATGTAGCAATGGTGTGGTTGTAGAGTAGGAACAGTTGAAAACACACAGCAACTGTGCAACGCACAGAAAATAAGAACAATTTAATCAACTTGTTAAAATGACATTTTAAAGAGGGCAATTTGGTCCTTACACATTACAAATTTACCATTTCGCCTTTCTCCCGGTATAGAAACCAAGGCGCACATAAATTGCACCGTAACGGTCAATGTTCCTCCACTGCCAAAGAAGCTAATGGGAGCCCCAGACTTGGCCGTCTTCGACGCAGCTGCTCGCATCAACAGAGAAGATTGCAAGCGAACCAAACACGACTCCCAGTTTAACAAATGGCAGGTTTGTTCACTTACCCTCCTCTTCAAGACCTTATACGTACGCATTTCATCGCTTTATTCCACTTCCTGTTCAATCTAAGTTAAAGTAAGCTTTCTGGGTTTCTATATCACTCTTCAAAATCACATCTTTCACTGTACTTTCAAATTTTCAGATGCACTTGCTAAATATTGATGGGTTTGAAATTTGGATGGCTAAAATTGATGAGGGCAAGTGTTGTTGTAAAAATGATGTGTATACAGGTTCTCGTTGGACCTTCAGATTGGGAAGATCACTCACTTGGTAAGGAAGGAGTGACTAAATATAGGGTTGACAACCTCCCTCCTGTTAACTCTCCTGGACTTTATGAGCTTGGTGTAGCTGTGTCTCCCACTGCCAAGAGACACTCGGATGATGTGGTTGCTGTTTACCTTGGACAAGCTGACAATGTCCGGACACGACTTCAGTGCTATGGTCGTAGTGGAGCTCATTTGAATTACCCCAATGACTCTGCCCTCAAAAGGGGGCCTGGATTCTTTGAGGATATATTCAGTAGAGGTTATAGTATTGTGTTTAGATGGGTTCCTGTAAGTGTGTCTTTTTTAGCTTTTGAGTTTTGGGTAATTTAATTTTTGCTTGGTTTTGTATTATTTTTATGTTCGCGGAGGCATACTATGTAAATATGGATTTTGTTTTGAATTGGGCAGATGAAAAGCAAGGCAGATGCCCTTAAGATGGAAACTCAGCTTCTAGGTAGATTTGATTATGCGTGGAACAAAGGCAGCAATGGTGCACGTCGCCATGATGATGTCCTTAGGAAACTCGACAGAGCTCCTTCAAGGAATATTCAGTTTCCTAAGTTGGTCAGGAAGATTCTACATTACAGTCAAAAGCCGGTGGGCATCAAAATCAAGGAAACCAAGTTTCTTTTCCCAGAACAGAAATGCAACAATTATGCTGATGAGAAGAGTAACAATTTATTTCCTCAAGTTTTTAAGTTTAGCATATCACAGCCCAGGTTAGTTTTAGATGGACAAGGTGCTGAAGATAGACATTTAATTATCAAAGGGTCCATCTCAAAGTCGACTAGAGGAGGGAAAATACAAGTGGAAAGTGCTGACTCAGAATCCAGCATCTCTGGTAGCAGAGAACTTAGTTCCATTTTTGACCCAGTGAAGCTTCCTGTGGATGTTCCTATCAGTGAGGTCTACAGTGAGACTTGTGGCGTTGTCTTGGATGACGGCAGTCTTTGTATAAAACAGCCAGTTCAAGGAAATAAAAGGTGCAACGAGCACAAATGGAAGAAAACTTATGGATCTGATTCTAAGTCAGGAGGAACATCACATTCAGTGACCGATGCGGCCTATGTTTCTTGTGATAGGAAGGCTTTAAATTATGATACGCAGAATTCCCCTGAAATGTATAGAGCAGGAAGGATATTTTTCCCAAAGGGCTCTGAAGGCAACCCACACTATGATAATATATGTGGGGTGGCATTAGGTGATGGATATTTCTGTACCAGTCAACCTGTCAAGGGAAGAGTGAGGTGTGAGAAGCATAAAGGGTTGAAGGTGAATGGGAACTTCTCTAGGTCAGATGAAAAGGATAAAACTCGTGTATATGATGAGGATTCGAAATCCAGCACATTTGCTGACAGGGAATACGGTTCCTCTGTTTGTGGAGGAAAGACGGCGAGTGGTTCCTATTGCACAAGGCCAGTCAAGGGAAATACGAGTTGTTGGCAACATTCAGTACAGATTTCTTATGGGGACTCAACAATCAGTTCCTCTTATGACTGGAAATATGGAGGAACCTCTCTCTGTGGAGCACGCACACAAAATGGTTCATGTTGCAGAAGGCAAGTAAAGGGAGGTGGAACGTGTTGGCAGCATTCGGTACAAGCGCAAGAACACAGAGGACCTGGACTTTTGCCATCCCTGAGTGTGTCTGATAGGCATTCAACAATCAGTTCCCACAGTGACCGGAAATATGGAGTAACCTCTCTCTGTGGAGCGCCCACACGAAACGGTTCTTCTTGCAAGAGGCAAGTTAAGGGAGGTGGGAGGTGTTGGCAGCACTAAACCAATAGAGTATGACACATGATAAGTCGTTCACTGGGGTGTTTACCTTAGAGTATAAATTTATTCGTACGTGAATTTCATTAGGTTTCTGTAGCTCAAGAAGACAAGAGTCGAAACTTACTACAAGTTTCTCAGAGGAAGCTCCTTGTTTATTGCAGAAATTGGAAGTCTATATACCCAATCCTATTCCGTAGTGTTCTGCATTTTAAGCTGGTCAGATCAGATCTCCTGTAACAACTGTAGACTAGTTTGTTTCCATGTAGAAGCAAGTTCCTAGGTGTACAATTTATCTTTGGTCTAGTATAAATTAATTAACCATGTATACTCTGTGATAAAAGAACAATGTATGGTGCACTTGCTGCAAAAATAATTATTGATGCTGATAAGTTATTTTTATAGAATTTATGGGTTTTATACAGGATCTATGTGAAACAAGTGACACTATCTCAAAGTAGAAACATTAAAATTTGCCTGTGAGAAAATATCACTTCCCGTCATGCCATGTAGTCTTATTTGATACTGTACAGGGGATCATTGCATTTTAATTAGCTTCGTCCCCTTATGTTATTTTTTATGTTTGAGAGGAAGATCCAACAATTTTTATAATGATGTACACATGACTGATTGGGTGGATTGGAGTAAATGTCTACTTTGGATTTGGAAAAACATAACTTATCAACAATTTTCATAATGACGAGGTGAAAATTTCCTCATAATCTCCAGATGGGATCATTTCTCCTATAAATTGTCACCAAAAATGGTTGTCAACTTAATCTCAGTACTTAGTTTAGGAGAACCTCAGTTTAGAGGAAGAAAGGGCATCTTCATATTTTGATTAGAGTTGCCAAAACTCTCTGAAAAAGTCAAAAGGCTTCAGGGAATCAATACAAGGTATTGTGTCAAATTGTTCTAGAGATCATTTAAAGACCTTGGTTTAAGGGGAATTAGTAATATTGCCCCCAATGAGCAGCTTAAGGTTCAGTGTTGCTAACATTAATTCACAGACATGATGAATGGATAATTAAAACTCTACTTCTCAGACACCATAACACAAATTTTGAGTTGAATAACATTTAGAGTTGCAGGCTACATATTTTTGCTAGGAATATCAAGAAACACATGTGAGGCGGCACTATGAAACTCCCACAAAAACCTCTACTGATGAAGTGAGTGCAATGATTCAGTTAGGTTTACTCAAAACACTTCTAAACAGTAAAACATCAAAAGAAGAGTAAAACCATGGTTCTCATCATATGTCTGGCTACCTTTACACGTGACCTCAGGTCAGGCTGGAAGCTCAAGCCTTCAGGGGCAATCTCAAATTTTGTTAGTTTTTATATAACGATGTTTTGCCATGCAGAGTACAGAAGAGCATAAAAACAAAATGAAACATATAATATACATTGCGAAGATGTAACATTAGGTTGGTTATATTTAAATTTCAGTACAAGCATAATGTACAAATCCAATAATTCCAAACGAGTAAATCTCAATATAAAATTGTGTTCATGAATGAATGAAGTCTTAACACCATTACCAGTAATCTCCACATGAGCATTTGCCATCCCTGAAATGATGAAACCGCTTGTTATCTCTAACAATTAGCTCTCTTCCAACAATCTTTGACATGATTTTTATCGCATTATGGCAGTCACCACAGATTCTGAGGTTCTTGATGATTCTAAGAGTCGTCCTAGCTGGAGTACTAATCAAACCATAAGCAATTGCCAAACGCTCGCTATGATATTGTAAGGCCTTCTCTTTTTCCTCTTCATCAATATCATGAAGCACATATCTCGTGTCTGGAACATATCCTGCTTCCCTCATCTGTCCATTCAATCCCTTCAGTTTCTCATACCCCTCATCTTTATAGAGTTCTGAATACCGATATTCACTCACTCTATTCTTCTCCTCAATCATATTAGTTGCAGATTGCTTCTTCCTCGGAGGCAACGAAATTTTGTCAGCAACAGTCTTGGAAGGATCAAGATCATGCAACAACTCCTCAGCATGGTCTTCAAGTTCAACATCTCCATGAATTCGCGCAAAATTCCCAAGAGCCTCCCAAACTTCTGCCGTCGGCTCAAATGGCATTCTCTCAACAAACTCCATAGCTTCGTACAAATGACCAGCTGTCCCAAGAACTTCAATAACCCCTAAATAATGCTTAACACCCGGAACAATCCCTGTATTCATTCTTCATCAATTCAAAATACGTAAACACTTCTCCAACAGCTTCTACACTAGCACAGGCCGCGAAAACCGCAACAAATGTCTCCTCATTGATCAGAAAGTCCGATTTTCTCATTTGCTCAAACAACAACAACCCATCATTGCCTTGCCCATTTTCCGCATACCCAGTAATCATCAAATTCCATGAATCCCAATTTCTGTCACGCATTTGATCAAACACCTTGCGCGCAAGCCTCATGTTACTACATTTCCCATACATTTGGATCAATTTATTGTTCAATTCACTATCACTACAAAACGGAGACTTCCTCAACAATTCATGAACCCTTTTCCCCATCTCAAGCGATCTTAAATTCCCACACGAATCCAACAACGCACTAAACACATCGTAGCTAGCAGGAACACCTCGACCCACATACGCTATCGCTTCTTCAACTTTACCCTCCTCGCACAAACTCACCAAATCAATATCAAGATTCTCCGACTGCGTGTCTCCTCCACCACGTGATGACTCGTTCCCATGTTGATTATCAACAGTGTCAAGCTTTTTTTGTTGGTTTGAAGAGACATTTCTCTGTTTTTGGTTAAAGCGAGAGGTGGGTCTATCGCCTTGAGTGGTGAGACTGCGGTGGCGATGAACCTTGGAGTTGGGTGTTGCGCAGGCGCAGCACGGAGATATACAACAAGGAGGGGTTTTGAGGGTGAGAGAGTGGGAAGTGTATGGGTTGCTGGTTTTAGAGTTCGAGTTTGGAGAGATTATCAAGGAGTTTCCTGCGGTTTGCAGAGAGAGCAGAGGCACCATTTTATATCAAGTCACCTTTTAGGCTCTACTTCAAATTTCAGCCGTTTGTCAGAAAAATCCCAAACGTCTCTCGAAATGGCTTCTGCAATTCTGTACTCGGGCTGATGATTGGCGTATTTCTAATCTGATACTACGTCGTTTTGTGCAGCAGTTGATATCAACGGTTAGAGCAAATTGCGCATCACTACCTCATGTTTGTCTTTTTACAAACGGATTATATTTTGTATATGAATAACACTTTACCCCCACATAGTTAGTCAACTCGTGTTAACTATTAAGTTTGAGGGCCTATTCTAATCAAAATAACCAAAATACCTTCAAATAATTTTAAAAACTAATTTGAAATAAGAAATATAAAAAAATTAAAAATAAAAGTTCTTAAAAAAAAATGAATTTTTTTCTGAAAATTTCATCACTATCTATTAAGAATAATGGGTATTAGAGAAAAAATTAGTGAAATAAATTTTTTTGAAAAATAGAAATTAAAGAGGTAGATGGATCTCCAACATTCATCTTTAGAAATATAAAGTCTCCATTGGCGATGGGAATCTCATTGCCAATGGAGACCTTTGATTTTGAAACTAGGTTTTCAAGGTAATTGGAAACATGAAAAATCTAGGTTGCCAATTGCTCGGAAACCCAAACATGTCTAGGTTTCCAGGCGATTCAAAACCCTTGACCAGTCACTATCGGCAACCATCGGGGTTTCAAATGGTTGGAAACCAAGTCTCTTCCTTACTCCTACACGCTCTTCATTGCCTCTAGCCATCCCTAACCCTTCTTTTTCCGCCCTTCCACATAAGCACCAACAAATCACAAACATCGACCAAATCTTCAAGTCAATATTTCATATAAACACAAACAACAGCCAAATTTTCACATGAATCTCCTTCCAAGAAGAGAAGGAAGGAGAGAAAGAAGTGGAAGAAGAAAGAAGAAGAAGATGGATTAGGGTTTTTTTTTTTTTTTTTTTTTTAAGTGCATTTTTTTTTTTATAAACTTTTTTTCATTCTATCTTTTTCTTTAATTTCCTACCGTCCATCTTAAAGATAGACAGTGGAGATTAATATTCTTTTTCTAATTTTTCTTTTAAATTGGTTTTAAATATTATTTTCTTATATAGGAGTATGTTGGCCATTACATAAAAATCAAACAGTCAAAGTTAATTTAATGGTTGTTGACTGACGATTTGAGGATAATCATTATTAAGGGAAACCTTTAATCCATTTGTAAAAAGATAAACTTTAGTACTTAATGTGCAATTTGCTCTAGCGGGTAACATGTTTATGCACATATTTCGTAGTCCTATAAAGATCGACAAAAAGCAGTTTAATTGACAATCGGCCGTAGATGTTATGAATTAAATTATATATATTCCTGTACCAGCTAATATATTATAAAAACACCGAACAAAATTGCAGCGTAAATGGTTATTTGCAAGTTCCTTGCATTTAATTAAGATGACAGAATATGTTTTGCTTGCATACTATAAAATGGGAACTTAAGTCCTGTGAAGATGGGGCCTGTTATTAATTTCGACCTGACTCTGTTCATAGATTGTCTTGTAATTGTTGTCAGTGATAGACTTAGAAACTAGGAAGCTTAGAAAAATTTCAACGAAGTCACTGAGCATACCCTTCACCAGCCACCAATTAGTAGCATTCAGAAATTACTAGTAATTAATTTTAAAGAACCAGTAAATTTAGAAGTTGAGAATGAGGACAGAATGGCTCCTCTCAAATGTCTCTCAAGCTAAATCTTCTATCAGAAGAATGAGATTCCATCCCTGGAAGTCCATAAGGGTTCAGGTTAATTTTGTTGGAAAGTTTGATCTCACCAGGAGTCCATTTCAGCTGTAGTACATCCATGTCCAGCCAAGCTTAAGCCAGTTAAGGTTTTGAGCAAAATTATCATATTCAAGTCAAATTCACCAACTTGAACAATGTTCACTTGTTCAGACAGTGGTATGTGTTTTCCCTACAGAGTCATATTATCATTCACAACCAAAATAATTAAAATTTTTGTTAAAGCCTGTTTTCAATAACAAACAAAGCCTTTAAACTCGAAAGCTTAATTCATCTATTAAAATAGAAATAGGCCTAAAGGCCACATATAATTCAATTAAGTATTAGCCATGAGAAAAGATTACAAGACCATACCGGTCATCTTACAACTGCAGCAAGATTTGAAAAAGGAATTGATATAAGAAAGGAGATTATGACCAAATGACTTAGAAAGAATTGAACGAAGACTCGTATGAATGGAAGCACCCTTTCATTCATAGTAAGATAATTCATTCAATACAGTCACAGCTTACTAGAACTCGTCCAAGCTACTGGACAAAAGCCAATATTATAACAAGCTGCGACATCATAACACTACATATCACATCAAACATTTGGGGTATACTAAAAACTTAACAAAAATGCGATCAAATGATGTAATCTGACCACTCAGAGATGAAAGAAGTATGATCCATGGACTCCCCAGGAGTTTCCTCGTGCCTGGCCGGTTTCTCCTTCCCTCCTACCAGCCTTGCCGGGTTACCTACAGCAGTGGTCCGTGGAGGCACATCAATCAGGACCACCGAGCCAGCCCCAATTTTCGCACCCTCCCCAATCTTCACATTCCCTAGAATGGTGGCACCAGCCCCAATCAACACCCCGTCTCCAATCTTCGGATGCCTATCTCCAGATGCCTTCCCTGTACCACCAAGGGTAACATGATGCAAAATGGACACATTGTTGCCAACCACCGCAGTCTCACCTATAACCACACCCGTCGCGTGATCAAACAGAATACCTTTCCCTATCTTGGCTGCTGGGTGTATATCAACAGCAAATACATCAGAGATACGCGAGTGTAACGCTAACGCTAATGGCCTACGTGACTGAGTCCACAGCTTATGTGCGACCCGATGAGCCTAAATACACCAACCCCAAAAAAGGAAAACCCAATTAATACAAATACAAGTTCAAAAAGTTGATACCAAAAATTGAACCTTTACAGTCATTCAACTGGAAAAGGAATTGCTTTCAAAGCGAATAATGATGTACCTGGCAAGCCAAGAAGCCCTTGTAATTGAGGAGGCAGTGAGAGAAGGAGACGCAGGCGGGGTCACGGACGCGGGCGGCGCGGAGATCGGCGACGGCAGCGGCGCGGAGGGAGTGGTCGGAGGAGAAGGTGTTAAGGAAGAGGTCGTACAGGAGAGTGGAGAGAAGAGTGGAGGAGCAGAGCTTGTTGCCCAGATGGAAGGAGAGCGATCTCTCCAGAGACGAGTGAGAGAGAATCGTCGAATAGAGATAGCTGGCTAAAGCCGGCTCAGACTCGGCGTCGCGTTTCGCTTCGGCTTTGATCTGGGCCCAAACCTCGTCTTCGTCGGGTGGTGTCTCCATACACGACGAATTCGGCGCCAAAGATGGGTATATGAGCTCACCCGCTGGCATTGCGTTGATTTCAAACCAAGTATGGAAGCTTTCTGTTCACTGTTCAGTGGTTTATCTTTTTAAAGTTTCGCCCTTTCCAAGTGATTTGGATTTGGTTGGAATTATATTGAAAACTTGCATAAATACCACTTTTGTTTAGTATAATTACATAATATATAATTTAGGGAGAATTTTGTAATATAAAACTTTCATCAAAAAATGGGTGTGTAAATAACTTCCGATGGGCGGCAATATCTACCCTCGTACTAGAAAGAATAATGTTATATTTTTAAGGGCAAATTGCACAAACCTCCCCTGAGGTTTGGCGAAATTGCACAAATATTACGATGTTTGGGTAACTCGCACAAACACTACCTGAGGTTTCAAAAACTCGGCACGAACCTCCCCTGTCGTAAGTCAACAACTGTTAAATCGTCATAGTCAATGGTTAAAAGAATAAAACGACTAAAATACCCTTCAATAACATTTAAAATTAATATATTATATATTTTTTAATTAAATTTAAAAATAAAAGATAAAAAATTAAAAAAGTCAAAAAAAAAAAAAAAAAAAAAAACTGGTCTCCATGGGAGACCAGATCTGGTCTCCCAGGAGACCGACGGTCTCCATCGCTGGAGACGGCGGCGTCTCCAGCGATGGAGACGGCCGACGCCGTCTCCAGCGATGGAGACGGCCGACGCCGTCTCCAGCGATGGAGACGGCCGACGCCGTCTCCAGCGATGGAGACGATCTCCATCGCTGGAGTCATTCCAGCGATGGAGACCGATCTCCATCGCTGGAGTCTCCAGCGATGGAGATCGATCTCCATCGCTGGAATATCCAGCGATGGAGAGACCGATCTCCATCGCTGGAGTCTCCAGCGATGGAGATCGATCTCCATCGCTGGAATATCCAGCGATGGAGAGACCGATCTCCATCGCTGGAATATCCAGCGATGGAGATCGATCTCCATCGCTGGAGTCTCCAGCGATGGAGATCGCTGGACACTCCAGCGACCGATCTCCATCGCTGGAGTGTCCAGCGATCTCCATCGCTGGAGTCCATCGCTGGAGACTCCAGCGATGGAGATCGATCTCCATCGCTGGAGTCTCCAGCGATGGAGATCGCTGGACACTCCAGCGATGGAGATCGGTCTCCATCGCTGGAATGTCATTCCAGCGATGGAGATCGTCTCCATCGCTGGAATGACTCCAGCGATGGAGATCGTCTCCATCGCTGGAGACGGCGTCGGCCGTCTCCATCGCTGGAGACGCCGCCGTCTCCAGCGATGGAGACGGTCGGTCTCCTGGGAGACCAGATCTGGTCTCCCATGGAGACCAGTTTTTTTTTTTTTTTTTTTTTGACTTTTTTAATTTTTTATCTTTTATTTTTAAATTTAATTAAAAAATATATAATATATTAATTTTAAATGTTATTGAAGGGTATTTTAGTCTTTTTATACTTTTAACCATTGACTATGACGATTTAACAGTTGTTGACTGACGGCAGGGGAGGTTCTTGCAGAGTTTTTGAAACCTCAGGTAATGTCCGTGCGAATTAACCAAACATCGTAATATTTGTGCAATTTCGCCAAACCTCAGGGGAAGTTTGTGCAATTTGCCCTATTTTTAAAAAACTTATGGAAAAACTTCATTTTAGTCTCTAAGGTTTCGCGAAATATCAAAATTTTAAGCATCTATTGGAAACAACTCTTTTAATCCCTAACTTTTTTCAAACTCTTCAAAATAGTCCAAATCGTCAGTCAACTAATGGTCAAACCAAACATAAAAATTCAAAAGATTTAATTACCCTCATCACTTAAAATAACCATTTTGCCCCCAATGAAACCAAAATATTATATATTTTTAATCTAATAAAAAGTCGACACATGTATATATAATTATTATTTTTTTTAAATATGATTATTTTTTTAATTAAATAAGAATTAAAAAAAAAAAACAAACGGCAGAAAAATAATATTTTCTTTTCATTCTCTCTTCCCTGAGATTGCAAGAAAAAAAAAACAATAACAAGGGCAACGCACTAGATCGTCGATCGACGATCTGGTTTGATCGATGCACCAGATCTGGTGACAATTTGGTTCGAACCAGATCGATGAGCCGGTGCATTGATCTGGTGCGACGAACCAAATCGTCGCACTTCCAGATCTAGTAACGATCTGGTTCGAACCAGATTGATGAGCTGGTGCATCGATCTGCTGCGACGAACCAGATCGTCGCTCTTCCAGCTCATCGATCTGGAGCGACGAACCATATCATCGCATTTGAATTAGATTGTCACCAAATTTGGTACATTGATCTGGTGTGACGAACCAAATCGTCGCATCTGGTGCGAACTAGATTGACGATCTGGTATCATCGATCTGGTGCGCATCAAATCGTCTAGTATCATCGATCTGGTGCGTCGACCTGATTCGCACCAGATCATCGATCAGATAGTGCCAACCAGATCGACGATCTGGTTCAAACCAGATTGTTTGGATTTTTGGTATCGCGTAGAGATCCGATTTGCATTTTTGGTGATTGATTTTGCAAAAGAAGGAAAAGAAGAAAGAGCTTTGGTTTCTGGGTGTTTCATAGATGGGTGGCTGTTGATGATGTTTAGATTGATTTGGTATTGATGACTTTTTGTGGATTGTTGAATTGGTGATTGCGTGGATTGTTTAATATGTTATGAAGTGTTAATGATTTTTAGATTGGGTGTGATTGTATAGTGGCTATTGTTTTCTTTGGTTGTTTTGGTGATGAAGATGAGTTTTTGTTTGTGTTGATAATGATGATTCATGACTAGATTTGTGTTGATGATGAAGGTTGATGATGAATGGTGATTTTGTTAGTGAAGAAAATGAATTATTTTTGTTTTTTTTTTTTTCAAATTAAGTTATTCATTAAAATCTCCTTATTTATCAATTTTTTTTTAAATATTTTAAAATTCTAACCGTCCATGTGTCACGACCTTAACATTTCATACGAAAAGATTATTTTGCCCTTCTTATCTAAACTATTTGTCACTATCGACCGTTAGTTGACTGACGGTTTGGACTATTTTGAAGAGTTTTGGAAAAGTTATGGATTAAAAGAGCTATTTTCCAATAGATGCTTAAAATTTTAATATTTCGCGAAATCTTAGGGACTAAAATGAAGTTTTTCCAAAATTTATTCAAAAAATTTATTTAAATAATACAATAAATTTATTTATAACTATCATATTAAATTTAAAATAATGTACTGATGATGCTTGCAAGGCTGCACACAATGACACAAGCGCATTTATCAAGGTGGTTCAAGATATGACTTATACTTAATCAACTCTATTTAGAGAATATATTTTAATCCAATTTGATGCAATCTTGATTGTGATGGAGTAGAATTCAATCCAAATTATCCAACAGAACAAATTAGAATTGGTCAAATTAATAAATTATAGTTAGTCTAATATCTAATGAATTTAATTTTTTAATATCATAGATAGTAGCTCTAGCTTTTTCTCTTTTTCATATACTTATTTTAATCCAGTGACTCGTTAATATCAAAGATAATGAATTATCATAATTGTTCTATATTTTTTTTCTTTCATACATAACTCAAATGCCAAATAAAAAAAAGTCAAAATAAAATATAAAATTAAAAGAGGTTCCTACTCCTTGAATAATAGGGTTTAAATCTCACATTACTAATAAAGAATATATTTGAGAAGATTTTTTTACTTTAGTAAAGAAAGATATTTCGAATATACTAGCGGTAATCTCAATCCTGAAAAACTCCTAATGTGTCCTTAATTATAGAAAAAAATTATAAGGTGCATATAATTGGTGGTTTTGTACGGAAAATGATGAAGATTCCACACTATATATATATATATATATATATTTCAAACATGGCATGCTATATAAGAATATTGAACTTAAGGCAATTTAATATATCAATTGAAGCAACAACTAAATATACTAGTTAAATCATTCAAAGTATCAATACGAAAGGCATGCATGACAAAATTACGATGAAAGACAAAAATAGACGAAAACATGTCTAGAAAAAAAAAAAAAAAAACATTCTTCTCTATTGGTTATTATTATTATTATTATTTTTCAACGAGACTTGAAAAAAAAAAAAAAAATGAACAAAAACCTTTCCATTCGTAGGTTCACATCAACAATTTCGATTTAGTTAGCAAGTGGCAGCAAAAACACCAAAATCGAAGGTAACAATATACACTTAATTCGTTGAATTATCCAACTATGTACAGTCACATTAAACACGGTTGAACAAAGCACAGTTTCAAAAATCAACTACGATGATAAGAAGCAACATGTTCCCTTTTTAATTAATCACAATCGATGATGCAGAGACACTGCGGACCCAATGTGTCAGAAACGCATAGTCCAGATGCCGCCCTCAACTCTGTCCAACAAAATTCATTGCACGTCTCACTGTCGTCCCACATGGAGCATGGTATGTTTGTGTTCAGCTCACATAACTGTGCAGTTACTATCTCTGCGTCATCACCGATACCATATATACACACACATCAAATTATGATCAAGATGCTCCAATACAAATTAGAGAGAGATCCCACTATGACTCATTAAAAAGTAATGGAGTGTTGGTTACTAATCATGAATACTGATGACAAAAATAAAGCTTATCAAATTCCGATTACCTTTCATGATTCTATCTTAGTGGAATATGATATCGTTTTCGATTAGTAAACACGTGCATCTAGGAAAGAATATGCATGCAAATTAATATCTAATCAACACTGGAAGTGTTAGAACAAAATACCTGAGGCTTGCAAGGAGAAAAACGAAGAAGAAGAGCAGAAAGAAGTGGTCAGGTTTGAGAGTCTCAGCCATATTTTTTGTCTGTTGGCCATGAATCATATGGATATAAAGTAAGGCCATGTAATTTATAGGGTAGGATTTGTTAAGTTGCTATCAATGTTCAACTTGGTCAGCGTATCTTACTTCTGTTGGCATGAATCATATTGTGGGAAAATAAGCCCATGTATTTATAGGGAAGGATTTGATTAAGTTGCTATCGATTTTCAACCTGATGTTAGGTACCAAATTTCGTTGACCACATGCAAATGAGATTCCCAGTCATATATTTTTTTTTTTACGTTTAATATTACTAAATATATTGAAAAGAAAAATCGAAAATTAAAGATTTTGCATCTTAATCCATCATAATTTGATTGGAATTCAAAGAAATGAATATGTTATTCTTGGTGAAAGTAATGAAAACCTTTATAATTAATTTTTATGTCAAACTTTGAGGGTTGATTAGCAGGATTTCCAATTGCAGCAGTTACTTTAAATTATTGTAACTTACATGGAAACGTTAATGATCAATCAACAACTTAGTTAATTAAAGAAGACAAGGAAATAAAAGGATATATTTGATTTTATTTCTTGGTTGGTTTTGTAGAAATTTGCTTGTTTTCCTCTCAAGTTGGTGAAGTCAACAAAGGCTACTCATTAAAATAAAATGCCGTCTTGTTGTTAAGGTTAGGTTAAAAATGTTCGATAATTAATTTAATTAGTTATCCTTTCAGATTGTTGGCGGATATAATTAAGCTTTTGAACAAACATTTTAAATAAAATTATATTTTATGACATTACAATTTTTTTTCTGCAATCTTTAGTCAATATCACAACATTACTTAAAAGTATAGATATAATTATTTAAAAACGTTTTGACAATGTCAAAATCAAATTTTGTCTTCTAATCCTCTTTGGAAATCCTCTCTAAAGCTACAAAATATGGAAGTTCGTCTGTTGATGAAGAACATAACAAAGCTATAGTAAAGGGTTGCAAATAGGATGTTTGTCAACTTAGATTCATTATATATAACATAAAAAAACTTCACTTCTAAAATTTTTTACCCAAATAATGTGACAATATAACAACTACTTTAATTATAGAATAATGTATTGATAATGTGGCAGGTCTACATAAACTTGTCACATCATTTAAACAATAAATTTAGATAAAATTTTGGATACTATAGCATTACTCATAACAAAAACTCAACCAAATCCAATATTAATATGCTTGATGAATGAATTTAACTATTGTATTGGATTTGTAGGACACATATTAGGCTAGAAACCTACAAGATGTAGCATTACTCATAAAAAAAACTCAACCAAATCCATGTTTGTTGAATGAATTTAACTATTGTATTGGATTTGTATGACACATATTAGGTTAGAAGTCTACAGAAAACTATTAAAATTAACCACTACTTGTATGATTCAAATATCTACTTTTTAATATCCGTATAAAACTATCCTTCTAAAACTTGTAAAATGGCTTGTAAATTATGTTTGGTGGAAGTTTCACCTCCACTTGTATTAGAAAGGGATGTGCTCTAATAACTATTAATCACCCTTATAACCATACGTATTCTATATAATAGCATTACCCTTGTCAAATATAATTACCATCCAATTTGATGTGATCTTGACTTAGAAAGCCACGTGTCCATAAAAAAATTGAGAAGGAAACTTTCTTCTTTGGATTAAGTCAAGATAAAATCACATTCACTAAGAATTCTTCAAAACTTGTCATTGTTAGACATAATGTTTGTGCATTGATAGTCAGATAAACTCATTCAATTATAGAAAATGAAACCCAATAGGAAGTTATATAGATTGAAGCAGTCAATAAATATGTAAAATCTCTTAATTAGATAACAAAAATTAATTAGATGACAAATAGGGACATTTCCAATGGAGTAGAAGTAAAAACAGATGAGAGGGTCTGATGACTATGTCTATAAACTGAAGCCTGAAGAATGAAGCTGTCAATAGATAGCTAATTAGTTTCTGTAGCAGAACCAAATTTTCATTATTGAATCCTCTTACACCTATATGTACATATTTGCTTGTTCATTGATTGTTTTACAAAGAGTAACCACCACAAGTGTTACTCAATAAGCCAGCTGACTATCACCTAATAATTGTGCACGCTACCCATTATAAAAGGTTTATTTGAAGCGTGGATGTAGTCTACCTAGGCAGTATACAGCCTCAAAGAATGATATATTCAATTACAACATATGCCCTCAATTGTAGAAGTCAATCCAAAAGTAATAATCAGAAGAAATATTAAAGCTTCTGATTTTGCTAAGAGTTAAATGGAATAATTCATTATGAAGAGTGAAGGGATGGTTGGCTATTTCTCTTGTTTGTTACCACTTCTATTACAGCTTCATCTCTTGATGGGACTCTAAGGAATGATTTCACAACGTCATAAACTGTAAACCCAATTGCCACAGATGGTACAACCTGGTGTTCAACAACAAACCGTTAAGTAGAATTGTTGGAAGATGGTATAAAAAAGTGACAGGAGGTTCTCACCTTCAAATAGTTGATGCTGAGCCCTGAAAATAATTGCTTCCATCCTTGCTTTTGTGCAATCATAACAAGGGTTTCCATTGTTCCTTTCAACTCGGCGGCATTAGATGTCGCAAGCCTTTCAACCTGATCACATGATGTTCACTCATTACGATTGATCATCTTCTCAAATTCACATGATTCCAAAATAAAGGAAAGAAGATTACCTGCATTTGCCTTCTAACGACATCAAGGGGGTATGTGAAGGTCTGACCCAACAAACCCGCGACAGATCCACATACAAGTTTTACCATTATATTCTTCTTATGTTCCTCAGGAACGTGGCGTTTCATCTCCTCATAGAAGTAAAACTTCAAACCAGCGTATGGAAAGATTCCATAAAGTGATGGAGCTGGCCAGGTAAATTATGTATTAATTGTGCAAGAATGCAAAGTAATCATTAAAACCCACAACTGACAGTAATGCTTGAAACAAGCAGTTTTTGATATGCATACCCACACCACGATAGAGACCTCTAAGCCCAGATTCCTTGTAAGTTTTTGAAAAACAATCTACAATTCCTTTATAAACTTGTTCTGATCTAACTACTCCTTGAAGGTTTATTTTTGAAGGACCAACAACCTGAAATAGCAAATTCAAGTATTCAACTTAGTCCATAGTTTGGAATGTTAAATTAATAGAATCCCTTGAATTAGTTCACATGTGTCATGCATACTTCTTTATATTATTTTTGAGAAAATGACTGCTTATACTTATAGGATGTAGCTAACAGGAAAGGCGCTAAGCCCAGCAGGTGTAAATGCTGCAACCTTCCACAGCACTTCCAAAAGGATATGGCACCAACCATTCTCCACATGTTCAATCAAGCGTAATGTAATGGCAAGCAACTGGGTGGACGAACCACAGGTAGGAGATTGGGAGCACTCAGAAAATTAAGGAATCTCTTGATATAAGTATTCACCTGATAAGCCAATTTTGTCCGAACTAAATCAAGAGGATAAGTAAAAAGCACAGCAGTTCCCCCAGCAAATGATCCAGCCACAAGATCAAGTACAGGGCCTCTTCCAACATCTGGAAAACTGAGGATAATCCATCTACGGTATTGTTCATAAGCCATATAATGAAGTGCTGCATATGGAACAATACGAGCAACACTAGCACCATTCCCTCTGTAGAAAAATTCGCATACAATAAAAAATTAACTGAAGGAAAAATAAATTTGCAGACCTTCACATAAAACACATTGACGTGGTAGAGATCCACCTGTAGAAACCCAAAACCCCCTCCGTGTTTGCAATCTTTTTAATGGATCCAAATAGCCCCATGCTCTGAAATTCTCCTCTTCTGGTCTGAAAGAGATTAATCAGTAACTTCCTAGTTTAACCTTTACAAGTTTACTTACTAATATCAAAATTAATCTAATTTCAAAATTATCTACTAATTTCTACCATTTGTGTAATTCATTCTTGTTTAATGTCAAGGGCCACTGCCTTGGTGAATGAAAAGGTCTTGTACTAGCAGATGCAAAAGTGCCGGTTCGATTCTTGCAATTAATTATTTTGATCAACAGTAGTAATCATATCATTTATACCCACCCAAGACCTAGCTTTGGTGTGGCAGCAACAGGTGACCACTGGTAATTTCCATATAGAGCCCAGGAACATTAATCATATGTCAGACAGGAAACCAACAAAAGAATAGAATCACTAGTCCTACATCAGAAGCAGAAATAATGTCATTTGATCCAATATTATTGTGTTCACTGAGAGTTGACCAAGTAAATTAGAGGGAGAAGGGACAGGTCCACGTTCATCATATGTGATGAACACTACTTTTTATATTAAAAATATTGGTTCGATTAAATTTTCATTAAGTTTTAGCTCTCTCACAACCGCCCCAACCTATGAGATCACATCACAGAACCTGATGACTCATATAAATCTTTCCAATTGCAGTATTCTTTTACAATATCTACATTGAATTAATGCATTCATAATACTACAAACAGGCAAGTCCAATGAAAATGAAATTTATTAACTTAAAGAAACTAGAAAAAGAAAAAGTCCAATGAATTCATATTATCCAGAAAAGCAACATAACAACAAAAACACTACTGGAATTTAGGAGTACGCAGTGAGTATGGCAAAAACTCAAGTACTCAACATTCAACATAACATGTTCATGACACAATAAGAGTATCAACATTCAAATCCTATTACAACAATAATTCTTGACACTCCACGCCTAACTTTACAAAAAATAACGAATCAATGAACTCAATCCACAACCATGACCGAATTACAGTCCCTGCAATAAATTACAAGGAAGTGAAATGCCTCAGTCAGAGAAGCTTGAAGTAAACACAATCAATGGCTTGAAACAAATCAGCAAACGCAATGTCTTCACGTAATTGAAAGAGGTTTTAAATTTTCACCCCATCAAATTTTATCATCATTTGTACTAAAAATAAATACAAGTTAAAAAAAAAAAAAAATTGGAATTCAATGATGCGGAGAACACATCCAACTTCAATCAAAACCATCACCAATTACATATAACATATCATTTCCAACCAGAAAAGGCCATCATTAGATCATTTTCTAACAGCACACAATCCAAGTCCATAACAGTCAAAGGAAAATGAAAACAAGAAAAGAACAAAATTTAGAATCTTATTAAAACCCCCAAGAAGCAAAAGAGAGAGAGAGAGAGTCAAAATCAAGTCAAAGACAGACAGAGAGATAAATGGGAAAAAAGAGTACCTGAAACAAAATCTTGACACGTTCAAGAGGAGCAACAACAGTCTTGGCAAATCCACCGGCGACGCCACCAGCAACCAGCTCCTTTGCGAACACAGGCATGGCCTCAATGATCCCATCAAGGAACATACCCGGCTCCCTTTCTTCCCTCTTCCTCGCCATTATTGGATAATAAAGATGATGAAAGCGAGGCTCTGTTTTGAGTAGAGAAGAATCGAAACGTTTCTGTTTAAGTGGTGGATTTTATATGTTTTGGAGAGGAGAGGAGTCAGAGAAGGCCAACGCCAGCCTAGACTCCTCTTCGATCAGCAACCTCAGCTATTGGTTCGTGTCATCACTTGCGTTTCTCTAACTACTTTTAGTTTATTATATGCGTTGCGGCAGTTAATGTGCTTTTATTATTGGCCGAGACTAATCTTCCAATCACAGCCGTCCATGTTTCTGCTTTGATTATTATTCTCTTTAACCTTTTTTTTTTTGAAGAATTTTACTTTTTTTTTATTATTATAAATAATTTGAGCACCATTTTGCTCTTTTTATATAAAATTATTTGCGTTTTATTCGACTCCGTTTTCGCACATCCCATGTTATGATGATGTCATGGTATTAATTTATAGGTTAAGCTGCACTGACCTGCCCTGCAAATGGGCATAATAATAGCATCCGTACTCTACTTTTGTGCTTGTGGTATAAATTACCCTTGTTGTCAGTGTACTTCCTTCAAACATTAGGCTTGACTAATTTTATACTTGAAAAGATCTATAAACCTCTACAATAATTAATTTAACAATTTAATAATAATAATTTCCCTTCACCCACCCCAAATCGAACACGAGTTGGGGTGGGATGTCCTCAAATTGGATTCATGATTTGAATGGATTTTTAATTTCTACCTGGTCAATTGAGGCGGATCAAGATAGATGTCCTGACTTGGTAGTAGTGGGACCGAATCCAGATTCTTATTCCAAACATGCAACTCGGTTTGCATGTTTCCCAAATTTGCCCCAAACAGAATAAGGCCCCATGGGTTTAGAGAGGTCAAGCATTTTGTCATCCCTAACTCCCAACTCTTATGATTTATGAACGTTCCTCTATGTTGATTAAGGATCAATCTTCTCCTTGTTGTAGAGGAGATTATCCATCTCGTATCAAGCTTAAGGGGAGATGGTTTCCTCATTTCATAGAAGAGATCAAACTATTAGAGACCTCGTTCGATCATCACAAAAAATAAAGCCAACTTTGGTGACTCCAAAATCCAACGCAAGACAAACCATGTACTACTTGGGGATTAATCAGGCAACATACACCTTATTAGTAAGAAACTACACAAACGAAGTACATTTATCGATGACAAAAACATTCAGTTGTTTATGCTAGTCAGGAATAGTGATAAGAGTCTGATAAAATGCTTCATGAGCAGACCCGCATTGTCTTAGACTGGCATTTGCATGAGTTAGGATGACTGGAGTTGTTACCACCACTGTTTTCTTTAGTGTAGAATGTGTTGATTAAGTGGAGTAGGACCTTCTCAAGCTCCTCAGCATTGCTCCATTCATGAACTTCGGCCTTGACAAGCATTGGGTCACCGCAGATGCGGTCCCATAGAGGATAGTTCTTCCTTGGCATCACGTAATCACCATCCACAAGCTTCAGCGTTGGGCAAAAATCACCTCCGCCATCTCCAAGATAGATAAATCTTTGCTTTCCGTGTCGTAGAGCAGAAGTGCGGATGTCATTAAGCACCAGACCCTGTAATTGAACAATGAATTGCAAACAGAAGCGCATGAGCGAAAAAGAAAACAAGGATGCAAGCAATAATAAAAAGAATAGCAATGCAGCAATTATTCTAATGCAAAACAACCTTCACTGTCAGACTTATTACATTAGTCCCTGGGCCAGTTGAAGCTGCTTGGGAGACATTTGTTTTTCCCAAAGAATCCACTAAATTCATTTCAGCTATAACATGCATTAATTTTCTAAAATCAGTTGCTATTACACTATATCATTTGCGCAGGGAAAGCAAGGAAAGGAAAGCAAACCAAAATCCATTTAGAACATGACGCAGAACCAGGTACAAGCGTTATGCCTAAACTCATCAGATTCCTCTAACCTTAACATCGAGTAATCTGAATTGCTACATGTCTAATACCATAAATCGAACCCATTTTTTTAAAAAGCAAGTTGAGGAGAAACTAAATGGGCAACAATGCTACAACATAAAGACTCAGATCGTATCCCTCAGAATCACAATGAATTTGAGCCTTCAAATCGATTTGAAAGCAAAATTAATGGCACAAAAACATCAAATTTTCTTATTGTCTGCCCATCTTCCCTGCAATAACAATCTAAAGAATCAAATATATAACCAAATACGGAATGCAAAATCGAATTACAATATCAACCATTTCTCTCTTTTTAACAACACAAATACAAGGATCACCACTTGATGTCTGAAAATATCATAAAAAGCATTAAACTTCAACCACCACAATCAATCAATCAATCAATTATCAGAAAAACTTAAACGTTTAACAATGAGTCTGACCATACAATCTTAACATATAAGATGATCATCAAAAAGGAGAAAAGCTAAAGCGAATTCGTGACGTTACCTTACACAAATTAGAAGGACAGAGACTGCAACCATGATGGGTCGTCAAGGCAGAATTATGATACGGTAAGATCCTAAGCGTTCCACTTTCATCTACAAAAGTCGGGTTAGTATAGATCTCCGAAAAGCATCCCAACAAACCATGATGTTCCAAGATGGTCTCAATGAAAAACTGATTTGCGTCACTGATTATTTTCAAGTCACATCTAGAAAAATCAACCATAACCTGTAATCAGCACCAAAAACACTAGAAAAGGAAAACAATAAATGAAGACAATTACCCAAGTGAACGTGCAGATTTGATAGCTGCGATCATATGTGAATCAAATGGAGTCAGTTTCAAGCAGTTCGCAATGTCATCAACTGTTTTTCCAAGTGAATGGAGCTCCTTCATCATCCTATCCTAAAATTCATTAACATAACAAACCCAATAAGAGATAGTTGAGACGTGCAACTAAACTTTAGAGAAAAGACAGAAACCATGAGAGAATTCCAAGGTAAGGTAGAGCGGAGGTGATTGAATAATTGGGTGAGGCCCATCTGGGTCACCACCCAGTTGTCGCTATCGCCATCGATTATGGTTCGATCGAAGTCAAAAACCACCACTACGTCCGTCATTATTCAGGCGACCGGGAAACGGGTTTCCCGGCGCCCACAAATCCAACGGGGAAATGCAGTTGCGTCTTTGGTCAGCAGATTCTATCTGGTGTGGTGACTCCTTTTGCCTCAAAAATGTGTATTCTGTGTTCATGTACAACCCTAGACTTCTATTTACCATATTATTACTGCACGTTGCAAGTGATCAGTTATTATCAAATCAAAACTAACAAGTAGACCGTATTTGTTTTAATTTTTTTTTTTTAACTTGTGAATTTGCTGTAACTTATGTTTTAACTTACACATTAGTATTAAAATAACTCTTCTCTTAATTATAATATTAGATTGTCTTCAAACCATTTTACATACAATATTGAGATCCCAATTTGAATTTCAGTGCACTATGATAATTATAAATTAAATTAACATGTCTTTAAATATTGCTTGTGGCATATCCCACTTAATGTAAATTAAATTATTTGATCATAAATCATTAAAGATTAGTAGACACATTAAAACTTATAGAATTTAATTTCATTTATTTTGGTTATTTACATGGGAAATTTTTGTAAATTAAAATAATCCAATCAGTAGGAAAGAAATGGTGGAAGGTTTCAGGAATCTGTCTGATAATGTTATAATTACCACTACAACAAAGGCAAGCAAGAGACCAGTACTGGCTGCAGATGCTATTTTTATAATTCTTAAATTACAGTTGAAACAAGGTAGAGGTGATCCCAAAACATAGGGTAGGGAGCAAGAATGCAACAGCTGGGGAGCTCGTCTCTCCATTATTGATTGCTCGTCATCATAAATAAATAAATCTCAGTCCCCATTTAATTTACAAACACCACAATTTTTGACACCTTTATGACTGACTACAAATGAATTGAATAATATAAGGTCATCTCCCTATATTTATATTTCATCTCCCCCGATATCTACACAATCCCATCCAATCGTTTCTAACCTTCACAACCAATTAACAAAATAACCCAAAAATACAAAACAAAAAAAAAAAAAAGGGAAAAAAGATAACCTCTTGAAGAAAGGGGTATAAACAACCCGATCTACCTCACTCCGACACTAGATGTCGAGCGAAACACGGGTCTTTATTGGTTTTAACTTCAATCCCATGCTTTCAGGAGAGAGAAGCTCAGGGGAGATGCAGGATGGGCTGAGGGGACTCCGTGGGCTATCAGTGAACTGGCATGGTCTATGCAACCCATAACCCATAAAGAAATATTCCATAGGTATCAACATTGCATGTGGCTGCTCTTCTGTCACCATAGATCCACAAGCCTGGACCTGCAAAAGTTCACCCATCCTTTGATTAATAAGATGCCGACCACAGCTGTTCCAAATTTACTTACCTACACACGTCGGGATGTGTGGTGTGTGCCTAATTTGGAACATGGTGATCATATGGAACTTTGAAATTATCAATAACGTTGATACAAGCAGACTTTACTAAATATTATGGACACATCCTTCATGAATCAGGTCCCACCACTTCAAGTGGACCATTGAATCCCACTTTCATTTCATCTTTGCGTGACGACAGTGAGATCAATAATCACCAAAGCGATCCCTGCACCTACAACCAAGATGACTACCCTCCAACCCTCCCTCTCTCTCTCGCTCTCTCACACACACACACATTGGCACACACAGGATGTAAATCACATAAGAAACCAAATCACATACCTAACATTCAACCATTCTTGATAAACAGATCAACTATCCTTAAACGCAATAGTTTCAGATAAACAATGTCCACACATATAAACTCATAAACTATAAATAAACATTCTCACACTCTCATTAAACTACATTACCTCAACTAAGGCACTGTATCTTCTATCCAATTTTGAGGTCATGTGGAGAGCCTCAGAATGAAAAGGGGAACTATCGCCAACAAATATGAGGGTACGGCATCTCAGTCTCTTCAACCCATCAGTAATGTCAGGCTCTCCTGCAGGGTGAAGAAACAAAGTTTAAACACTTAAGAAATCTGAACGCAAAACTACTGAATAGACTACTGTAAAAGAAAAACAAGGGATGTAAGGTAACCACAACAGGACCTACCTATTAATGGCTTGAAGAAAACGGAAAACATTAGTGCTTTGCCTCTCATCCAATAACTGAAGAAACAAACAATATCAGAAGGAATCAACTAAAATTTCACCCTTTGAGAAGTCAGTGTTTAAATAACAAAAGGTAACTGATACCGGAGTCCAAGAGATTGACTTTTCAGGAAATAAGGAAAATATATTAATTAAATGGCTCAGTTACTAACCCTTCTGCACGCTTGAACAATATCTGACTCTGGAATCTCAGCAGTACCACGAACTTCCTGTCAAATTTATAACAATCCCATAATCAATCTACCCAAAATTAAGAATATATGAACCAAGGAATAAAACAAAAAATTGCAGGGGGCAAGTGCTAGGATACCTTGCTGAAGTACCGTTGAAGCAAAATCTCTTTTACCAATCCACACATGCCATAGAAATATAGCAGATTTGACATCACCTGCATTACAGCTTATCTGTGTTACTTGAAGAAGAAACGACAGAAGTCATGAACACTGAAGTCTAACAACAGCCAACAGGATCTGATAAACAACCTTATTATAAATCCACTCTGACCATGAAGGCGATTTGCAGAGAGGAGATATAAGTATCAAACCAAGAACACGTTCTCTATTTTTCATCTGCAGTACAAGTCCTCAGTTAATAATCTGAAATGGAAAGTCAAGTTAAAAAATTTTACTCACAACACTGAATGAGAAACTGTACCGCAAATAAGGTAAGAATGTAGGCACCAGCTGTTACCCCCATACACATAACTGCACCCAGTCTGAACAAAACAAAGTTCTTCCAATCAGTAACTAAGATAGCTAAATGGTAATGTCAATAAAAGAAAGCGTTACCAGTTAAAAAACCAACAATGGTGTAGCATTATACCCAAAGAAGTTAAGAACCTCAAGGATCTGATCAGCTAAGTCATCGACACAGAGCATGGAAGCACTGGAACTAATCGGACCAGCTCCTAACTGCAAGAACTCTTATGAAAGTGCCAGAAAAAGGAAACTCTGTGAATAATAGAGTCCAGAGACAGAATAACATGTGGTTCAAACATAAACCAATTTCATAGAGAACAAATAACAGAAAAAGGTAACTGGTAATTAAACTTTAAGTGATTTATTTTACGAACCTCATGCCCAGGAGGACTAATATGATATATGCAGAAATTGTGCAGCAGCAAGGAAGCCGCTTCAGGCCAAAAAAACAATCCTTGGAAACAAGACATATCTGATCAACAAATTAACACAAACAAGAACCCTTATCATGCACAGTTATATATAGTAATTCAGAATCAAAGAAAGCTCAGAGTATTAAGCAAACTTCAAATGTTAACTCATACCGATAAATATAATGCTAAACAAAGTCTCAGATAGGTAAAAGATCCTAAATTCCAGCCCTAACCCGCCAAAGCATGGTATAAAGAAAGTATACATGCTTATATCTCTCCATAAGCACAAATCAATAACTTTTTACAGACAATTCTAAGAAACAATGAACTAAGAAGTTCTTATAAAGTGTTGAACTCAAGAAATCTAGCATAAACAAAACCATAGCATCCAACTCCATCGCACAGTTGCACTTACGATTTAGAGCTAAATCAGGATAAGTGATTAATGCCGGCTTGTCTTGGTCTCCATAGACAATGACAGAGACAGAACCACGGCCAGTTTGAACATGATATTCCTGAAAAATTTTAGCAAAAAACTAACATTACTACCAGCCATATCACAACCAGAGAAAAAAATTAAAAAATAAAAAATAAAAATAAAAATAAAAAAGGAAGCAAGAAGCATACAACATGTAAAACCGAATTTTAAAACTATTATTACCAAAGACATATTAAAGGTTGATCAATTACCATAATATTTCTAACCACTCCGATTATTTGTTAGGAAGAATTGCCTTCAATAAAAAAAGAAGAATTTTTTGTCTTCTATAGACACTTTACAGAAAGGAAAACTCCAACTTTATCCAGAAAAAATTATTCCCCAAAAGACCTTCCCATGTGCACATACCCATTTCAGAGAACCAATACTAGCTTGCAAATTCCATATTAACACGATTTTGCAAAAAGTTAATCGAATCAAATAAGCAGTTCCGGATATCAATCATTGTATTCTTAAAAAAGCAATGACAGTTTAAAAGGAAAGCACGGAATCTCACATATTAAAAGAATACATTTGACTTAAAAAAAATAACAGCTAGACATCAAAATATAATAAAAATAAACGATACAACAAAAGGAATTGCCAAGGTTTCTTCAATAAACTGCAAACAACACACGTTGAATAACCCAAACGAATGGATTCACTAAACAATCCATCCAGCTTCTTTTGCCATAAAAAACATCAAACAACAAGAAAAGAATAAAACAAAAATAACAGAAACAAGAACAAAAAAATTTTCAAAATTATCTATTTCATATCAACCACCAAACACATACTTGTACACACTAAATAACCACACATATATTTACAAAATCGATTCAAAAATACTAGTCAAATAACTCCAATCGCAACCTGAGAAGCAAAAAAACGGCAACTAAAACGAAATTAAACAAAATGCAGAAGACAAGAATCTGAGAATAATTCACATTTCGAAATCTCATTAAACCTAAATCAACAGACGGAAATGAAAAGGAAGAAGATGAAATCCATAGTCGTTTTGTAATCCATTACAAACAAAACGACATCAAATGCTAAACGCATAAACTATCCAGCAAATAATTATTAAAAAAAAAAAAAAACACATAACAGTTGAAAAAATATACAAAACAGAAAAAGAGAAACCTTTCCACTGAGACATATCTTCTCCATATCGATGGAAACGGAATCGCTAGAATCAACCATGGCCGCGGCTCTCTCTCTGTCTGAAAGCCACAGCAATCTCTTCCTCTCTACAGCTTTATCTTTTTTTTTTTTTGGTATTTTTTTGTTTTTATTCTCTCTCTGTATCTCTCTCTCTCTCTCTCTCTCTCTCACTCCTGGTTAGAGAGATATAGGCCTTGGCTTTGGTGGCTTATATACCAAGCGATTTTCTCGAACTGCAAAATTATTAACAAGCGGTTAACCTCCACCGACGCTTTTTGTGATCAGCCGTACCAACACAGTTTAATCTGTTACCACGCGGTTAATGTTTTTTACCTCCTACTCCGTTAACTAACTCGGTTTCTTAACGGAGCTCCGTTATAGTTTTCTGTTTCTTTTTTTTTTTTTCTTTTTGAAATAGCTCCGTCATGGTTTTCGCTACTTAGGATTTTGATGTTTTCACGTAAACGATGTCGTTTTGTTAATTAAACGGACTCTGTCACTGTTAGTTCGTTTGCCAAACTCTTATTACTAGTGACGGAGAATTTGGTCATATATGTACGTGCAAGAATATTTGAGTTTTAAAGTAACTACTATGATAATAAACCATGTTTAGCTAAATTGTTATTTCAGCACTCAAACGCTTTGACTGCATATATTGGACCAAATGAAAGCGTTGCATAAAATATTTTTAAAAAAATATATAACAATTAATCTAGATTTAAGAAAGGATACGTCGTAAAATTTTAATTAAAATATATAATTTAAAAATGTAAAAAAATATATATTATTTCATCTTTATAATTCTTTTTACTAAATTTTGTTTATCGTAATTTCATATCACAATTAAAACAAACACAAAAGTTTTACAAACCACAATTAAAACAAACACAACAGTTTTACGAACGAAACTTAATTGATTATATGGCTTGTATGTCATTTATAAATTAGTTAATAAATTTTACATTTGAAGTAATTAATTACTACTTTATTAAGTTTTGATTATTTTTTCATTTATTTTTTGAATGATCATTTTTTTTTCCTTTTTTTACTTAGGAGCGAATTATTCAAATTTAAAATTTCAACTTTAATGAAAGGTGTATTTACTAACCATACTATATTTACTACCACAAAAATTGTTGATAATTATGATGTGTTCAATTTAAGATTTTGTTAGAGAATTTTAAAAATTTGGTGATATACGATTCAGATTTGTATAAAATTTAATAAAATTTATGTATATATAATTCAGATTTGTATAGAATTTAATAAAATTTAGGTGTATTAAAAAAACTATTATTTTTATAAATTTAATTTAAGTGATAGATTTAGATGAATTTTAAAATAATTTTGATGATGAAAAGAAAAATTATAATAAAACTTACCATCTTTTCGAGATTCATTAAATTTCTTAGTAATACTGTTATAAGTCTTGATGACATGAAATCAATGACAAAAACAACATGAATGTTTTCCTAAACCAAAAAAAATAATAATAATAACATTATGGTAACAACTGTGCATGTGATAGAGACAGTTGTGTATATGAGGTATAATATCGGAGACACATCAGTATATATGTAAATACTCTAATTCTAGGACTTATCTCTAATGACCTGGGTTTAAGGGAATTTACCAACCACAAATGGAAGATTAAGATTGGGAAAATTACGGCAAATATAGCTTTATTGACTGAAAGGGAAATGATGAGTGGGCATGAACCTATCATTAGGTTTGACTGAAAGTGGCAATTAGATGTCACGTACTCATAGTGATGTGTGTAGCTGTCATTGGATGCTCTTTCCAGCGGGTCCCACGTGGGCGTGGGCCATACCTTAGCGATGGACACGTCATTAGGTTTTGGGGAGCTTTGAAGGTATAACTACAACTAGCCAAAAGGCGTTTGCTTGCCGTTCATTTAACTCCATTCCCCATTAATCATGCCGTCCTAATCATGTGTTGATATATCATATATCATCATCTCCTCTTCCTCCCCTTCTCTGTTATTTCATTGGTTCCCCCCTCTTTGAGTGAAACTGTAATTAAAATTATTAAATATTTTTAGTTAACACTTTTTGTGGTATATTTCGTTTTAAGCAACATTGATTTGTACATTTCTCTTAATATTCAGTTGTGGTTTATTTATTTGAGCCATGAGATGACAAATTTTATCATTTAAAATGTGTAATAATATTGGTGATCCTATCATTCTTATTTGTTACATCACAATTTGATTCAATGAACAAGTCAATGTCTCCAAACTTTAAAAAAATTAAAATAAAAAAGTATCAATCATCCATTAAATTTGATGGATATGAAAAAAAATATATAAAAATAAAAATAAATAATTATCATTTAATTATTATCATCATAAGAAGCACCTCGTGAGTTTTTTTTTTTTTTTGTAATGATCAAATGATAATTATTTATTTATATTTTTATCTTTCTTTTTTTTGGTCTATCATATCTAATGGATGGTTAGATTTTTGTGTCTTAACTTTTTAAAAATTAGAAAGTATTGAGTGTACAATAACTATATATATATATACTATTATATTTATTTGTAATGAAAAAAAGAGGGCATGAATTGAATTCTTAATCTTAATAATATAAATGTAACGTATATATCACCAGACTTATCTCACATTGTTTATAAATACGTATTAATTACTACCATGTATCTTGTCACTGTATGTAAATTAAATAAAATTGTTATATTATGATTTATGAGACTAGATATTTAATACTATTCATCCATATATTTCGACTCTAAATCTTGACAGAGTGATAAACTTATTTTTTTACGTAGTTGGATTCAAATCTTATCATATATATTTATTATTATATTATAAGTAGATTTTTCTTCTATGTTTGGAAATAAAAAAATAAGACGTGCATGCAAAAATATTTATATGCATAAAATGTTGTAATTTTGGAAAAATAATAATACAAGCACCCAAAAAGATAATAGAAATGTCTCAATCTCCCACTAGTTGCATACTGCATATATATTATTGTTGTTCGTCAATTTACTGCTTTTTAAAACACAATGCTTTTGAATTCGATCTAAACTTCTTTCGAAAAAAATGAAAATTCGATCTAAACTTTAATGACAGACAAGGCTCCAAATCAGATTTGGGTCAAGAGTCCCATGACATTTATATAAGATGTGCAGATCGCTAAACAATATTAATAAATACTCGTCCATCAATATAATAGGTTAATAACCACATCTACTTTCATTTATACCTTATTATATCGATAATAGTTGTTGAAATCGTGCATTCAATAACCAAGTCGATGACGTTTCCTCTTATTCTGCTTTTTTTCCTCCGTTTCTTTTTCCGCTTGTTCAAACCATACAATGTGAATATTTTTTTTAAAAAAAAAAACAAAAGATGTCAAATCAGGCCACTTTTTTCAATAACTCACAATTTTAAATATCAATGGTCGTTGAATGTAGTACGAAAATATATTTAACAAATGTAAATTATACTTGAACTTGACACAAATCAAACTAAGTTAATATTTAGATTATATATAAAGTTGACATGGTGACTTAAAATACCAGCTTTTACAGGCTGATTGTAGTTGACTAGCGGAAACTGGTTCACATGGCTGGTTTGGAGGAGCCAAGCGTAACGCTGCTGGAATAAATATTTGCAGATCCCAGTGCATGATTTTCGAGATTTATATGAGATTTCGATTCAAATTTAAAATAAATTTGCCAAATTTAAGGTGTTTCCTTGTATCAATATCCAAACACGTGAAATGCTGTTTTCTTGTTTATTTTATTTGGAGAAAAAAGTAAATTTCATCATCAAGCAATGTAATTGATTATTGGTAAATGAGAGGGACCCTTGTTCAGTCACCGATTCGGCGGATTCGCTTTCAATTTCGCATTAAAGGGTCCCGTGATGCGCGCACTGGTGCCACGTGGATGGTTTACAGCTTAGTCTGCTCCTTCAATCAATTCTATTGGCTTTCAAGTTTTACTTTTTCGTTTTCCGCCAAGTGTCATGTTGAAAATAAGCGCCCCGTTGCCCATTGCTTGATAGAAACCTTTTGAGCCTTTTCTGCGGGATGGATCCAATGTCTTCTCAACTTGGCTTTCGCTAGCTTGTCACATGAACCATAATATGCTTCCTTTCAATTTTTGTTTTAATATTATACTTACATGAATAATAAATCATACCCTTCTTGTGAATGCATTGCTTTCAAGAGTAACTCCTTTGGAGGAAGTAGCAACAACAATAAACTGTCAGTTTAACTGCATGGGTGAAGACACTGAGTCAAAAACAAGGGAGACAAACGTTTGTGCTGTGTTGCCTTAGAACTGGACCGCATTTCACCTTTGGATGCATTAGAAACTATAAACTAGACCATATAGTTAATTTATAGGGTAATTGTAATTCATTTTGCTAATTAGACAAAAACTTGTTCATTTATGATGTTTGTTTGAACATCTACTTAATTGTTGGAGAGTGTTCACCAGATGTTTTTTTGAATATTAAGTTAATTGTTGGAGAGTGTTCATTAGGAGTGTAGCCAAAAATTTTAGGTTGGCAGATTTGAGGGTATAAGAAAATTTTATTGATTAAAAAAAAAAAATGATCCAAAATAAAATGCATACATTAAGTATAATACAAAATAAAACAACATCGAACTTTAAAAATATATATATAGCTTATTTCTCAATCGCTACATTTATATATAAACAATAAACTGTTATCCAAACTTAGAAATGGTAGTCGGAGTTAAATTAATGTTTATTTGTGAATGAATATGGGTATGAGATGCCATCTCTATTAACTTATTTATCCAATTCCCAAACCGATTTTTGATAAATATATATAATTTTATAAATATCCATGTATTTAAAAATATATTAATAAAGTTAGAACTTTAAAGTTGAGAATGTTGGAGTTATGAAATAGAGATTGCGTTGAAATTGTCAGACGAAATAATTTAATCTTGTTTTTTGAATTTTTAGTACTGTATCATGCGTTATGGTTCCAGTCAAAATGGATAGTAATAAATGATGAAATTGTACTTTTATTTATATTTATTTGATTTTATGATTCTTATCATTCTTTTAAAATTTTTTAGTCAAACCATATCAAATAAAGGAAATGGGTAATGGGTATGAAGAATCCATTCCCAAATATTCCCATACCCATTTTCTCCAAATGGGGATTTGGATAGATAAGACTTATGAGAGAAGGGATGGAGAATGGAAAATAGATAAGACTTATGAGTTATGAGAGAAGGGATGGAGAATGGAAAATGGTATTGGTATGGGCATGGTTATGGGCATGGGTATGGGCATGAGTAATGGGATATCATTCTTCATACCCATTTGACCTATCAATATCCCTAATTATAGGGTTAACAATAATTTCCATAAATATGTCATCACAAGAAATTACCATTATCAATTTACCACATTATTTGGCCGTGTGTTGTGTAAGACTTCAAAAATTATCTCATTTGATATATTCTTAAACTCACAAAATACAGACCCCAAGGAAAACGACATTAGGCAAAACTATAAATCGCTGACCTCAAAATTTATGTTAAACGGTATTTCAATAAGCTAACAATAGTATTAGGAAAATTGAACTTACAATTAATACAAATTTCTTTCTATATATATTTTCATATAAATAATAATCATAAGCCTACAAACCTCCGTTCAATGATGTAGAGGAATGCCAATTACATGAGTGATTGTATCTCTCTTTTTTCAATGGCATTGTGTGTGATAAAATGAAGAAACAAGAATGTTATTCAATCGATTGAGTAGCATTTTAGCATGTCACCTTGATTGTGCACCTCTCCATATGGTAAGGTGATGAGAGTTCAATTTGTATCAAACATACTTTATAAGCTTGTGTAAGTGATTTTCTCATTTCATTGTGATAATGTCTCCTGATTATGATAGTAAATATCTAGATCAAGTAAATAGTGATTGATTTCGATAGATTTCGAACCAGTTTACTGTCATTGATATCAACAAATTAATACTAGTAGATCACTGACTTGATATTAGTTTTCAAAAATAATAAAAAACGTGAGTGACATTTTATAATTAGATGGACAAGTGTAACAAGCTTAGAAATAAATGTATTAATTGAGATTGTATTTAACTTTCCTCTATTGATATAAAGTATTTTACAGTTATAAAGAAATTAGTGAAAATTTTATGAAATAACACACAAACTATTATCCTTTTTAAAACTTAACTAAAATACTAAATGAGTTTTGAATATGAATTCTCAAGATTGCCTTCATTAAACTCTCTTTACTTCTCTAAAGGTTTTTGACTCAACCTCTTTAGCTTATGAATACTTTGTCATTTTACTCGAGCTTTCAAGCTCACTCTATCAGTCCTGTTTACACTCTAAACATCATATTTAAAATTATATCTCATCTGGAGTTCATTCCAATATTATAACTGATCCTTCAAACGTAACTATAATATGATATGAATAATGTGTAAAATAATAATCTCAATATGATTATCTAACAATTTGCAAACGGTCATCGACGGTGAATGTGTCTAACAAGTGAAATATGTTGAATTGGCTTCATTTTCAGAGGTTTGAATTGGGATACAATTGTTTGGGCAGCCGCAAATTAAAAGCAAAATAGTACAGGATGTTTTTGTGCTAACCCATGATTGTAGGAATCAAACATATTTTAAGATTTTATATGTTAAAAATAAGGGTGCACCACTCACCTTGATGACCGGCGCGATTTCAACCCAGATCTACGGTTTCAAAAAATGGTAATTTTGAGTTATTCCAAGGATGTGATATCTAATAAGTTATTAAACAATAGCTAATTATATTTCCCTAAACTCTAGGGTGTCAGTATTGCCATCAAATAAATAAATATCTAATAAGTTATTAAACATTAGCTAATTACATTTCCCTAAACTCTAGGGTGTCAGTATTGCCATCAAATAAATAAATATATAATGATTTTTTTTAATTAATATATATTATTTTGAAATATCCATTTTGAAGGCTCAAGTCAGGTTTCCCATGATAATATTGATTAGATGCAACTTTGTTCTTTAATTGAGAGTTTTGCTAACTTATTAGTTTGGATATGTTTAAACCAGTTTTTTTCAATAATAAACTTTGGATTGTTTGTAAGAATAGTTATTGAATAATTTTACATTCAATTCAAGGTAATTATTGAAGATTTTTATTGGCTAACTTTACTCAAAATAGTAAGGTAGTGAAACTCATTAATAATTAATAAACTTAATTATTCAATTAAATAAATTATTCTAATACATTCTAATATTGAATTCAAACTACATACCTAGATGTGCAGAAGTTCTCTCTCAACCAAAATTAACTGACAAATAACCCCTGGAGTTTCTTGGTTAGGTGTGGCTAGGGTGGGGTTTAATGGGATTTACAAAGGTGGATTCGTGGTTTTGGTTGTTGATTTGAATGGACTTATCTTTGGGTTGCGTTTACTCAAAAAGACGGAGTCAGAGAGTTGGTAGAGTTAGAAGCCTTTCTCTTTGGGCCAGGACAAAAGAGGAAAGCCTGATTTTCCTCTTTGGGCTTCTTTGTAATTTCATTATAGGAAAAATTGCACAATGAGCCCTAACTTTAGATAAAATTGCACCCATATGTAAAAGATCCTTTAATTACATAAACTTCCCCTGGATTTCATTGATCGCACGTTTAACTAATAGAAAATTAAAGGTGAGAAGGATAAAATAGATATTTCAAGTTATAATATATATATATATATGTTTATTTACTTATGCATGTAAATTGCAACTAATTAACATTTTTAATTTCATATATGACTTATAATTCTTTAGCTTCTACCCATTAGAATTTAGATATATGTTAACCTATAATCATTCCTTATTACATTCCACCTACTTGAGGTTTAACCTTCTAAGCTAAAAAACAACTTTGGAAAAAATTAACACTCACCTCCTCTCGACAAAGGTTTAATTGATCAGACATTTATTTTTTGGATAGAAAAATGGGGTAACACGTCCAAAACTAACTCTTACACGTTCTTAAAAAGTTAATGCCTACAACATCTTCAAACAAAATATAAAGAATGACAATTGGGGTAGATTGAAAAACATGAAGCCCCAAAGGAAGATTGTTTGCAAAATTAACCAGTGCATCCGCACACTGATTTCCTTCCAGACAAACATGTCGAATTTGAATTTCCCAACTTTGCCCCAACAAATGTCGAATATCATTGATCAGACATTTCTATTTCCAATGGTCGAGGTTTCTTAAAATTTGATGAACCTTTGATAGATGAAGAACTAATTTAATGAATTTTTAAAATTTTAAAAATAGGAGAAAAAAAAAAAGTATCAAAATAATGGATTAGTGATTAAAATAAAAATTTCCCTTTGTCAAAAAGTAATAATAAAATTTTCACAAAGTAAATTATTTGTATTTCAGGTTAGTGAGAATGGATTCTAGGAGGAAACTGGAGAAACACTGCAATTACCAGAAAATACATAGAATTGGAGAAAAACTCTGAAACACTGACTCACTGTCACTAATGTTGAATCTAGCTTCTCTCTGTCTTTTCTTGGATGAAACTTCACACGTTTACCACAACACGAGCTTTGAGCTTTCAACACACATTGAAAACAAAGACCAAGCTACCTTCTCCATTCTATTTTGACCTCGCCAGAGGCTTCAGAGTAGACCAAAAGACAGCAGAAAACGATAATATACAAGGACACAAGAGGCTAAGGCTGTATTCTGCCGTGCTGCGTGACTGTGCTTCAAATGGGTCTTTACATGAAGCATTGGCGGTTCACGGGCACGTCGTTAAAACCGGGATCGACCCGGATTTGCATTTGTGGAATTCGTTAGTGAATGTTTATACAAAATGCGGGAGCTTTCAATATGCATGTCAAGTGTTTGATGAGATGCCTAAACGAGATGTTGTGTCATGGACTGCCCTCATTGCTGGGTTGGTAGCTGAAGGATATGGAAGAGATGGTATTGGTTTGTATAGTGAAATGCGAAGGGACGGTGTTGGGTCTAATGGGGTTGCTTTGGTTACTGCATTGAAAGCTTGTTCCTTGTGCTTGGATTTGGATTTTGGGACGCAGTTGCATGCAGAAGCGTTTAAGTTGGGAGTGTGTTTGGATATATTTGTGGGGTCTGCTTTTGTCAACCTGTATGCGAAATGTGGTGACATGGAATGTGCAGAGAGAGTGTTCATTTACATGCCTATGAAGAATGCTGTGTTGTTGCATACCTTGTTTAATGGATATTTACAGATTGGGGATGACGAGAAGGTGATGAGAATGTTTTGTGGGATGAAAGAATTGGAGTTTAAGTTTAGTAAGTTCGCATTATCAACAGTACTCAAGAGCCGCGCACGCTTGGAGAATTGGAGAGGAGGCAAGGTTGTGCATGCTGTTGCCGTTAAGATTGGTTGTGAGCTTGATGAATTTCTTAGTTGCTGCCTTCTTGATATGTACTCTAAGTGTGGACTGGCTGATAATGCATTAAAAGTCTTTGAGAGAATTGAGGATCCGAACACTGTAGCTTCGAGTGTAATGATCAATTGCCTCGATAGGCTTGGCAGGAGTGAGGAAGCTGCAGAGAAGTTTTGCCTAATGAGGCACAAGGGTGTGAGGCCAAATGAGCATACATTTGCTTCTGTTGTTGTTGCTGGTGCAAATCTTGGTGACTGGCACTATTGTGAAGGTATTCATTCATGTATAGTTAAACATGGCTTTGAGTCTGATAACTTCATATGCAATGCACTTGTTACAATGTACAAGAAAATCGATTCTATTTACAACGGTTGGCAGGTTTTTAAGGCATTGAGTTTTCGAAATTAAGCTTCTCGGAATGCTCTTTTGTCCGGAATTCCTGATAGTGGAACTTGTGATCAGGTACCCAAAATATTCAGTGAGATGCTTGGCGAAGGTTTGATGCCTGATGTTTATTCATTTATTAGCATTTTAAGATCTTGTTCAAGTTTCTCGAATATTGTTTTCGGGAGGCAAGTGCATGTCCATATAGTAAAGAATGGCCTCGAAGGTAATAATTTTGTAGGAACAGCTCTTATTAGCATGTACGCCAAGAGCAGATGCTTGGAAGATGCGATTATAATTTTTGACAGATTAACTGAATTAGATTTATCCACTTGGACAGTCATCATTGCTGGTTATGCACAAAACCAACAAGGGGAGAAGGCTGTTCAATGTTTCAGCCAGATGCAGAGAGAAGGTTTGAAGCCCAATGAGTTCACACTCTCCGGCTGTTTCAGTGGATGTTCTGCTTTAACCACATTAGAACCAGGGCAGCAACTCCATTCCTTGGCAAGGAAGTCTGGACTCTTGAGTCATATTTATGTTGCCAGTGCCCTTGTTGAGTTATATGTAAAACATCGGTGCATAGAAGATGCCTGGATTGTATTTACAGGCATGGTTTCACATAATGTCATTTCATGGAATACAATCATATGTGGATACTCACAGCATGGGCAAGGAAGGAAGGCTCTGGAAGCATTTAAAACTATGCTAAATGAAGGTGTCCTTCCTGATGAGGTTACGTTTATAGGTGTTCTATCTGCATGTAGCCATGAGGGTTTAGTTGAAGAAGCGAACAGGTATTTTAACTCATTGAGCAAGGTCTATGGAATTACTCCTACAATTGAACACTGTGCATGTATGGTAAATGCTCTTAGTCGAGCAGCAAAATTCAATGAAGTTAAAACCTTTATTGAGGAGTGGAAGCTTAGCCAGAATGCTTTGATATGGGAAACTGTTTTATGGGCATGTAAATTACATGGGAATGTGAAATTTGGTGTAAGAGCTGCAGAGAAGCTATTTGAGCTGGAACCTGAAATTGACTATAACTATGTAACATTGTCAAACATTTTTGCGGTCAGAGAGAAGTGGGATTTTGTTGCAAAAATCAGGACATTGATGTCCAAGCAAGGAATTAAGAAAAGACCAGGATGCAGCTGGCTAGAAGTTGATGATAATGTGCACCTCTTCTTTGCTCAAGATAGTTCACAACCAAAGCTCAAGGAGATTAATCAACAATTACAGAGGCTAGCACAATTATGAATGAGAAATAATTGCTCTAGTTCTTGAGCTGGATTAGGGAATATATTTATAAAATACTTTGATGACATACAATAGCTATAATAATGAAATCTTTCTTACATACATGCACATCCTGAGGTATTTTAATGTTCTTTTTTTTCAGATACCACCTATGCCAAGGAGGATGTGAACCTTGGTCGTTCCTAGACTGAATGAGAGCTCTTTGTCTTCAAATCATATTGAATGGTGGGGTATTTTAATGTTTGCATAGCTAATTGCGGGTACAGAGATCTAGTACTGAAAATGACAACAATTAAAAGTCAAAATTTTCTTCATACAAGTTAATACAGCAAATGTCATGAGGGCTCTAGGGAAATGGTTTTATCATAAAATGAACTACATCCTACACGTACTCGTGCACATCTCATATATCAGTTTGTTTGTAAGATAATTATACATGCAACTATAGAAACATTACAAAATTGCAACAAAAAAGCCACAAACCACCATATTCTACCATCTGTAGACTTATTGCTCCTCCATTTCTGCTTCTTCATCTGAAATTGGATCGTCAGCTTCACTCTCACTACTCAAATCTTCATTGCTAACAGAAGAGAACCCTTCTCTATTAGAACCATGATTGTTAGACAGATCATGTTTGAGATACTTGATCCTTTTCTTATTGCCCGTGCTTCCCTTTTCTTTCCATTTTCGCCTGCCATTTTCAGGCAACTTCATTGAGTGAGCAGCTGCTACAAAAGCTGCACTCATAGATTCATTCATCTTTTTCTGCTCCTCATCATCATCATCTTCATCTTCATCTTTGTCTTCACCCTGGTTATCAATGTAGAATAGAAGATCACCACTTGCTTCATTCCCTTTCACCTTGGATGGTTGATATTCATAGTCCATCTTTGAATTATCAACAGCTAGTTTGGCACGGCTTTTCAAGATTTTATCATCAAATGCTCTTATTCCTTGATTCTCAAGACTCAGCAGCCACTCTGAATGAGATTAATAGAAGTTTAATAGAAGGTGCAAATCAGCGAATGCAACGAATATTGATAGAGATTAATGGAATTAAAGCCATTTACTTAATAGAGCTTTAGGTGAGGATTCTAGTGATCTTTCTTTTTCATCTACACCAATCTGGTTTGTGATCCATTTGATGATTTGGGAAGGTACTTTGGAACTGGAGAAGGAACTTGCATATGATATAGCTTTCTTCTGATCTCCATCTTCCCTGCAGTATCCTCAGAATTCAGATGATGAGTGAATTGAGGGCTTTATCAAAATTTTGAACTGCAATATTCATTCATTCATACCTTAAAAGCTCTATAGCTTCATGTGTAACAATCAACTTTGTCATGGCAAGACTTTTCATGATTTCAGTAGGTAGATGGACTGCACTTTCAGGATTAAGAAAAGAATATTCCACCAATATGACAGCATCATACAGAACTTTCTTTAACAGCACCACATGTTCAGAACACTGCAGAATAATTTTTCCACAAGGTGCTTTTTAGTTTTAAAACAACTAATAGACATTGGAATTAAGATGCTTGCTTCCACAAGATAACATAGCTATTTTTTAGACTCATAAACAGCGTTGATAGCTCAATACTCTTAAGAAGTATATACCAGACAAATAATCCATCATTTTAGCAGTTCAGATACTTGAACAACCTATAAAAGCCTAGCAAATAATTTGCTGTCTAAGGGCTTAATTCACATTCCGTTGGTGTGCAGGATCCAATCTGATCCAAAGGAATCCATTGAATCCAATTGAATCAGATAGGAACGGAGTGGCTGTGAAGATATAATTTGATTGGTAAAATAAACAGTACATAATTGCTCACATCCTGGTAAAAAGCACTGCAGTATGCGCAGATCTTCTAAAGTAGAACCATACAACACATCTCTTTACTAGTCTATGCGTCAAACATACACCTTCTGGCTGTTCACACTCTCTCAAATACGCAGACACAATATTGCAGGGGCAATGTACACACAAGCATTACCAGTGAGGAGACAAATTAAGTACTAACCAACTGAATCAGACATATTACCAAAATAAATGTAGCCAAAAAAATACACTAACCAATAGTGAAGTCACAGGTAATGTTGGCTCCAAAAGCATTCTCACAAGGGTCTCTGTTCAGCACGAAAGATAATGAAGAGACCAGTCAGACTCTAATCAATTTTACACTAAAAAATGATACATATAATGCAAATACAAAGATAACCACAAACTTGTTTGATCAAGTTGCTAAAGCCACAACTTTAAAAACATCCAAGATACACTATATAAGGATCATATAATAACCATCACAAATAAAACAAATCTCAAGCTCATAAAGTAAACATGTACTCAAAATATCAAGACTACAAAGCAAACAACACTAACCGTAGAAGAAAACATTTCGAAACCCGGTTATGGAACTAACAGCCCAACTTGTCAATTCTTTCTTCAAATCCACTCCTGCAATTCCTACCCCAAAACTCAAGCATAGTTTCAACAAAAACATCTCAACAATCACCATCCCCGCCAAATAATTCACATCACACACTCTTTCACTACCCTCTCTACAAATCTCAGCATTAACAAGCGGTAAAAAGGATTCAAAGCTCTCATTTTTATTATCCATCCACAAACTAACCAAATCCTTAAAAGACACAACCAAATTCAAATCAGTAACCTCACTAACGTCGCGTAGCCCATTGCAGCAACACACACTTATAAAGCCAAGAATCACATCAACCAAAGACTTAACCTCTCTAATCGCTTTCTTCTCTCTCTTCGAACCCAAGTCTCTCCCTTTTAACTCAATAGCCACTTTGTACACCTCCAAAACAACCGGAGCCAGCAATGCAATACTTTTCGAAGAACTACACGAACCACAACAAGCTGATATCAACTGAAACAGGTCTCTGGCGACCAATAATCGACCCAACGCATCGTCATTTGTGAAACCACGGCCACGATAAGTCAAAGCAGAATAAACCCAGATAGATTCAAGAGGTGGGTCAATCTTCGATTGCATCAACTCGTAAAACATATCAACAAAATGAGAGAAATTTGAGTTTCCTCCGCGAATCTCAGCTACAAGGTTTTGTATAGATTTAGTTAACGTGACATTGTAATTGTCGCCGATCAAAAGATTGGGATTTTGTAGATTTCTGGGTTCCATTAGAGACAAAAACTTGTTGATTGTTGGAAAACTTGTAGGTTTCGGTGATTCGATCACCTGAAAAAACAAAAAATTCAAAGAGGAAGCAAAACCCTAAATTTGCCAGAGTTCATGAAATTAAACGTTTTACGTTTTAGGGTTTTAGAGGGTTTGGTCCTGTCAGCATAAAATATTTGCCACGTAAGCGTTTGAAGGAGTGGGGCCACGTCCAGTTCTTGCAATTTAATAAGAATTTTATATCTCACAGTGAAAATGTATTTTTTTTCGCGGTTCCTCTACGTGTTATCTGGCACCTGATTGGTTGGAAGAGAGGGACCCACTTCGAGAACACCCGCAATAACCAATCAGAAACAGCAAAACACGTAACTGAAAAAAAGTGAACAACTATCACTATGGTGACAACACCAAACTGCACTTGTATACAGATATAGAGCTTCGAATTCGTGGAAAAGTTGAACACTTTAGAGACTTCGAAAGAGAAAAAAAGACGACTTAGGGAGGGAGAGATGGTGAAATTGAAGTCAGTGTTGGTGCTTGTAGTTACCATATTGGTGGTGTCGACATGGTTGCCGATCTCGTATGGCGCGAAGAAGCCAGTGGCGGGAGCCAGAAGAGAAGATGTACCGTACATCAAATGCCAAGTGTGCGAGAAGCTGGCTTCGCAGTTGTACCAACAAGTGGAAAAGAAGCAAGCCCAGATCTCTCCCAAGAAGGTACTTTTGTTGTTTTTATCATCTGGGGTTAGTTGGTGGGTCTTTTTGCATTGATTTGAATGTGGGGTTTTTGTGGTTTTATGTTTTTTGTTCAGGTTTCAGAGTTTCAAATTATTGAGATTGCCGAGAATGTTTGTAATCTGAAGAAGGCGGAAGCTGATTGGATATTGAGGATTGATATTGTTGAAAAAGGCGATAAATTGGAGGTATAAGATTTTTTTTTTTGGGGTTTGTGATTGGTTAGTTATTTGTGTTGGATTGATATTAGTATAACGTGATTTCAAGAGATGGGCACTAATTTTTAACTGATGGTTAAGGGTTGCAATAATGGCTGATGAGAATTGTTTGTACTGATTTGATGTGCATTGGCTTGGTTAGTCATTATTGTTTTGTCTGTTTTCAGTTGGTTGATCAGGAAGCTGAGGGACAATGTAATTCAGAGTGCAAGACTATTGAGCGTGCTTGTCAGGAGGTGAGATTTTTTTGCTTTTTCTTGTTGTGTATCTTGCCAAAGCAGTCTGGTTATTTACATATATTGTTCTTTTGATTAATAAAGTCTGTCTACCTCTTTATTTTTTTGCTTTTTGCTTTTTGCTTTTCTTGTTAGATGATTCTGAAATTGAATATCTGCTTGCTACTTTTGGTAGGTTATGGGATATTCGGATACTGATGTTGCTGAATATCTATATACATCCAAGCCTGATGTTAAATTGTTTGTGAATTATATGTGTAAAGACTTGAGTAATGCATGCAGCAGGAAGCCACCCCCGTTGCCGAAGGTATGCATTCAGAATTTGGAAGCTTAAGCTAATTCTTTAAAGCATTATGTATGGCTTTTGAAAGATCATTTATATGTTAATCTCATTGACACTAATCTTGGAGATTTCTTTTTGCCTTTTTATCATGTGATTATTTCTATGCAATGATTGATCTGCCAAGGCTCCTCTGAAAAATGATTTACTTCTAATAAAATATATTTATGTGCTTAGATTCAAATTGTAGTTCATTGATCATTTAAAACCATTAAGCACTACCAATTAAATTTAAGTTTGTAGTTATCTATAAGTTTGCAATTTATTTACTTCTGGACTTTAATACCTTCATGTTTTATTGATGCACCCTCAAACATACTAGTAACTTGTTTTAGTTGACCATTTTTCAACATCATTATGCAGTAAAGTAATTCTTACTGCTTGCACTTCTCCTACCTTACAGGGATTTAAACCAGGGAACTGGTTTCTGAATCAGCGACTCTAATCCTTTTCTTCTTTTTTTTCGTATTCCTATAGATTACTGTGTTAACCAATCTAGCCCTTGAATCCTAGGAAAGCCTAGATATTCATATGAGAAAGATGGTTAATTTACTAGGTTGAAAACTTTGAAGTCTGCTAAAAATCATTCTAGGTGGATCACTTATTGACACACCTACTGGGCTTCTGAATTCTGAAATGTACTTGTCAAGGACCTCATTGTCAGGAACTTAAGATTATAATACCAATCGGTATTGGAGCATTAATTTTATTTTCACTGTAACAAAATCTTTCCTAATTCAACCATTCTGAACTTTAAATTTTGTTTATTTTTCATTCGAACTCCCATTAGGACAAAAGAAAAGGTTTTTTTATATGATAGTCCTTATCAAATTAGAAATAAATGATGTCAATGACTTAAATGCTTCCTTCTTTTGGATGAATCTACTGGTACACTTATTCATATTATACATCCAAAATATTTGAACTCAAGGTTCATATAAAAAATATTTTTGCTGAACTGAATTGCGCGCAATATTTGATGTCAATGATGGGATGCTTTGTTTTTGATGAGAGAAGAAGCATCAACTCATTTAGTGTCATTCTTTGTGTCCCAGGATAGGATACCAGGTGAACCATTTATGCCCAAACCAGCTAAGGATGCTGAAATGGATAAGATTTTAAAATCCATGGAGGTAGGCGTCTTTTCACTGATTTTCACTGCATGTATCATCAGAAATCATGTTAATATTGATCTATATCGTTTGTCAATGTGCTTCAGGGTATGCCCGGAGCACCCAACATGAAAATGTATTCCAGGGAAGAGTTAATGAATATGAAAAGTTTTGGAGGTGAAGATCCTGATGATGATGAAGATGATGACGATAATGAAACAGAACTGCCATCCAATTTGGTATTAATATCATACTACAAGAAGTTTTCAGCGTAAAATCATTATTTTATTATTGTTATTGAAATAACTTGAGTCTTCGTTTTGCAGGGGAAGGTTTTGAGAGAGAAAGCAAGTAAACAAGGTGATTGGAAACAAAGGATTACCAAAGGAATCCAAAACACAGGTAAGAAACTGAAGCAGCATGCAAACAAATTCTCCAAGCAGATAAAAGGGTGGTGGAAAGGAATGCAAGCTTCACGTTCTAAGAAGTCAAAAGCCGGAAAGTCAGAGCTGTAGAGGACCCCCATCATATTTTGGTTTCTGGATAATCTTTTTACTGTGTTAATATAGTGTCGTCACTTAGGCTCTCATCTAGGAAAGATTTTTAACAGTTGAGAATTTTGGTTTTTAATGTTTTTCATTATTTTCAGTCCATTATATGGGAATGTTTGACGATTCCCTTCATCCATAGTAACTATCTTTTTCTCGAACAATGTCACTCCAATGTTTATGTTGTACTCTCATTAGTTTGGACAATCGATGTTTTTGCGCAAGTTTTGAGGTTCTATCGGCTGTTTCTGTTCTACCTACTTTTACAAGAATAATGAAATTATGTTCGGTAATATCAGAAAATCATGATAGTAAACAACTTTTTGTTAATTATCTGCTTTATCTTTGATTTCGCTCATAATCTATTTTACTTGTTTTTAATTTAATGGTGGTGATTAGACAAGCGTATTTTACTCATTCAAATAACACTGGTATTTGTTATATACACTTAATATTCCTCAATTGATCTCAATGCATTTACTCTTTCCCATCGTGCAGTTGAAAAATCGCTTAAACTGAAGCCATACATACTCGGATACAACCATCAGATGGTATCCTTTTGGAGTTGCTGGCAACACCTTATCCAGTTGGACAACTACTCTTTCCTCTTTTAAGTGACTTGACGTTTAAATCGCTTAAAGTGAAAAGAGACTGTCAAAATAACAGCCCAATATGATGCTCAAACGCTGTTACAATTCACTATGAGAAAACAATAACAGGTGGGAACGGTGTAAATATCGAATTTTTAGGCATTGGTTTTGATCACCTTGCACATATGATAAGAAGAAAAGATTAGAATTACAAACAAGTTATACTTCACAATAAGGAAACTCATTTGTCTAGTTTTCAGGATTAAATAAGAATCATGCTTAATAGCCGCTTTTCGACAGCAGCATATAGGAGCACCACAAGCTCTGAAACATTGAAATAGAATATCCTGGCCCAAAATCAGCGCATCTTGTAATATTGAGTCCTGGAGACGACACAACGCCTACCCTGCAATGAATATTTCAGCATTATATCAATGTCTCGTGGATTCTTCTTGTTTGGTGCCACAGTCATGTTCCCGCTTATTGTCTCCCCTTCACATATAGTTAGCACATCTTCCAGATACAGAACCGTTTGCTTCCAGTGCGTTGCCCGTGATTTGGGCCCTACAATATAGATTTCAAGTTGTCAGAAGTATATTAAAGTTTTCCAGAAATCAGTGGTGAAAGGTAACAGCGATTTCCATTGATGAGCAAATGCATGAACAAAACGTTAGAAACAGTAGGCAGGGAATTCTGTGGCATGAAACAATAATATAAATAAAACTGAAAAAAGTCAAAGAACATAGAGATATGAACCTGTGGAGAAGCCCATTAACTTATGACACTTGGTAAATGATACATCAAAATATGCTACAAGAGCATGGATGTAATCATTACGTTGTGCCACCAGCTTAAAAGGAGCTGTGAAGGAAGCATCCCCAGGAGCCATCTTAGAGATATCCATTGTCTGTTTGACCAGAAAAGATAAACATATAATATGCATCAGCAAAAGGCAAAAATACAGCTTCAGGGGGATTGACTCGGAAAGAAAAGAAGCGGAGAGCATTTCTATCATCGAAAAGAAAAAAAAAAAGAGTAACATTTATAAGTATTTTGGAATTATATCCACCTTAAGTAGCTGGCAGTTGGTAACAATTTGATTCTGATCGACTGTGTCGACAAGGGGTTCCATCATAGCTTGCTTCTTGATGCAGCTCATGTCGAAGCCATAAACATTATTCCAAACTGGTCTAGCAAGAAGATGCCAAAGAGAGAAGAAATTCACATAAGAACCAATAAAATGCAGTCAGATAAGACAATGTCAAGTGATCAATACACTTCAAGAACATTTGGAACCACAATCACTCAATTGACACAACTTGAATGGGTCACATATTCCCCCATGATGAATTTGATCATTTGCTCATATTTATGCAAAAGGTCAACAGGCTCACATTCAATCTTGTCATCTTTGTACTCTGCATCCTCAATGGCTGTCAAAAAGAGAGATGCTTTATCTGGTAGCACAGCTCCATCATCAACCTGCACGTGACAAAAGTGTGAGTCTATTGATCTAAAACTTAGAAGCATGGTTAAGTAGGAATAAAACCCATGTCATTTGAACATCAATAGGCTTCAGAGAAGTAAAACATAACCCAAAATGTTTTTAAAATATATACATTTCTGAGGCCAGATACAGAGTATTCCCTGCTCTCCGGAAAATTTACCATCCCCATTAGGGCAAAATTTTCACTTATCATTGCAACAGCCGTGATTTTTCATAGTTGATAGCTACAGCAATGGTAAAAGCCATTAGCCTTAACAGAGTTCTGCAGAATATAGTAAACAAAGGCTGTGACACAAGAAGGTTCTCACCCAGCACACCTTGAAGATGAAAGTTTCATCTAAGTTGCACGCCTGACTGTGCCTTTGCATCAAGCACATCCTTTTCATTGGTTGATCAATTAGGTTTACTAATGTAATTGATTACCCATAGGTTTACTAATGTAATTGATTACCCATCCCGCTTACTTTAAATAAGAGAACCTGTTTTGATCGAACAGAATTGACTCTTTAATCGCTTACTGCCTCAAATTTAAGATTTTATGCATAATAAGGTTCAGATAAGACTCAAGAGACATCTATCACCTTAGGTTTGTCTACTATATAGTTCACTGACCTACTTAGAAATGTCAGAGATTTCTTTGTATCTCGAATTCGACAGAATGTCTCTCATCTCTATCAACAGCTACATGGTTGAACAATTTACACATGCAGACTCATGACAATTCAATGAATTTTACCAGTCAAGTACATGGACTACACATATGTTAATGAAATAGGATAAAGCAACTATCAATCCAGACCCAACCTTCAATCCATCTTGAAATTTAAGAGAAAGCACAAGCTAAATTAGTGTTGTTTGAAAGGTACAAACTTACAAGCCATTTATCGCGAGCATACAACACTGTATTTAGCATGTTCTCAAACAACAAGAAATATCCCATCCACTCTGAAATAATTATATCCACTTTAGCAACTGGAAGCTCAATTTCCTCCATCTTTCCTTTCAAAACTGTTACCACTGTAATAAACAAATGATAATTGAGTTAGCAAAAGAGCTAAATATTTCAAAGAAATTAAAAGAGACATCAGATAAAAGAGAGAATCTATTTTCACCATCAGAAAATCCATTTGTTTCAACAATTTCTTTCGCCATGTCAGCCATATCAGAGCACTCAACCTGGTAATTGAGAAGTTGTCAACGACACACACAGAATATTAATGAAACTCATGACTAATTAGAGACAGAAGCTAGGTACCATATGGCGTGCGCAAAATAAAGTGTCAAGAAACGTCATAATGTTACCAATCACATCACAAGGAAAAGAACGGAAAATACTTACTGCATAAACATGTGCTGCCCCAGCTTTTGCACAAAATAAGGACAAAATTCCAGTCCCTGCTCCAACATCAAGAACTACTTTATGCTTGAATAGAAACTTATTCTGATAAATAACATTTTGATATGTTTTTGTTCTCACAACATCCTTCAGCATTTCCTGTAATTTTTACAAAAGAAGAAATAACATGAGGAAGACAAACAAGAATATAGCACAAAATTGTAAATTACAAATTCGATTTGGTCAGGTGGACAACATAAGCTTGGAAAAGCATTTAGGAACAGTACATGTGTCGGATTAAGTGTCAAAATCATATAGATGTGTGAAAATGCATCTAGAAGTTTGCTAGTCTAATAAACCATTAAAAATTCATAACATGAATTGTAATGGAAATGCCCAAAAATTGCTTCCCCATTGATCAAGAAAAGACAAGAAGAAATTGATTAATCAATAATAATGAGCAAAAATGCAGAATAGAAGTGCCTTTTAATTTGCTCAAGAAAGGTAAAGCGTTCTTAACACCATACCAAAAATATCAGCCAATTATACATGAACAGAATATGCAGTTTACAACCGTTTTTAAATTCTAAGTGATCCGTGATTTAATGTAGGCACTTAGAGCAGATGACAAATTATAATATTGCCAACAAAGTTATCACAATAATATACAACAAATACATTCTATACAAGTACTAATTAGGTGCAGGACTCTCATACATTTTTTCCATGTGGGTGGGCTTAACATGCTGGTGTAAATCGCAACATATGAGAATCCCGCACCTGATAAATTTTATATTCTACACATAGTAGTTAGCACATGACACTCCTAACAAAGCGCAACAAATAATCCATTTTCCAAGGACCATTAATAATCATCAAAACCGAACGACAACAAAATCGTTGGCAACATAAACCCTCAAAACCAAACAGAAAAAGCTTTGCATCCAAGCTCAGCACACTCACTTCATGAATACCTGCAAACATGACAAATGAACAGAAAACAAAAATAAGCTTATGAAATCACCCTATACACACTCTCAGACCCACTATAGTGCAGAAAGTAATAAAATGCCAATCTTTTTACTCACGAGAAACATCTAACGACAGTGTAACAAATATAAAATAGAGAATTAGAAAAACAAAAGAAATGAATCTCAACCATCGATTACATGTCACTGGATCTATACAAGTTAGTAAAAAGATCAGCATCGGTGAGGATCTACGATCCTAATTCTAAAATGAAACACCAGACAAGGAGATTCATAATCATTATAAGCAAAACCAATCATTGAAAGGAAAAAATTTATTTACTTTGAAACTCTACAATCCATTTAAAACTTCTCACTATGTAGTTACATTAATACTGCAATCTATCTCATAAAAAAGTGAAAGAGAAAAAATACCAAAGTGAGAGTAGGAATCGAAGTAATAATCAGCGCTGGTCTTATCATCATCACCACCGTCGACGAAAGACCCGTCAATGTCACACATGGACTCATCTTCTTCAATGACTACATCGTTGGCTGTGAGGGGATTGGAGCTGACAGCTGTCTCCTCCTCCGCGTCTTCAAAGCGAGTGATGGTGTTCATTGGAGCGGGGCTGTTGTTGGACTTCTTGTTGTTGCTGTTGCGACGACCCATCTGGAAGAGAGCAAAGGCGAGATTTTTAGGGTTTTAGGTTGGGTTTTGCTTTGTGCGTGCGTGTGTTTGGTGTTTGGGTTCAAATTCTGACGAGATTTTTAGAAGGAAGTAATCATGCTGTCATGTCAAGTAGCGTACCACTTCAAGTCGTCCAACTTGTGGAAACAAACGATGTCGTTTCTTCTACGAATTAAAGTTTTTCTTAAAAGAGACAGCAAGCAGGTTGCAATTTATAGATTATTGATTGATGGTGCTAGAAAGCCCAAATTTAATTGTCATTATAATTAGAAATGATGATTTTTAATGATGGTAAATACAAAGAAGAGAATTTAATATTTTTAGTGGTCACCATGCACGATGTGACAATTATAAATTATAAGTTAAACGAATGAATGTATTGATTAATGATATGTTAAACAAGTAAATGTGATGATTATAAAGAAGAGAATTATTTATTATTAATTAATGATATACTAAACGAATATTACATGATGAAATAACCGTATCTTTTTTGATGAACTAATAAATGTTGCATGATGAACTTAATGAATGTTGCATGGTGATGTTCATTATGCAACATTTGTTCCAAGGCAAAATAATAACAATAATGATAAATCTAAATTTTACATTAGAGGCCTTAGAGGTTTTGGAATTGAGAATGCAAAATTAAAAGCTCTCTAAACGTAATATTTTTGTCATGAAAAATTTTAGGTGCTTCAACATAATTTTGGACCAAAATGTGTCAATAGAGGGAAAAAGAAAAGAGAAATAAAAGGAGGAAGTGAAACAAAAATGCAAATAGAAAAATTTTTGTATAAAAAACAACTAAGGGCATTTTGATCCACAATGTATTATTACTGAAATTTTTATTTAAATTAGTTTTTAACAAATTTTTAAAATAATTAGGTTATTTTTAAATTTTTTAAATTCAAATTGACTAAAATGAATTGTATTTGAACAATCGACTTATTGGATATTATTAAAAACAATTTTTATGAAAGAGTAACACTACTCACACTCATTAATGATTAGTTATTTTACTTGAAAAATGTATTCATATAACAACTGATTTATCATAAATTGAGATTAAGTTGTTATATAAAGATGGGATGTTTGACGATAATATTTAAGAAATTTAGAGTGACCTTTAAAAAATTTCTCATAAAACTATGAAAATAATATTACAAAGTGATTAGAGAAGGAAATAGTATCTTGAAAAGCAGAGTACACAGTTATCTACTTAAAAATTGCAAAATTGTTTAGTGCCTTTCACATTCATTGGAGAATTGATAACCCATTTCCAATTGTACTTTTCATTCAGTTGTGTGTGTGTGTGTGTGTGTGTGTGAATGTGTGAGAGTGAGAGAAATCTAATTTGAAGTTAACTTATATGGAGTTGGAACTTATTATAATAATTAATAACTTAATAGTACAAAAATGAAGTTTGGTGTTTTAACGTGTAACTTTATTAACAGAGTTTTATTCTAAAAGTTTCAGTAGCACTTGCAAACTATTTAACAGACTAGATTTTCTTGTTAAGTGGCCACGGTGCACCTGCCATTACAGCTTCAATCTCCCATGTTTCACGAGGCACATTTGTCATGTTCTTGCAACCATTGGAAGTGACCAGCTACACAGATTACAATAAATCAATAAATATTCATAAAGAACGTGGTGGAAAATATATAGATGTCAAATTCTAGTCGTGCAAGTTCAAGCAAGAAAATTTTCATTGTTTAGCAGCAAGCGTGAGGTTAGGTAAATGGCGTACCAAATCGCTTTCTATACGAACACCACCGAAATCTTTAAATCTGCCAATTACTTCACGATTGAAAAATTTGGAAGTCCTTGCATCTTCCATAGCTGGAACCAACAAGGCGTCAATAAAATAACATCCTGGCTCCACTGTAATTACCTATAAGAGAGCACCCAATCTTAGTTTGTTTCCCGTAGTCATTCAATGCATGAATTCAGTCAGGAAAGCTTTACACAAACAAATATAAAAAGCACTCATCCATGGACAGTCTAATGTTAAACAACAGAGCAACAGCAGGGATGATCCATAATTTTGGCAAAATTGTTATACAGTGATTCCAATCTAGTCTGAATAAAGCACCAGAAGACATTAATTTTAAAAAGAAGGCGTCTTGTAGACTGTTGTCATGTAAGTTTACCCTCCATAAGACAATGGCCATAAAGCATTTTAATATTTGGACAATTGAACATGGTCTATTCCCAATATATTACGTCACAGTATGATGTAGAGTAGCTTTATTTTGACAAGGCATCCCAGCATGCCAAGTAAATGATAGACAAAGACAATTAATTTCACCATAGGTCATTCTATCAATGGCATATCTAAGTAGGCATGTTGAAGATCAAGTGCCCTCCATCACAAATATTGGTATGTTATATATTATAACTTGATATTCAATTTTAATAAGTTAACCTGTGAAAAGAAAATTTTAAACACAACAAATAGAAGATGCGAACTACATTCCAGTTCCAACCAGAATGCCTACAGACTGCAATTTTCCAATAAAAAATATAAAACTATTCAAAAAAGAGGAACAAAGAAGGATACGGGATCTATAATCATATCCAAATAAAAAGAAACAGCACAGTTGAAAATCATAGGTAAACAAAAATTTATCAGTTACCAAAATCAAATGCAACTCAAGCAGAAACAAGAAAATTGAGATACCCATAAGTAGGATTTGAACATGAACTTAAATATAGGTAACAAGTTTGACCCAAAATGATTAATTACCATTCCCTCTTGGAGTTCCCTACTTGTACGTAAAGACTTCAAGCCAGGTTGTTTAGGTCTTTCCGTTCCCTGCAAATCATTTAATTTGTCCCAGTCCACCAAAACAACTGTCAAGCTAGGTGTTACTGAATCACACCCTTAACAAAATATAAGCCAAACCGAAAAATAAAACTAGATGAAAAAGAAAATACATAAGGTGATAACTCAAAGACCTTTGGGTAGCCTCCAGTATCATGAGTGTCGATGCCAAGTAAATGCCCCAGACCATGAGGCATGAAAACAGCGCCCAATCGTTCAATCATCATATCTTCTACATTCCTACATGCAAAGATCCCAACTATCCAGAAATTGTTCTTTTTCAATTATAATACTAGTGACAGGTTGAAAGTAAAAGACAGTTTGTCATTTGAAAATCGAAATTACCCAACCAAGGCGGAACCTTTCTTCAGTGACTCCAGAATAATTTTTTCTGCTAATCTACATTAAAAATGAATATCAGGATCCATATGAAGACATCAGAAGTTTTAGGTACAACAAGTGCAATTGCCAGGATAACCATTGACGATTTTGAGGATTAACAGATTTAGTCAACCTGGGATACAATGTGCTTTTAGAGTCAAACTAAAGATGCAGACTTTGCAGCTTCACATATCTACCCTATAAAGGGCCATTTCTTGCGGAACATCACTAGAAATGGCCAACAGCCAATATCATTTTTCGACATAGGAACAGACTATACAAAACATCATGTATAAACCACTTACAAGCACTATAAAATATATAGTTGGCATTTTCACTTTCTAGGCTTACTTGTGCATATCTACCCAGCTGACTCCAGGTTTCATTGCATTTATGACAGCATTGTGAGCTTCAAGGACAGCCTGCAGAAAACATTAACTAAAATGAGGAAGTTATAACAGCAAAACCTTCATGAAAGTTTGATTGCATATTTCTTCTCATGAGTAGTATTAATCAATATGTCAAGTATGCATATGTGAAACAGCCCTCCCCTTTGGCACAGAGAGAAAAAACGAGACACTGCACTGACATCATAAGGAGCACTGCTCTAAAAGTGAAACACTTACATTATATATTAACTTTTGATCACTTGTAAATTTCCCATTGACCTGCAGAAACAATTAGATGTCTTTGAGCAGGGCGACAGAGGAACCAAAAGCAACTCAAGAATAAGCCGTAGGAGAATATGAACTTACAGGGAATGAACAAGTTATGTCAGACCCATAAAAGCGGTGTTCAGCTCCCATATCAAGCAATGCCATGTCCCCATCTTTGAAGGTCTGCAGAATATACAGGTTTATAAGAGCCAGTCTTATAAATGATAAAAACATTAAACAAATTTGGTATGCAACTGAAGGTCTCATAATAGGATTTCTAATAAAGATTTTAGCCAAAATGAAGAAAAAAGAAAGATCCAAGTTAGATTCAGATAACTTTACATAAACAACGACGGACAGTTACTAAGCCAATTTTTTTTTTTTTTTAAAAAAAAAAACAATTAATAAACAAATGAATTCAGGTACATATGTGCAGGGCAAAAAAATATACCCAATTCATGAACAACTACACTGTATTAAGGGGACCTCTTCTTGAACTATATGTAATTCCTAGGTTATACTGGAACTAGTTTTCTATGATATACCCAAAACCAGCACGTTTTTTCGGTCCTCTAAATAGTGTAGAAAATGTTAAGATAGCAACAAAGTTTTCTATTGTCATGCACTTTAAACAAGCCTTCTAATTTTGACATGATGTGAAGTAAAGACATTTTGACAAGGTCAAACATAAACAACAGCCTCCCTCCCCTATTATCTTTCAGATATTCACCCAACAATTAAAACATATAATACAGTATGCCTTCTGCTTAAAGCTTCAATAAAGATTCAGATTGAAGTTTCTTTTTAAAAATTGCAAGAGGAAAAAAACAAGAAGATTTTCATTGTCATCCACTTGACAAGCCTTCTGAATTTGACTCAAAAAGAAGTAAAGACATTTTGACAAGGTCAATCATAAACAACAGCTCCCCTCCCCTATTATCTTTCAAATATTCACCCAAATAGTAGAAATATAATACAATATGACTACTGTTTAAGGGTTCAATAAAGATTCAGATTGAAGTTGCTTTTTATAAGTTGCAAGAGGGAAAAAAAATACAACATAAAAGTGGCCCTCCTTCAAGTTACAGAGGCTTCCCAGTAATCAAATACACCACAAAAAATCAAATAGATTGGAAGTATGATAATAGTGGTTTCTTTAGGCATAGCAACTAAGGAGACAAGGATTTGGAGTCAACTGTACCCTGTCATTTGGAGCTGCTGCATGCCCATAATGTAGAACAGCACTAAACCATTAAACATAAAAATTATTAGCTACAGCAGTTGTGATGGAAGTAACATTCATCTCAACAGATAAAAAGCCCAAATATCAATCAAAACATTCTATTTGTATTCAATCTTTATCTGAAACTTGCAAACCAGTATTATGAACTGGTCAGTATAGAATTCAATTTAATATATACAACATACCTAAATGTTGTCAAGAAAAATCTATGTTTCTCACATGATTGAATAATATAGTTCCAGAAAAGTTCAGGATTGTATCTCATGAAACATAGAGACAATTAAAAGCCACACCTATATAAACAAACTAAGCATAATGGAAGGTCAAAAGATATAAAGACACCTTTAATTTGATTGTGTGACTGAACCATTTGTTAATCTATTAAAGGTAACTGCATTAGTTTTGTTCATAACCTGTTGAGTTTAAAAAATTATGCTCTTGCATTTATCTTATAGAAGACCCTTTATAATCTATCCAAACAAAGTTGTAACACTTCTATAGTCTACTTCAATCTACAATTAATAGAAGCAAGTTCCAAAATACTATAGAAAATTACAAGATAACAAATATTTCTAAAAGATCCAATACCTTTTTTTTTTTTTAATTAAATCCAATACTTGTTACAATTTCAGAAATTAAAGAATTTAAATTCAGCTACTGGAAGTTATCTTTGTCTTTGAATTTTATGTGTCTTCAATACATATAAATCAAAATCATATCAATATGCAGGTATCATGCAGTTGCTTAGAAAGAGAAAAAGTCACAAAAGAAGCAATTCTCACCTATTTTCACCAGTGGCACATATACATGTGTATGAACAATGCCTACAGCCCCCATACATGTAAGTGTGGTGAAGAAACATGCTCTCCAACTGATACTCCTTCATGCCAACTCTGATATTTCTCATCACCTAGTTGGAATGGAAAATAGCAACAGACATCATATTACCAACAAATTTTTAAATTCAAGACAGGATATTCATTGAAATGGTTGAAAGGGTTGTGAAGTTCTTTCTCAGCGTGTTGGTTATTTATTTCCTTGTGAAGGGGTGAGTTAAGCCAGTTACCACTAGAGATAATAAGGCATTATCAAACACACAATGAGATCTATGTTTACAAGATAGAATACTTGCTGAATGAGTGTCAGCCTGTCAGATTAAGAAAAAAAAACAGAAAGGAAATAAGTGAATCTTTTCTTTTCAAATCACAAGAAATGTTCTTCCATGACATGCCCAATGCACTGTTCAATAAGTTGCCATTCAATTACTCCTCTGATATATAAAATAGTGTTTTCCATTTGTGTTGGCTATGACGTAAATAACCACCTAAACCACTCATTGTTGTTTATGAAAACAGAAATTTAAAAAAAAAGGTTACCTCAACATGAGCTTCAGAGCTTATATCATTCGCAAACTGGATAAGAGCAAGCTCGTGGTCTGACTTCAAAACTCGGCACTCAGACAAAACAGGATGCAACATATTCAAATCAGTCTCAAACTTTTTAATCCCCTGAGCAAAGAATGGAATTAAAAAATAATGATAATTTGAAACATTTATTTTATTATAATCAGATGGTTTAATATAAGCAACGGACTTTTTGGGATTGCTTATGGCTAAATTATACCATCGTGCATACAATGTGGAGAAACAGCAAAATGAGACTGAGATTGAGAGAGTAGCCATCACTTTTTTGCATGCATAAAAATAACAGGGAAGAAAAGAGAAGCACTGGATTAAGAACCTCAAACTCAGCCGGTTTTGAAAATTTATTGCTATCAGTGTTGAGCCCGTGCAAGAGAAATATTAAAGGTTTTCCCGATCCCTTGTACTGGTCATGCAGAACTCCTACAATCTCATCAGTGTAGTAGACCATGCTAACCTTGTATGTTTCCTAGAACAAAGAAATGTAAATATGAACAAAAGAATAGTCATCCAAAGTTGACAAAGCAAACTTAACATTTACTGAATGCATAGTCACCTGAAAGTAGGATAATGGTTTTATTTCTCCCAACCAAACAGCATATTCAGCAGGTAATCTAGGCGCGAAAAGAAAAGATTTCCCAGTAGCAATATCCTTCAAGAAAGAACGACAAAGAAGATCAACTTGAATGTTCTATGAGAAAGCATAAGCTCTACATTAATCCCCTAAGCTGAGAAATGCATCACCACAATGCAGAAGGATGTAAATACAAGAATAGATGAACTAGAACAAAAAGAGATAGAATCAACTTTTCTTTTATGTTTCTTGGAGAGGGGGAAGTCCTAGCGCAACAACCCCGCCAAGCTAAGCCAAGTTAACTGACTCATCATCATTATATACTGGTATAAGCTGATTCTTATATCTATACTATGTCTTATTGGACAAGACTCTTAGGTAGGCCGTAGGCAAAGTTTATTAGGTGACTCATTCTATCATAGACTGATTCAGAACATGCACTTGTCAAAGAAAATGCACTTATGAATGAAAGCACAAGTTTGACTGCATAAATATTGGACAAAACTTTATTGATGACAACAGAAGTTCATGAAACCAAAAACAAAAATAAATAAATAAAACACATAAAGGCACCATAATTCCATAAGCTAGTCTCCCCACTATCCTTTGTTTGAAACAGAAATCATTAAAAGTTATATTCATTCATTTCCGTCAATCCCTTTCAAAAACAAAATTTATACAATTACAATTATGCCAATACACCTCTGTATTTCACACTTGAATATCATTGCAATGATTGGAAAACAAATCAACGTCATTACTCTGCACACTTAAATTCCACAATAATCACATGATCCACACATGTCAGTACACCACTATATTCTTTTTATATATAATTCACAAGTTGTGGAGTCATAGAAGAAAACTATAAACAAGTACCACAAATACAATGACACTATCCACCTTAGAGATATTGGCACTTCTTTGATTTTTCACTCCTCACTGACCAACTAAATACAAAAGCTAAATAAAAAAACGCATAAGGCACGAGCACAGAACAAGGAGCAAACTCACTATAGCTCCGTAAAAGCCAGGTTCTCTGACTCCAAACAGATAAGCGAAATAACTCTCCTGTCTGTTAATCCAACCAACAATTATCAATCAGCACAAATTACAAGCACTAAAATTTAGCATTACAACAAACATACTTCAAAAGCTCGACATGTTTCATTTCATCACGCAATTCTTCCACATCAATCTAAACAGAAAAAAAAAAAAAAAAAAAAAAAAATGTACCTGAATAAGAATAAGATTGATGTGGAATAAGAATAAGAATAACGATATTTAAGAATAAGAATAACGCTAACAGTTACGATAACGATAATGAAATGATGCCCATGTACCTGAAGAGTTCGGTATGATCGGTGCAGTAGCGATTCTGCTCTTCGCCTCCCTGTAAAAACCGATTGATCAAAATATAATTAACAAATGATTAACTATCATCAGTTCATCGTCTATTTTGAGTATATGAATAAAAAATTGCCTGAAGAAAAACAAAGCCATGCAAAGGAAGCGACTTCTCGGTGAGGCGTTGGCGGAGGGATCTCAGGAGCTTTTCTCGGTTGATGGCGTGGAGCTCCATCGGAACTTCGGGTGGTTTGAGTGACGAAGCCATTGCTTTGGCTTCTTCTTCTTCCTCTCCAATGTTTCTTGTTTTTATTTGAGGATTATAATTATCAAGAATGGGCCAAGTTGTAGTATTCGTGCACTGAAAAAGCCCAAATATAGACTCCTGAGCACAGCCCATAAGTTAGACCATTTTTTCGTTTGGGCTAAGCCCGACTATTCGGCCCATGGATTTAAAAAGGCCTTTTCTATTTAACAAATATTCGCCTTCTTTTTGTGGAATTCCAAAAACCTCCCTACTTGTTTCAAAATGCACTGAAAATCTCCCTGTTATTGTATGAAGTACCAAAAACATCACTGTATTGGACGTCCGTCAACCTCTCGTTTTTTAGTGAGAGGCAATTTAGTATTCTTTTATTTAAAAAATTTGAATACATTTGGGTCTCCATCTCCATTGCCAATCGATACTTTTATTTTTTGTTTTTGAGATGATGGTCTTGGGATGGACAAGAAATGGTCGTGTTGAGGATTTTTTTGTGTTTTGGGTAGTGGGTGTTGTTAAAGAAGAAATGGTGCTTTCTTTTGGTTGGGAAGCGATGGTGGTGGTTGATTAGTCATGTATGCGGCTTTGCCATTGTTTACACTAAACGGGTTAGAGGTCCGTCGAGACTTATAAAAATCAAACACTATTTAGATAGTCTGATATTTACTCTCATAAGTGGAAGACAACTATTTTTACGATATCGAGAGAAGACTATATCTATTTTCTTTATGAGTAGAGGTGGACTCTTTCATTTATTTTTTAACATTTAATTAATTGTTATTAGATTTTTTATAGTAATTGTTTGTTACATAAATTGTTTTTAGCCTTTTTTTTTAATTACTTATATTTTTACAAGATTGAAGACTAAGATATCCTTTTAACTCTTAAGACTGGCTAATTGAGAACTAGTTGATGAACAAAATTGATGCAATTTTAAAATATTAGGGATCATTTTAGTCACTTGTATAAAAATCTAAAAAAAATGGAACTAAGTGAATAATTAATTATGGATTATCTGGTGATGGCTTCTTTTATATTTGAAGAGTGAGTGCTCAGCATAGGTGCCACTCTCTTTCTCATTTGTTGTCATCTGTCTCAAACGATGGCATTATTATAACAAAATGAAAATTTGTGGTCAGAATAATAAAGAAACAAAAATTAAATTTGTGTTATTATCAAAAATAAAAAACAAAAATAAAAGATTAAACTTGTGTTGCGTGTCACAAGCATAATCAACAATTCTTTCGATCCCGACTATATTTAACGTTTTCCTTTATATTTTATCACTTTCAATATAAGTAAAATTTGTCTTCTATTATTTTGTCAAAGAAATTTAAACAAACGAGAGAGGCCAAATTCTATTCAAGATTTTAAAGGATAACTCGGTGGGTGATTCATAGATTCATAATTGGTATCTAAAATGATCGATCGATGAGACATGAGACTTGACATATCATCAAGTAATCATACAAAGATCTAGATCATGGTTGATATGTCATGTCACACTTTTTGTATGCTATAACTAGTTTTTCTTTTGGAGAAGATCAATTCGATAATAATCCTAAAAATAGAAGATTTGTGGGACACCATTAACACGAAAACATCATTTAATATGTTATTTATTTCTATGATCATATACGGCTTTATATCAATCTAGAAAGATATCTTATTGACTTAGGCAGTGTATTTTTTTATTTTTTTAAAAATAGAATCTAAATAACTTTGAAGTTTGATTAAATATGAATGGGCATAACTTAATAACATATTTAATTTATCTTTATAATGTTTGAGTATAAACATATGAATACCAATATTAAGACTAGTTTACCATTTTAAATATTAATTATCTTATATATTAGTGTTCAATATATATTTTTCTTAAAAGCTGACCTTAAAAGGTTAGTCAAAATACTTAGTATTATTGGAACCTATTAAAGTTAACCAATATTTGTACAGTTCGAATATATATTTTTATAATTAGAAAATATGTACTTCTACATTAACAGAAAGTTCCACACATGCTTATAAAATGCACATGATGAGATTTAAACCCCGACCATTAAATTAGATAAGAGTGTGCGCGATCACATAACCTAAGAGATGATAAGTAATTTAAAAATATTTAAAATAAATTATTTAGTTTAAATTAATTCATTTAATATTTTTAGTAAAACATAAACTTTTTAAAAAATATATATATACAAACAACATAAATGATATTTAAGAATATAAAAATTAGATCAAATAACATTCAAAAATACCATCATTAAATTAATAAATATGTTTATTAAAACAGTCAAAAGAAAACAAATCCATCTCTTTTAAGCACTTACAAATTATTTTTGTAATTTTTTTATATAATATTATTTTTGTAATTTTAAGGAAGAAAAGTTTTAAATTTCATTAATTTATTTTCATTTTATGTAAAATTAAGTTTTTCAACTTCTTTTTACATGGTTCTGCATTTGTTTTTAAATTTTTAATCGCTTAATTTTTTTAATCTTAATTGTAGTTTTCAGAACCTTCATAAATTTTATGCTTAGAAAAAACAAACGAGTTTTTAATAATTGAACCCAAAGTGCTTTATCGTGGCAGCAAAATCGACCCTCGGACATGATGGGAAGTTCCCATCAATTGGTCATTTAGCTCAGCGGCCCAGTGCGATTATTTACTGCCAGTTTAAAGAAGTGGGTTTTTCAATGATTGGAAGGACAATTGTTGAAAAATAATGCGCACTCCTTCCAAGAAAGATAAGAAACATTTACCATTGGTCGTCGGTATGCAAATTCTGACAATGTGACTACTAAAGGCCTGGCCCATGATTGGCTTTTGATGTAGACACTTATTGTTTTCAAGCCACAATCAAATTAATCAAGTCAATTTAGTTAATCAACTCCCACCCCCCTAGATGGAGAAAACCAATTAAGTTGATAGACAATTCAAATGTTATAAAAATGTTTCTCCCTTCCAAACCATCCAACGTTATCTAGTTTGTGTTGTTGGTAAGTGATATTTGAAATTATCATTATCGGGTTATATCTTGAAACTGTATTGAATGTCAATTTATATATTATCACTAAATGTCACTTTAAATATTGTCGTAATCACAATCCGTATCATAATAATCATAATCATTCATAATCATATTAGATTTCGAAACTGTATCGAATATTATTTCTTAAATTATCATGAAATGTCATTTTATATATTGTCATGATCACAATCTATGTCATAACAATCATTGTTGTTCGTATCAGGATAATACTAACCAAAGAATATTTGATGATACAGTATACCTCTAGATATAGTTTGAACCACAGCCATTGATGATCCAGTATACCTCTAGATATAAGTTTGGACCACCGCCACGGTCAGTGTCAAGGACTTGAAAGGTCTATGCAACGTGACTACTAGTAGTTGGCATGGCTTTTCAGATATGAGTTATTGGGGTTTTGAACTGGTCTCTATCAAATAAGATTAGAATGTGGGGAGTCAGGTGTGGCTTTCAAAGTACCCCTACACTCGATACTTGGTTCATCACTTTTCACCATTACTCATCCTGACGACTTTTAAAAACAAATTCACCTGGGAACAGTTTATTAGAACTTAACTAAATCAATCGTCATAAGTATAGCCGAAAGCATAATTTTCACTATCATTGTTCCTTGTTACATAATAACGTGTCTTGTTATTTTTGTCAGTTCAGTTATCTGTATTTATAGTTGCGGCAGCTGTGGATTGCATTAGCCATAATGTACCCAACCTTCTGCAAGTAATAGAAATTTATTAACAAATCAATAACTTTCACATTGACTTTCTCTAAATTTCTCACACCGACATGTCCTCTATAGACTATAAATATAAACGTACTGGTCTTGCTAAGATGTAATGAATAGAGAAAATGACACAAGGTTGTAATCTGGTGGATGGAACATATATGATCCTGAGGCACTATTTCAGGATTTCTGGTGATTTTCTATCATTTCAACTTATTTTACATTAGTGTTCATATATAGATGTGGCATTATCATAGGTTGTAGGTAGCTATAAGTAGCAGCATGTTACTTCTTTGACCAATGACATCGTTTAGTGACTTCAGTTAATTATAAAATGGCCTAGTGTTCTGGTGACTGAATATGATTCAAAATCATGATCATAAGTGGAACCTTTGATTGCTAATTTATTTGTATTTTTGTTCATAGTAGCATGTCATATACCATATATGGAAGAATATCTATACATTAACCTTTTGGAAAAAACATCACCAAAACAGAAAAAAACAATCATGTCAATATTTTTAATCACTAACAACTAACAAGTGAGTTTTTACACAGATGAGGTTTGCATGATCTAGTAGTAAGTCTTTTATACTTGTATATTTAATAAAATTGTGTATTCCAATTATATCCATTTTTCTAAAACCCACAAACTATATTAGTTAAAATTACAAAAGTTAAAAATGAAAAGATTAATAAGTGGGATGTTGAACAGATATATAAATTTTGATTTACCCTAATTAATTTGGCACCTTTTTTCCTCGAAAGATAATTAATTTGGCACGTTGATAGGTAGCTCATGAGGAAGAGAATATTTACATGAAATCTATGACACGAAACAAATTCATGAGGTACAGGACATTTGAAGACAAGTAACATGCCTTTCACAAAACAGTATGATAAGTTAAAGTGGGAATGGATGTTTAACCTACTAGCTAATATATATATATATATATATATATTTAGCCTACTAACTAGTATATATAAACAGTTTTGATTTTCGCGATCAATATATTTCCGTGGACTTATAACTAGCCCAAGCAAAGTACAATTTGTCTGCGTGCGCATACAAATCTCTCCAGTATCTCCATGCGACCGTTGTGATCTGAAATTAGAAGCCATAGAGCAATTGACCACACCACCATAATTGTAATTTAAAAAAATAAAAAAACAAACGAAGAAAATGAAACTAGGAGGAAAAAGCAGCAATGATTGTACCGTGTTGGCCCTCAATTTCAAGATAGTACACTGACTTTCTTATCTAAGTGAATCCCATTGGAATATTTGCTTAAAGGTACGGGAGTTTTGGAGCCACCGACTTATATGTTTGAGACACTCATGTCATGTTATATGAGCATTCAATCATATTAGACACCCTATTGATGATACATAGAAGATAACATATGTATGACGATATAGTGTGGCTAAAGCAAATAACGCAATGAAACCGTTTCGTATAAGCACAAACAATTACAATAAAAAATGTAACACAGCGTAAGTACTAAAGAATTACTTCCCTCTTATTTCTTTCGCCATTGGTAAAGGTTATGTAAAAAATGAATCAAGAAGTTAAATTACAATGACGTGACCAGTTATGGGGAAAAAAAAATCCTTGTTTCCAGGAAGATAATTAATGAGAAATCAGAACTAAAAAATATTGTACAAAAACATGCAAGTATCAACTTTCAGAGCCGAAAGCTGCGAATCATTTGTACAAAAATAATGTTGCAAGTGGATCTCTGTTGTCAACTTTCATTGTTGGCAACAGATTAATTTTTAAAGTAAATTTAAGAAAGCGATGCAATTATATACTTCAACTATACAAAATATCATGCAAGCATGTGTTCGATCAATTTACAAGGTCCTGTGTCAGATCTCTGGACGTAAAATTTATGAACTATTCAAGAGTTCCAATGTAATTAAGGCTAGCTATATATGATAACCATTGGATGATTGTAAGTTGTAACACTGCTATATGCGCGTGCGTGCCTGTTTGCTTGGTTGGCATAGAGCTGGATTATTATTATTACACAAATTCAAGTGGGACAAAAGAAAAAAATTAGATAAAATTTTAGTACTTTTAAATAATAGTGAAGAAAGGAACATACGATTCAGAGCAAGAAGAGAAATTAATCATGAAACTTTTTTTAATGCGAATCATATCTCCAAGCCTCTGTGGATGTTCTTGGATCACAATTTAGGGAATACAACCAATTATTATGATGTTATTATTGATACAATGAAATCATTCTACTGATAATGAAATTTATGTGTATGTACGTGTAGCAGCGTATGGCTGAGCTCTCAAACGAAAAGGGTTTTCTTGGCTTACGTGTAGAAAAGCACTTGCAATTACTTTGTTATTCATTGTTCATTCACCAAAGCAGAGGGAAAAATAATGGAAACAAATGCAAGTAGGAGAAATTATATTACACAGAATTCAGGAGCATAAAGTTAGACAGCACAAATTGTTAAATATGCAGTAGATGTATAATTATTAGCCAAAGGGCTATATATGCGGGCAGTACTGGTGGACTTCATAATTTTTTTGAGAAAGGTGGGCTTCATAATTTACAATTATATATGGCAAAAAAAAAAAAAAAATTATCAAAAAAACATGTTTTCTGTACTATAAGGACAATGTTGTAAACGATTTGGTCAATCTCCAGGGAATTTCCCCTTTCAAGGACAATTATTGGGGAAATGTCACAAAGAGGAGGATCAGTATCTTTGCCATACTCTGATGGGGCTATTTAATAATTAAAATAATAATAATAATCCATAATTTTACAAATACATAGTCTGTTTTTTAAAATATCATTTGCAGTGCGGTTAATCAAATTTATGTTATTGTCAAACTCTTTATTACCAAGCAACATTTAGGGTGGTACAATTACAAATTTTCGAAAATAGAGAAAATAATTTTTTTAAGACTTTTTTATGGCAAATATCTTTAGGAACAACGTTCGATAGGATACAATCCTTCTGGTTGCTCAAATTGTCTTAGAAAAATTCAAGGTTTTTTCATTATTTACATATGACAGAAGACAATAAAAAGAATTCAAAGGAAAGCTAGAGCCAGAACATATCAGAGGAAAAAACTGTTGTAATCACAATTTTAACCTTATATCTTTATGTACAAAATTATTATTACATTTAATAAAAGTAGTTGAGTACTTATCTCGACCTTAAGAGATCAAGAGTTTAAGTTTTATATCTGTCATTTAAAACACATGATGTGGGTTGTGAGTCTGTGCTATTAGTGATCCATCTCAGTAGGTTCCAATAGTCGTCTGATCCATAAAATGTCGGCATTATAAAAAAGGAAAACAGTTTTCTATCTCATAAGGTACCAGTGTTAAAAAAATAAAAGACAAGGCGTCAGAGTTAAAAAAAAAAATTATTAAGTGCAGATAATAAACTGACCATTGATACTAGTGTCATAAATTATTATTATTATTATTATTTTGAAAGGTATTGTCATAAATTATTAAAACTATAAAATTTACTTATTAAAACTTTTTCATTTAATACAACACCTTTTAGTTTACGTGGTCATGCGTTCTCCATCTTCTAAATGATTGAAAGTTTAATATTTTTCATATATCACAAATTGTGTTGATAGTTTTTTTTTTTTTTTTTTAAATAAATTTATCATTTAATAAATTTATACTAGAACACCTGTAAATAATTTCTTAAAATACTAATTATTTTTTTTAAAATACCAAATATGGTAAAGATTAAGTCAAACCTAAGTCATTGTCAAATTAAACATGCCTTCTCTATCACTAATCAAATATTATTTTTTTTTTTGAAAGACTAATCAAATTATTATTATTATTATTATTTTTTTAAAATGACTAATCAAATAAATTTTAATTGCTATATTTCCTTACAATTTTCGCGAAATATGCTGTAAATTGTGATAGAGTCTCGGTCAATATTATTATCTGACCTACCCAATATTCTACATTTATCTCTCTTTGACATAATCTTGGCATGATTGCAATGGAGATTCCGATGTGGTGTGTCGTTATTGATCACATATCTTCCGAGAAGATTCACGCCTTATGATCGGGATACAAAACATACTAAATACCTTTTTCCTCCAATCATAGGCAGCGTCACCATTGATCTTCAATTCTCTAATTGGATCATACATAGGCGATTTATTTTTCTGTCTTCCCACCACCCCATCTCCTTTTGTCTCTCGATTATCACTTATTTTGAATTATGATTAATTAAAGCAATTGATCTAATAGATTTACGATTAATTCTCACTTCAATCGAACCGAATATATATGTATGATCCGCATTAAAGAAGAACTGTATGTAACAATATTCTATTACATATAAACACGGTATATTAGTTATCATTTTAAAATCAATGAATCAAATTGAGAAACATAGAAATACTAGAAATAGTTATTTTTCACAAACCTGTAGTCCACATGCACAACATGAAGTGACAAACACAGAAGATGTTGACACAGTGAGCTGTTGACAATTAAGAGAGAAATTCCCGTCTTCTGTATATCCTTAGAGAACTTAATCAGTCTTATAATTAAATTAATCATGTTGAATGTGGAAAAAAAGGCTGCTTCAGTCAGCCCAGTTGTTAGTATTACATATCCAAGGCACGTCCTTGTCTCAGTGTATATACATATAGTCATATATATGGGAAGTCCTGACTTCTGGGATGCTTCTGCTTCTCAGTTGGAATCCACCTAGGCACAGAAACACTGCTTCAGTCAGCAACTAGATTACACGAAATTATGTTGCTTTCTTGGGTCACCTAACACACTAACAAACTAATATTTTTAAATTAATATCTTAAGTATCTATTAAGGGGTAGGTTAATTTGGTGATTCCCAAACATATATAAATACATTAGTAAAAGACATAAGTTTAATTTACTGAATAATTTATAATCAAAGAACAGCTTAGCTCTGTATGTTGCTTGGTAATCAAGGAACACAACTCCAATCCTCATGTCTCCTTCAGTCTACTTCAATTATGGTTTATTTTACGATCAAGCTTCAAGCTTTTAGAGCAATGATGTGGTGCTCTTATTCTTAAAACATAGAAAGTTAAAGATGACTTTTAGTCTTTTACATTAAAAAATAATCATTAAAAAAGACTGTAACTAACTATAAGAATAACCCTATATGTCCTAAACAGATACAAAAGAGAAATATATATATATATATTTATGTATGTATGTATATATGTATGTATGCATAACTAAAAACTAAAATTTTCATATCTGGAGAGAAGACTAATGTCCGATACTTGTCTCTCTCTATTTTTAAGGGGTTGTGTCCAAGTCACCAAAGAGTGGTCATCTATCACTGGTTTTAAGTTCTCTTTTTGCAATATGCAAGTGTATTAATTGCAAATCTTATGGTGTTGAGTTCTTGCACATGGATTTTCAGGATCTCGAGCCCCACGTCGAGATTTAATTGAAGAGGGCATATTCTTCTCATCATCATTTTGTTTTCTTATTGCTCTTTTTTTGCCATCTTGAATTTTGTTTATTCTCTTGGTTGGTTAGTTGAAATCGATTCTAGCAACACAATCTTGACAAATATCCAAACTCTTACATCTAGGCCTGCAATTGCACCAAACATATAATACTCTTACATCACTTTTATGCCCATAGCTCCATAAATACATGCATATATTCATTTTTAATTTATCAATCTATGTATATTCTCATATCAAAATTATATATATTATGGTCACGATAACCGAATATTTATTCTTGCAATCCGGAAAATTCGTTTGGAAATTTGAGTTAAAATAGCTAGTCTTGATATCTAGACGATTGGTCTCGAGGACAATTCTCTTGATACATACTTATACATATTCTAATATGATCAGAATCATCTACATACAGAATGATCATACTACTTAAAGAATTACATTTTTACAATTTCGACAATTAGTTTTGAGATTTGAGTCAAAATAATTAGTCTTGCTATCTACACATTGGTCTTGTGGACAATGCTCCTAATATCTAGATAAAAATATCATCAAATTAAATCATTAAAATTATGACATTCGTATCAAAATCATCTACGACATGATTGTTGGGGTTTGTGACCTAAGTATTTGTAATTATGTAAACGGTTTTATAGATATTAATAAAGTAATCAATTAATTCAATTTATATATTTTGCAAAAGTTGTGAATATCATGAGAAACATTCTTGATTGTTGATGTTATCTCTAATTAAGCATATAAGTGTTATATATAAACGAATTTAGTTTGAGATAAGTAATTTAAAGAGTTTGTTGAAAATAAATAAAGGTGAGTACTTCGTTTATGGTAAATCTACAGATGCGGTCTATTTCATACTTCATATGATAGTCTTATTCAAGATTGTTCATATAACGACAAGGAAATGGATACATCTTATATAATAAAGATTATATAAGACTGGACCTCTATAAATATGAGTTTTTAACTAATATCCGTTAAACTTAGAGATCCATATTTATCGATCAGATGATTATATATGAATTCATATTAATTCTGAGTGTATTATGAACTCCTACTTTGTCAGTTATATCCTTTTATTTATATGAGTGGGATTAGTATAGATGTTTGATCAATAATTTCATACTTTAGGGATATGATTTAATAAATAATTGAGAATTTTCTATACAACAGTAGAATTCACTACTTGTAAGAAATAGAGAAGTAGTTATTTTAAGGGTTAATTTAAACCTTCAACATTAAGAACACCTAATTTTCTATTTATATATAAACAAAAAAATAAATTCATAAATTATTATAAATATACTGTTCATTAGAGAATATGTACTTAAAGGAATAAGAAAGAATTAAAGTGGTAAAATTGATATTTTAACCTATCTCTAATTATGAACTACTTATAAAATATCAAATCATATGTAGTGATTTAATCAATGAACACTGAAAATTTTAAATTGTATAAAAATATTTATAGTTTTGAGAGTGCAATTTTAAGCTTTTAGTAAAATAACTCTAAGGTTAATAATAGTGAATTATTTAACTAAAAAGTTTAATTAGTAATTTTAATATTATTGGAGTTTAAAAATGTAGGTCGGTCGGATCTCCTTGATAGCTAATTTATGTATAAGAAACGTATATATAGAATATTGTAATTGGATCGTTCAATTATATACGTTACACGAGTAGCAAATTTTGTGTTTATTTGGAATTTGAATAATATTGATTATTCAAATTATTTAATTATTGATTATGAATTAATAATTGTTTAATTAATTGTATAAGAGGTATTGATTTTGATTCTCAATCGTGACTCTAGTTTAAATTAATTATATGTGAATTAATTTATTAGAGATCATGAGTTTTATTTCAGAGCATGACATAAATTAATTTTGAATTATTTATATTATATAGGGTAATAATTTAATTCTTAACAAATAAGAATTTCAATATTAATTTTGAATTAATTTACGAAACCGAATGAGAACCTTAGAAGATCTAAGCGTAAAAGAAGGAGGAGCATACGACTTATACCATTTGATGGCAATTAGGATTTTTAGTATTATTTCTTACAATATATTGTGCACAATTCAGTATCTAAGTTCTTTTATATATATAAAACTAAGATCATGTTCATGGTCGACAATGTACATACACAAAAAGTATGCAACGAATTAAAATGCCATTTTGACTTGTCAGGCACATTAAAAACTTGAAAAATTTTGATTATAAATGAAAATCATTACGATTAGAAGCCATAAATTCTGTTTGTTTTGAAGAAAAAAAGGGTTGGTGTGGGGTCCTAAGATCTTCTCGGAGCTTGTAGTTTGTCTGAGCTTTGTTCGCAAATCAGAATCTTAATCTTGGATAAATTGGTATCTTTGTCAGGTCATCAAAACTTAACCACCCTTAGATCTCTTCGAATATCTATGTATGCAAACATGTAGACCTCATGCATGATTTGGGTTTCATTAAGGAATTTAAGGGTTTGTTTAGCAAAGATTTGATTAGTCATAGATTTGCGATGTGGGGACTTGAATACATGCATACACAACTCAACCACCCTTACTATTATCATGACACTGTAGCATGATTTATAAAATGATGATAATTCATATATCATATCATTTGAACATATAAATGAAATTAAAATTTTAGAAATCTAGTGTTACTTTGTTATAAAATAGAAATTAAGAGACAATTAAATTTAAAAAAAATCTAATAAATACAGTTTATTTTAAAAGAAATTCGAGATTGGAAAATTATAAAGAAAAACACCCACTCCCTTTCAACCACCACACATATATTCGGTCTGGATCTTATAAGAGATTGAGATAAAGAAAGCTTTAGACAAGATGACAGAAGCCAACAGTTGTCATGAGATAAAAACTATATCTGTAAAAGTTGAGATTGATCCTGCTTACATTACACAATCAATCATTGATATATATATATATATATATATGTATATTTTTCCATTTATTTATTTCTTTCTGAGTTCTGAGAGGTATTTTACCAATTTTGTGTCAAAGACTTCTTCTATAAATAGGGGTCTTTGACAAAGGTTTCATTCAACAGCTTTCTTATCATCTCTCTCTCTCTCTCTCTATCTCTCCATCTCTCTCTTCTCTCAACTCTCTCTTTTACAAATCATTTTCTCTATTAGAGAGAAAGTCCCCCTCATCGTTAGTTGCAAGAAAGCTGACCAGCTATTAATTAGTCATGGCCATCGAGATTGAGCAACCATCTGTTGGGCTATCAAAGGTTGCAACTTCTGATGCTCATGAAGAAGACTCTCCGTATTTTGCTGGCTGGAAAGCATACGATGAAGACCCTTATGAGGAGTCGAGCAACTCCTCAGGAGTTATACAGATGGGATTGGCAGAGAATCAAGTAAGTCTTCAAAAACATGTCTCACTCACTCTGTCAACCCCACCAAAAAGAGAGCAACTCAAAAAAATTTATTTACATGTAATAACAATACACTTTTTTCTTCGACAGGTTTCCTTTGATTTGCTTGAAAAGTACCTGGAACAACATTCAGAAGCATCTAGCTGGGGCAAAGGAGCACCTGGCTTTAAAGAGAATGCTTTGTTTCAAGACTACCATGGACTTAAATCTTTCAGACAAGCAATGGCAAGTTTCATGGAACAAATTAGAGGAGGGAGAGCCAAATTTGATCCTGATAGAGTGGTCCTAACCGCAGGTGCCACTGCAGCTAATGAGCTCTTGACCTTCATTTTAGCAGATCCTGGTGATGCTTTGCTAGTTCCAACTCCATACTATCCAGGGTAAGAACAAAGTCCCTAGCTAGCTATAAACAAGTTAACTCTTTTTGTGTAATAAAATTGTTAGATAGATACATACATAAACATGCACAATCATCTAAATAATGATTTTTGTTTCTCTTCTCCAGATTTGACAGAGATTTAAGGTGGAGAACTGGTGTGAAAATCGTCCCAATCCACTGTGACAGCTCAAACAATTTCCAAATCACTCGTCAAGCAATGGAAGCTGCTTACAAAGAAGCAGAAGCCAAGAAAATGAGAGTTAGAGGAGTCCTGATTACCAACCCATCAAACCCATTAGGTGCAACAATCCAACGCAAGGTTCTGGAAGAGATTCTTGATTTTGCAACCCGCAAAAACATCCATCTAGTGTCCGATGAAATCTACTCCGGATCGGTTTTCTCCTCATCCGAATTCGTGAGCATTGCAGAAATCCTAGAAGCTCGTCACTACAGAAATTCGGAGAGAGTTCACATTGTTTACAGTCTTTCAAAGGATCTTGGTCTCCCAGGTTTTAGAGTTGGCACGATATACTCGTACAACGACAAGGTTGTCACCACGGCTAGAAGAATGTCTAGCTTTACCTTGATTTCCTCTCAAACACAGCATCTCTTGGCTTCCATGTTGTCCAACAAGAAATTCACTGAGAATTACATCAAGACAAACAGAGAGAGGCTGAGGAAGAGATATGAGATGATCATTGAAGGGTTGAAGAGCGCAGGGATCGAGTGTTTGAAAGGAAATGCAGGGTTATTTTGCTGGATGAATCTAAGCCCTCTGTTGGAAAAACCAACAAGAGAAGGTGAATTGGCTCTCTGGGAGTCTATTTTGCATGAAGTGAAGCTCAATATCTCACCTGGTTCCTCTTGTCATTGCTCTGAGCCGGGTTGGTTCAGGGTGTGTTTTGCTAACATGAACGAGCAGACACTTGAAGTTGCATTGAAAAGAATACATGATTTCATCGTTTCATGCAACAAGGAGAGAGAAAGAGAAATATCTGATATGTTTCTCGGTGTCCGCACCATATAATTATTTTTTTGTGGGGGGTTTAACCCATTTTGATTCTTTGGATGGTAAAACATATATTACCATCTCGAAACTAGGGTTTGTCTTGTTATAATACTGTAAACTAGATTGGAATTTTTGGAAGATATTATTGTTTGCTTGCTTCTGGTGAAGCAAGTTCCCTAAAATTTTCATCCATTTGTAAAAGTGGAGTGGAGTAGAAGCACTTGTAGTTTTCGTCACCTAAAGTATTTTATTATGTCTTGACTTGGTCACGTTTAAATATTCAAGCATGAAATATATATATATGTTTGCTTTTGAGTCATCAACCGATTAAAATATGTGAATAAAAAATGTTACCGATTTTAGAAACAAGTTGTTGTCAATTCAGAAGACTTTCTAACCGGTCTGTAACTCTCACCTAGTCAGACCACCATGTACAATATTATCTTAATGAAGTTAAACAACTTCCAAGATATCGAGTTGAAAATCATCAAAACTGATTAGTCCTATATATATATATATATATATATATCCTCCAGATTTAATTAGATTTTCTACCATTTCTTCATCTTTGTGAATCAATAGATTTGCAATTGGGCAAATCTATTGATTTGCAATTGGACTGTAATTACTGCTGTCCCAGACACTCCGTTTCCGTTCTGTATTTCAAATATTAGAGACACTTGGGCAATCTATAGATTCACAAGGATGAAGAAATGGTAGAAATCTAATTAAATCTGGAGGAAATATATATATATATATAATCTTAATTATTAAAATTATCTTGGTACAGTAGTTGCAAAATGCGTCACGATCTGTGTGAAAACCCCCGACAAACTTTAGTATTTTCTCTAAGAAATATGAATGGTTAGATTCCCTCTCAATGCAATATTGCTCAACTGCTTATTTGTCAAGATCAATGGCTAATTTCATATTAACATCTATTTTGTGAGATCGATTGTTTAGTTTCTTTGTATTATTTTCATTGCTTGCACTCCTCATCCTTGCACCATGTTTTATCTAAGTTCTAATTTTGTATTAGACATTCTTTTTAGGGATAAGACTCGTTAATTACTTCCTTGCGGTGGTTAGGTTTATTTATTTCATTTTTCGTTGTTTTATTGATTCCTTTTAAACATTAAGGTCTCAAATAACCAAAAAAATCCATGTTCTTTGGTTGGTTGCAGACTTGCAGTTAGCCCTATATCAACCACTGTCAATGAAATTGTGTCTACAAGTGATGGGACATGGAAGGCTAAGCAACTGATTCAAAGACTTCTACAATAAATTACATGGCAAACCAAGTGGAAGAAATCAGAAAACAACCATTTATATATATACATATACACACAGACACATGTACTAAGAGATCAAATATGATTGGACCAAAACGAAAACAAAAAACTTGTTGTTGTGTCAAACAAGGAAGGATTAATACCGGATCAATCAAAAGTCGAAGGTTCTTATAGAAGGACGTCGATATGATTACATGAGAAAGTTGAAATGCAAACACCAAATATATAAGCAGATGATACATAATCTAATCAATTACTCAATGCAACACTATAGCTGCTGATACAAATGAATCGCTTACTGAGTACCAAAGTATATATATACATATTTTATATTTAAGTAGCATTTATTGATGTAAAGTATAAATTAAAAGCATTAGGTGGAGTACCTTGATAAACATTCTATTGACACAGAATTCGTAGTAGTATTAATACATTAAATAATATGGTTTGGAGGATTACAATCACAAAAGCATGAAGGCAGCAGCTAGCTGGGGACCAGAAGCCTCATCCTCATGGCTAGGTTGGAAAGTTGGACTTCGAAACTTTGACATTTTTGAGCTTGATCTCCCTTCATTTTAAAAATAAAAAATTACTTCAGGGCCTAAAACCACATTAAGTCGATGCTGTCATGGTCATGGATTGATTAAGATGTGAAAGAATTTGATAATAAACATATGCATGGCAGATTAATTAATTAAGATCAAGTGATTATTTTTAGATAAGAAGCTTTTGCGTATAATCTTGGCTCAGTACCAAATCAATGGTCTGCAAGATACATTCAATCCGAATCAATACAACAATCATTAAACTGACTGACCACACCTAGCTTTGATCATTAATATATAATATTTTTGTAATCAACAATATTGCTAGCAGCCTGACAACTTACATTATTGTGCTACAAAGTGTTTTCAGGCAATTATATATATAAAAAAGTAGGTAAGTACATTTTAACTTTTAAATTGTTAGGGTCGATCAAATATCTCAGCTGTTCATTACATTCTTTTTTTCTTTTAAAAAATTTTTCTCTTATTCAATATAGATATAATGAATGATTGAGATGATTGGTTATAACAATTTAAAAAATCAGAATGCTCTAACAATACAGAAGCTTTATATATAAATATATATATGTATATATCAAATCATATGTTAATTATATAAACTAGCTAGATAAGCCAACATTATCATCCATCAAATGGGGTATTAAACTAAGTCACCAAGTTTTGGCCCTATTCTTGAAATGTATTAATTATAAACGTCTATGTCATTACTAGCTAGCTGCTTCGAGAAGAAAGAAACATATGATTTTATATTTAATTAAATTAAGTTTCACTTACTACTGAATATTTTAGCATTTACTTTTGAGATGCCATACATTTGACTTTGAGTTATATCTTCGATCCCCAAACCTAAGTTTAATTAAAAATAAGAAATTCTTTCTATAAGGTTATATTAGCCAATGATTCGGCGGCTTTTAGCTGTGGTGATCACCTAAGAAAGTTCATATTCACAACTAAAATTATACATAAATGTCAAAATTCCTTATCGATCAACACGATTTGGGTTTGAAAAACTATTGTATATACGTAATTATTCTTTTTGCTGTAAATAATATGCTAAAACTTGTTTTAAGTAAACTTGAACCAAAAGACTTAATTTGTGTTTGAAGTACAAGGATCATATATAATTAGCTAATCTGTTGTAGTGACACCCAGCTGGAATCTATGTTTTTATAATAACCATAAATTATTGCATGTGAAACAAAAATTATACACGCGTGCCTGTCTAATCAAATCCATTAAAAAGGACAAAAACAAAAATCATACACGCTTGAGAGATTTATTAAATCCTTAAAAAGAAAGTGCTTCAAACACTTTTGTTAGGGATAGAATTGAGAGCAAAAGAAACATTAATATATGAAAACAAAGACAAACTTGGTGCCTCACGTGTGAACGTGGTCGCTAGGAATGTGCAAGCTCCCCGTATAAGAGCTTCTCATTGACAAATTCTTAACATCTCTACACCAACTTCCATCATTTCTTTGTAGTCAAAGGTCAACAAAAAGATGGTTCAATCTGGACCGTCCAAGCACCCCATGTGGCTCACAATGACAGCAATGATCAGCCACATAAGCATATGATCATACTCCTATTACATGCTGGCAACCAACCCATTTCTTAAAAAAGTCTATAAAGTGTCAAAAGTTTTGGTTGCGTGATCTTCGCTGCCATCAACCAATTGGTCAACATTTCCAATATCAAATCTCTCATCACGCTTCTCTTGATTGTTAATTTTTCACGAGTTTGTGTGTATATAAAAATGGCAGTTGCTCGCGGCTCGATGTGTTGTATGATTGTTATAATGATAGAAAAATGAGTGTTTGAAGGGAATAATAAGGGCAACAATGGAGTGAAACTGGTCCACATTCTTAATCACATCGTGTTTGTTTATATCATATGTGCAGACAACAAGCTGTATGTAAATGGCAGTCCATGTGTAGACGGTGAATGATTAGGTTGTGTTTAGATCCAAACAAAGTAGTTTTTTTATTATAGGAAGTTTATGATGAAGTATTAATGGAGCTTGGTCCACATTTGATCACAATCTGATTTTTCATGGATGTTTGATTGGTTGCACAGGCTGCACCTAAAGTGGCCAGTGGAGGTAGATGGTGTATAATAATTATGTTCAATGAAAACATCATGCGACGTGGCAGAGGTAGATGTAGAAAATCGTGAGATAGTATAAGCAGATGGCACGTGAAGTTGAACGTTGAAACATAGGTTTTTGTGCTTCAGTTTAAAGATATCAGTCATAAGGTTCACACCCTACGCCTCATGTTATCTACGACTGGCTTGTCAGTTGTCACCCGTTAATTTAATCCAGTGATATAAGTTCTCTAGAGATCTGAGGGTCAGCATAGACATGATTTTTTCATCTGAAGAGAACTGACGTGAAATAAGTCAAAAGAAAAAAGAAAAAAAGCAGCACACAAAATACAAACGTTCTAGCATTAATTCAAACATAATTCTGTTGTTTCATTGACGATCCATCAGAAGGTCTAAGTTCCGTTGGCTCAAATCAACACATGTACTGCGTTCGATTGCATGCAAGTAACTCAACTTATGAGTTATGACTAAAATTATTTTATAAAAGTCCAAAATATGTGGAGGTCCATTGATAACACTAACATGAGTGGTGTACTAGTGTTGGGCCTACAAGTTGACACGTGAATGCGAGGTTTACGTAATTCACAAGTTTAAGAAATACTAATGTTAAATTGTGTAAATTCTTTATGTAAATTTATCTTAAAATATCATATGAAGCGATCATTGTAATTATAATATAAGTTATGAAATGATGTGGTGAATAATATATTAGTTAAAACTCATATGTAGTATAATTGGAATATGAATTTTGATAAATAATTTCTACAATCTAACGTTACTCTAAAAGATTATATACAAAAATATATAAAAAATATATATCTCTTTTTTTAGCAAAGATGAGTATATTACTCTGTTAAAATATATATATATATATCTAATTCAAAATGCAAAGTTTTAAAACCTCTCAAAATAGAATTTCAAAAGAATAATATGAATGATATATATATATATATATATATATTTGAGCTATTGAGGAATCCAGGAGACTACTGAGACTAGATTCGGACCAACAACCCTCATATGATTGGGATCCACCTACAGTAGGGTGAGAGACAATCCATATATATGAGAGAAATCCCATATTTATTGAACAAGGTGGGATGTCAAACCTTAGTTATAAACCAAAGCTGTCTGTGTGTGCTTCCAGTGCTCCACAAGGCAATGACATATAATTCCTTAAAATTCAAAAACAAACACGACACGTGGACCGGGCAATTGCTGCCTGGCCCTTGGATCACAACTCGAATTCGATACTTCATCGGCCTTACCTGTTTAGGTGACAAGGTTGGGCCTTAGTTTTGTCAATTTTGTGGGCTTGTCCTCTTCTCCATTTTGGTTTGAGCGGCCTTGTTAATTTGCTCCCGTCAAAATGTGTATATGCATCCAAATTTATATATTTTATTAATTTCTGTATTATCCCCCTCAAATATAATTACTTAAAACGGTTATACCATTTTAAAAATATTTATTAAAAACTTTAAATAACCAGAGCCATATCCCCCAATTTAAACTGCACATAAAATAATAACTTCATAAAAAAAGAAGTAAGCAATTTTTCCAGAGGAACACACACACACAACAATGATTTTTTAAAAAATAGAAAAAATAAAAACCATGAAGAAGGCACATGTTATCGCTCTCAAATTAAGTAACTGATTCTCAGATTACAAATAAGGCACATTTTATCGACACAACAATTTGGTGTTAGTTTTTAATATTAAGCTTTGAGTTTCAGAGTTAGAAGAAGGAAGGGTACTGGTGCTTCTGGAAATGAAGACATGGGATCTAATGTATCAATTTTATTATTATTATTCACTCTCTTGTTTCCCCTAACAAATTAAAATATTTGACAAAATATTCCAATTAATTATAAGTTTATGACAATTAAAATAATATATGAACACATTAAAATATATATTTAAATACAATAAATTAAAAATATTGTTATAGTATAAAGATTGAAAAACTGAATAGCACCCTTAAAATTAACATCAAAATATAAGATGTTAAAAATTTTGGGCAATAAAAGTTAATATTAATAATAAATAATACCTCATTAATGATGAAGGCTTACTAGCTCCATTTTTTACTTTACATTTTTATATATATATATTTTAGTATTTTCAATTAGTTTTATCATTTTATTATTAATCTTTTCTTGTGTGGACACATAACATGTTTTTTTTTTTTAAATTTATATTTTAGAAGGAATTTATCTAAAATTGATTAAGTTTGCTTAATGGTTGATTAATAGAGTAACCAAATCGATGTATTTTTATAATTTTAAGATTACATAGACCCAAAATTGAAAAATGGTTAATAAAAAGATGATTTTTTTTTTAAATGATATTTACCATTCTTAGATAAATCCTTAAAAAACTTCTTTTTTTTAATGCATAAAAAATTAGAATATTTATAAAATATATATGTGTGTGTGTTTATGTATGTATTATTTAAAAGTTTGAAAATTTATTCTTAAAAAAAGGGTTTGAAAATTCTACAACTATATGATTAATATTGTAATTAGGGTATACTTGAGGAAATAAATACAAATATGAAAAATATATTTCGCTGCTGTCGTAAGAAACAGGAATTCCAATGCGACCTCTTGTTTTTCAAATTTTTAAATTTTCCCCATGTTAAAAAATAAGAGGGACACCAAATAAATAAATAAAACTTCCAAACCAAACCCAAAACCACTGAACCCAATTCAGCTGGTACTCTATACCTATCGCTCCTCAAAAGCTATTGCGGCGAGAGAAGCGAAGACCCGCAGGCCCGCACCATCCGCATTTTGTCTTCCGCAATCTACCAAGGTGATTCCATTTTCTCTGCTCTGATTCACGATTGCTTGATTGTCCATATTAAAACCATTTGTGGCTCATATGACTTTTGTCTTCTTTCGATTCCTCAGATCTATTGAAATTTAGGGTTGATTATTCTCTTTACTTGTTAATTGGTTTGATTTATTTTTTATTTTTCTTTATTCATTGTTACTCTACTTGATCAACTGATCTTTGAGTTGGTCAAGATTGTAGATTTTACTGTCTTAGTTTAATTTAGTACTGTTATTGGGGTTTTTTGTGACTAAAAATATTAAGTTGTGAATTAATTTACTTGATCTGTTGTAATGGAATGGTTTTGTTGGCTGATAAATCTGTTTGATTGAAGTTATGCTGATTGGGTTGGTTTGACTTAATTTGTGGTGAAAAAGTAGTCGGGGACTGATTGGGTTTTGTTGTGTGCTTGTTTTTGTTTTAGGGTTTATTAGGTGAATAGATGGCGTCGAAGTTGCAACAGTTGCAATCCAAGGCATGCCAGGCGTCAAAGTTTGTGTCACAGCATGGAAATGCTTTTTACAGGCAGTTGTTGGAAGAGAACAAGCAGTACATTCAAGAGCCTCCTACTGTGGAGAAATGTAACTTGTTGGCTAAACAATTGTTTTACACTCGTCTTGCTAGGTTACTCTCCTCATACCTTTGTTACTTTTTGTGATTTGTGTTGTATTGTTTTGGGTTCTGGCAGGAGTTTTGACGCTCTTGGATTGGTTTCATTTGAAAAGGCATCATACCTCTTAGATACATCGTTCTGATTTCTGATTTTATCTAAACGATTTTTTTCTTAGTGTTTATTGCGGAGCTTGTGATATTTTGGTTAATTTTAAATCATTGGGTGTATCAGTAATGTGTGAAAGTTATAGGCCTGTAAAGTTTCTCTTAATTCATGCTTATTGTGTGTGCTATAAAGCCTTTATTTTGCCAATCAAAATTTTATCTTCTTGCTCGTTAACATGTGCCTTTTTTTTGTGCTTAAATTTGCATGATTAACAGTTTAGGGTTATTCCATTGCTTAGCTTGGTTTTGCTGTGCAAACTTATGCATATGCATATTAAAGCTGTTTTTTCACTAATGGATGGTCATTCCTCTGTCTATGGTTTGTCATCATATCAAACTCCTACTGACATTTCTTAGAGCATACATTTGTGTAAGAAATGAAGTATTGTTTAAAGCTGGTTGATCATAAAATTATTATCGAGTGTAATGCTTAATGGACTATATTGTCTTTGTTGTTGATTATGGTTGTATTTGGTTCAGTTTTTTTGTGTCATTCCATGTCGACAGGAAAATTGTTTGACTTAAAAACTTGACATAAAGCTGCTGTTGTTTTCATCTTTCTAGTGAGAGTAGCAGCATCATATCTCTGAAGCCTTCATTGTTCGGGGTCTACTGCTTTTGTTACCTTCCTGTTGCTCTAGGTCATAGGTGTAGTTCTATCGATCTTATTTGTCAAAGAGAAATCAATTTTTTAATAAGTAAATGTAGTCAATTAAAAATTTTAAAGACCCAAAATTGTTAAATTGAAAAACAAAATTCAATTGTCTGATTAACTAGATGTTGGATCTTAATGAACTTTTTGTGCTTGACGTTTCATGTATGTATGAAGAACTGCCAGCAAACCTATCAGTATAGTAGCTACTCGAAGAGACTTTGTAATAGTCAATATAAGACCCATCACCATTTATAAATGGTGTCTACAATCGTATTGCATTATGTCTTAGGAAAGTCAGTACAGCTATCTGAAGATATGATATAAGTTTTCTTTTAAAATGTTTTCAGTGCTCGTCTAATCAGTGTTTGGATGATGTTTCTTGTCATTCACATTGCTTTTCTTTTTTCTCCTAATGCTTAATTTATTGATAACAAATGAAAACAGCTACACGAAGTTTCAAAGTTTGGGGACCTAAGTTTGGTTGATGAATTGTTCCAATATGGCTGAAATCATCATATGCTGTACTTGTTAGGATTTAAGTTAGTGTCTGCGCTTTTGAATTCCCATTCAGTTATGTTGCAATAATGTTTAATGGTCTGTGCAAACTAATTGTCTAGTCTAGGCTGTTTCTACATCATGCTTCTTGTTTCATTATCACGAAGAGGAACATCTTAGCTAATTAGATAGGGCAAAGGAAAAGAAAATAAAACATGTTGATCATAAACTTCAGGTTGGATATGTTGAAACTACAAACATGAGGTACGTTTGTATTTTAGAAGACCCAGTAGATGAGAGGTTTGTGATAATGCCTGTTAATATGAAATTGTAATTCTGCTTATTATTCTGCCTTTTGGTTATGCATGTGTCTGCTATTTAACTTATTGTACTCTACAGTATTCCTGTACGTCGTGAAGCATTATGGAAGGAGCTTGATTATGTCAAGAATTTATGGAGGAACAGGCAAGAGTTGAAGGTTGAGGATGCTGGAATTGCTGCTTTGTTTGGGCTGGAATGCTTTGCATGGTTTTGTGCTGGTGAGATTGTGGGGAGGGGATTCACTTTCACTGGTTACTATGTCTGAGGATCATTTCTTGGTAAAATGTGTTTCAAGGTAATGAACATGTAAGCTACTTGGTCATTTGTGTGATTAAATCACAGCCAATTTACATGCAAATTTTTTGTTATTTCTGCAAATTTTTGAAGCTGAGAAATCAGTGGGTAACTTCGGTAGCCTGAATAATTATTGTATCTGAAGCAACTTAGATTGACGAACTTTGTGGTTGTTTATTGTCTTCATCAGAGATTACTGCTACTGCTACCCATGGTTGATGATAAGGGTGCAAGTTTTATGGATTTACTTGTTCATTGCATTTTGCATGGCTAATCTAGTTCACTGACGGGGGTTATAATAGTCCATCTCTCAAATGCAGTTTATTACTTGGTTTTTATCGGCCAGTTATGTGAATGTAACTTAATCTAAATATATATGCTTATTTAATTAAATTTCACCTCCAAATAATCTTTGCCATGTTGTTTAACATCTACGCAAACAGCTTCCTTATGTCATGTGAGACTCGAGAAAAATTTATGTAGGGAATTGTGTGATCTTAGAGAGAATATTCAGTTGTGCACTGGGGTTAGCAGTTGAACCTAGATTCTGAGACCGGATGGCATCATGGCACGAGAGGCCGGGGTGTTTTGCTGTTTTGAGTTCCGAGTTTGGGCTGGCCTTGGAAGTGAAAATTGCAATTGCCCTTCATATCCATGCAGGCCTTTTTGGTAAATTGCATGCTTTGTGGGAAAGACTACCGATTTTGTAGCTAAGCTCAGGCCTACAAACATGTTTTATTAGCGTTCTTTGTTGAAACCAGAAAGTTGAAATCCAGTGGCTTGCTTTTGCCCCGTAAGAAGCATAGACTTGTTCTTGTTTTGTGGATATTTTAACTCATGATGATAAATTGATAATCAACATTAAAACAGCAGCACGACCAGATTAAAACAGCAGCACGACCCTCTCTTGTTTGGGATCGTAACTATTATTTGGAATTCTCCAATTATGGTAACTATAAATAAAATTTAATGTTGGTTGTTAGAAGATAACGACATTGAAAATAAATTAAAGAGTGTAAAGTCAAAAATCCATAAAAGAATATCTAAAAGGAAATTGTATCCCTTTCAAGTCCTCTCTTTTTTTACATGCACATTCATATATTCGTAAAAGATGAATAAAACATTAATTTCAAGTAAGTATTTTTTATTAGAGCAATGTTTATAAGTACTTTGATGTTGATGGGAGGTTCAGTTACGATGTATATACTTTCTAGAGTGGTGTATACATAAATTGGTTGTGATGAGAGGTTTGAATAATAGTATTTTTCTTTTTATAAACTTGAATAATAGTATTTACCAATATGTGTAGAGTGATTTTATTATTTTTATTATAAAAGTAGATTTTCAATCAATATACATAATCGTTCATGTCAACGTTTTTTTTTGTTAGTCGAGATCATTTATGTTAAATTATATATATATATATATTAAATTAACTCATTATATTAAATTATTATTAATTTTAGTAATCAATAATTTGATAAGATTAAAAAGAATTTATTCTATAAAAAATAAGATATTAAGAAAAAACGAATAAAAAGTATACGGATAATCAAATATAAATTGCTCATACAATGGAAGGGTGTTTTAGTAATTCCAGAACATTCCAAAGCAGGATAATTCTAATATCACCCTTGTTGTTTGATATAATCACTAATTACTCCCCTCTAGTTTGGACAAATCCCATTTTACCCTTTTTATTAACTCTGTTACTAGAAAGTGGATTTTGACAGTGACAGTGTTCGAAAAGATTAACTTGTCCCTCAATTATAAACCTATCCCTAATAATTTTAAAAATTGTTAAAATATGACAAAAAAATAAATTATTAATAATTTCTTTTAATTTCTACCATCCATTTACATGATGGATGATAGATATTGATTTCAAATAATTTTTAAAAAATTAAAAAAAGCAAAAATTAAAAAATAATAATAATAAAGACCTGGGTTGAACCCAGATCTTCAAACAAAACAAACAAACTCTTCTACTTCTAATTCCTTAACATTGTTAACACAAAACTCACATCTCTATTACTGCCTCTTTGCTTCTTCTTCTACACTCTAACCCTCCCCACCCTTCCAAGTGCTAGAGATTGACAACGATGGGAGCCTAACCCCTTCATTCTCTTTCTCACATCCTAAGCGTTAAAACCATTGGAGACCCGAACACCATTGGAGATCATCGACGAGCCCCAATCGGCATCGAAAAGGATGGAGGTGGCAGAGACATGCTTGAGGATGATGCCATCATTGAGATTGAGGTACTGATTGATCGGTGAACTGATGGTGAAGGTGGACTCGTTTGATATATCGACGGTGATGCCGAACTATGACAGGTAAAAGAGGTAGGAGTAGGGGTGGTGACGAGGGTGGCGGAAGAGGTGGAAAAGTGGTGGTGAGGTGGTGAATTTTAATGGTGGAAAGAAAAGAGAAAGAAAAGAGAAGAAGAAAAGACTGACGAGAAGAAGTTGAAGAAGAAGAAGAAGATTCCAGAGAAAATGAGAGAGAGATAGAGGAGCGAAAGAAAGAGAAAGAAAGAGAGAGAAAAGTGTTTTTGTAAAAGTTTCATTTTTATTTTGAATTATGTCCACCGTCCATCATATTAACAGACAATGGTTATAATTTAAAAAAAATTACGTTTTTTAATTATTTTATTGACATACTTCTTTTAATTTTTTTAATTATTAATTATTTTAAAAATATAATCTTATATGTGTCACTCATCTATTTATTAAAAAATTTTAACTTCTTTTATAATGAATTGATAGTTTTGCCCTTTCTAGTTAACGGTTATATATTGACTTTTAATTTTTAGGTTAACAGTAAGAGATTTTTTTGATTATTTTTATAAACATTAGGGGTTTTTGGTCTATTTTTATAAATTTGAGGGGTCTTTAGCGATTTTGTTTTAGTCAGCCGTTGTGTTGGCTATTATATGAAACTACAGGGCAGAAAGTAGATTTATCCCTTCCTAAGCCAATAAAACCTTCCCTTGGGACACAAACATCACGACGATAGGGCACAAGGCGTGCATCGGCAGAGACTTGTGTGGGAAGTAAAAATCGAGGTACAATAGAATGCTGCCTGGCACAGTCGTCCGCTTTCGGACACGTGTCATCGTAGCATTCGCCTTCATCTTCATCATCATCTTCCTCATCGTCTCCAGCGAGTGCGCCAGCAACGATTCCCAGGTAACTCAAAAATCCCCGTCTCCTCTTTTGGTTGCCAAGATAATGCTCGAGAATGAAAAAAGCTCAAATTCGCGTTTATTAGATCTAAACTCATAGTTTAAACAGGTCAAATGTAGCAGAACTTGCGTTGCCCAGAATTGCAACTGTAAGCCCATTATTTTAGTTTTCAAATTCCTTTTTAAAAATCCTCGTGTTCATGTAACTATTGATAATGATTTTTTCTATTGTTTTAAAATAAATAATAGCGGTTGGGATTCGGTATGGGAAGTATTGTGGGGTCGGGTGGACTGGTTGTCCAGGAGAGAAACCGTGTGACGATCTGGATGCTTGTTGCAAGATCCACGATGAGTGCGTCGAGAAAAAAGGTACGTTAAAAGTTGCTTGAATTAAAAGTATTTAACTTTTGTCTGAAATTATAAAACAGATTTTGGTAAAAGTAATCAAAACAACTCTCCCTGTTTGTATCCAAAACGATAAAATTACTTTTTTGGTGTTGTGATGGGTCTGGTAAGTCCAATGATAGTGTATGTGGAATAAGGTGATGGGTTTCTAATATAAATAAAGCATTTGGTTTTGTTGATTCTAAGATGTAGAAATTATTTCTATTGGAAAGAGAAAAAACAAAATTGGACATTCATTTTTTGAATTTGTTTGGGTTGTTTGATTCTTGGTAATTGTTAAGCCAATAGAGGATACGAGGAAAAGCACTTGGGAGACATAAAAGTGAATTACTTTTGCTTAAGCATTCTTCTGTAGATTGTAGTAGTTTGTTCAAGGTTGTTGGTTGCTGGTGACACATGTTACTTAGAAATTTGGCCATATGAGTGCATTGCCTAGTTATATATGAAAAAATGTAACAGCAAGAATGCATAATATATGTATGTATGTATGTATGTATATGTATGTATTTGTTTTGCTGAGAATTGTATTTAGGTTCTAATACCCAACTCCCGTTTTAGATTCTTTTCCAAGTTGATTGACTAGTAATTTTGGTTAGATCAGGTTTGACTAATGTCAGATGCCATGAGAAGTTTAAGACCTGCATAAAGAAAGTGCAAAAATCTGGAAACGTTGGTTTTTCTCGGGATTGTCCGTATGAAATGGCTGTGCCCACTATGGTACAGGGTATGGATATGGCAATCTTACTGAGCCAATTTGGTAACTCGAAGTTTGAACTCTGACCGGCGAATTTTGGAAGGAATATTGTTTAACAGGACATGAAACTACTTATCACTGTAATAAGACATTCATTCCATGAAAGCAGATTTTTTTAAGAATAGTATTAGTTGCTTTTTCTGCAATTCGCTAAAAATCAGATAATTGTTTTTTTCTGGATCATGGATGCTTGTCTGTTGTCACATTTTCAGTTTTTCTTTGCATTTACTCCATTAAAGTTGTACTCTAAAGATCATTGTAGAAGGTTAGTCAATGAGAGCATAGAAAGGTTATCTAGCTGGTGAATTGTGATTTCCCTAGAATGTTGTCGCAGGAAACAAATACAAGCAGAATACTTTTTGTGATGATCAGTAGAAACATTTTTTTAGGAAATTGTCATATCGTATAGTAAATTAAAGAGAAAGAGGCCTTTTCTCTACTGTTGGTTTAGAATGTGGGGCAGCTCTACCATCGGTCGCTCTACTCTCAATTTCATCTTATCATCTGATCACTTGTTTAGAATAGAACTCAAAATTTAAAACCTGTGGCAAAACACTTTAAAGTTCAGAAATATTGACTTAACCCAAACAAACCAGTGCACCATTTGTTAATGACTGGAAACCTAAAGTGTGACTTCATTAGATTGTGTTATTAAGTAGACTATTATGATCCTGTGAAGTTTGGTAAACCTGACTTATCGGCGGAGTTGACGCGAAAAGGGTTTCCAAGGTCCAACAACCAAGCAAGTCCTTTTAAAATTCATGGTTCAACTATGCTGATGAAACTTTGACAGGTATGGGTGCATAAAAACACCAAGGCCATCTTTCAAAGAAAAAACAAAAAACGAAGGCCATGACTTGATTTCGTTGTATAATTACAGCGGGTTTTTATTTTTATGTTTTTTCTTGGATAATGAATTACAATAGACAAATGATACAATTGACACGTGGAAACCCGTCGTTAAGCTACAATTATTAAGAAATTTTGCGTTAAACTGCAATTATTAAGAAATTTTCTGCACGAAAACTGGTATTGGTATGGAAATTTACACCCTTAGATGGTGCAGGGTTAGCGTGTAAACTGGGTCAGCCTGTTAACGTGCAAGCAGGTGCACGAACCTCTGATACGCGTCTGCTTGTACAAAAAAATTACTTGAATCTTGTGCTATTTTAATACATGTTGTGGTTGAAATTTAAGAGTCAAGCTCAAGGCTAACCTCACAATATCACATACTTGTTATGCGAAAGTATATGTAACTGTAGGAAAATAGTTTGAAAATGATATATCTTCAAATTTAAGTAACAAGATGTCAAGATCGCCAATTTGGTCCCTTTCATGGATGAATGGGTGTGGCTTTGTAATCCGACATTTAATAAATTGCACAATTTGTTCATTGCAATGGACCACTTGTCTGCTTCAGATCCACTCTCCATTTATTTAACGAAAAGTCCTACCCGATCATAGCTATTTAAGATAGTAAGGTATGAATATTACTATCCGAAATAATGATTTATGCACCCAATTAATTAGTAAATTTATAACTAGCTTTTTTTTTTTTAAAATAACTCATAACTAAAATTTAAAAATTTAGGATTTAATATAAGCACTCAAATATATTTCGATAATAGTTTCTATTTATATTAACTTTCATTATATTAATTAAGTGTTTGTAAAAATGTTTATTAGATTTGTTTTTTTTTTTTTCAAATTCATTTTTTTTTTATCTAGAGAAGACTTTTACAAGCAAAGTGTATACTAATTAAATTATTCTAACGTAAGTCAATAAAAATTATTCATTTTGTTCATCCATACAAAATTGATGGTAAAGTCTCCTAAAATTATTATAATTTCATAATTATAAATTCTCAATTCAACGTCGTCACGAAAGAAGGTGATATAATTTCACTTTTTTAACGAGAAACACGTGGCTGACGCTCGGGAGAATTGACATGGACAAACAAAAAGAAGGGCAAAGTAGTCATCAGTCATCGATCATCAAAACGAAAAGTCAGTCCCATGATTGCTTCCCTGGACCTTCCCGCATCAAATTTTGACCATATTCGTTTTCTTATGTTAAGGTCGTCCCAATCAAATTCCTATATTCGAACTCGTTTCGGCTTCTGCGAAGGTCATGACTTTTCTTCACCTCTAAGATCTCTGACATTTGTTATCAATCAGACAAATCCAATATCATATCTTCCTTCTCACAACTGAAAAACCTACCAACCAAAATTGAGAAAAATAAATCAATTATTATTATTTTTTAATTTCCTAGAATTCGGATTATATCATTGAAAACTGATCAGATTTCCGGGCGTTAAAATTCTACCGCAATGCTTCACCGGAGCTTCAAGCCTGCAAAATGGTAATTATTGTTTTATTTTTTTTTTCGTATAAATTTTAAAACTTAAATTTAATTTGTTGTCTGTTTGGTTGCTGGGAAACTGCTGGGAAAACAATGAATTGTTGGTTTTCAGCTGCTGGTAAATGGTTTTATGCCCTAGCAACAAAGCTTGTAATTAGGATAATATTGTTAATTAATTACTGTTGTGTTGATGAAACTTGGTTGAAAATCGGATGATTTATTTATTTTTTTGTTTTGCGATGCAGCAAAACAGCTTTAAAGCTTGCGGCTTCGCGTCTAAAGTTAATGAAGAATAAAAGAGCTGTACAAGTGAAGCAACTGAGGAGGGAATTGGCTCAATTGCTGGAGTCTGGACAAGTCCAGACTGCCAGAATTCGGGTAAGTATATGTGTATCCATTCAAATGAACTTTTTTGGTGCATCAAATATGTATTCTTTGCCTAGTAAAATTAGATTTGCTTTTTCGTGGTTTTTTGCATTGTGATTCTCTTTGTTGAGAATTGTCTAGGTTATGACACGTGCACTATGGTTGTTTTCTTATTTTTACTGTTTCAAATCCTGTATACCAGGTGGAGCATGTGGTGAGAGAGGAGAAGACAATGGCAGCGTATGATCTCCTCGAGATCTACTGTGAGCTTATTGCTGCGCGTTTGCCTATGATCGAGTCTCAGAAGTAAGTAAATTTGTCTAATAAGTGGATGTTTGATTGGAATTGCACATTTTGAAGTAATGGAGTTGATTAGACATTTGATGTTGGAAATTTGTGGTTCACTAATGAAAAACCCCTGCTCGACGTTATTGTACTACTTTACATTTGCTGTTTGAGAAATTATATACGGCATCTAAATTTAGAGTTGTTGTATTCAGTGTGTAGTTGATGAGGTACTATATAACTTATTTGCTGTGTACGCCTGGGATTTGTTTCTAGAGCTGTTTCTTTTGCTTGCATTTTCTAAATTTATGTCACTGCAGGCAGACTATGCTAGTGTGCCATCAAATTTTATTTTGTAAGAGGGCACTCACACTGTATTGATCCGTCTTTTATTATTTTAGAAACTGCCCCATTGATTTGAAGGAAGCAATTGCAAGTGTAATATTTGCGTATCCAAGATGTGATGACATACCTGAACTCAAGGATGTATGCAAGCATTTGACAGCAAAATATGGAAAAGAGTTTGCCTCTGCTGCCGTGGAGCTGCGTCCAAATTGTGGTGTGGGTCGACTGGTAAGTTTGTACAGCATTTGTAGCTCATTGACGTTTGAAATATAGAATGAAATTTTGGGTCATTCACAGAAGTATTGATTAGTTTTATCTTTAAAATGTTAATAGTTGGTTGAGAAATTATCTGCAACAGCACCTGATGGTCCAACCAAACTTAAAATTTTGAGTGCAATCGCTGAGGAACATAACGTCACTTGGGATCCTAACAAATTTTCAGAGGGAGATTCAAGACCTACTGAGGACTTGTTGGTAAGAATCGTAAGATTAATTCAGTTCAGAGTGGTTCATTTAGGTGTTTCATTTATTGCTTTCATAAACCTATACTAGAGTATATCCAATATTAAATTGCAAGGGGCGTATTGTTTGGTGCATGCATTTTATTGCTAAATGATTTGGCCTTCAACTTGAATCCTTGTTGAACAAATTTGTTTATGCAGAACGGACCAAATACTTTTGGCAAGGCCAGTGAAACACTTGGGGATCTTCCTAGCATTCCCTCTGCTCCACCAAATCATAGTGACAAAAGATCCAAAACTGTACAAGTTTCACCTAAGAGCAATGAAAGGCATGATTTACCTGTAAACTTTCATGAGCAGAATGCACGATCATCACCTCATTCACAGACAGATGTTGGTGCCTATAAAACAGAACAATCCGGTGTTTTGCAACCAGAATTAAGGCCTACAGGTATGTATATAAGTTATGCATGTGAAAATGGTGATTGATTACCGCTTTCATTCATGCTTAAATGTTCCCTTATCATTTTTTTTAATAATTATTAATGGTTGGCTTTATCCTACAGGATCTAGTGCCGCAAGGACGGAATTTAGGCATCCATATCCAGGGCAAGAGCAACAAATTTCACCAGGTAGTCAGAGTTGGAACATGGAATTCAAGGATGCTACTGCTGCTGCACAGGCAGCTGCCGAATCTGCAGAAAGAGCAAGTATGGCTGCTAGAGCAGCTGCAGAACTTTCAAGCCGTGCAAATAGCACCTGGCAATACTCAACACAATCACAAAGAGATGAAGAGTCTCACAGATATGCTGATTCAACATTGCGAAATGAACACCATGATAAAGGTCCAGTAAATAGTGCCTTTCATGAAGGAAATTCCAGGATGAATTTTGCACAAATCGATAGTGATCAGCAACGTGATGTAGCAGGAAATAATGAAAATTTTCACAGAGAAAATCTCAAGAGCTCTGACAAATCCAGCCGGTCTGCTTCATTGAAGTCCAATGCAACTTCTGTTGATGGTAACCCATTGGGAAATAATCGTCAAATGGCTTATGAATATTCTCAAAAGAACTCATCTGAAGTAGAGCATACTGACATTTTAGGTCAAGTGAGTTTCAAGAAACAGTCTAGCGAATCTGAGGTAGAAATTGTGAATAAATTACAAGCTGGTGGGGATACTGAGAGTGTTGATGCCTATGGAGGAAGGTTCCAAAAGCAATCTAGCTATGCCTCATCTCATTTTCAATTCAAGTACGTTTAGTGATGATCATGATGTTGTATCGAATATTAACAGCCAGCATTTAGGGGATGAAGCCAATGATAATCCTTTTGCCACTAATGATGATGGATTTTTCCAAAGAAACACTACTGAAATGAATCCTCATGAAAATGCAGCTGCTGTCTTTGATGATTCTGGTTCAGATGATGATGTATTTAACATTGACACAAAAAGCGTGCACAAGGAACATGATTATGGTTTAGAGCATTCCTTGCCAAGTATAAAATCACCTGCTCATGTGTTTGCAAATGCAAATGCTTGGAGTGATGTGCAAAATGCCAATGACTCACGAGGAAAATCTGTTTCACAATCTCACTTGTATGCTGATTATCACTCTGATCCTATTTTTTCTGAAAGTGTAACAAGTTCTAGAGTTCCTGCACAATCAGATGACATGGTCAAAGCTACATTTGATGATTCAGATGGTCCGAGTTCAGAAAGTGAAGAGGAGCTGGACAATACTAAGCTTGGTAGGAGTACAGATACAAGTAAACATGATAGTTACTCCAAAACTTTTGAGATGACTCAGGATTTCTCTCCACGGCTAGCTGAAGCCAAGGAGGATACTGAAATTTTAAAACAGTCTGGTCTGGATAGAGGTACAGAATTGAATTTTGGATATTCGACTGGTGGTTTGGAAAAGTCTGGGCTTGGTAGGAGTACAGATACAAAAAAACATAATGTTTACTCCAGAGCTTCTGAGATGACTGAGAATGCCCCACCATGTCTACCTGAGGCCAAGGAAGATGCTGAACCTTTTAAAGAGTCTACTCTGGATAGTGGTACAGAGTTGAATTTTGGACTTTTAACGGGCGGGCTTCGGAATAAAGGTAATAGGCTTCTGCCATATAAACTGAGTTCGACAGCCAATGCTTCATCCTCTAAAACGACAGCTGAGGATACTTTCACTAAGGTTGAGGAATCTCCTTCTGCATCTGTCAAGGCCTCAATCAGTCTTGAAGCTACCGCTCAAGCGTCTTACAATAGAAAAGTAAGTGCAGAAGCAGAGAAAAAACCGAGCAGTAGATCATACTTCGGTTCTCGTGATGGTTATTTTGATGAAGAACTTACACAGCATACTTCTAAGAGCAGTCAATCACCGTTCTTCAAGAAAACTGAAATTGAAGAAGATGAGAAATTTAGGTCTAGGCCCCAGGTTAAAGATTTTGATTCAGATGATAGTGATTCCGAGGATGACTCTCCTAAACAGGTTTTAATGAGAAAAGCTCCTCTGAATAATTCGTTTTCTCGAAGGACAAGGGCCCGTCCTACAAACTCTGGGAAAAGTTCTTATTCGAAGACCACAGTTCTGTCGGAGTCATCAGTAACTCCAGGCTATGGCAAAGCAAGGAATTCCTCTTCTAGTTCATTGTATATTACTGAAATAAGACGAGAGCCTCAGTCTCAGAGCAAGAACTCAGGTGCTTTAGGAAGTTCTGAGGAGTCTAGATTGGCAAAACAAGCAGCTTATAAGCCAAATTCACCAGCCAAGAGATCCTCTTTTGAGGAAAGTTTGAAGTCTTCCGCAAAAGAAGAACCATCCAACTCTGTTCCAAAGATAGAAAAACCAGATAGCACCCAAAGTTTGAAGACTTCAAGCGTGGAGACTTCATCTAAAGAGAGAGCTGCTCATGTTCATCCAAAGCTTCCTGATTACGACACGTTAGCTGCCCGGTTACAGGCTATCAGACAAAATCACCAGTAAATATAGTTAATTATCTCATGTTAATATAGTTAGTTTTACAAAGATTATATGGTTGATTTCTCCTTTTGTATTTTCTACGTTCTTTGTTGGGTGATTATAATTTTGATTGGGTTGTGTATTCATTGAGTCATGACAGCCTTATTTTTTCTGTTCGGCTACTAAATCAAGGTCAATTTATTACAACATTTGGTCTAATGAAATAAAAAAAGATAGTTTGGATAGATGCTGGGGAGCTGCTTTGAGGCCAAATTCTTATCTTGTTACCATCTTCCGTGCAGCTTGCAGCTTGCATTTGATGAGGATAGTGCCTGCGATAGGATTGAAAAGCTAAAAAAGTTTTTCAATTTCTCAAAACTTATATTCAACAATACTTGCCATTAGACAATCCAATTGTTTGAGACTAGAAGTTACGCTTTTAAACTTTCAAACAGATTTCTACAACGCACTTTACATGATTTTCTAGTTGTATTTTTTCCAAGCTTCAATTCTCTCTTTTTCCTGTTTTGTAGTGATCTGTACACAACAATGGACATAACATGGTTGCACATCAAACGAACTATTATTGCACGAACTCCTTTCACACTTCCAATGTCACATTATGTTGTACATTTACAGACAATCGAAAACTGTGTTTTTTCCCCTGAATTGCAGCACAAATTACCGAAATAAAGATTGATGGTCATAATTTTGGGTCCTGTTTAATTAGTAATTACTTCACCTTCTCATGCATTGGTTGGCCATGATGATTAGTTGTAGAATGTTCATTTAATTTAAGACTTCTTTGCATGAATACTTCAGAACATCAATCTCTTTCAACACCTCCACTTCTTTCATGGACGGGCGGCTTCGAGGGTCTGCCTCTAGGCATTTTAGACTGAGTTGTACTGCTTGAACTGCTGCTTCAAACGAATACTGACCTTCCATCCGCACATTTATAATGGTTTTCAGCTTCTTTCTTTGCAAGAGCATTGGCGTCAACCATTCAACCAAGTTGTGTTGTTTGTTAGGGTGGCCACCATCCAATGCCTTTAAGCCCGTTAATAATTCAAGTAGCACAATGCCATAATTATACACATCACTTTTCAAATATATATTTCCTGATATATAATAATCAAACGACAATTAAACTTATTTTATTCAATAAGGGAAAAAATTGAAGTTATCCCTACATTTTGAACTAAAACTTTAAATCCTAAGCAGTTTCCAAGTTCGTTTTTTCACTCAACAAGAACAAACTACATATTATTAATATAACCTAAATAATGCAATTACTCATTGTTGTACATATTATGACTTCCCCTAAATAAACCAACAACTATGTTTGCTAATTAAGATAAAAATAACTACCTTTTATGATATATTTTGGGGCAGCATAACCACATGTGCTCGTGACAATGGTTGTGATGAATGACTCTTCACTAGAAGGTCCCAACATTGCTAAGTCAAACTTCGATAATTTTGCGTTGTAGTTCTGTAATACAAAATAAAAAAGGAACAATAATGTAGTAATGTTAACATGTCTATACCAAGAAATCCTAAAGAGGTTTTCACTCGTCTTATTTTTCCATTTTTAACAAGAAACAAAGAACTTGATTTACAAAACGGAAGTAAACAAATGTTAAGGGATAGAACAAATTGTGCATCTAACAAAAAATCATTAAAATAAATGGTAGTAGTAAAAGCAAATATAAGAGGACCCTTGAAAAGAAGGCAAGGAATGTATATGAACTTGGACATCAAATAAATTCCACATAATAATGAAAAGACAAATACCACCACGGATGAAAATGAAAAATGGGATGCATTTCTAAGTTTCATTGTAACAAAAACCAATTGTTAGATAGAAGTGCAAGGATTGAACAAGCAATAACCAAACTTGTCAAGCAATATATTGGAAGCATTCAAATCTCTATAAATAATTTTCTTTTCTAAAGTATGTAGAAAAGCCAATCCTCGAGTTGTTCCAATGACAATTTTAAGTCGTATATCCCAAGACAATGGTTTGAAATTTCCTAAATAACCAAATCAGTTAAACGATCAATACAAAATGTCCATAAATACCCTTAAATATTTCCTTGAATGTTTGCATTTTGTATTTCTTACTTCTAAAAAGATGATTTTCCAAACTTCCCCTCTGCATGAATTCATATACAAGGGCCACCTTTTCATTTTCCCAATGATATCCCAATAGACTAATGATGTTGGGATGATAATGTCTTCCCAAAAGGTTAACTTCTGACTGCTCAACAAAGAATCAAATCTCTCTAGCCTCAATCAATATCAAAATAATAATAATAATAATAAAAATCATTCTAGCCTCAATCATAGAACATTTTTCTTTAGAAAAAAAATTCTCAAACACATTATTAAAACAATTCTCATGGCAAATAATACTAGTACTTTTGGTGTTCTTTCCTTCAAATTTTGTTATTTTACACTCCTTTTCAAATGATACGAAATTCTTACTTTGTATTGATAATAGAGTTGAAAAAGAATACCTTCCAATGCCAATCTTCAAAACCTTGCACATCTGTATTAGGGTTGAATATCTTGATAGTAACTGCCATCCCAGTTCCCCTTTTGGAAGGAGCTAGTGTTTCCTGATCAACCCAACCTTTGTAGAGTTTCCCAACACTTTCCTCACCTAACAACCTGTGATCATGACTGAAGTTGTTAGTTGCAATCTTCAAATCTTTAAAACTGAACTCTTTCAGACTTGGTGTTCTCCACAGCTATGCCATTGGATTTTCCTCCTCAACAACTTCACTAACAACATCTGAACATTGACTTTTGTCTGCACTGCTGAAACTGGCTTGAATTTCCAAGCTGCCGCCACAATTTTTTGATATGCCTAAATATTTTTCACAAATGAGAAAAACTAATAAAGGTCAAAGAATTCTCAAATGTCAGTCAAAAAAGAAGTAACGATTGATAAACATAATACCTATACTGGTGGTACTGCTATGATTAGGCTCTCTAGAGAAAGATGTCCGTCTAGAATCCATATCAAATTTCTCTCCGCTACTCTTTGTGCTGTTTAAATAAGTACAATAACAGAAAAATTTATGTTAACGAGGTTTCAGGTCAAACCTGAGAAGAGCCAAAAAAAAAAAAAAGATGATGAAAAATAAGTTACCAAGAATCCTCTTGTCCTCTTTTTGTAGTCCAATTTGTAAATTGAATCACTTCATTTGCAACTCTCAACATGGCACTGCTATTGAAAATGATCAAGTCAACTACCTTGTTTCCATGGAGGATGACCTCGTAGACCTGTGATTGTGGATGCTTCTGTTGGAATTTAAGAATAGAAAAGAGATGTTTAGAAAATAAGAATATAATATTTATTGATAGCGAAGTGCAGGAAAACACCAATATAAATGATATAAGTGTTTACAAAGTGAAGGATCTTGACTTTGAGTGTTTTGACATTCGAGTTTTCTTTTTACTTTTAACAGAATTTGAGGGGTTTTTTTTTTTTTTTTTTACAAATTGCAAAGCATTAAGCCTATATATAAGCTGTGAAAGTAGGTGATTCAAAGTCTGACATACAAAAATATATTTTTATGTCTATTGGTGTGTAGCTGCAGTGGCAACTACACCACTCATTATCTGGTTGGTAACGAGTTCGACACCCATGCCACCAAAAAGGGTTGCTAGTTTTCTTCCACCTTTGTATGTGGGTTGTTCTCTCACCTATGTATAGGTTACTCTTTGAACCATATCACTAGTGTCCTATATCGTTTGGTTCTAGTTGTTCTCTGGATCAGTTCCAGTAATTCAAAAAAAAAAAAAAAAAAAACAAAGAAAACTATATAATTTTATAATGATTGAAGATTCTGGATTTACTTGAAGAACAAGTATTGCTCTGCCTAGAACTTCAATATTTGGATCAATCCAAAATTTCTATCACCGCCTCCAACACTCCTCTTTGATCGATATTCGAGTAACTTTGATCATGTTACACAATTGCGCGAACTTGCCTCTTGGTAGTGCTTTTGTGAATATGTCTACTAATTGTTCTTTGGTATTGTGAAAGTCGAGCTTTATTTCTCTGTTCTGTTAAGCTTCCATCAAGAAATTATACTTGATTCCGATATGTTTTGTTCAAGTTTGAAAGACTAGATTTTTTGCCATTGCAAGTGCAGACTTAGTGTCTCAAAATATCTTTGTGGTTTGATCACATTTGTTTCCCATGTCTTCAAGTATCCTTCGTAACCATATAACTTGACTAGTAGTAGTAGTTGTTGCAACATATTCTACTTCCATTGATGACCGTGCTACACTGTTTTGTTTCTTGGATCCTAGTCACTATCTATATACTCGGTTAATACGGAATTTTCTGAATGTCTATACCAAATCCTATAGCCTTTGATTCCTTGCAAGTATCTGAGAATCCGCTTTGTTGCTCCATAGTGGACTTGAGTCAGATCGTATATGAACCTTGAAAGTAAAATTTGTAATGTATATAATATTTGGTCTTATGGTAGTTAGATATGATGGGTTTCCAATAAGACTTCTGTAAAGTGAAGCATTTGCCTCATTTGACTGAGCTTATTTTCTAAATTTTTCAATAGCGACAAGAGTAGTTGCTACGGGCTTACATCTACTCATATCGAATTTCTTTAGAAGATTATCAAAATATATCTTTTATGACATGAAGATCCAATTTTTTCTTGGTTTATCTCAGTGCCAAGGAAGTAGTGCGTCAAACCTAAGTCTATCATCTCAAATGTCTTCATCATATCTTTTTTAAATTCCATTATTATCTTTTCATTGTTTCTGTATAGATGAAATTATCTCTGTTGTTGTGATGTAAAAAATTATAGAAGAGTTATGCTATTATTATTAGTTTATTCAACTTTCTTCAAAAAGTTTTAATATAGTATATCTGGAATGCATGTTCTTGAAAATCGTTAAAAATTTCTTTAAAATTTTAAAAAATTCTTTCAATTTTTTTTTTTTAAATTTGTAAGAGGGATGGTTACCAACAAAATTAATAAAAAAACTAACCATTATTGTGTGAGAGTTGGGGGCAAACTATAACTATCCCCTATTTCTAATAAAACTCTCTAACTTTTGCTATTAATGAAATAATGTTTAGTTTTATAGTTACTAATTTTACACCCTATAGTTTAATTAAATCATCAAGCAACACCCCATCATTAACAATTTTGTTAGATGAACGAGATTGTCGTTAGTGGTGGAAGAGTAAAATAAAATTAAACGTTAAATTAAATTAAAAATAAAATAAAATTAAAAATTAAAATCATTCAATAGTTCATCTTCGACACCAATCTCAAGAAGTATCTTCAACAGTTCATCAACTTTAACAATGAACATCATAACTTTTTTAACCATGAACACCATCAACATTCATAAAATCATCAACACCGCCGGCAAAATTAAGACCCAACATCAACAGAATCAATACGCAATCAACACCATATCTTTTATAAAAAAAATTATTCTGAAGACCCTTGGAAACCTAGCATTTTTTTTTTCCAAATTTTTGGGTACTGGAAGCCCAGATTACGAGTGAGCATGGCTCACGTCGGATCGATTTTGGACAAAACTGACTAGAAATTGACTTTGATCGATTTTCAAAATTGAAAACTGACTCGACTCGAATTGTTTATAGATACCGACATGGACCGACTTCCATCGGGTCGATTCAGTCCATATCAGTTTAGGCCTGTAAAATGGGCCTCCAGATAACCATCAAGCCCAAATAAAAAACCAAACAAGAGTAGCAGTTCACTCTTTCAAAAGATTAAAAAAAACAAACAAACAAAAATGCTTTCCAAAAAAAAAAAAAAAATGAAAGAAAACAAAATAAGCATCTGTTTACTGCCCTTAGTCCCTCATTAACTCACCAGTAACCTCGCTCCAACCACTGAGTCATCGATAATCGCCTCTTCCCTCTCCAGTCTCCATCTCAAACCTCCGTTTTTTTCTCTCTACATCACCAACCCGCAACAAAAACAAGAAACATCATCATTAGTCCCCTCCACCAACTTACCAGTGACCACTGCTTCCAACCGCCCACCACCGACAATCCCTTTTTCTCCTTTTCTCTCTCCAATCTCCACCCCAAACCTCCATCTTTCTCTCTCTATATCACCAACCCGCAACAAAAAAAGGAAACATCATCACCAATCGAAGAGATCAACATCAATCTCTCCCAATAGAAGAGTTTGAAGTTGATCTCTTCCATCGTTGCAGGACAACAAAGAAAGACACACGAGAAATAGAGAAGAGAAATCTTGATCGGCATCAATGTAACTTAATTAAGTTTGATTAGATTAATGATTAATTAGGAAGTTTGATTAGATTGATGATTAATTGGGGTTGGACAGATTTGTGGGAGTTTTGGGATTGATTAGTGGGTTATTAAATTGGTAGTTGATTAGTGGGTTGTTTGGGATTTGGTGTTATTGTTTAGGGGTCGGTGATGATTGGATATTTGGGATGAAGTTTTGGTGGTGATGAAGGGGCTTTTGAGATGTTTTGGTAAGAAAGAAAAGCCACCCATGTGACCTTTGTTTTCATCATCAACTATGAAGCTTTTTCATCGTTGATGATGGAGACCACCACCTACAGGCTACATGTGGTCACCTTTTTTTCTTATAATCAAGATTTTTTTTTTCTTCATTTTTTTTTCTTTTTCTTTGCTTATTTTTCATTATATTTTTTATTTTCCTTTTATTAAATTTTCCTATTGTATTTTATTATTATCATTTAATAAAGAAAGAGATTTATATATCAGGGATAAATATGTCTTTTCACGCTTGGGTCATGTCAGAGGCCACTTTGTTAATGGAGACACTAGCAGTGGCGTGTAAAATGATCAATTAGGAAACTAAGTGACGCGTTTTCATATTAGTGGCAAACATTGGAGATTTTTTTTTTTTTGACAGAAATAGCCCTTTTCAAGATAATATCAATAATTAAAAAAGGAAAGCTCAACACTCTAATGAGGTCACCCATTAGAAAGTGACAACTGATGTGGAATTGCTTCGATTTGTTACCAGATATATACCAAAGAACGATCAAAGGCTGGTTTCTCAGATTTGAGACCCACATTGACCTCATACCTTAAAAAAAGTAAAAAAAAAAAAAAACCAACGTTTGCCGCTCCAAGTTGAGTTGCCCATCTTTTCTCTCTTCACATCGCAACATTTCGCTCCTTCCGTTGCCAGTTGTGAGTATTTGCCTTTCTGATAACTTGATCAATTCCGGTAATTGAGATAAGCATTTGTAATAACTTTCTTTTTGCTATGTCTTTTCAATTTTGATCTCAGACTTTGATTATCTGATTGATTTATAACTTAGTAATTTGTTTTTATAGAGAATTGCAGGCTACTAATTCAATTTTATTCTTTAGTTTATATTATGTGCATATTAATTGGAATCTAAATATAAACTTGTTCGGTTTTATTTTTTAATTCTTCTAATAAATTGAACCGTCTTTAATTAACTATTGATGCGATGAATTTGTTAATTTGACTTGCTAAAGTGAAGGTTTGCTTTACTATCTTAATATTCAGTTATCTTTTTCACAGGTTTTTAATGTTTCACGTTAACAACCTGAAATTGTAAATGCTGTTTAAGTGTGGACTTCAGTTACCAATGCCTTAGTATTATTATATAAGAGCTCTCTACAAAATTGAAGCAAAATAATTCTTCATATCAGGATTGTACAATTGTGCAGTGAAGCACCCTTCTCCTTGGAGTCTGTCAAAGGACTTGTTGCTTGAAGCAGATTGAGAGCAATGGAAAACAACACCAAACGTACTGGAATTGCTACCAAGGGATTATTGCAAAGTGAAGAGCTATACCGTGTAACATCCCTCTCTCTATCTCTCCATAGATATTTATATATATATTCTTATTAATTTGTTTTCTCATAATCTTGTGATTTAATTTCTTAATACATGTCGTAATAATGTGGCAGTACGTCCTGGAGACTAGTGTGTACCCAAGAGAACCAGAGCCTGTGAAGGAACTAAGGGATGTTACTGCTGGCCATCCCATGTACTGGTTCTTCTTTACATATTCGTTATGGCCTCCTTTCGGAATTATATCAATAAACAATGGTATTGAAACTAAATGGAATAGACAATCTATGTATAACTAAATCAGGTTATTAAATTAATTATTAGCTAGTGTTTAAATAATCTCTAATCTTGTTAATAGAATTCACTCAAAACTGCATTGAAACTGAGCAATGAGGACTTTCATATATTATCATGTGGTTGTGCATCTAGAAAGTTGCTTAGGTTGTAAATTTGCAGGGCTGTGATGGGTACTGCACCAGATGCAGGTCAGTTGATGGCCATGCTATTGAAGCTAGTAGATGCCAAGAAAACAATTGAAATTGGAGTCTTCACTGGATATTCTCTTCTTCTCACTGCCCTTACAATTCCTGAGGATGGTAAGGTAAGTAATCTTATCATCCTGTATAAATTAACATGGTGATTTTTCCTTCGTCCAATTTAAAACAAAATTACAATCTATATGCCATTAAGTTCAAAAGCACCTTTAGTTTGAATGATTCTTTTTTTTTTTTTTTTTTTTTTTTTCTGTATACCTACCAACTAAACTATTTATGCCTGGAAACTCATGGCTGCAGATTATAGCCATTGATTTGAGTCGCGAGTCATATGAGATGGGATTACCGGTCATTAAAAGAGCTGGAGTTGATCACAAGATAGACTTCAGAGAATCTGAGGCTCTACCAGTTCTTGATGAGCTACTAAAAGATGTAAAGATGGCATATCTCATAATTTCTATTTTCTTTTTTCAATGTTTGTCCTCTCAATACAATCTTAAATCATAACTTCTATATTTCCTTTTATTGTATTTTTCCTTTGTTTCTCGAGGACTTTACTTCTCCAACAAGATCAAAACCTATGATCTAAAAAAACTATTCTGACTCTACTGCAGACAGAAAATGAGGGTAGTTTTGATTATGCTTATGTGGATGCTGACAAGGTTAATTTTTGGAACTACCATGAGAGGTTAATGAAATTGTTGAAGGTGGGTGGATTAGTCGTCTATGACAACACGCTCTGGGGAGGATCAGTTGCAATGCCTGAAGAGCAGGCTTCGGACATTTTGAAACCAGGCAGGCAGGCGACTTTGGAGTTCAACAAACTACTTGCATCCGACCCTCGCGTCCAACTTTCTCATGTCCCATTAGGTGATGGGATCACAATCTGCAGGCGTATTTACTGAACTTCTGCTTCAAACATGTTACTTGCTCTATCATATATATATATATATATATATAGACAGAGTCTAATTGCGAGTCTGTTGAACTTTTTTAACATAGTTTCATTTTCATTGAAAATTTGTCTGTAAGAGTGAAGGAGAGCACAACTATTTGAAAGGACAAAATAAAGTCACATTGCTCTTATTATCTTATTATTATTATTATTATTATTTACTTGGACCAGTCCAAGGTGCAGTTAGACCAATTGCGAAGTGATTTTATGGTATGATCCGAGATTCATCTCTCAAAAAGGGAGGGGAGAGGGAGGACAACCCATACAGAGTGAGGAAAATACCCATAATTTTTTTATGAGATTTGGGTGTGAGAGGCAGAGGGTGGCTGAGTGATCTTTACCGCAAAGATCCCAGCCCAATATCTCTGTTTTTATTGTTATCAAATCACATCATTGTGCCTCTTGTTAATCGTTGTTACTAAATGAACTTTAAATTTATGACGACGCTGCTTAGCATTCTAGCTCTATCAAGTTCAATGTAAATTGAAAAACAACAAGGGATAAATATGTTTTGAATCCAAATAAAAAGAAAAATCTGTTTTTGACCGAAAAATAAAAATTATTCATTTTAATTATAATAGTCTAAATTAAAATTTTCAAGTATGGCTCAGGCCAAATCAGTCTCAATATATATATATATATATATATATTGATGGTTGGAACTGGCATAGGGAACTACAGAGATCAATTGGGATGAAACCTTAGTGGCGTGGCCTGAGGTGTTGCTCCCATTTGAGAGGGTTCGACCCATACGGAGATGAGAGAGCGGCCCATACTAAGGTGGGGGGTTTGCCCACATAAATTGGTGGGAGGGAGTGTTATTGGTTGGTGTAGAACCGTGATTATGAGGCATGGGGTTGAGGCGCTTTAACCAACCATGTCGTCAACCAGCTATAATCTCAATCATTTTTGAAACATACAAAAACTTCCCTAATATTTATAGTAATTTACAAAAAGAATCCACTTTTTGTATTGATGCCATCATCTTTAAAGGGTCAAATTCACTTTTATCGAAAAACAAAATAAAAAATTCATTTTTACTCATTTTTTATGAAAATTTGTTTTAACCTCTCAAATAAACTATTTTCATTTTATATCAAAGTTTATCAAACTACTTTTAAGTTAAAATTTAATAAACACAAAATTTAAACTCAATACCAGGTTTTGTGAGGTATAAAACCCAATATTGGGTTTTTTGGCCCCACATAACCCGGTATCGAGTTTTATGGGACCATAAAACCCGATGAATTTTATGGGACCATAAAATTTGGTACCAGGTTTTATGGGTTTTGTGGTCCCATAAAATCCGATATCAGGTTATGTGGTGTCATAAAATTTGGTTGTCGTTTTCGATGTTGTCTTTCACTAGAAACTTTTATTTTTAAGTCAAATTCAACCAAATCTAACCCTAAATATCAATATCTAACATCCAAAATACAAAAAAACCTAAAAAAATCACCAAAAAAAAAAAAATCTCAAAAAATCTCAACAAAACTCAAACAATTAACAAATAAAGCCAAATATCTCATACCATGAGCAATAGATAAGGAGAACAAGGTAGGTAAGGGCAATTTACGTAAAGTGGGTATAAGTTGTAATTAATTTATTTGAGAGTTTAAAAATGAATTTTTTTAAAATTGGTGGGTAAAAACAAATTTACAACTTTTATGGTAGGCATTTTTGGTATTTTTCACTAAAAGTTCATTAAAAATAATGAATATCTATTCTACCTTTGATTTGTTTTGATTTATTTATTATTTCTTTTAAAAAATAGTTCCGATTACTTTTCATAAATTGTTTTGGATTCCATTGGATGCTTATAATTTTTTTTTTTCAAAATTATTTGAGTGCAACACGGTAATAATTTTAACCTATATATATAATATAAAATTTCACTAATATGTAACCTACACCAATTTTTCATAAAAAAACTTGTACTTTGAATATCTTGTTTTCATAAAAACTTCTTTGCAAATATTTTTTGCCACTAAGGTTTATAACAATTAAAAAAAAAAAGGATTATTTTGACATACCACTGATTATAATTTTAGCCTCCAAAAGGTTTTTAAGATATTAATCTACACAAAATTATTGTTTTCATAGAAAAATAAAAACATTCGGCTTTGCAAATCATTTAATTTCCATAAAAAAAAAAGAAAAGAAAAAAGTCTCCAATGGCAAAATGATCCAAAAAAAATTGTTAAAGTGGATAAAAATTCATTTTCCATTAGCAAAAGCAAATCAAGGATAGAAGTAGTGGTGTCAAATCGGCCCTCAAGCCTAGACCAGTTCGAGTACAACACTGCCTAGCCCGATTTGGATTATTACTGTAGAAAATCAAAATTGATCCGATTTTATTATTCGAAACTTTAATGGTTATTAACAGTTTTAAATTAACTCACTATTTTCACCCTTATATTAAGTAAAAATGTACTAATAGATGATAAAGTAACTTTTTTTAAGTCAAATTTTTAAATTATTTTAGTATCAATTTTGAATCCAAACGGATGGATTGCGTATGGATAGTTGTTATCAATTTTGAATATAGTTATTATCAATTTTGAATATATTCGTTATTTACACTCTCAATTTAAATGAAAATAATAGACAGATGAATGTTGAAATAATTTTTTGTAAGTTCAATTATAAATTATTCTCACCTAATCCCTTTTTAAATACTGGAACCAAATTCAAAATTGGGACTCATTCTTTTTCTTTCACTAGACAAATGGGAATAAGTTCAGTTGTCACTTGTCACTTGTCAGCATCAAAATATACTCGAAAAAGAATAATCTTATTCTTATCGGTGAGTTTGCTTTTTCTAATTGCAAATCTGACGTGCAATGAGTACTGTCTGACATGTGATGAGCAATGTCTTGGTGGAGAAAATTTGTTTTCTGTTTCTGCTGACAGGGTGAACCGCTTCATTCCGTGTACGTTAAAACTTGTACTTTAATTTAATTGGTAAAGCCATATATCAGGCCATTTATCTTCCATTTCTGCTAAAAGCTTTGACTAGGAGAGATTAATCAAACTCAGTTATCTTGGTCATAAGCATTTATAATGGTCAAGAACTAATGTTCTTTTATCTTTATTCTCAAAAAAGAAAAAGAAATGTTCTTTTATCTTTTATTCCTCATTGCAATTACAAGTTGTCTACAAAATAGATGCAAATTATTCTTCATTTAAGGATTGTACAATTGACCATTGAAGCTCCTTTCTCCTTAGATTGTGTCATAGAACTTGTTTCTTGAAGCAGATTGAGAGCAATGGCAAACAACACAAAACATGCAGCAAATATTTCCAAGGGTTTATTGCAAACTGCAGAGCTATACAGGGTATCATCATCTCACCTCTCTCTGTTGTCTCATATTTGTTGTTTTCAAATTATTAACAGATGTTGTGATGATGTGGCAGTATGTCCTGGAGACTAGTGTGTACCCAAGAGAACCTGATCACCTGAAGGAGATACGGGATGTTACTGCTGGCCATCCTAAGTACTTGTTCTTCTTTACATTTTCTTGTGGCTTCTTTTCAAAATTATCGAAAACAAAGTAGAATTGATGTTTCCCTTTTGGTTTCTGTGTAGGTCTTTGAGAAATGGTTTATGTCACAGTAGATAATGGATGTTTATTGCTAAATTAAGTTATGAAATAAGTAGAGCTAGCGTTTGAATAAGCTAATAAAATTCACTCAAAATGCATTGAAAACTAGCTGTGAAGACTTTCAAATATATTTAGGTAATTGTGCACCCAGATTGTTGCTGAGATTGTAGATTTTGCAGGCCATGATGGGTGCTGCACCAGATGCAGGTCCATTGATAAATACTTATGTAGAATAGAATTTTTCCCATTTTGGTGTTCAAATAGGCTTTTGAGATAATGAATGGTAATTAAATCAGGTCATCAAATGAGTGGCTGGAGATTGAAGAATCTTTAAAGGCTTTTAAATATATTTATATAATATATAATTGTATGGATCCAGAAAGTTGCTACTAATTGTAAATTTGCAGGGCCTTGATGGCTACCGCACCAGATGCAGGGCAGTTTATAGCCATGCTATTGAACCTCATAGATGTCAAGAAAACAATTGAAATTGGAGTCTTCACTGGATATTCTCTTCTCCTCACCGCTCTTACAATTCCTGAAGATGGTAAAGTAAGTAATCTTATCGCCACAAGAATCAAGACCTATCTCCTTGGTTGTCCAAGTTGTGGAGTATTTGCAAAAGAAAAACGCCGGCGATAAGCCTCTAATGCCCAAGTTAGTCTTGGTTTTTTGTTATGAAGAGACTACATCAAGTGTTTAAAGTTTTTACTCTCTTTTTTTCTTTGAAAAAAAAAGTGTGTTTAAAATTTTAGAGTAGGATTTTCCCAATTTCCGGATCCCTCTACCTGGTGGGAGGTCCTTTTATATAGGCCTTGAGTTGGCTGGATCACCTTGGACATATGTCAACTATATCGCCATTTAAACTGATGTTTTGTTGTCACATGACTCTAATCTGTTGTTCGAGCTAGTCCGATTCTTCTCTGAGGCGCCGATTTGTCCCAGAGGACCTGTCGAACACGCTTCTAACTTGTCGAGTGTTTACGAGGACTAGATTGGCTTGATGCACTTCCAACACACTAATTGTCTCCAAGGACGAATTTGACTTGATGAACTTCTGACATGTTGAATTGTCAATTAGGACTAGTTTAGCTTGATATGCTTTTGACACGCTGAATTGTCTCTAATGACCTGTTTAACGACAACAAAATCACATCCCTACACGTCCTCACAGGTGGAGGACTCTTACTTTAGGCAAAGGTGACATCTCGGATTAGCTTATAGTAGAGAATGAGACCTTGACTTTGATTTTAGGAGAGGATGAGGCCTCCAGCCAAATCTTAAGAAAGGATGAGGCCTCAACTTGAGATCTTGATTTCAAGAGAGAATGAGGCCTCCATCTTGATTTTAAGAGAGGATGAGACCTCGAGCTTGAGTTTAAGACAGAATGAAGCCTTGGACTAGATTATACTAGTGGATGAGGTTTCGATCTCGATTTTATAACCAAATGAGGTCTCGAGCATAATTTTAACAAAGGATGAGGCCTCAGACTAGATATTGTTTTTAAGAGAAGATGAGGCCGCGATCTCAATTTTAGAGAGGACAAGGTCTCAAGCCTAATTTTAAGAATGGATGAAGCCTCAGACTAGATTGTACTAGTGGATGAGGCATCAATCTTGATTTGAGGAGAGGATGAGGCTTAGGACTAGATTTTTTAAAGAATGATGAGTCCTGAGTCTCTATTTTATGAAAAAAATGAGGCCTTGTACTTGCTTTTACTAGGGAGGGAATAAGGCCTCAATTTTGATTTAAAGGAAGGATGAGGCCTCAATTTCAATTTTAAGAGAGGAGGAGCCTTGGACTAGATTTAGAGGAAGATGAGTCCTCAAACTCTATTTTATAAAAAGATGAGGCTTCGTACTTAATTTACTAGGAAATGACGCCTCAATTTTCACTTCAATGAAGGATGAGGCATCGGACTAGATTTTAAAGGAGGATGAGTCCTCAGCTCTATTTTATAAAAAGATGAGGCCTTATACCTAATGTTACTAAGGGATGAGGCCTTGATTTTGACTTCAAGGAAAGATGAAGCTTCGATCTCGATTTTAAAAGAGGTTGAGGCCTCTGACTAAATTTTAAAGGGGAATAAGTCCTTGGAATTTATTTTGTAAGAGGATGAGTCATCAATCTTAGAAAATAAAGTCTTGATCGTAAAAGAGAATGAACCTTTGATTCTAAAAACGGTTTTATAGTGGAGGTGTCATGATTGTTGCATGTGTCTTCGTTTTAATTTTTTTTCCTTATTTTGGTGCAACAACCGGTACGTACGTATGTACATATACATACATACATACATACATACATATACATATATATATATCAACAAATCCTTACAAACTGACACGGCGATATTTTTGCCTCTATTCTGAAACAAAATTACAATCGATATGCCATTGTAGTCAAAAAGCAACTTCATTGTTTAGTTTTTATGAATATGTCATAAAAATTCTATGTTTTTTATTTAACTTTAGAATGATTATTGTATGCTAATTTATGCCTGAAAACTTATAACTGCAGATTATAGCAATTGATTTGAACAGTGAATCATACGAGATAGGTTTACCAATCATTAAAAGAGCAGGAGTTGATCATAAGATAGATTTCATAGAGTCTCAGGCTCTACCAATCCTCGATCAGCTACTAGAAAATGTAAAGATTGAATATCCCATGATTTCTACCTTACATTTACATGCTTGTCTCAATACAAACTTACATTCTCTGTTTTCTATTTAAACTCGATGATTCTGAAGGATTTTTCTTTTTGGAATTATTGCAGAAAGAAAATGAGGGCAGTTTTGAGTACGCATATGTGGATGCTGACAAGGTTAATTATCGGAACTACCATGAGAGATTGATGAAATTGTTGAAGGTTGGTGGAGTCGTGATCTACGACAACACTCTCTGGGGAGGATCAGTTGCACTGCCTGAAGAGCAGACACGAGAGGATATGAAACCTTCCAGGACGGCAATTATGGAGTTTAACAGACTACTTGCAGTTGACCCTCGTATCCAACTTTCTCATATCCCCTTAGGCGATGGGATCACAGTCTGCAGGCGTATTTATTAAACTGCTGATTCAACATCCCACTACACCTTAAGACTCTATTCTCTGAACATTGAAAATTGGGTGTTGCACAATGAATTTATCTACTTTCTTGGATCAGTTGCACTGCCTGAAGAGCAGACACGAGAGGATATGAATTTGCATACGCAGTAAACAAATACATATTTAAATTATGAATGAAAGGGTCAAATTAACAAATCTACAATTTGCAACAGTTTTGACAACAGTGCCAAATTTCAAGGATATCTAGATATTATATGGAATATTTATTTAAATTATGAATGAAAGGACCAAGTTATCAAAACAAAAATTTGCAACATATTTGACTATAGTACCAAAATTCAAAGTTATCTAAATATTATATGAATTTGTGCATATGTGATTAACAAAATGTATGTTTAAATCATGAAGGATACAGCAAGTTAATAAAATAGCAATTTCAATAAATTTGACATACCAAAAATAAAAAATATTTGGATATTACATAATGGATTTGTCGATCGTTTGCCATGAAGATCAAACCACGATTTGGGTTTAAACCCAGGTTGTCAACGACTTGAATTTAAACCCAAATTATGATAACCTAGGTTCATGAAACCTAAATCATCTTGATTTGGGTTCAAACCACAACTAGGGTTCAATCTCCATGGTCAATGTCGATTGCCGACCATGGAGATCTATTATTATTATTTTTTGATTTATTTTATTTTAATTTAATGAAAGTAAAAATAGAATAATTGAGGGTATTTTGGTCTTTATACGTATTATGTGATGGTTGACTATTAGTTTTGTGGTCAGAGGCACTAATTGAATGATTTTTTCATATTTTAGGGATGACAAGGACTAAAAATGCATGTGAGTAAAAAATATAATATTTCACTAAAACATAGAGACTAAATTGAATCTTGCCATTTTAAAAATTGTTTTTCATTTTTTTATTTTTAAAAAAGAAAGAAATTTGTTTGGGGTGTATGTTATATAAAATATATTTTTGTAATTGGTATATGAGTGCATGCATTACATGTATATATGTATAAAATGTGGGAATTTTGTGTAGCAAACCAATTTATATATATTTTGGGATATTGTTATGTATATGGAAATTGATGAGCTAAACGGAATTTGGTTCCAGTTGTTGATTATTGTGTTGTGGAAAAATTTTGTGTTGGAAATGAATATGATGATTTGTAACATATTGGGAAATTTCAAATTTTAGAGGAAACTCTAGCAGTTTTTCCGTTTAAAATAACAGAGTTTTGTATCATTTTTAAAATTTTTGAAATTTCGTATTTTTAAGTGATTAATTTAATATATGATTTTCTAAATAAAGAAATTTGAAATATATGATTTTTAAATTATGGATTTTATGAAAAGGATATGCATGTAGCGCCTCTTGAGTTCGTCTAGTAAAAGGACGGACAGGGGGTGTTACAATTACCGTTTACTGTCAATTGAATAATGGTTTGGATTTTTTTGAAGAGTTTGGGAAAAGTTGGAAATAAAAAGAACTATTTTTCAAAAGAATTTTAAAAATTTGATATTTTTTCAAACTTTAGGGACTAACATGAAGTTTCCCTGAACGAAAAGTCAGTCATTAATTGCATTCCTTGACCTTCCGGCTTCCGGCAGCAAATTTTGACCACATTCGTTTTCTTATGTTTAAGGTCGTCCCAATCAAATTTCTACGTTCGAATTCGTTTCGGCTTTCGCGAAAGATCTCTAACATTTGTTATCAGTCAGACAAATCCACTATCATATCTTCTTTCTCACAACTGAAAAACCTATCAACCAAAATTAAAAAACAAAAAAATAATTATTTCTTTTTTTAATTTCCTGAAATTCGGATTATATCATTGAAAACTGATAAGATTTCCGGGCGTTAAAATTCAACCGCGATGCTTCACCGGAGCTTCAAGTCTGCAAAATGGTTATTATTGTTCTTTTCTTTCGTATAAATTTTAAAACTTCAATTTAATTTGTTGTCTTTTTGGTTGCTGAGAAACTGCGGGGAAAACAATGAATTGTTGGTTTTCAGTTGCTGGTCAACGGTTATATGCACTAGCAACAAAGCATGTAATTAGGATAATATTGTTAATTAATTACTGTTGTATTGATGAAACTTGGTTGAAAATCGGATGATTTATTTATTTTTTTGTTTTGCGATGCAGCAAAACAGCTTTAAAGCTTGCGGCTTCGCGTCTAAAGTTAATGAAGAATAAAAGAGCTGTACAAGTGAAGCAACAGAGGAGGGAATTGGCTCAATTGCTGGAGTCTGGACAAGTCCAGACTGCCAGAATTCGGGTAAGTATATGTGTATCCATTCAAATGAACTTTTTTGGTGCATCAAATATGTATTCTTTGCCTAGTAAAATTAGATTTGCTTTTTCGTGGTTTTTTCATTGTGATTCTCTTTGTTGAGAATTGTCTAGGTTATGACACGTGCACTATGGTTGTTTTCTTATTTTTACTGTTCCAAATACCGTATACCAGGTGGAGCATGTGGTGAGAGAGGAGAAGACAATGGAAGCGTATGATCTCCTCGAGATCTATTGTGAGCTTATTGCTGCGCGCTTGCCTATGATCGAGTCTCAGAAGTAAGTATATTTGTCTAATAAGTGAATGTTTGATTGGAATTGCACATTTGGAAGTAATAGAGTTGATTAGACACTCGATGTTGGAAATTTCTTGTTCACTAATGAAAAACCCCTGCTCAACGTTATTATACCACTTTGTGTTTGCTGTTTGAGAAATGATATGCAGCCTCTAAATTTAGAGTCGTAGTATTCAGTGTATTGTTGATGAAGCACTACATACTTCATTTGCGGTGTACACTTGGGGTTTGTTTCTAGAGCTGTTTATTCTCTTGCTTGCATTTTCTAAATTTATGTCGCTGCAGACAGACTACGCTAGTCTGCCATCAAATATATATATATACATATATATATATATATATATATATTTGAGAATGTGTGCCATCAAATTTTATTTTGTAAGAGGGTACTCACATTGTATTGCATAGTTTTAAAAGGGGAGGTCAGACGAGGTGAGATGCCGCCTCTTCGTCTTGTTGGCCTTGGTGGTTAAGATGCCTCAAGGCGTACATGTAAGGTGGAGTAGTTGGAAAAACCCACCGCCTCAGGTCTCCTCGAGGCGAGGCGTCTAGAGGTGGTCAAGACCATTTATTGCATAAAAAAATAAAAAATAAAAAATTGAAGCTTAGAATAGATTACCACACTCAAAAACACACACAAACACACCAGTTTTAGAAGTAGTTGAGCACTGATTTTAAGAGAGAGAGAGTAGAGAAAGTAAAGCTAAATGTGAAAAGAAACTAGAAAGGTGGAGTGATAGAGTCAGTGGTGCTGAGTGAATTTGAGAAGAAACTGGAAAGATGAACTCTGGTGGAGTGACAGTTGGTGATTGTGAGTGACAAAGTGAGAGTCTAAGAGGTGAGTGGATGGGATGAGTGAATGTGAGTTAAGTCGGCGATAGGACTTGGGAGTGAAGAGTGGAAGTGAGTGAAAGTGGGGTAGTTTGTATATAATGACAAAAAATAAAAAATAATAAAATTTAGGAATAATTTTCAAAAAGTTATTGTAGTTTAAAAAAATATCAAATTTGCCACCATAATTTCATTTTTATCGAAAATCCCCCTGATGTAAAAAATTAATAAAAAATTACCATTTTACCTCTTATGATTTCATCATCAATTTGTAACCATTAGAGGTATTTTCGACATTTCATACTCTTTTAAGAGTATTTCAAGTGTTTTTATTAATGTCAGAGGAGATTTTGAATAAAAATGAAACCATAGATAATATAAAATAGATATTTTTGTAAACTATAATGAGTTTTTTAAGATTATCCTTAAAAACTAGGGAAAAATCCAAAAAACCCCCTGAAAACGAAAATAACATCAATTTACCCCTCCTTTTGAAAATATTAGCCAAAAAACCCCCTACCGTTGCCCAAAAGCGGTTTCCATCGTGATTTTTAGTGGTTTTATGACAAAAACATTAAAAGTCCAAAATACCCTTTTGAATTTGAAAACAAAAATAAAAAAAATAAATAAAAACTAAATAAATTAAATTTAAATAACAAATTAATTAATTAAATTTAAATGAAATTTATAAAAAAAAAAATTGTGGAGATTTTGAAAAAAAAAATTTGTGGAGATAGACTGGATCTCCACCATCCATCATAATTGATGGACGGTGGAGATCCAATCTGACCAAATGTCTTCAATACCAACCATGGACAGAGTCAACACCAAACAGTTTTTGATGTTCATCTTCAACATCAAACACATCAACATTTCGGCTAATCATCATCAACAACACACAAAGAAATTGATCAAAGAACACATCAACACCAACATTTCGCTTTATCATCATCAACAACAAAAACAGTTTTTTTTTTTTTTATGAACAAGAACAAATACAGAAATCAAAAAACCCACTCAAAAAAAAAATCAAAAAGAGGCAAATCAGAGGGTTGATGATGAAGAAACCAGATGAAGTCAGATAAAGAACCCATAGTCAGTATTCGGCGGCGAAATAGAGGGAGACGAAGTGGCGAGGTGAGGTGATGAGATGAGTCTCCATGGCGACGAAATCGAGTAAAACCCCACATCCCTAACGAAGGAAGCGGGGTCGAAGGAAAAGGGGCAGCGTGGATGGCGACGAAACAAGAGACGAAACAAATGACGAAAGTGGAAACAAAGGCACTGACGAAGCCAGTACGGTAGTGGCCGGAGCATAGGGAAAGGAGGGAGGAGAAGACATCGAGGGAGTCATTGCCGAAGGCGAGAAGGGTGACGGTGGTCATAGAGGGGAGATACGGAGGAGGGAGAAGAGGTGGAGGGCGGTGATGAGGGAGAAGTGGAGGAAGGCGATGGAGAGGAGAAGGTAGAAGAGGCGGAGGAGGGTTGTGTTTTGATGGTGGGTGGGTTGTGATGGTTGTTTGGTGAGATGAGAGAGAGAGAGTAATGCTTTAATTTGTTTTTTTAATTTCTTTTCGTTTTTTTAATTAAAAAATTACATATTATATATTTATATTCTAACTGTATTCCATAATATATCCAATTACCTTTTTACCCTCAATATTAATAGATCTGTCACTTTATTAACTGTTTTACTATTCCAATTGACAGTCGGGTTTTTTTGGCTAATATTTTCGAAACCAGCGGTGGTTTGACATTATTTTAATTTTTAGGGGGCAAATTGATAATAACCCTAAAAACTAAGTTAGTGGGGGTGAGATTTTTATAGTTTATATATATAAAATGATAACAAATTAAAAAGTAAGTAGGTGGGTTGGGAGTTTAAAAAAATAATGATAAAAAATAAAAATTAATAAAAATTAAGTTAGTTGGGTGAGTTTTTTATAGTTTATGTATATGAAATGATAAAAAAAATTATAAAGTAAGTTAGTAGGGTGAGAGTTATTTTAAAAAAAAAAAGTTATTTAAAAAAAAAAAAGTTAATGGGGTGGGGTTTATAGTTTATATATATATAAAATAAAAATAAAATTTTCTTTTGAAATACATAAAAATATATTAATAGGGTGAAATTTTATAGTTTATATACGTAATTATAAAAAATAAAAAATAAGTTAGCGGGATGAATTTAATAGTTTATATGTATAATAATAAAAATAATTTTTTTTGAAGTAAAAAAAAAAAATAAATTAGTAAGGTGGGGTTTTATAGTTTATATATATAACAATAAAAAATAAAATCATCTCCATCACTCAAGTCTCAAGGCATTTCCTCCTCCATCCAACACTTTAAGTTAGGGTTTTATTTTACTTTTTTTTTTGATAATTCTAAAAGACTCATTATATAGTTTGTAAAAATATCAATTTTATCACATATAATTTCTTTTTTATTTAAAATCCCCCTTTGACATTAATAAAAATACTCAAAATATCCCTTGGAGGTGTATAAAAGGACACAATACCTCCAATGGTCACAAATTGATGATGAAGTCATAAGGAATAAAATAATTATTTTATCTTAGAGAAGATTTTAGACTAAAATGAAACTATAGTGGTAAAAATAGATATTTCTATAAACTACAATGAGTTTTTTGATATTGTAATTTTTTTTTTTCTTCATTTCGATTGAGGTTGCCGCCTCGCTTCATTGAGGCTCCGTCGCCTTGCCTCACATTTCGCCTTTTAAAACATTGCTCTATTGATCCGTCTTTTATTATTTTAGAAACTGCCCCATTGATTTGAAGGAAGCAATTGCAAGTGTAATATTTGCGTATCCAAGATGTGATGACATACCTGAACTCAAGGATGTATGCAAGCATTTGACAGCAAAATATGGAAAAGAGTTTGCCTCTGCTGCCATGGAGGTGCGTCCAAATTGTGGTGTGGGTCGACTGGTAAGTTTGTACAGCGTTTGTAGCTCACTGACGGTTGAAATATAGAATAAAATTTTGGGTCATTCACAGAAGTATTGATTAGTTTTATCTTTAAAATGTTATAGTTGGCTGAGAAATTATCTGCAACAGCACCTGATGGTCCAACCAAACTTAAAATTTTGAGTGATATCGCTGAGGAACATAACGTCACCTGGGATCCTAACAAATTTTCAGACGGAGATTCAAGGCGTACTGAGGACTTGTTGGTAAGATTAATTCAGTTCAGAGTGATTCATTTAGGTGTTTCATTTATTGCTTTCATAAACCTATACTAGAGTATATCCAATATTAAATTGCAAGAGGCGTATTGTTTGGTGTATGCATTTTATTGCTAAATGATTTGGCCTTCAACTTGAATCCTTGTCGAACAAATTTGTTTATGCACAATGGACCAAATACATTTGGCAAGGCCAGTGAAACGCTTGGGGATCTTCCTAGTATTCCCTCAGCTCCACCAAATCATAGAGACAAAAGATCCAATAATGTCCAAGTTTCACCTAAGAGCAATGAAAGGCATGATTTACCCGTAAACTTTCATGAGCAGAATGCACGATCATCACCTCATTCACAGACAGATGTTGGTGCCTATAAAACAAGACAATCTGGTGTTTTTCAACCAGAATTAAGGCCTACAGGTATGTACATAATTTTTAAATGTGAAAATGGTGATTGATTACTGCTTTCATTCATGCTTAAATGTTCCCTTATCATTTTTTTTTTAATAATTATTAATGGTTGGCTTTATCCTACAGGATCTAGTGCTGCAAGGACGGAATTTGGGCATCCATATCCAGGGCAAGAGCAACAATTTTCACCAGGTAGTCAGAGTTGGAACATGGAATTCAAGGATGCTACTGCTGCTGCACAGGCAGCTGACGAATTTGAAAAAAGAGCAAGTATGGCTGCTAGAGCAGCTGCAGAACTTTCAAGCTGTGCAAATAGCACCTGGCATTACTCAACACAATCACAAAGAGATGAAGAGTCTCAAAGATATGCTAAAGGTCCAAATGATAGTGATTCCGAGGATGATTCTCCTAAACAGGTTGTGGTGAGAAAAGCTCCTCTGAATAATTCGTTCTCTCAAAGGACAAGGGCCCCTCCTTCAAACTCTGGGAAAAGTTCTTATTCGAAGACCATAGGACTGTCAGAGTCATCAGTAACTCCAGGCTACAGCAAAGAAAGGAATTCCTCTTCTAGTTCATTGTATAGTACTGAAGCAAGACGAGAGCCTCAGTCTCAGAGCAAGAGCTCAGGTGCTGTAGGAAGTTCTGAGGAGTCTAGATTGGCAAAACTTACAGCTTATCAGCCCAATTCACGGGCCAAGAGATCCTCTTTTGAGGAAAGTTTGAAGTCTTCCGCAAAAGAAGAACCATTCAACTCTGTTCCAAAAATAGAAAAACCAGATAGCACCCAAAGTTTGAAGACCTCAAGCGTGGAGAGTCCATCTAAAGAGAGAGCTGCTCATGTTCATCCAAAGCTTCCTGATTACGACACGTTAACTGCCCAGTTGCAGGCTATGCGACAAAATCGCCAGTAAATATAGTTATTTTCTCATGTTGATAAAGTTAGTTTTACAAAGATTATATGGCTGATTTCTCCTTTTGTATTTTCTACGTTCTTTGTTGGGTGATTATAATTTTGATTGGGTTGTGTATTCATTGAGTCACGACAGCCTTATTTTTTCTGTTCGGCTACTTAAATCAAGGTCAGTTTATTACAACATTTGGTCTAATGAGATAAAAAAAAGATAGTTTGGATTGATACTGGGGAGCTGCTTTGAGGCCAAATTCTTGTCTTGTTACCATCTTCTGTGCAGCTTGCAGCTTGCATTTGATAAGGATAGTGCCTGCCATAGGGATCGAAAAGCCAAAAAAGTTTTTCAATTTCTCAAAACTTCAATTCAACAATACTTGCCATTAGACAATCCAGTTGTTTGAGACTAGAAGCTATGCTTTTAAACTTTCAAACAGATTTCTACAACGCACTTTACATGATTTTCTACTTGTATTTTTTCCAATCTTCAATTCTCTCTTTTTTCTGTTTTGTGGTGATCTGTATACAACAATGGACATAACATGGTTGCACATCAAACGAACTATTATTGCACGAACACCTTTCACACTTCCAATGTCACATTATGTTGTACATTTACAGACAATTGAAAACTATCTTTTTTCCCCTGAATTGCAGCACAAATTACTGAAATAAAGATTGATGGTCATAATTTTGGGCCCTGTTTAATTAGTAATTACTTTACCTTCTCATGTATTGGTTGACCATGATGATAAGTTGTAGAATGTTAATTTAATTTGAGACTTCTTTGCATTAATCCTTCAGGGCATCAATCTCTTTCAACACCTTCACTACTTCTTTCATGGACGGGCGGCTTCGAGGGTCTGCCTCTAGGCATTTTAGACTGAGTTGTGCTGCTTGAACTGGTGCTTCAAACAAATACTAGCCTTCTATCCACACAACCATAACAGTTTTCACCTTCTTTCTTTGAGAGAGCATTGGCGTCAACCATTTACCCAAGTTGCATTGTTTATTAGGGCGGCCACCATCCAATGCCTTTAAGCCCGTTAATAATTTAAGCAGCACAATGCTATAATTATACACATCGCTTTTCAAATATACATTTCTTGATATATAACCAAACGAGAACTAAACTAATTTTATTCAATAAGGGAAAAAATTGAAGTTATCCCTTCATTTTGAAATAAAACTTTAAATCCCAAGCAGTTTCCAATTTCCTTTTTTCACTCAACAAGAACAAACTACATATTATTAATATAATCTAAATGATGCAATTACCCATTGTTATACATATTATAACTTCCCCTAAATAAACTAATAACTACGTTTGCTAATTTTGATAAAAATAACTACCTGTTGTGACATATTCTGGGGTAGCATAACCACGTGTGCCTACAACAATGGTTGTGATGAATGACTCTTCACTAGAAGGTCCCAACATCGCCAATTCAAAATTTGATATTTTTGCATTGTAGTTCTGCAATACAAGATAAAAGAAGGAACAATAATGTAGTAATGTTAACATATCTATACCAAGAAATCCTAAGGAGGTTTTCATTTGTCTTATTTTTCCATTTTTATTAAGAAACAAAGAACTTGGTTTACAAAGAGGAAGTAAACAAATGTTAATGGATAATGTGCATCTAACAAAAAATCATTAAAATAAAGAGTCATAGTAAAAACAAATATAAGAGGACCCTTGAAAAGAAGACAAGCAATATATATGAACTTGGACATAAAATATATTCCACATAATAATGAAAAGACAAAATGCCACCACAATTGAAAATGAAAAATGGGATGCATTTCTAAGTTTCAATGTAACAAAAAACCTATTGTTAGATAGAAGTGCAAGGATTGAACAAGGAATAACCAACCTTGTCAAGCAATATATTGGAGGCATTTAAATCTCTATAAACAATTTTCTTCTCTCAAGTATGTAGAAAAGCCAATCCTCGAGTCATTCTAGTGGCAATTTTAAGTCGTATACCCCATAATAATGGTTTGATATTTTTTAAATAACCAAATCAATTAAATAATCAATACAAAAATTCTATGAATACCCTTAAATATTTCCATGAATGTTTGCATTTTGTATTTCTTACTTCTAAAAAGATGATTTTCCAAACTTCCCCTCTGCATGATTTCATATACAAGGGCCACCTTTTCATTCTCCCAATGATATCCCAATAGACTAATGATGTTGAGATGATAATGTCTTCCTAAAAGATTAACTTCTGACTGCTCAACGAAGAATCAAATCACTCTAGCCTCAATCAATATAAAATAATAATAATAATAATAATCACTCTAGCCTCAATCATAGAACATTTTTCTTTAGAAAAAAACTTCTCAAACACATTATTAAAACAATTCTCATGGCAAATAATACTAGTACTTTTGGTTTTCTTTCCTTCAAATTTTGTTCTTTTACACTCCTTTTCGAATGATACCAAATTCTTACTTTGTATTGATAATAGAGTTGAAAAAGAATACCTGCCAATGCCATTCTTCAAAACCTTGCATATCTGTACTAGGGTTGAATATCTTGCTAGTAACTGCCATCCCAGTTCCCCTTTTGGAAGGAGCTAGTGTTTCCTGATCAACCCAACCTTTGTAGAGTTTCCCAACACGTTCCTCACCTAACAACCTGTGATCATGACTGCAGTTGTTAGTTGCAATCTTCAAATCTTTAAAACTGAACTCTTTCAGACTTGGTGTTCTCCACAGCTGTGACATTGGATTTTCCTCCTCAACAACTTCATTAACAACATCTGAACATTGACTTTTGTCTGCACTGCTGAAACTGGCTTGAATTTCCAGGTTGCCACCACAATTTTTTGATATGCCTAAATATTTTTCATAAATGAGAAAAACTAATAAAGTTCAAAGAATTCTTAAATGTTAGTCAAAAAATAAGTAACGATTGATAAACATAACACCTATACTGGTGGTACTGCTATGATTAGGCTCTCTAAAGAAAGATGTCCGTCTAGAATCCATATCAAATTTCTCTCTGCTACTCTTCGGTGCTGTTTAAATAAGTACAATAACAGAAAAATTTATGTTAACGAGGTTTCAGGTCAAACCTGAGAAGAGCCAAAAAAAAAAAAAAGAAGAAGGATGATGAAAAATAAGTTACCATGAATTCTCTTGTCCCTTTTGTAGTCAAATTTGTAAGTTGAATCACTTCATTTGCAACTCTTAGCATGGTATTTCTATTGAAAATGATCAAGTCAACTGCCTTGTTTCCATGGAGGATGACCTCGTAGACCTGTGATTGTGGATGTTTCTGTTGGAATTTGAGAATAGAAAAGACATGTTTAGAACATAAGACTATAATATTTATTGATAGCAAAGTGCAGGAAAACACCAATATAAATGATATAAGTGTTTACAAAGTGAAGGATCCTGACTCTGAGTGTTATGACATTTGAGTTTTCTTTTTACTTTTAATAGAATTTGAGGGTTTTTTTTTTTTTTTTAATTACAAATTGCAAAGCATTAAGCCTATATATAAGCCGTAAAAGTAGGTGTTTCAAAGTTGGCATACAAAAATATATTTTTATGTCTATTGGTGTGTAGCTGCAATGGCAGCCACACCACTCATAACTTAGTTGGTAACGAGTTTGACACCCATGCCACCAAAAAGGGTCGCTAGTTTTCTCCCACTTTTGTGTGTGAGTTGCTCTCCCATCTATGTGTGGGTTACTCTTTGGATTGTGTCATTAGTGTCCTATACCGTTTGGTCCCAGTTATTCTCTAGACTAATTACAGTAATTTCAAAAAAAAAAAAAACAAAGAAAACTATATAATTTTATAATGATTGAAGATTTTGGATTTACTTAAAGAACAAGTATTGCTTTGCCTAGAACTTCAATATTTGAATCAATCCAACATTTCTATCACCGCCTCCAACACTCTTCCTTGATCGATATTTGGGTAACTTCAATCATGTCACACAATTGCACGAACTTGCCTCTTGGTAGTGCTTTTGTGAATATGTCTGCTAATTGTTCTTCGATATTGTGAAACTCGAGCTTTATTTCTCTGTTCTCTTAAGCTTCCACCAAGAAATTATACTTGATTCCGATATGTTTTGTTCGAGTATGAAAGACTAGATTTTTTGCCATTGCAAGTGCAGACTTGCTGTCTCAAAAGATCTTTGTGGCTTGATCACATTTGTTTCCCATGTCTTCAAGTATCCTTCGTAACCAAATAGCTTGACTAGTAGTAGTAGCTGTTGCAACATATTCTACTTCCATTGATGACTGTGCTACACTGTTTTGTTTCTTGGATCTTAGTCACTATCTATGTAGTTGATTAATACGGAATTTTTTGAATGCAAATACCAAATCCTATAGTCTTTCGTTCCTTGTAAGTATTTGAGAATCTGTTTTGTTCCTCCATAGTGGACTTAAGTCAGATTCTGTGTGAACGTTAAAAGTAAAACTTGTAATGTATATAATATCTGGTCTTGTGACAGTCAGATATAATGGGTTTCCAATAAGACTTCTATAAAGTAAAGCATTTGCCTCATTTGATTGAGTTTATTTTCTAAATTTTTCAGTAGTGACAAGAGCAGTTGCTAAGGGCTTACATCTACTCATATCGAATTTCTTTAAAAGATTATCAATGTATTTCTTTTTATGAGATGAAGATCCAAGATTTTTCTTGGTTTATCTCAATACCAAGGAAGTAGTGCGTCAAGCCTAAGTCTATCATCTCAAATGTCTTCATCATATCTTTTTTAAATTTCATCATTATCTTTTCATTGTTTATGTATAGATGAAGTTATCTCTATTGTTATGATGTAAAAAAATTACAAAGGAGTTATGCTATTCTTACTAATTTATTCAACTTTCTTCAAAAAGTTTCAATATAGCATATCTGGAATGCATGTTCTTGAAAATAGTTAAAAATTTCTTTAAAATTTTTAAAAATTCTTTCAAAATTTTCTTTTAAATTTGTAAGATGGATGGTTACCAACAAAATTAATAAATAAACTAACCATTATTATGTGTAAGTTAGGGGGCATATCCCCTATTTCTAATAAAACTCTCTAACTTTTGCTATTAATGAAAGAATGTTTAGTTTCATAATTACTAATTTTACACCCCATAGTTTAATTAAATCATCAAGCAACACCCCGTCGTTAACAATTTTGTTAGATGAATGAGATTGTCATTAGTGGTGGAAGGGTAAAAAGGTCATTTATCCTACATCTTATAGATATATATATAACAAATAAAATAAAATATATTAAAACATTAAATTAAATTAAAAATAAAATAAAATTAAAAATTAAAAATTAAAATCATTCAATATTTCATCTTCAACACCAATCTCAAAAAGCATCTTCAACAATTCATCAACTTTAACAATGAACATCATAACTTTTTTAACCATGAACACCATCAACATTCATAAATTCCTCAACACCATCGGCAAAATTAAGACCCAACATCAACAGAATCAACACCCAATCAACATCATATCTTTTATAAAAAAAAAAAAAAAAATTGAAGACCCTTGGAAACCTAGCATTTTTTTTATAAATTTTTGGCTACTGGAAGCTCAGATTACGAGTGAACATAGGTTGGGTCGGATCAGTTTTGGACAAAATTGACTCGAAATTGACTTTGATCGGTTTTTAAAATTGAAAACTGACCCAACCCGAATTGATTATAGATACTGACATGGACAGACTTCCATTGGGTTGGTTCAGTCCATGTCGATTTGGGCCTGTAAAATGGGCCTCCAGATAACCATCAAGTCCAAATAAAAAACCAAACAATAGTAGTTCCCTCTTTCAAAAAATTAAAAAAAAAACAAACAAACAAAAATGCTTTCCCAAAAAAAAAAAAAAAAAGAAAAAAAAAAAGAAAGAAAGAAAACAAAATAAGCATCTGTTCACTGCCCTTAGTCTCCCCCATTAACTCACCAGTTACCTCGCTCCAACCACTGAGTCATTAACAGTGGCCTCTTCCCTCTCCAGTCTCCACCTCAAACCTCCATTTTTTTCTCTCTACATCACTAACCCGTAACAAAAACAAGAAACATCATCACCAGTCCCCTCCACCAACTCACCATTGACCACCGCTCCCAACCGCCCACCACCGACAATCCCTTTTTCTCCTCTCCTCTCTCTAGTCTCCACCCCAAACCTCCATCTTTCTCTCTCTATATCACCAACCCGCAACAAAAAAAAAAGAAACATCATCACCAATCGAAGAGATCAGCATCGATCTCTCCCAATAGAAGAGTTTGGAGTCGATCTCTTCCATTGACGCACGACAACAAAAGAAGACACGAGAAATAGAATAAAGAAATCTTGATCGGCGTCAATGTAACCTAACCCATGACAATGGCGACAACAGGGTAGAAGGTAGTTAGGAGAGAGAGGGAGAAGAAACGGAAGGGAAAGAGAAGAAAATGAGAGGAGAGAAAGAGGCTTGAGAGAGATGAGGGTTAAGACTGATAAGGGTCGGCGGCTAGGGTTCATTTGTGAATATATAGGTTTGCTTTTATTCTTTTTTTTTTTAAATATAAGTAGGTTTTTTGGGTTGGGTCGGTTTTCTAACCCAAAACCGACCCGAGATAGAAAAATATCGGTTTTACATGTCAAAAACCAACCAACCCAACCCAACTCAAAATAAATTTAGAAATCGATATTTTCGAATCGGGTCGGGGCCGTCTCGGTTTTTTTGCCCACCCATAGCCCAAATGGTGGTTGCATACCCAGATTTGGGTTTCCAGCCACTTGGAGACCCCTAAATATCATTTGAGTTTGATTGCTTGCTTCGTCATCTGCAACCACGTGATGCAGACCCTTCAGTCTCTTTCATCGGAGACTAGACCAAGGCCTTCGACAAAAGAGACCTAAGGTTTCCATCCTTCTCTTCCATCTCTTGCTTTTTCTCTCACTCATCCCTCTCTCTCTCATTCTCTTGCTCTCTCTTGCTCGACGATGCTGTCACCGCCTGTTTGGCTGCTGTTTCTTCTCTTTTCTTTCTCTCCCTCATAGATCCAGTGTTGATTGGGGTTTAATTAAGTTTGATTAGATTAATGATTAATTAGGAAGTTTGATTAGACTGATGATTAATTGGGGTTTGACAGATTTGTGGGAGTTTTGGGATTGATTAGTGGGTTATTAAATTGGTAGTTGATTGGTGGGTTGTTTGGGATTTGGTGTTATTGTTTAGGGGTGGGTGATGATTGGATATTTGGGATGAAGTTTTGGTGGTGATGAAGGGGCTTTTAAGATGTTTTGGTAAGAAAGAGAAGCCACCCATGTGACCTTTGTTTTCATCATCAACGATGAAGCTTTTTCATCGTTGATGATGGAGACGACCACCTACCGGCTACAAGCGGTCTCCTTTTTTTCTTATAATCAAGATTTTTTTTTTCTTCATTTTTTTTTCTTTTTCTTTGCTTATTTTTCATTATATTTTTTATTTTCCTTTTATTAAATTTTCCTATTGCATTTTATTATTATCATTTAATAAAGAAAGGGATTTATATATCACGGGTAAATATGTCTTTTCATGCTTGGGTCATGTCAGAGACCACTTTATTAATGGAGACACTAACAGTGGGGTGTAAAATGATCAATTATGAAACTAAGTGACGCGTTTTCATATTAGTGGCAAACATTGGAGATTTTTTTTTTTTTTTAACAGAAATAGCCCTTTTCAAGATAATATTAATAATTAAAAAAAGAAAGCTCAGACTCCAATGCGGTCACCCATTAGAAAGTGACAACTTATGTGGAATTGCTTCGATTTGTTACCAGATACATACCAAAGTACGATCAAAGGCTGGTTTCTCATATTTCAGACCCACCTTGACCTTATACCCAAACAAAAAAACAAAAAAAAACCAATGTTTGTTGCTCCAAGTTGAGTTGCCCACCTTTTCTCTCTTCACATCGCAACATTTCGCTCCTTCCGCTACCAGTTGTGAGTATTTGCCTTTCTGATAACTTGATCAATTCCGGTAATCGAGATAAGCATTTGCAATAACTTTCTTTTTGCTAAGTCTTTTCAATTTTGATCCCAGACTTTGATTATCTGATTGGTCTATAACTTAGTCATTTGTTTTTATAGAGAATTAATTACAGAGCACTAATTCAGTTTTATTCTTTAATTTATATTACGTGCATATTAATTGTGCATTTTAATTGGAATCTAAATATAAACTTATTCCGTTTTATTTTTTAATTCTTTTAATCAACTGGACGGCCTGTAATTGACTGTTGATGGTGGAGAAAATTTGTTTTCTGTTTCTGTTGACAGGGTGAACCGCTTCATTCCGTGTACGTTAAAACTTGTACTTTAATTTAATTGGTAAAGCCATATATCAGGCCATTTATCTTCCATTTCTGCTAAAAGCTTTGACTAGGAGAGATTAATCAAACTCAGTTATCTTGGTCATAAGCATTTAAAATGGTCAAGAACTAATGTTCTTTTATCTTTATTCTCAAAAAAGAAAAAGAAATGTTCTTTTATCTTTTATTCCTCATTGCAATTACAAGTTGTCTACAAAATAGAAGCAAATTATTCTTCATTTAAGGATTGTACAATTGAGCATTGAAGCTCCTTTCTCCTTAGATTGTGTCATAGAACTTGTTTCTCGAAGCAGATTGAGAGCAATGGCAAACAACACAAAACATGCAGCAAATATTTCCAAGGGTTTATTGCAAACTGAAGAGCTATACAGGGTATCATCATCTCACCTCTCTCTGTTGTCTCATATTTGTTGTTTTCAAATTATTAGCAGATGTTGTGATGATGTGGCAGTATGTCCTGGAGACTAGTGTGTACCCAAGAGAACCTGATCACCTGAAGGAGATACGGGATGTTACTGCTGGCCATCCAAAGTACTTGTTCTTCTTTACATTTTCTTATGGCTTCTTTTCAAAATTATCGAAAACAAAGTAGAATTGATGTTTCCCTTTTGGTTTTTGTGTAGGTCTTTGAGAAATGGTTTATGTCACAATAGATAATGGATGTTTATTGCTAAATTAAGTTATGAAATAAGTAGAGCTAGTGTTTGAATAAGCTAATAAAATTCACTCAAAATGCATTGAAAACTAGCTGTGAAGACTTTCAAATATATTTACGTAATTGTGCACCAAGATTGTTGCTGAGATTGTAGATTTTGCAGGCCATGATGGGTGCTGCACCAGATGCAGGTCCATTGATAAATACTTATGTAGAATAGAATTTTTCCCATTTTGGTGTTCAAATAGGCTTTTGAGATAATGAATGGTAATTAAATCAGGTCATCAAATGAGTGGCTGGAGATTGAAGAATCTTTAAAGGCTTTTAAATATATTTATATAATATATAATTGTATGGATCCAGAAAGTTGCTACTAATTGTAAATTTGCAGGGCCTGGATGGCTACCGCACCAGATGCAGGGCAGTTTATAGCCATGCTATTGAACCTCGTAGATGTCAAGAAAACAATTGAAATTGGAGTCTTCACTGGATATTCTCTTCTCCTCACTGCTCTTACAATTCCTGAAGATGGTAAAGTAAGTAATCTTATCGCCACAAGAATCAAGACCTATCTCCTTGGTTGTCCAAGTTGTGGAGTATTTGCAAAAGAAAAACGCTGGCAATAAGCCTCTAATGCCCAAGTTAGTCTTGGTTTTTGTTATGAAGAGACTACATCAAGTGTTTAAAGTTTTTACTCTCTTTTTTTCTTTGAAAAAAAAATTGTGTTTAAAATTTTAGAGTAGGATTTTCCCAATTTCCGGATCCCACTACCTGGTGGGAGGTCCTTTTATATAGGCCTTGAGTTGGCTGGATCACCTTGGACATGTGTCAACTATATCGCCATTTAAACTGATGTTTTGTTGTCACATGACTCTAATCTGTTGTCCGAGCTAGTCCGATTCTTCTCTGAGGCACCGATTTGTCCCAGAGGACTTGTCGAACGCGCTTCTAACTTGTCGAGTGTCTCTGAGGACTAGATTGGCTTGATGCACTTCCAACACACTAATTGTCTCCAAGGACGAATTTGACTTGATGAACTTCTGACATGCTGAATTGTCAATTAGGACTAGTTTAGTTTGATATGCTTTTGACATGCTGAATTGTCTCTGATGACCTGTTAAACGACAACAAAATCACATCCCTATACGTCCTCACAGATGGAGGACTCTTACTTTAGGCAAAGGTGACATCTCGGATTAGCTTATAGTAGAGAATGAGACCTTGACTTTGATTTTAGGAGAGGATGAGGCCTCCAGCCAAATCTTAAGAAAGGATGAGACCTCAACTTGAGATCTTGATTTCAAGAGAGGATGAGGCCTCGATCTTGATTTTAAGGGAGGATGAGACCTCGAGCTTGAGTTTAAGAAAGAATGAAGCCTGGGACTAGATTATACTAGTGGATGAGGTCTCGATCTTGATTTTATGACCAAATAAGGTCTCGAGCATAATTTTAAGAAAGGATGAGGCCTCAAACTAGATATTGTTTTTAAGAGAAGATGAGGCCTCGATCTCAATTTTAGAGAGGACGAGGTCTCAAGCCTAATTTTAAGAAGGGATGAAGCCTCACACAAGATTGTACTAGTGGATGAGGCATCAATCTTGATTTGAGGAGAGGATGAGGCCTAGGACTAGATTTTTTAAAGAATGATGAGTCTTGAGTCTCTATTTTATGAAAAAAATGAGGTCTTGTACCTGCTTTTACTAGGGAGGGAATAAGGCCTCGATTTGATTTCAATGAAGGATGAGACCTCAATTTCAATTTTAAGAGAGGAGGAGCTTTGGACTAGATTTAGAGGAAGATGAATCCTCAAACTCTATTTTATAAAAAGATGAGGCCTCGTACTTAATTTACTAGGAAATGATGCCTCGATTTTGACTTCAATGAAGGATGAGGCATCGGACTAGATTTTAAAGGAGGATGAGTCCTCAGCTCTATTTTATAAAAAGATGAGGCCTCATACCTGATGTTACTAAGGGATGAGGCCTTGATTTCGATTTCAAGGCAAGATGAAGCCTCGATCTCGTTTTAAGAGAGGTTAAGGCCTCTGACTAAATTTTAAAGGGGAATGAGTCCTTAGAATTTATTTTGTAAGAGGATGAGGCCTCGATCTTAGAAAATAAAGTCTTGATCTTAAAAGAGAATGAACCTTTGATTCTAAAAACGGTTTTATAGTGGAGGTGTCATGATTGTTCCATGTGTCTTTGTTTTAATTTTTTTTTCTTATTTTTGGTGCAACAACTATTACGTACATACATACATACATACATACATATACATATACATATATATATATCAACAAATCCTTACAAACTGACAAGGAGATATTTTTGCCTCTATTCTGAAACAAAAATACAATCGATATGCCATTGTAGTCAAAAAGCAACTTCATTGTTTAGTTTTTATGAATATGTCATAAAAATTTCATGTTTTTTATTTAACTTTAGAATGATTATTGTATGCTAATTTATGCCTGAAAACTTATAACTGCAGATTATAGCAATTGATTTGAACAGTGAATCATACGAGATAGGATTACCAATCATTAAAAGAGCAGGAGTTGATCATAAGATAGATTTCATAGAGTCTCAGGCTCTACCAATCCTCGATCAGCTACTAGAAAATGTAAAGATTGAATATCCCATGATTTCTACCTTACATTTACATGCTTGTCTCAATACAAACTTACATTCTCTGTTTTCTATTTAAACTCTATGATTCTGAAGGATTTTTCCTTTTGGAATTATTGTAGAAAGAAAATGAGGGCAGTTTTGAGTATGCATATGTGGATGCTGATAAGGTTAATTATCGGAACTACCATGAGAGATTGATGAAATTGTTGAAGGTTGGTGGAGTCGTGATCTACGACAACACTCTCTGGGGAGGATCAGTTGCACTGCCTGAAGAGCAGACACGAGAGGATATGAAACCTTTCAGGAAGGCAATTATGGAGTTTAACAGACTACTTGCAGTTGACCCTCGTATCCAACTTTGTCATATCCCCTTAGGCGATGGGATCACAGTCTGCAGGCGTATTTATTAAATTGCTGATTCAACATCCCACTACACCTTAAGATTCTATTCTCTGAACATTGAAAATTGGGTGTTGCTAAGTAAATTGAAACTTTATGATAAGGTTGCTTGCCTTCTAGACACTTAAGGTCATCGGAGATTTTTATTTATGAATTGATGCATACAGTACACGTTTAGAGATGATGATTGACAATATGAGATCAGTAGCTAGGGGGAGCGAGCGCCATAGAAGGTAGGCAGCATCAAAGGTTGCTTAAAAAATGAAAATAAGTAAAAATATTATAAGCATCATATGATGCACCAGTAATACTTCAATGAACTGAATTTGGTACATTCAATATAAATAACGGGGACAAAATAAATTAATTGTTTTCTTGCAGTAGCAACGCTGCAGGATTATGAATGCTGCATCCTTCTTGTATTAAGTAGTCCCCTTGCAATATTTAAGACATTTACCGGGTTCACCAAACATAAACAACCAACAACTTCACCAGGATTGGTAATTATGCGGGATCAAACTGAATTTCACTCGGCCAAAATTCAAATTAATTCTTAATCTGGACACATCTTCTCGAGGCAAACGTTTCAGCAACCAGCAGAGGAAAAGCAATAGTTGCGTCGCAATGAACCTGATTAAATACAATAAGAGAGGAGAGTAGAATTAGAATAACAGTGTTAACAGCACTTTTCATAAAAAGTCAGTGATAAAACCAGCATTCACAAGAAGAAGGAATGTGAAAATTCTGAAGATTATCTACGGTTAATCAATTGTTACACGTACAAGAAGTGGAATGAAATCGAGCCATCCAAATGATCAGGTAATGAAGCTGTACCTTCACCATTTTAGCAGAACCACGAATTTTCCCCCATGACACAGCTTCATCAGGACGGGCTCCAGAATCGCTCCCATCAAATTCTTGGGCCGTATTGATGAAGACAGCATAATCTGCACCATTACGCATCATGTTGGCATTGCAAATATGATGCTTAGGTAGTCCCCCTCCTAAAATTATCATTCCTGTTTTCCTAGGACTTGCATGGACAGCTTCACCATTCATGGCCCTAATATCTGTTCAAACAGGTAGTAGCTGTATTTAAATTGAAATCTCAAAACATTAACTATCAGCTTGGATAAAATTGAAGCAGGAAACACTAACCTTGCACAATGTCAACGATCAGGCCTGGGCTCCGGAAGGAATGAAAGTACAACATATCCCCCAGTGAACCATCTGTTAAGCCTGGACAAAAGACTGGAATGTTGTTCTGGAATATCCAAAAGAATACTAAATGAATTCAGCACATGGTGAACATATTTTAGCAGTAAATTAAACAACCTCACATTTGATATTGATGTAGCAAGCAGAACAGATGCAAATTGCTTTAGTTGTTCAAAAAATACAAATCAAAAGATTAGGCAGTTAACATTGATGTAGGGATTAGGGATGTGAATCAGTATGCTGTGATGAAAATAAAAGACAGACTAAAACTATCAAGCTAAACTTGGTTAAATACTTGCCTTGTATGCCCAGTAAAGATATGAACTCTTATCATTTATTTCTTTTCCCAGCCGAGCAATGACCTTAGATGGTGTCCACGATACTTTCTGTGAAAAAGACACAAGAAGATTAAGAGAAATGGATGTAACATTCTATAGCTCATCTATAATTAATAGAGATAGCGTTAAAAGGGTGGATGTAAGAAGAAATAATGTAAACGAAGAAAGACAACTAGAATGAACTGAAGAAAACCTATATATTAATTAGATGGTCCATCAATGCAGCATTTTATTGTAAATATAATATCATTAATCACGAGTGTAAATTTATAAACATTAGGATTTGAGCACATTTAAGGAAGGAATCATGCATCACAACAGGCTTTCTACTGATGTAGCAACAATGACTAACACCTCTTGAATTTATTAATTAAGTTTAATAGCTAGAATAATTAAGACTCCACCAGATTAGCACAAACCTTCTTTCTTATCTAATAGTAAAAATGATAAGGAACAAACTCGAGGATCAAAATCCAAACATGAGGATTTGAGGACAGATAGTGAAATGCTAATATTAAGCAACTAACAACTGCCTTGGAGAAATATATGCACAAATTCACACTCAAGCAATGTAAAATCACATGAACAAAAAAAGAGCATGACTACAGCAGACAAATATGAGAGGAGTACCTCTTCAATTTGTTCTTTCAACATCTGGTCAAAAATCGGAATGATCCAATCCTCAAATTTGCAGTAGTTCTCATTAGGAACCAACAGATTACCAATGCGGTTCAATCCTTTTGACCTCAACTGAGCTCCGGGCAGAGAAAAATCACCTTTAAATGTGGGCGCAAGACATTTTATGAGGTCTTCCTCGATTCCACCTGCTGTTGTGACCACTACATCTACCTACTATAATGTTAGAACATTTCTACGAATGTGAAACAAAAAAAGAAAAAAAATATGTATTACAATGGCAAATAAATTTATCTGTTTAATTAGAATTCAAAAATAAAACTGATGCAAATGTGGATTCACAAACACCAATAATCAAACAAAATAAAGTCATAATGATCATAGAAAACCCTAACAGCAGAAATAATACATATAATCGAGCCAAAAAAAAAAAAAGGATTCCCAATCTCCATTCCAAGCAAAAGGCTAGCAATATGCAACTATTAGCCGAAACATTCATAAATAAAATGAACCACAGAAGCCAATCAAAATAGAATCTTTACTAGTGTACCCTATCACACAAAAAATTCACAATTGATTCATGAATACATTACGAAACTTGGTTTATCTAATGTCTTCAAAAGTCATATGTATGCGTGAACACTCACTCACCATACGATGCTCAACAAGATAGCGAACAGTATCTCTAACACCTGAAGAAATTAAATTGGAAGTGAAACCCAGAAACACTTTGCATCTAACAGACTCCCTGTAGGCGGGGTCTCTCTCCACCTCATCACAATCCTCTGCCACCGTCTCGTCAGCAAGCCTCCAGTCTAGCTTCAATAACAAACAAAAAAAACACGATTTGTTAACGCTGACAATTGGAAACACAGAGTGAATGGAGATTTGGAGGTGAAACAAACCATCTGATTAACGACTTGGATGGCTTCACCAAGATTGGACGCTTGAAAGCCAGTGGAAAGCATGGACTTGACAAGCTGAGAGTAATTGACTCCTTCATTGAAATCATAGCCCTCTATTTTAATACATTTGCCTTGCAGGGATTCAGACTCTTTGAAGACCGTAGAGTGAACTGAAGCTATAAGATTGTCCTCCATCAATTTCTTAACTGATCAATTATAATTTTACAAGCCAAATTTTATTTGGCGGAGGAACAGGAGAAGTAAAATAATAAGAAAAAAAAGAGTAGCCTGAAAAACAAGCAGGAGTTCACGCGTCTTTATAATTTGTATATATAAATATGGGCTTTATGTCTACTGGGGGGCGGTCGAGGGTTAGACCAGTCTTTTCCGTCCATCCGCTCTTCATTTCATTTCATTTTTTCTTTGTTTTTTTGAGAAACTTTTTTTTTTCAATATTACCACTAAGATCAGATTATTTTTCAGAAACAAAATTATTATTTATTATTTATTATTATTATTCACAGTAATACTAAACTGTTTATTTTTTTTCCCAAATAAAATGATGGACTATGCAGACAAAATTTGTAATTTATTTGAGCATTTTTTAAAAATTATTTGAGCATGATTATGGAATAAAATTCTAGTTTATTATTATTATTATTAAATAAAACCTAAAAGCAATAAATATAAAATACTAATCAAAATAAGAGAAAACAAAAAATGTAATTCAATTAATGAGATACACTAAATGATTATAAAATAGGTTTATATATAGATAAATTGGGAAAATTATTTTCATAATAAAATAACAACAAAAAAAATTATTTTCATAATGGAATAATAACAAAATAGGTAATAATAAGGGAAAGAATATTAATAGAAGTGATGATAAGTCAATATGTTTACAACACTCCCCCTTAGGACGTAAAACACTTGATAATACTCTTTGAGATTCTTGGATGTACCCAAATACTATCTCATTAAAAAACTTATCAGTAAAACTCAGTGAAACATAACCTAGTCAAGGAAGAAAATGTATGACGCACATATGTCCAAAAATAAAGAATATTCCCTTGCCCCCACCCTATGCCCCCAACCACTCCGGCAGGGCCGAAAAATACACAACTATCAATTTTGTAGCATGCGAAGTCGATGCCTACCAATGCCATACATCAATTTGTCAAAGGTTGATGTTGGCAAAGTCTTAGTAAATAAATCTACAAGATTATTAGTACAAAAAATCTGTTTAACGTCAATTTATCTACTTTCTTGGATATTTCATTAATGTAGAAGAATTTCGGTAATATATGTTTGGTTTTGTCTGTCGTGATATATCTTCCTTTGACTTTTGTAATGCAAGCAACACTATCTTCATATATTACTTTGGTGAATTTGTAACTTGAAATGGCTTAGTACTTTGAATATGCTAAATGACAGACCTCAATCATACAAACTCTCTCTATTTGCTTCATAAAGTGCAAAGATCTCATCATGATTGGATGATATAACAACAAGAGTTTACTTGATAGAGCGTCATAAAATTGATGTGTTATTATATGTGAAATCATATCCAATCTGTGAACGTGATTTGTGAGGATTGGGGGGATAACTAACATCATCATAACCAACAACATCAGAATTATTTGTTGATCTTGAATAGAATAAACTCAGGTTTGTTGTTCTTTCCCCGAAGATATAAAAAAATATGCTTGATTCCATGATGGATACCATAACTAATGCATGATACAATATCTAATCTGATGTTCTTACTTTTGTCTCATTCCATGATGGATGCCAAATCCAGATAGATAATGAAAGAGTTAGCATAATCCATTACTCCCATCCAAAACTACTAAAATATCAAATGAATCAACGAGAGCCATTTACATAATCCCTGATGGCTTCTTCTTGATCCTAAACTGCTAAACAGCATCCAGAGTTGCATCACAACATAATCTTTAATTCCTCTGCAAACAAAGAAATCAGAATGTTAGCAGTATTCACATACAGGAACACCCTGAGTCAAACAAAGAAGCAACTCAGTCAGCACGCAAGTAATAGGACTCATTTTCAAAAAAAAAAAAAAAGTAATAGGACTCACAGTTACCATCAGAGACTAATCAAAGTCAAGGGTGATTGGCGCTATGCAAAGGCGGGAAAATTTGTTACAATCAGTTGAGCTTGTTATTGACAGCTCAGATTGATGTCACATTCGCTATAGTTCAAGCCAATTACATTAAGCCAAGTCAAAGTCCAACGCAAGTATAAGATTTTCCTTCAATTTCCATTTCATTTTCTCAAAAAAGTGACAAAGTTAATTACAAAAAAAAGAGAACAAAATTACCCCACACACACTATTTCACAAAAAAAAAAAGAAAAAATTACCCCTACTGTCCCACACACACAGAGCCTTGTGGCTCCCAGGATTTTTTGGATAAAAGTTTATATATGTGCATATAAAATATATAAATAATTAATTAAAATTAAAAATTTATTTTATAATTTTACATATGTAAATTCGTCCCCTATAAAAATTCATCAATTATCTATTCGTAATATAGGAAAAAATGTACTGAGTGTACTTTTTTTTTTGAGGTATGTACTTAGTGTACTTCAACCACTAATTTTAAGCTTTAAGTCCACCCCTATATACATATATACATATATACATCCATACATATATATTTATTTATTTAGGAATTCATTATAATAAAATCATGGAGCACTGTAATTAAATTCATTCAATTTTAATGAATTTTGATTTGATTTTTTTTTTTTTAAATCAAAAGAACAATTGAATCTGTTTATGAAAAGGTTCGAAAAATTTCTAAACATTAAAACTAATCTTTCATATACAAAAAACAAAAAAAATAAGTTCTGCTGCTGAAAAATTCATTTTTCTTTTTCACAAGTATGTTTCCTTATGCTTAATGTCCGTACAAAAGATACTTAAAATTTCAATGAATTCAAATAAAATTTAATCAAGATCCTCACTTAAAGATCTCCCAAATCTGATGACCAAATTTCAAAGACATTTAGATACAATATGAATTTTCTTATGAGATAAACAAATAGATACTTAAATTTTATGAATGAAGCGGCCAAATTAACAAAACATCAATTTACAACCATTTTGACAACGGTACCAAACTTAAAGGATATCCGGGTACTGTATGAATTTGCATACGCAGTAAACAAATACATATTTAAATTATGAATGAAAGGGTCAAATTAACAAATCTACAATTTGCAACAGTTTTGACAACACTGCCAAATTTCAAGGATATCTAGATATTATATGGAATATATATTTAAATTATGAATGAAAGGACCAAGTTATCAAAACAAAAATTTGCAACATATTTGACTATAGTACCAAAATTCAAAGTCATCTAAATATTATATGAATTTGTGCATATGTGATTAACAAAATGTATGTTTAAATCATGAAGGATAGAGCAAGTTAATAAGATAGCAATTTCAATAGATTTGACATACCAAAAATAAACAATATTTGGATATTACACAATGAATTTATTGATCGTTTGCCTTGAAGATCAAACCACGATTTGGGTTTAAACCCAAGTTGTCGACGACTTGAATTTAAACCCAAATTGTGATAACCTAGGGTTCATGAAACCTAAATCATCTTGATTTGGGTTCAAACCACTACTGGGGTTCAATCTCCATGGTCAATGTCGATTGCTGACCATGGAGATCTATTAAATTTTTATTTATTTATTATTTTAATTTAATGAAAGTAAAAATAGAATAATTGAGGATATTTTGGTCTTTATATGTATTATGTGATAATTGATTGTTAGTTTTGTGGTCAAAGGCACTAATTGAATGAATTTTTCATACTTTGGGGATGACAAGAACTAAAAATGCATGCGAGTAAAAAAATAATATTTCACTAAAACATAGAGACTAAATTGAATCTTGCCATTTTAAAAATTGTTTTTCATTTTTTTATTTTTAAAAAAGAAAGAAATTTGTTTGTCGTGTATGTTATATAAAATATGTTTTTGAAAATAAAAAATATATATTTTTTTAAGTATAATTAAAAAGTGAAAAATATATATTTTTAAGTATAATTAAAAAGTGAAAAATAACTTCTTTATATTTTTCATCAAATCAAATCTTTAAGACAAATCCGTATTTTTCTCTTCAAACAACTATTTTACTTATTTTCAGAAATTATATCAAACACTTTTACATCATTTTCAGTTTTTAAAAAATTCAACCAAACATTTGCATTTTTTTAAAACATAATTTTCAATACTTATTTTTTATTGTTAAAAAAATATCATTTTAAAAATGAAACCAAACGTACACTTAAAATTTTCATTTTTTTCCGATGCAACAAACCTCGGTTTACACTTGACCGGTGATGATGGAATATAAATGTCTTGTATATGTTGTATCAATCCATTGTAGAGTCCACCAAATACACCGTGTTTGACAACTGTATCTTATCTGGAATCCAATCTTTTTAAAAAAAAAAATTAAAAAGAAAAAAGAAAAAAAAAGAGGTTGTAATTATATTTGTATTTTTTGGTGCACGTGGTTGCTCTCTCTCATTTTTTAAGAGTTGATCATGAGTTACATTTCAAAATCAAAACGAAACTAATCCTGACAATATCTTGGATAAATCCTAATAATTAAAAATAATAATCATAGTTTTTTTTTTTCTCCTGAAAAAAAAAAACAATAGTAGTTTTAACTGAAGAACATCTCACAATAGTAATTTCAAATAAAAGTATTTTACAACAAAGAAAACAAGAAGTAATTTATTTCCTTCCAAAAAAAAAAAAAAAAACAAGAAGTAATTTACGAAGATTTGACAGCCGTAACTTCAAAGATTTGACAATAGTACCAATTTCCAAGATATTTAAATATTATATAAATTATTTTTAGACAAAGTATTATACAAATTTTCATGTATATAAAATAAATATATATGTCTAAATCATGAATGAAAGGGCCAAATAAACTAAACAACAGTTCACAACAGATTTGACAATAACACCTAACTTCGAAGATATTTAGATATAATTTAAAACTGCATATGTGATAAACATTATGAATGAATCATACGTCACTCCCCCCTAAACAAGCTTAAAACATCAATCAATTACTTACAAAGTTACAAGCAGTCAATTTTGTTTAATTTGAAAACATACACATCAGTATAAATCGCCAATTGGATTCTTATTGATCTGCTATAAACTCCAATTTAATTAATTCGATGTGAAGTGTAGTTACATCAAGAATAATCTATTAATATTAACTGGCAGCCTTTTTCGTCCAAAGCCCGTCTGTGACCAGCAGCAACATTACTCCAACAAAACCAGGCTGCATCCTTAAATTTGACAAAGCGTGGTGTCTTCACCCAATTTTCGAACTATGAAGTTATGAACAAATGGTATATCACAAAGATTTTCTTTTTCTTTTTTCTTTGGAAGATAATAATAATAATAATAAATAAAACAATGTTTGAAATAGTTTTATATTTCAATCTTTAATTTCTAGTATAAATAAGATCCCTAATGGGTCTTGTTTTGATTGTATATGTACAACAAAACAACAAACATATATATAAATCATGAATAAATGGACAAAGTTCACAAAACAACAATTTCCGATGTATTTGAAAAAAAAATACTAAAATTAAAACGAAAAATCTAAATATTATATGAATTTACATATGCAATAAGCAAATAAAAATCTAAATCATGAATTAAAGTGCAACATATATCTCTTTTTTTTTTTTTTTTTTTGAGGCACAAAATATTTCTTTTCCAAAAAAAAAAATGCAACATATTTAAAATAGTACTAAATTTCAAATATGTCTAGATGTCAAATGAATTTGCATGTGGGATAAACAAATATATACTTACATCATGAATGAAAAAACCCAATTAATAAAATTAATAAAGCAACAGTTGACAACATGTTGTACAAAACTTTAAAGATATCTAAATCTCATACATATATATAGGGTTTTTAAAATCAAGTATAGTAAGGATCAACCAATCAAATTCATCAATTGCATTTGAATTAAATAGGAGAAAGAATTTATTTTATAATAGAGAATGTAATAGATGAATTTAATTGGTTAATTCTTACTTTTTAAAATTAGGTATCTCTGATTATAAAAACATTATACATATAAATTTGCATATGTAATAAACAAATATGTATCTAAATTGAATAATGAATTAATGAAAGGGTCTAGTTAATGAAACAACAATTTCCAATATAATTGACAATAGTAGCATATTTTAAAGATATCTAGATAATACATGAATTTGCATATGTAATAAACAAATGTATATTTAAATCATAAATGAAAGGACCAAGTAAACAACAATTTAGACAAATTTAAATCATGTTAGTATCATTCAAAGATACATATCTAAATATCATACGACTTTGCTTAAGTGAATATATTTTTAAATCATAATTGAAAATTTGAAAGGGGAAACTTTATTTTAATCTTTGAGGTTTCGAAAAATATTAAGTTTTTAAAATTCTTTTGAAAATAGTTATTTTCATTTCTAATTTTTTTAAAACCCTTCAAAAAAGTTTAAACAGTTAGTCAATTAACGGATAACATTAATAGAATGCATGAAAAAAATATTTTGACTTTAATGGTTGTTATTAACATATAAATTACTAGATGATCCTCATGAAACAATAAATTTATAAGTTAGATTACCTAAAATACTACTTTAAATTATAATGACTTTTTTAAAGAGTTTCGAAAAAGTTAGGGATAAAAAAAGTTGTTTCCAAAAGTGTTTTAAAAATCTGATATTATTTTCAAAACCTCAGAGATTAAATAAACTTTTTCCTATTTAAAAAAACCATGTTAACGAACAACTTGCAACAGATTTGACGGTATGCCAAGCTCCAAAGAAATCTTGATATTATATACCAGAACACTAAATAACAATATATTTGACTACAAAGAGCATATCTGAATATTACATAAATTTGCATGCGTGAATGATGATCTCTCCCCACAAGACAAGCTTACATGTCAACCACTTACAGGCAGTCCAGTTATGTTGAATCATTTATACATTAGCCTAAGTATACAGTTAAATCCTATTCTGCTGTAAACTTAAGATTAAATAATTTCATATTAAGTATATTGCCGTTATTTCAAGAATTATCTATTAATTCGAAATAGCATACCATCTATTGCTTTTATCAGTTGAATCCTTTTAGATTTCAAGAAGGTGCATATTAATACCCCTGAAGATAACATGAAAGCAGGCAACCAGTTTTTGTCCAAAACCGGTCTGTGATCAGACAATCCTCCCAACAAAACCAAGCTGCATCCTTGAATTTGTCAAGCTGCCGTTTGGCAGTCACCCGGTTTTCAAATTTATTTTTATAAAGAAACAGTAGACCACCAAGTTATAAAGATGCTTGAAGTAGTTTTTCTTTTCCCCACCTAACACAAAGTTTTGTCCTTTTCCCTAGTACAAATAAATATTGAACTAAGATCCCTAAAGCAACGGTTTTGAACCGTAAAATAACAATGTTAAAACTTTCACTCAAATTAAAATCTAGTATTTCAATTTTTGTACATTTGAATAATAATGTTGAAACCTCACCTATTTGGAATTTGGTAAAGGCAAAGAAGTGCATGCCAAGTGGAAATTGTGAAAGGCAATTTGTTGGTTCCTTAAAATTTCCTTTTTACCATACATTTGTAAGACACTGTTGTTTGACATCATTGAATAAATCACAGAAGATTAAAGATAACAAACTCCAACAAAGGTAAAAAATTACTCCTCCTAATGACTCCAAATTATGTAGTAGGTGCCAACTTAATTGCTAATATGACTGCAGACCTAGCAGTAGGTGACGATTTCTGAATATTCCACGGTTGAGTGTTTAGACTTTTCAGTAAGAAAACGACGCCCACTTTGTTCGAGTGGTTAGAGACTAATTAAAAGCACGAAAACCACCTCCAGTTTTTTCAAGAGTGGGGACTTTTAGGGGATGGCAACGACCTCCTGGTTTTCCAATAAGCGTATAACTAAACAGATAATCAAATAATTATTTGCTGATTGAATAATCTTAAACTTTGTCATTTAAATATTCCACCTATATTGTCAGTCAAATAAGACTGCTTGAGTCACGGACAAAACTGGATTTAATGGAAAAGGAAACTGTCGCTGTGATGCGGTTCCACGTTGGTTAGTTGGCTTCTTTCTCTACATATACCTACACATCACGGTATCTTGTACACAATTGTGCAGAGACAAGCCAATTTACTTTCTCTCTGGAGTGTGTGTGTCTCGTGAAGCAAATTGAGAGCAATGGGAAGCAACACTTTACCTGAAGAGAAAGAAATAAGGGGATTATTGCAAAGCGATAAGCTATACGATGTATATCATCCACTCTCTCTGTTTTTATTTATTATTTATCCTTTTCACTGGCTTTGAAGTTGGAATTCTTAATGTAATGTCCTAATGACGTTGCAGTATGTCCTGGAGACTAGTGTGTACCCACGAGAACCGGCGCTTCTGAAGGAGCTAAGGGATATTACTGCTGATCATCCTGAGTATATATCCATTCTTCTCTACATTTAAATTTATCATTTGAGTTATCACTTGAAATGTTTTTTAACTCTATGTGTATGCCTCTGGAAAGTTGCTTATTAGAATGTCAATTTACAGGGCCTGGATGGGAACTGCACCAGATGCCGGGCAGTTTGTAACCATGCTATTGAAGCTATTAGACGCCAAGAAAACAATTGAAATTGGAGTTTTTACTGGTTATTCTCTTCTCCTCACTGCTCTTACCATACCTGAGGATGGTAAGGTAAGTGATCTTATTTTATCAGTTTTTTGATATAATTATTTGTTTTTCATAGTCACTTTTATTACATTACATTTATTTTACCTATAGTAAACTGATTATGACTGGAAACACATTTCTGCAGATTACGGCTATTGATTTGAATCGTGAGTATTATGATGTAGGACTGCCAGTCCTTAAAAAAGCTAAGGTTGATCACAAGATACACTTCATAGAGTCCAAGGCTCTACCAGCTCTTGATCAGCTACTGAATGATGTAAAGATTGAATAATATCCCAGAATTTTTTTCTTACTTTTCATGTTTTTCTCAATACAAATATTCTTAACAAGATGAGACTTTTTGCTCTAAAAAAGAGACTTTTTCCGATTCTGTCGCAGAAAGAAAACGAGGGTAGTTTTGACTTTGCATTTGTGGATGCTGACAAGGGCAATTATTGGAACTACCATGAGAGGTTGATGACATTGCTGAAAGTGGGTGGAGTAGTGATCTATGACAACACTCTCTGGGGAGGAACAGTCGCGATGCCTGAAGAGAAGGTTCCAGTGATTTATAAGTCAAACAGACAGCCAATTTTAGATTTCAACAAAAAACTTGCAGCCGACCCTCGTATCCAAGTCTCCCAAATCCCATTAGGCGATGGTATCACCATGTGCAGGCGTCTTTACTGAGCTTCTTCAAAATTTTCCCTTCACGCTGCTGCTATCTTATATTTACAGTGTGCGTCCAACGTTTTGAGTTTCTAAAATGGGTTAGGATATATTGAACTTAAAATTTTGAATTGAAAAAATAACACCTATATTTTTTTAAGTTAAAATTTTTAAGTTAATATACCTAACCCTTTTAATATAGCTTTATTTACATGAAAGTTGTGTCAGTATCGGGTTTGTAAGATGGAGGAGACGGCACATAGCTGTTGGAAGGGGCATAAATAAGGCGGTTTGGCTCTCATTGTTGTATATTTCCGTTGTCTTAATAATCACAGAATATCACCATATCCTATTTTCGCGTATTATTCTTTATTTTTTTAATGTCATATACATTGCAATAACTTCAATATGAAATATTAGTAATTAAGTGAATGAACTTTATCACAATTCACAGAACTTATTAGGTGGCGATGTTTTTGAATAATATTTAAAAACATGGCCTTCAACAAACAGAAATTTCAATTTTGATAAGACTACATATATTATGAGCACAATGACCCAAATACTTAATTCATGATCAGTAATTGTCTAGAGCCAACAGTAATTCAAATTTATTCTTAATATAAGCACGTCGTGTTCAAAGAATGTGACTTAGTATTTACAAGAAAATTACACGGTTCAATCTTTTGACCTTCGTCTACGACAAGACAAAAGAATTGATTTTAATTGGACATCATGAGTTCCGGAGCTATCTTAATTTGGCCATGTTATCAAATTATTTATAACTTAAAATCCAAGCATCCAACCACCCTCTTTATTTTCAAATTACCCTTTCTTCTTTTAACTTTTCAAATTGCGATTACCAAACATGATTAGCACTCTCTTCATAGGATTTGGACCCTTCAACTTCTTTGTCCAGACCCGTGCAGTTCACTCCTAGCCTCACCATTTTCAAACATCACTACTTTTCTCGCCATTTTTTTAATAGTTATATTCATGTAGATTTAATTATTTTTTTATTAATAAATGGTATTATAAATATTTTCTATGTTGTATTCCAATTTATATTTGTATTTAAAGCTAATAATTAAAACAAAACGGTTTTTAATTTCTGTTGCAGTAGAGCAGCTGTGACTAATTTCTGTTTTTTTATTTTTATTTTTTATTTTTTATATAACATAGTTTTATATAACTTAACTGTACTTCATCCATCTGTTTAATTTTTCGAACCACTATCAAATTAACATATCTCATACAAGACTAGTCCATCATAGCTTCTAATTTCCTTCAAAATTTTCTTCTATAGATTAATAATATATTATTAATGATTTCAAATGAGAAGATATAATATAAATGTAATGAATTTCATTAAACTTGAAAGTCAAAAAGTTTTGCACATTTCCTTCAAGTGACGCATATGTAATTATGTACACAAATAATTTATTTCAGTTTAGTCCGATGAATTTTTATCGGTTGGATAACAACTTTAAGAAAAAAATGAACTCAAAAAAATTTGTATATCTCAAAAGGAAGAAGGAAAGAACAGAAATTCTCGCATGAAGAGGAATTCCTCACGTCAATTTATATGTTTTTTTTTTTTTTTTTTTTCCAAAACCAACATAGAGATTCTCGCTAAGTGGCTCCCAAAGTCTTCAGTGCTTCCTAAAACATGCAACTTGCATGCAGCCCTGTTTCTGCTTTTGAAAAAGTACTCGGACAAAGCAAAGCTGTCACGCATTGCCTACAGTTTATAATCCATTCCTTTTGTAATTTTAGGAAAATTTTTAATTTACCCCTATATTTCGAAAATCCTTCACTTTTTTGAATCAGTTTATACACCCGTCGTCCTTAAAATTTTAAAAAATTCATCAATTTTGTCCTCAGTATCAGTCAATATTTGGTCAAATATATCGGTGATAAGAATATTTTGGACATTGCAAACTCCAAAAAATATATATAATTATTAAAAATAAAAAAAAAAATATGGAAAATCAATTAAATATCTGGATTGAAACATATATCTTCATTAAAGGCGAAAAAAAAATAACAAAAACAAATTAAAAAATCTTGAAACTCAGATCTTCAAGTTTGAAAAAAATTAAATAACATTATTAAGGAGATTTAAATGAGCTCATTCCAAGTATCATCGTAATTCTAATTTTCTCTTTGAGAACAAAATAGTCATTAACGCATAGTATAAATGTTTAAGGGCAAAATCATCAATCTATTATTTTTGTTAAGTTTGACTATTTAAAATTTGATTAGAGGGACAAAACTGATGGATTTTCTAAAATTTTAGGAATAACAAATCTGTAAACCAATTTGTATTTAAAAAAATGAAAGTTTTCCAAAATATAGATACGAAATTGAAAATTTTCCTTAATTTTTATTAGTGATTTTATTGACAAACAAGTAGAGGCTAGTGCACAAACATCCAACTATGAACAAGAACAGTGTTCAACGCATGCAAGTGGCCACGAAGCCAAGCATTATTAACTCATTAAATATCAGCAGCCTCCACATGCATTTGAGGGAGGAAGCCGCATCTCCTCCCAATGACTTACATGTTTGAAACGCTGAATTTGAGATGATTTTGGAATTCAAAATATCTTAAATTTGCAATTTTGTATTTGAAGAGTAATGAGTGAGATTTCAAATGCAATTTTAAATTTCTTTAAATCCTCCTCTAATGGGAATACTCATTCCCAACAAAATGGTGGGATATGGTGGGTTTAAGAATAATCATTTCATCTCTCTCTCTCTCTCTCTCTCTCTCTACCTTTTCTCTCTCTAACTTCAAGCCTCATACTCTCATTGTCCTTTTCTCTTGCCACTTTTGTCACTGTATTCCTCGACAACACCCTCTATCCTCTATTTTTTTTTTTTTTGTTGGAGTTTAGGTTAGAACTAAATGGTTCTAGGTTCATCGAACCTAGAAACCCCAGTTCTTTTTTTTTTTTTTTCGTTTTATAAGTTTATATTTTGTTGCTGTTGATGGATGTTGTTGTGGCTTATGGGAGATGATGATATAGATGAACTAGATTGTTGATGATGTTGATAAACTAGGTTGTTGATGATGTTGAAGATAATGAAGATTCAATCTATTGGATTCCACTCTTTCTTTTTTCAAATTTTTAAAATAATTTTGTTAAAATTAATTTTAAGTATATTATAAAATATTTAAATTAATTTTATTCTAACCTAATCTCAACCTATATAAAACATAATACAATATAATTCTAGTTTTAATCTAATCTCAAGTTCTACCAAATATGAAACAGTAATTTTTTAATTCAATTCACTCCATTTCATTTTAATCCCGTATACCAAAGGTAGTCTAAGGGAGCAGGCATATGCCTCCATAAGATATGTTGGGAGAAGGTCGATCGCTTTTTAACCTTTTTTAATTCTACTTAATTTTTAAAATACCTTGACTCAACAAGCTATTTTAGAATGTGTTTGTTCTTTTATATTATATTGTATAATGATATAAAACAATTAAAGAAAATAATATGAAACAACAAAGTAAACAATATCAAATTCTTAAGGGCGAATTGCACAAACCTCCCCTGAGATTTGACGAAATTGCACAAATATTACGATATTTGGGTAACTTGCACGGGCACTACCTGGGGTTTCAAAAACTCTACACGAACCTCCCCTGTCGTCAGTCAACAACGGTTAAATCCTTATGGTCAACGGTTAAAAATATAAAAAGACTAAAATACCCTTCAATAAATTTAAAATTAATATATTATACATTTTTTTATTTAATTTAAAAATAAAACATAAAAAAAAAAGAAAAAAAAAAGTCTCCATGGGAGACCAATTTGGTCTCCCATGGAGGCCGACCGTCTCCATCACTGGAGACGGTCGCCTCCAGCGATGGAGATGGTTTCCATCGCTGGTTGAGAGACCAGCGATGGAGATACCGATCTCCATTGCTAGTCAAGATACCTGAGATGGAGATGTTATCCCCATCGCTAGAGATGCTGCCGACTCCAGCGATAGAGACGACATCTCCATCGTAGGTCTCTCGACCAGCAATGGACTCTCCATCGCTGGAGATTACTCTAGCAATGGAGTACTCGATCTCCATTGCTGGTCGAGAGACCAACGATGGAGATCTCCAGCGATGGACGTCCATCGCTGGAGATTACTCCAGCGATGGAGATGTCGTCTCCAGCGATAAAGACGGTGCGGCATCTCTAGCGATGAAAACGGTCGGCCTCCATGGGAGACCAGATCGGTCTCCCATGGAGACATTTTTTTTTTCTTTTTTTAATTTTTTAATGTTTTATTTTTAAATTAAATAAAAAAATGTATAATATATTGATTTTAAATTTATTGAAGGGTATTTTAGTCTTTTTATATTTTTAACCGTTGACCATAAGGATTTAACCATTGTTGACTAACAACAGGGGAGGTTCGTGTAGAGTTTTTGAAACCTCAGGTAGTGCCCGTGCGAGTTATTCAAACATCGTAATATTTGTGCAATTTCGTCAAACCCCAGGGGAGGTTTGTGCAATTCACCCAATTCTTAAAGAAAATCTTGCAAATCTCGCAACCAGCCCGCAACCAACACGCCACCTCAGTTGTGATACCCCAATTCATGCCCAACGTGGCCGCACCCTCTACCCTCAGATCCCACTCTCCCTTTCACCCTTTCAAACCTTCTCTTAACGTACGCATGAAATACTTATTGAACAGTTTACGATATCGATGCTCTTGTAAATATGACCATATGTTAGGATTCACTTAATTAATTTGCATTCATTTATGGAATAAATCTAATTAAGGAATGTCATACACTTTAGAGCAACTATGATACATATTGTAGTCATGACCAAGCATCCATATAATTCTCATACAAAAATGGTATGTATATAAAAGAATAATATTACACTTTTCAAAAATTTATTTCAAAATTTTACTCAAATGATATGATAAACCGATTTGTAACTGCTACGTTAATTTTGAGATGATATATTGATGATGTGGTAGTTATATTTAAACTTGTCACGTTATTTGAGTAATAAATTTGAGCAAATTAACTAATTCTACATTACCCAAAAATTTATTCAAATTTATTATCCAAATGATGGTACGTATATATAGGAATAATACTATACTTCCCAAAAATTTATTCAAATGATATGACAAACTGATTTGTAATTATCACATTAATTTTGGAATAATATATTGATAGTATGGTAATTATATATAAGTTTATCACATCATATGGGTAATGAATTTGGATAAATTGAGTAATCCTACATTACCTAAAAATTTGTCTAAATTCATTACTCAAATGATGTGGCAAGCTTATATGTAATTACCACATCATTAATACGTCATCCCAAAATTGATGTGCTAGTTACAAATCAACTTGTTATATCATTTAAACAAAATTTTTGAACAAATTTTTAGAAAGTGTGTAGCATTATTCTTACCATATAGTTTTACCCTGGTTTGTTATATTGTTTATTATGTAAAACTATGGATGAAAAGAATAATACCATACTTTCCAAAAATTTGACCCAAAGTTTTGCTTAAATGACGCAACAAGCTAATTTGTATCTATCATATTTTAGATGATGTATTGATGATATGACAATTATACATGAACTTCCCATATCATTTAAATAATGAATTTGGACAAATTTTTGAGTAATATAACATTACTCATATGGTAATGATAGGAAACAAAATATTTAAATTAGAGAGATCATAGCCCCAGGATTGTCATATATTATACTGTTCCAATCCAGGCTTAGTTATGACTAAATTTGCTTGATATTGCCCTCTATAAGTATGAAACAGAGTTCTTCTGTTTCATCATATCAAGCCGCATTGTGCTAGTAAGACCACATTTTCTAGATCTATAGCTTTGATTCTTTTATTTATTTACTTTCAAGTTATACTGCTATTATATGCCCATGAGGAGATCAAAGTTTTTTTTATAGAAATCCTACCTATATCGCATTATGTCAACTTATGGGGTGATGGCAATGGCCATCGCGTACAACAATTTTTTTTGTTTTTTTTTCGGTTATCTTGAAGTACAGAAGTTTGTATAAATGTGTTATATGATGACACTAATGATTCCCAGGTCAAATGATATAATTTAGCATTTTGAAGTTTGAAATTTCAAGTTGCAGGATGCATTTGTTCAACGGGCAAACATTTATTTTATTTTGGTCTTGGTTCTTAGTATTTTTACTACTCTATAAAACAAAATTCTACCCTTGGATAACCTAGGATTGAATTCTTATATCTCAATATGTTATCAGATTACATAAATGTTATAAGAGGTTGCATGGAAATTAGAGTGCCCTACTATGTTGTGACTATATGTTTGGATGATTGCAGCTAGTTGTTAATCATTCTTTAAATCTGCTTTAAATAAATTTTGAAATGTGAATTTATTTTCTAGTTGGCTTGCTAATTATGAATAATTATGTCATGTGCAGATAATATACGAGCAGACAAGCAGTGACAGGAAAAAAGATGGGCTTGTTCAGGCAAGTAGTCATTCTTGTAGCGACCATAGCAGCAGCTATTCACAACCAAATCCAGATTGCAGAAGCCATTAACATTGGCGTTTGCTATGGAATGCTAGGGAACAATCTTCCAGCTTCAACAGATGTTATAAACCTTTACAAAAAATATGGCATTGAGAAGCTAAGGCTTTTCGATCCCAACCAGAATGCACTCAATGCTTTAAGAGGAAGTGGTATCAAGGTTATTGTGGGTATAAAAAATGAAGATTTGCCTAACTTAGCAGCTAGCCCAGTGGCAGTCACGCAATGGTTTTCAACATACATTGAGCCCTACCTCAACGACGTTAAATTCTCAGTTATCGCTGTAGGTAACGAAATCATCCCCGGAGTCTATGCCCAGAACATATTGCCAGTGATGCAATCTCTGCAAAACATCCTCAACACAAAGGGTCTGACTGGTATAAAAGTTTCAACAGTGGTGTCTTCGGCCACTTTAGGAACCTCTTACCCGCCTTCAAGTGGTGCATTCACACCAGAGGCCAGCAGTACTCTGAGAGGTGTTTTAACATTTTTGTCACAACAAGGATCACCCCTTTTGATCAATGTTTATCCTTATTTTGCCTACGCGGGTGATCCCGTTAACGTGCGCTTGGATTATGCACAATTCACTGCAACTGGACCTATTGTTAGTGATGGAAGCTTGAGTTATGACAACTTGTTTGATGCCATTGTGGATGCTTTCTTCTCGGCTATGGAAAAAGAGGGTGCGACCAATGTGGGTGTTGTTGTCTCGGAGAGTGGTTGGCCTTCTGCTGGCAATGGCCAATTTACAACTCCGCAGCTGGCAGCCACTTACAACCAGAATTTCATCAAACATGTCTCCGGTAATAAGGGAACCCCGAAAAGACCCGGTGCTTACATAGAAGGGTATATTTTCGCCTTGTTCAATGAGAACCAGAAACCTGCTGGTGTGGAGCAAAATTTTGGACTTTTCTACCCTAGCATGCAGCCTGTTTATCCTGTATTTTCTTAATTTTTTGATTGAAATAATGAATTTGATATGGTAAATGTAAGGTTGAGTCTCAAGTGGACCTAAGAAAATAAATTGAGTCCAAATTAAGAATCTATGAATGAATCTAATTTTTAATTGAAATCCAAATTTTAAGTGGACTGAATGATTTTTAAGTGTAAGCCGAAATAATATTGAGAGAATGTTGTTTTGGATACACTCTCATTTATTTCTAAAGGCACTCATATATTTATTTATTTTTTTTTTAAAAAAAAAGCAAAGTGAAATTGGAATAGTGCCTACTTAAGTGGACTAATTTTTTTAAGAGAAGAAAATAGGATAGGTGTCATGCAAATGTATCATTAATGAGCAACATGTGAGACAAAGAATGAAACCAGATTGAGATGAAAGAATGAGAAGCGGTCAGGTTCAAGATGAAGATAAAAATTGAGAATAATCAAAAGGAAAGAGAGTCCAAGGAATGGTCAATCGGAAATAAACAAACAAAGATCAAAACCAAGCAAAGTCAACAAATTAGTAAAGAGAAAAAGTCAAAATTGAAAATGAGTTTGTGGAGTTAGTTGCCGGAAAGAGATAAATAGAGAGATAGAAATAAAAGAAAAACATAGGCTTAGCATGTAAGACAAAAAATGAGACAGCAAGTTACATGGAGAACAAGACAAAAATGGATACCATGCACGAACTAAAACAAAAGGAGACGGTGAAGTGAAAATATATTTGATGAGAGAGAGCTAATAGGCCTAAGTTTATTAAAAGAAATGAACAAGTGTCAACTCTTAAACATGATGAAGCAATGAAATGAATTGAAAAGAAAAAGGAGATAGAGATGATATGCTTATTAGAGAGGCGGTCAATATATATATATATATATATATAATTAGAAGCAAATCCACACAGAACCCAGACGCAGCAGAAAATGAAATAAAAGAAAACTGGGTGAAGCCATGAGAAGAAAGAAAAGAAGAGAACGAGAAGGATATTCTTGATGGGTGAATAGAATATTTGAGTATTTGATTTATTCATATAAGTATTTTTAATTTTAAATGGATTTGAAATCCAAAAAATTAGTTAATTTTTCCATAAGTTTTAAATTGAATTTATATGATTTTAGAGTAGATACAAATTTATGAGAATTTAGATAGGAACCCGTTTTAGATCAAGATTTGAGTATAGAAGTTCTATAAGTGGATTGTTTTTATTTTAAATTAATTTATTAAATATTGATTATTTATATTTTTGTGTTTATTATTTATTGGAAGTGAATGATTTGTTCTTTTAAATAAGGTTCTAGATTACGACTTATGTTTTATGATTGAAATAATGATTTATTATGTATTAAGAAAATTAATTATGTTTTGAGAAAAATGTTCATCCAGAATTATATGTGTATTCATAAACAGAATTTGTATATTTTATATAAAAATAGTTTAAGATTTGAATAGGAAAATAAAGATGTTTTTAGAACACCAGAATTATACATTTTCCTCTAACGGTTAGACAAACTACACATGTGTTAGTCCTAAATTCACCCAGCACATGTATGACAGATGTTGCGGGAGTCATTAAATTGTCAAGAAAATCTTAGAGTTGCTTAGCATGTGTATGGCCAAATATTATCTCTCGCTCTGCGTATATGTTAAATATCTCTATCACGTATGACTAGACTCCCCGGGTACTAGATTGGTGTAGATTGAGATTTTACAAATGTGCAGAAATGATCAATACAGATGTTTTCAGTTTATCATGATATGAAATGATACAAATGTGATCTCAGTTTGAGTATGGATCACTGAGATTTTATTTTTATCACATATATTATATTATGTCATTTATTATCGAACGGAAATTATCTTATCTATTTTTTAACAGTTATATCCACTCACTTGGTGTTAGTATTCATTCTTTTATAAAATCCTTTTTTTTCAGGTATTTGCCATAGGTTCGTACAGATTATTGCATATCGTGAGAAAGATTATATGATGATGAACAATGTTGCATTTGAGTAGATTATTTTAATTAACAAGATTTATTAAATATGTTTCAAGAATACTGCTTCAAATGGAATATATATATTTTTTTCAGATATTTTTATGAATATTTTATACATGGGTCCAATATAAGAATTGTACAGATTTATGTTTTATTGAGATTGAATTTTGTAATGAAGTCATGAGTTAATAAGAATTATTTTTAAATGTGTCTTTATTAGAATATCCATATTTCAATCAGAAAGACTATAGTTTTCATGGGATTCTCTTGAACTCGAGAGTGGAGTTGGGATAGATACTGTCAGTAAAATTATTAATAAATTTTGTTATTATTTATTTCTATTTTACTAGCATTATAAATTCAATGAGAACTAGAAACACATGATGGATATGACAGGATTAACTTAGTTAAATCAAACAATCATAAAATGTAAGTGAATAAAATCTTTTACATACTAGTATTATTAGTTTACTAAAAAATGTTATCCAAATTTATACCCAAATGATATAGTACGAAAATTGTTCAAACTACATTAATGATTATAACATCTTATGATTTTGAGAATTGTTATATATACTACCAAAAAATTCAACTATACTATCTAAATACTGTGACAAACTAATTTGTAATTAATAAATCATCAAAACATCATGGATGTTTGGGTTAACACAAATACATAATGATGGAGGATCCAATCTGTGGGTCAACACAAACACATAAACTTTCGATCTCTAGGTTTCTAACGATGGAAACCTAAAATCTCTCGGTTTTCATATTGAAAACCCAACCTAAATCGAGTTTTAATCTTTGACAATAGAAGTCGACGATGGAAATCTTATGCAACTGAAGGTTGGAGGCAATGATGGTGGGTTGATATGGATATTGATAATGGTGGGTTGATATTGAAAACGATGGGTTGATGTTGACGTTGGAGGGTTGATGATGGTGATGCTGGTTAACGTTGATGATGGTGGGTTAAAGATAGTAATATGTGTAGGTGGTTCAATTGGAGGTGGAGATCCAAATTCTAGATTGGATCTTCATCGTCAATCAATAGACTAGATCTCCACCTTGAAAGAAAGTGCATATAAATATATTATTTAAATTTGTTTTTCATTTCTTTTGGTTTTTCTTAAAATGATCTCCACTATCCATCAACATAATTGACAATAAAAATCTCATAATGTTTTTTAAAACCAATTATTAATATTTTTTTTTTCAAAAAAATCCTTTTTTTATTAGTTGGATGATCTCACCATCCATAGATGAACGGTGGAGATTCTTCTTCTTTTTTAATCATTAAAGGTATTTTTGTCAATTCTCTTAAAAAAAAAGGCATTTTTGCCGTTTAATATAAAATTATTGTTGCATTTAACAAAATTTGAACGAAGGAGTGGAGATATTTTGTAATGAAAAGGGAAACTTGTTTCCATGTGAATATAAGCATACTTAGAGCATCTTCAATGCTTTCATGGATTGTGAAAACATTACATGTCACATAAGATGAATAGACAGTCAATTAAAATAAATATCTCCAATACAATTATTATTCATTAATGTCAAGTTAAGGTGACAAAAAAATAAAATAAAATAATACAAAATAAACATTGTCAACATGATTATCTATTTTTAGAGGATGTGTCAGATAGTCATATTAGCAAATTAATAATTATTTAATTCTAATTTTTAAATTTAATTAAAAGTTAAAAAATATATATATAGAAGCATTAAATGAAAAATACATGAAAACATTAAATGAAATATGAAAGCATTAGGGAACAATTTTTCAATTTGATTATTTATCAAATGATATCTATACTATGTTAAAAGCAAATTCTTTAACATGAATTACATGACAGTTTCTTTTTTTAAAACACAATCCATAAGAGTGTAAGAGATGCTCTTAGAGGAGTGTTGTGCGATTGCTTCTTATATGCAATGCAGACAAATGAGTGCAATCTTGTCTCAAATTGCCATCTATTGACACTTACATATCACAGTCGCTACTGATCACAGAATTGTTGTCGCACGCGTCATAATTTCCGTATTTTGCGGCAATCTCAAGGCCAATGAATTGATAATGATCATATTATTATCTTGAATCAGAATGAATATAAAGTGCGTTGATAGTCATTGAATTGCAATCCTATTATGTATAAAAATCAAAAGTTTAACTATTTAATAACTACAGAGATTTTGTACATAACTGAATTGAATAATAATAGTAAGTTTGGTATTTCAAATTTAAATGCACGTATTAAAAGGAAAATGCGTACCTATATCTCATTAAATCTAGAAGAAAATCCCCATACAATAACAAGAAGAAAAAGAAAATTGTCAAGTCTTTGGAGAGCGTCAAACAACTTGCTGTGTGAAGCAATGGAAAACAACACAAAAGATGCAGGAAGCGTTTCAAAGGGATTATTGAAATGCGAAGAGTTATACAGGGTACCATCCTCCAATGCTCTATATTAATTCCTGTGTTTTGATCTTTTTCTCACTTTCGGGGTTTGAATTATTAATGTGATGATCTAATAATTTGTGCACGGCAGTATCTCCTGGAAACAAGTGTGTATCCAAGAGAACCAGAGCCTCTCAAGAAGCTAAGCTATGTTACTGCTGGCCATCCAAGGCAGTGTTTCTTCTTAATTTACATTACTTTTTTAGCCAAGTATAATTCCTAAAAAACCATTTAGAAAGTAATAATTAGAGATATTATTTCTTAGTTATGATTAAAATTTATTTGCAAGTTCCTTTATTTTAAGATTTTCTGCGATATTGGTTTCTTGTTACAATTTTTATTACTTAGAATATTTCATTTAGTCGATCTCTACTTCATTGCGTGTAGGTCATTTATGTTATTGTTTTAAAAATTATTGTATATAGAGGTTGACTTGCAAAGATTTTGTCATAATATTTTACAGTTTATTCTTTGTTTATTTTGACTCTTTGTCTTATCTTTTTTTTATTATTTTTTTATTTTTTCTTTTTTAATAAATCGTTTATTTTGATCAACAATCTTATATATAGAAAAAAAAAAATCATGAGTTGACAAATAAAGAAAGTTCCTTATATGGTAATGACAGGGAATACAATATTTAAATTAGAGAGGTCATAGCCCCAGGATTGGCATATATTATATTGTTCCAATCCAGGTTTAGTTATGATCAAATTTGCTTGGTATCTGCCTCTATAAGTATGAAACAGAGTTCTTCTATTTCATTGTATCAAAGCTTGCCGCATTGTGCTAGTAAGACCATATTTTCTAGATCTATAGCTTTGATTCTTTTATTTATTTACTTTCAAGTTATACTGCTATTACATGCCCATGAGGACATCAAAGTTTTTTATAGAAATCCTACCTATATCACATTATGCCAACTTATGGGCTGATGGCAATGGCCATTGCGTACATCATTTTTTTTTTTTTTTTTGGTTATCTTGAAGTACAGTAGTTCAGATAAATGTGTTATATGATGATACTAATGATTCTCAGGTCCAATAATATAATTTAGCATTTTGAAGCTTGAAATTTCAAGTTGCAGGATGCATTTGTTCAACGGGCAAACATTTATTTTATTTTGGTCTTGGTTCTTAGTATTTTTACAACTCTATAAAACAAAATTCTACCCTTGGATAAGCTAGGATTGAATTCTCATATCTCAATATGTTGTTAGATTACATAAATGTTATGAGAGGTTACATGGAAATTATAGTACCCTACTATGTTGTGATTATATATTTGGATGATTGCAGCTAGTTGTTAACCATTTTTTAAATCTATTTTAAATAAATTTTGAAATGTGAAGATTATTTTCTAGTTGGTTAATTATGAATAATTATGTCATGTGCAGATAATATGCGAGCAGACAAGCAGTGACAGGAAAAAAGATGGGCTTGTTTAGGCAAGTAGTCATTCTTGTAGCAACCATAGCAGCAACTATTCACAACCAAATCCAGATTGCAGAAGCCATTGACATTGGCGTTTGCTATGGAATGCTAGGGGATAATCTTCCAGCTTCAACAGATGTTATAAACCTATACAAAAAATATGGCATTGAGAAGATAAGGCTTTTCGATCCCAACCAGAATGCACTCAACGCTCTAAGAGGAAGTCGTATTACGGTTACTGTAGGTATAAAAAATGAAGATTTGCCTAACTTAGCAGCTAGCCCAGTGGCAGTCACGCAATGGTTTTCAATATATATTGAGCCCTTCCTCAACGACGTTGAATTCTCAGTTATCGCTGTTGGTAACGAAATCATCCCCGGAGTCTATGCCCAGAACATATTGCCAGTGATGCAATCTCTGCAAAACATCCTCCAAGCAAAAGGTCTGGCTGGTATAAAAGTTTCAACAGTGGTGTCTTCAGCCACTCTAGGAACCTCCTACCCGCCTTCTAGTGGTGCATTCACACCAGAGGCCAGCAGTACTCTGAGAGGTGTTTTAACATTTTTGTCACAACAAGGATCACCCCTTTTGATCAATGTTTATCCTTATTTTGCCTACGCGGGTGATCCCGTTAACGTGCGCTTGGATTATGCACAATTCACTGCAACTGGACCTCTTGTTAGTGATGGAAGCTTGAGTTATGACAACTTGTTTGATGCCATTGTGGATGCTTTCTTCTCGGCTATGGAAAAAGAGGGTGTGAGCGATGTGGATGTTGTTGTCTCGGAGAGTGGTTGGCCTTCTGCTGGCAATGGCCAATTTACAACTCCGGAACTGGCAGTCACTTACAACCAGAATTTCATCAAACATGTCACCAGTTATAAGGGAACCCCGAAAAGACCCGGTGCTTACATAGAAGGGTTTATTTTCGCCTTGTTCAATGAGAACCAGAAACCTGCTGGTGTGGAGCAAAATTTTGGACTTTTCTACCCTAACATGCAGCCTGTTTATCCTGTATTTACTTAATTTTTCAATTGAAATAATGAATTGATATGGTAAAACTACTAATAAATTTTGTTATTAATTATTTCTGTTTTTTTTAGCATCATAAATTCAATGAGAACCAGAAACCTGTGATGGAAATGGCAGTATTAACTTAGTTATATCAAACTATTATAAAATGAAAGTGAATAAAATCTTTTACAAACTAGTATTATTATAAAATGAAAGTGAATAAAATCTTTTACAAACTAGTATTATTAGGATACTAATAAATGTTATCCAAATTTATGTCTAAATAATATAGCACTAAATTAATTATTACAGCATCTTATTATTTTGAGAATTGTTATATATACTACCAAAAAATGCACCCAAAAAATGCACCCAAACTATGTTGTCTAAATAATATGACAAACTAATTTGTAATTAATAAATCATCAAAACACCATAGATGTTTGGGTCAACACAAACACAAAATGATGGAGGATCCATCTTTGGGTCAACACAAACACACAAAACTTTCAATCTCTAGGTTTCCAACGATGGAAACCCATAATCTCTAGGTTTTCATCACCGAAAACCCAACCCAAATTGGGTTTTCATGTTTGACAATAGAAGTCAATGATGGAAACCTTATGCGACTGGAGGTTGGAGGCAATGATGGTGGGTTGATGTGGATGTTGATAATAGTGGGTTGATATTAATAACGATGGATTGATGTCGATGTTGGAAGGTTGATGATGGTGATGATGGTTAACGTTGATGATGGTGTGTTAGAGATAGTGATATGTGTGGATGATGATCTGGGTGGTTCAATTGGAGGTGGAGATCCACACTCTAAATTAGATCTTCATCGTCCATCAATAGATTGGATCTCCACCTTAAAAGAAAATGTATTTTCTTTTTTTAAATTTGTTTTTCATTTCTTTAGGTTTTTCTTAAAATGATTTCAACTATTCATCAACATGATAGACAATAAAAATCTCATAATGTTTTTTAAAACAAATTATTAATATATTTTATTATTAATTTTTTAAAAAAAATAAAATTCCTTCTTTTTTTTATTAGTTTGATTATCTCACCATCTACAGATGAACGGTGGAGATTCTTCTTCTTTTTAACCATTAAAGGTATTTTTTTCAATTCTCTAAAAAAAAAAATATAAGCATTAAATGAAAAATATGAAAACATTAAATAAAATATATTGAAGCATTGAAGAAAAATTTTTCAATTTGATTATTTATAAAATGATATCTATACCATATAGAAAGTAAATCTCTTGATATTGATAATATGATTTTTTTTTTTTTTTAAAACACAATCTATGAGAACTTAGGAGATGCTCTTAGGGAGATGTTGTGCAATTACTTCTTATATTCAATGCAGACAGATAAGTGTAATCTTGCCTCAAATTGCCTTCAGTTGACAATTACATATCACTATCACTTCGATTGACACTTACAAATCACAATCATTGCTGATCACAAAACTATTGTCGCACTCGTCATAATTTCTATAATTTGCGGCTGTTGTGATCTCAAGGCCAATGAATTGATAATGGTCATATTATTATATTGCATCAGTATGAATATAAAGTGCGTTGATAGTCATTGAATTGTAATCCTATTATGTATAAAAATCAAAAGTTTAACTATTTAACAACTACAGAGATTTTGTACATAACTGAATTGAATAATAATAGTAAGTTTGGTATTTCAAATTTAAATGCACGTATTAAAAGGAAAATGCGTACCTATATCTCATTAAATCTAGAAGAAAATCCCCATACAATAACAAGAAGAAAGAGAAAATTGTCGAGTCCTTGGAGAGCGTCAAACAACTTGCGTTGTCTGGAGCAATGGAAAACAACACAAAAGATGTAGGAAGCGTTTCAAAAGGATTATTGAAAAGCGAAGCGTTGTTAATTTCTGTGTTTGCTTTCGCTCATTTGAGGGGTTTGAATTATTAATGTGATGATCTAATAATGTGCGCATGGCAGTTTCTCCTGGAAACAAGTGTGTATCCAAGAGAACCAGAGCCTCTCAAGGAGCTAAGGGATGTTACTGCTGGCCATCCAAGGCACTGTTTCTTCTTAACTTACATTTACATTTTTAGCCAAGTATAATTCCTGGAAAACCATTTAGAAATTAATAATATAATTAGAGATATTATTTTTAGTTATGATTAAAATTTATTGACAAATGATGAAATTCTATATAAGTGAAATAGAATATATTTCTCCCATTCGGTGGCTTTTGAGAAATGGTTTTTAATGCAGTAGATAATTTGAATGTATAAACAAAGCAGGTTTTCATATAACTAAAGCAATGAATATGAAGGCATTGATTTGAATCGCCAGTCTTTTGAGATAGGATTGCCAATCATTAAAAGAACTGGAGTTCATCAGAAGATAGACTTCATAGAGTCTGAGGCTCTACCAGCTCACGATCATCTACTACAGCATGTAAAGATTATGTATGTGTGTATATATATATATATATATATTGACAACCGGTTCCTGCCTCCCTCTCTTATGAAATGAATTTAATAATATCATTTTAAGCTTGACGCTCAAGCAAGTTATCAATTTTTTCTTTCCAAAATAACTGAGATTTATTAATTTGATAAATGACTAAAAAAAAACCAAAGAGAAACCAATATAAAAGTATGTACTGCAAAGGCTCTAATTTTATAATAGACAATTTTGAAATGAAATATGCTCAAAACGATTTTCTACATTTCTTACGTAATTCAGCAAAAATTATTAAGACAAGGTAAATCAATGTCAAGTTGTACCATTTGTCTTGTTCCGTAATTGATACAAAACCTTAATTAAAAAAAAAAAAAATGATACAAGATCCGGATAGAAATTGAAAATCCTAACATAATCTTGACAATGAAGGCAGGCTACAACCATGTAAAAGAGCAATTCCCTTCTTCCCATCTGAAACTGTTAAGATAGACATGAATATTTAATGAAAATAACCCAGAACCTGACCACCCACGTTTCGTCTGAGGGCTTCTTCATGATCCAAAACACCATCCGGAGTTGTTATCACAACATAACCCCACTGCATTCATATAAATTGGAGGAAGAGAACAAGATAAGTTCCAGAATATTATAATGTCATATTACTACCGCATAGCACCTGGCACACAGCCCTTCTTCCCAGTGAAGCCTCACAACCATAAGGGCAAAGAAGTAATAAGAAATACAAGAGGAACTGGAACAAACCTGCCTGGTTGGTAGAGTACGTGTTACATATCCATCAATATCCCTCGCTTTGATATCCTGCCTGTACGTAAGAGCCCGGCAATCATTAACTCTGCCTTGTAGTTCAACTGTTATTCTTCCCACCCTATGTGGATCATAGACTTGAAAATTCTTGACATAGCCTTTAATATTTAAAAGAAGAACAACAAATAAATCAATAATGAGAGGGTAAACTTTATAAAACTGCAAGTTACAACAGATTTGACAATAGTCTGAAACTTCAAAGATATGATATTACAGCCCCAGCTACAAGAAGAAAATGGAATGATTTACAAACAAAACATGCAAGAACTTCACACTGCTACATGTAAATATATACTTAAAACTTTATTTGCCAGGAATAGATGGTCCAAGCAACTTCCTCATATGATGTTCAGATTCCACTAAAGAACTTGATAAATAAGCATGCTGAATAGACACAGGGGTGCAGACAGAAGAGACTAACTATTTGCAAATTGTGACTGACCAATCTTTCATGACCAATAACATTTGTAAAAGGATTTGCGTATGTAATAAATAATAGGCCCAGAACCTTAATTCAATTGCTAAAACACAAAGGTACTATATTAACTGCTTACAACACATTAGTCCAACTAGCCAATTCAAATCAGCTATATAACTCTAGATTAATGAAATTTATTGTTAAGTAGATTGCAATTATTTCAAGAATCAAGTTATTACAAAAAAGTTCCAAGATTCCGAAGATAAGAGTTATCTCCTCTCTGTGCCACTGGCACTGTTTCAGACCACCATCTGTGAAAGGCTTCAAATGAGAGAATTCATAGAGGATTTATTCATCCTTTTTTTTTATTATGCAGTTCATGGCATTCAAGATGATACATGTTCATCACAAACATTTCTTTATTTATTTTTGCCATACTTCTTATAGTTGAGCATCAATAGAACAACAAAATCCCAAGCATCTTAAACATCACTAACAGCATGCACTTTGGAATTTTGACTAAAAGCATGCCTGCTTGGCAAAGATAATTTACAAATTCAAAGGAATCATAAGACCTAGCCACCTTATCCTCAAAACAACTACTCAAGCATTTATTATTAGAACTTCCAACAGGCAGAAACACAAGATACAATCATTTTTAATGGAAAGAACCGCAAACAACTCCAAAACATATATTTTTGTTTTAAACAAAAGAGTTTAGAAGATGAAAGGAACACAATTAAATTTCTGTAAGCTCAGGTGATTTGAAGAAGAACCGGATGCAGTAAGAAATCGCCACTGCTTTATTGAGCAATATAAAATTTTCAAGAATGTGCACACCATACCCCTTCCATAAAACAAGAAATTAAGCAGCTTGTTTTGTCCAAAATCCCATTTCAGTTGAAAGTAATAATCCTTCTGACAAAATCAAGCTGCATCCTTAAACAAGTTAAATCGAAGGGGGTTCACATAGAGTTTTTCAAAAAACATTCTGCAGCAATTCAGTAACATAGTGCATTCAGTTGAGACACTAATCAAATACGTTCATAGAAGCTATTCAAAAACAGTGTGACATCACACAGAGATGTAAAAGTTTTTCATAGATAAATATAACACATATGTGAAAAAATGCTACACCTATTTGTTCCATGGACACAATTAAAGACTGACCAACAAGTATAAAAGTGTAAAACTATAATAAAAGTGCACATTTGTATCAGTTATCCTAAAATTTATACAATGTCCATTTTGCTGCAAAGAGACTCCATGACAGCTTATGTATGTGCATGGATGAAAATCGAGTTCCAAATTTATATGCACCCCATGATCAACAATACAAGAAGAATATTGCTGAAATAACAGAGCAAATCATGGGATAGGGTGAACATTAACTATGGCTCTATCACAACCTGGACCTACTTCTACATCTCTCCCTTCTCATTAGCTACCTCATGGAATTCCCAAACAAGAAATGTGTGCCTCCCAATCCAATCTTGACACGATTCCCATAACAGAACAATGAGAGACAATCACAGGGCAGGTTACAAAACACCACTCACTACGCATAATTCATTCAAAAATCCTAGAAATTATAATTACAACAATGCGACGATGACTACTCTCATTGAAACCATATATAACTCCAAATTCATTAATTTCAAAGGGATGAATATAGACTGAAATCTTATACTTAAATATATATAAGTTTAAAAATAGATATATATATATATATATAATAAAAAAAAACAGTATTACCTCGATATTTCATGATATTGAGAAAAGAAGACATGACAGTTGAGATTGGTTGCAGTTCAACTGTAGCTTTGTTCCTCCTCTCTGCATTCACTATTTTTCTCAGTGCTTCATTTAGTATTCTCCTCCCCATCTCTCTTTCTTTCTATGTGCAAAACCGACAAGGCTCACCCGCTGGGGTAAAGTGGTTTTCTCATATTAGTGGCACTTTCAATATTTTAAGCAACCAGTAGGACCATTTTGTTCTGGGGGTAGGTATTTCCTAAATCAATTCACATTTGCGTTGAACTGATCCAAGTTCAAATTGGACCAGTTCTTGAAAAGTGAACTGATCTAGTAAATTTAACCAAATTAGACCATTTTGGTTTGGTTCAGTTTGCTCCAATGGTTCATAAGAAAATGAAATGTATTGTCATGTGATGGTGCTAATACATAAGAAAGCAAAAAGATGACTAACAAAACATGCCAAGAAATGCAAGCAAAAGACATAAGCTCCATTTTTGGGGGTTCTACGAAATGAATTATTATGCCAACAATGAACGCAAAATGAGGACAATTTTATCTTTTTCTTTTTCTTTTTTTTTTCCATTTTTTAAATCTCAACTAAAGCGTACAGTAACACAGTGCTCATTTGCTTGAACCTATTGCACTTTGATGTAACAAACAGAATCGTGACTAATTGCCCAAACCTAATTGCATCACCGAACATCTAAGTACAGCCCATCTTATACCAGTACAGATGGCTCTTAATATTCTCATTTTTAAGATGTTATTACTTCAAATAAATCTATCTATTTCTGATATCTGAATAATTCTATAGACCAAACTTGTTGGATAGGCCAAAAGCAATTTAAAAACATAAATTTAGCATGACAATAAGCCGGTGGAAAAATGAAAGTTAAAGTTAACGGTAATTCAGTTTTGCATTTCCATAAAGTACTAACCCTGATGTTTGGATCTGAATGCAGAGTATTTTATTCACTGAATAGCCTATACAGCAAATGCCTGCAGAAGAATTGCATCAAATTTCATAAAGGCCTGACGATATGTTTTAACGACAAAAAAAGCCCAAAACAGCACAAAATACTTTGGGCAATTTAATCCTGAAACCACATGCCTAGGGTATGAGTAAACAATTTGTATTAAATCATGCCTATCAAAGCACAAATACAAGGTATCCTTCCAATGAATTGTTCACTCTCAAACTGCATAAACGGCTTGTCTATTTACTAACACTAACCAACACTCCAAATCATTAATAAAAGTCCCAATTCTAATGTGAAAATCAACACCTCAACAACAACATCGACGCCTCTTAATTACCATTAACAAATTATAACTTATTCATATTGACTATAAATCATCAGAGTTAACATTATAATTTGAGAAAAATATATAAAAGTGATCTTCAAAAATAATTTTTTTATACATGATTAAGAAAGAAGACAATCAAATAATTTATTACACAATGATTGTTACAGAACTAAACTTGAGATATAGCATTAGTTTTCATTATTAAATAATACCTGCGTTTTTTTGGGTTCAATGGGGAGCGGCAACAAGAGAACGCAAGAAAGAAGGCAAGAAAGAAGACAGTGACGATGGAAGCGGAAAGTAGAAAATGGAAGAGAGATAGAGGCAGGTGAGTGAGTCAAGCGAAAGAGAGTGGAAAAGATAGGGTTTTGTTAAGCATGTTAGGTCGGGTCCGGTTTGATTCATTATAACCCGGTTTTATCTGTTTTTGGCTCTATCTTTTAAAACAGACAACCCGACTTTAACCCAAGTAAATCTGATTGGGTCAGTTCCGGTTTTCGTGTCAATCAAGCTAAGGTTTTCAAATTAAAAACCTTACAAAACCAGGATTTGTAATTTGTTAAATATAATCCTACTACGATACTACCATTCGAAAAAGGAAACTTTTACGCGTTTTATTTTAACGTTATATCCAGCTGTCTCTATATATACAACTACGAAGTGAAGAGCGAGTGTTATAACAAAGCATCATCACTCTGGTTGAATGCAAGAAAGTTGCCGTCAAATCCAAGTAAGTAGAGCTCTCTATTTCAAGAAATTTGTTTACATAGTCTCTGCAATGGAATATCTCAACCACCATCATCAGTCTTCTCACAACTTCAACGTCGTCAAAAGAAGAAGATACTTCATTGATGATTTACCGCCACAGAAACGAACGAGACCCACTCAATTCGAGCCGGTTAACTCAGCCATAACACCCATTAATCAAGCTTCAGTGTCTTTCAGTAGTAACAATGGTTACAAGCCCTATTCAGTACCTGTTCAGCAATACCAGGCCCCTGCCATGCTTCCGGTTAGGTCATATCCGGTACCTTGCATGCCAACTCATAACCCTAATGGAGCCTTGCCGGTACCTTGCATGCCGACTCATAAACCTAATGGAGCCTTGCCGGTACCACCTTGCATGCCGACTCATAACCCTAATGGAGCCTTGCCTCTTCAAACTCTAGTTTTCCATCTTCCATCATCACAGCCAACATCTAATCAACAATTTGTTGGTACTTCATCACATTCTGATTTGATCAGCTCCCTTCTTTCAAAAGGACTCATCTCATTGCCTAATCAACCGCCATCACAGTCGAGTATTTCCCAATCCGAAGCAGTCCGCTCTCTTCTCAACAGCTTGATCTCGCCGGCAAAAGAGCAAACATCTGCTCAGGATTCTATCGGACTAGAGTTCGATCAAGCCCAGCTTAAAATTCGTCATGAGTCTGCGATAAGGGCGTTGTATGCTGATCTTCCGAAACAATGCACTAGATGCGGGATGAGGTTTAAGAGTCAACAAGAGCAGTACCGCCTGCATATGGATCGCCATATAAAGAAGAACCTCGACGCTATGCGTAATAAGCATAAGCCTAAGCAGATGAAATCTCGGAAATTCTTTCTGACGTCAGATTTGTGGCTCACTGCTGCTGAGGCTGTAGGACCGGATAAAGCTCCTGTATTTTTCACAACTAATGATGTTAAAGAGAGGAAACCTGAGGAAGCAGTTTTCGCGGATGAGGATCAAAAAGCGTGTCCACTGTGTATGGAGGCCTTTGACGAGTATTTCAGTGATGATACAAACGATTGGATGTATAGAGGAACTGTCTACTTTGAGGTGGCCAAGGAATCAAAAGGGAATCTACACAGGTCAATAGAAGGTCGAATAGTCCATGCTAAATGCATGCAGTGATACAGAAACTGATGTAATCTTTTGATTCTTTTGCAATGTAGTTTGATAACCACTACTGTAATTGGTATTTTTGATATGATGATTTTTTTTAGGCATCTACATACATACCATTCCATATGTGTTTCCAGTTTGAAGTCTTTTGTTGTGCCTTCATTATGTGCTTTCTTTTTTTTTTTTTTTTGAAATAGTGCCTTCATTACGTGCTTCTTTTTTTTTTTTCCCTTTTTTGAAATATTCCTTCATTACAACTACAATATCCACGCTGAAGTAATTCATATACGTTTCATCACAAATGATACATTGTTTTTTCCTTTCAAAAGAATACACAATACTGAAGAATTTGAGTATAACAATGTGAGAGACCCTTGTTAGAAACAGTTGTTGGCGTCTAAAATTGAATTCGTTTGGGAGCTAATATGTCTTCTATCTGTCAAGAAAATAAGTAACAATCCAATTTCATTTCTATTGGAAGTCAGAAGTATAGCGAGATCTGTTATATATTAGCCTCCTACGATTCCACTTATCGCCTTGAATATCTCCACAAACTAATAGCAAAAACGGTGAAACCAGCAATGCCTGCCAAAATCTGTCACAACCAACAAAATTACTGCATTACATAAATTCACAAAAAAATAAGGAATATTCAATACTTGATAACAAGAAAATTGAATGAAATTGCAGCTGCACAAGATTTGTTGAGGTTTTGCACAAGAACGTTAGAGAATCATTACTGGAATGTAAAAGTGTGTCGGGAAAAACAAGTGCCAGATAAGGGATCATTACAAAACAGACACAAACCTTTGCATCTCTGTGATATCTGACCCGAGTAGATTGAAACCAAGCCCTCAGCAACTTAAATCGAGATGTCTGGGGCATGAGAATCACTACCGTGTGCTGTTTTTTGCAAGGATAAGGCAATATCCTCTGTAGTGCTGACTGTAAAGTTGATGGCTGTCAATGATTTTCTAACTCTGGTTCTCGCTTCATCTTGAATCTGCATCAGGAAAAAATCAAAGTCTGCTGATTACTGAATTAAAGAAGAAAAAGTAAATATTTTTATAGCCACTTAAATCAATGAGATGGTGTAAACCAAAAAAAAGAAAATCAATAAGACAGTTGCTTTTGGTGGGACATGTGAGCAATGTTGCCTATGTCAAAGTTTTGAAAAAATAAAACCCGATTATGTGTAGTTGCAATACTCAAGCTCTCTCTGCCTTTTCTTTTCCCTATCATTAATGTTAAAAGAAGACAATTGCTATTTGCCAATCCTATCATGTGGATATTGTAGATGATGATCCGTCAAATACTTCCACACTCTAAAATCAATTTGGAAGGCCAAAATCTCTCCTAAAATTTAATTTTTGGCATGGCCTATGATATAAGGCAATATCAATACCAGAGATCTCATACCTTGGGGTACCTTCAATGGCTCATTTGTATTATCGACGTATGACGTGCAAATGTGGTGGAATTATTTCGACAATCCCGGAATCATGTGCTGCCCTTGTGTTGGCGAATATTGTGTTAGGAGAAAAAAAAGTAAACTTTTTGTGGAGGTGTGCAATTTTAGCTCTTGTTGTGGGGGGGTGGGTGTGCGCAGGGGCGCGCCGTGGTGGGGTTTTACCAAAATTCAAAACAACCATCTTGTTCTTGAAAAAGGTCAAACCTTAGAGGAGGTTTGCAAATCTCCCAAAGCGATATGGTCGCATTTATCAAGATAAAGAGAAAGAACATACTGCAATCATGTGAGGAAGATTTCATTTTTTTTGGCTTCTTCATGATATCAGTGACCAAAAAGTTTAAGGATACTTACTTTCTTCAGATCCACCTTAATTGGGAAGGGCCTATGGCCTTGGTTTTGTTTCGTATTTTGGGTTGGTTTTGTGTGATACTATTTTTGTAATATTTTGGGGTATAAGATATTTAATATTTTGGGGCTGTTTGTCTTTAGGGAGTGGTATATAGTCTGATACCAGTACTACTTTTGCATATATATATATATATATATAGAGAGAGAGAGAGAGAGAGAGAGAGAGAGAGAGAGATTTCTGCTTTTAAATTTGTCACTACTTTACTTTTATTAAACCTTTCAGTTTCTTACAAAAAATTGAAATAAGAAAACTCTCAAGACGATAAGGTTAATTTGCACTTGCAAATGCATAAGTACAATGTTTACTGCCACTACAAATCTCTTATGGAACTCTCTTCATATTACAGAAATATCTCTAAAAAACACTTACTTATCTTAAAGAAGAGAGTAAGGTTAACTCTTAAGCCATGTAAAACACAGATGAGAATGTTAATTGGATATTAGGTAAAAGAAGACAAAAAACATTACGTTGAAATCTGTACTAATATCAAACTTCATGACTCGACCTCAATTCTATGTTGTATTTCAGGGGCAAACGTATTAAATTCTCATTTAAAAAAATAAACGTTTAACCTTGTTAGTAACCGTTAGATCCAAACGCTTAATATATTAGGAAAGTACCTAACATGTTTAGACACTTTAAACACAACCTCACATGCAAGATTAATAAACTTGCCACGTAGCTCAAGCCTGAATACAAACACCAAATTAACGCGTAACAAATTCTATTACAATCTCACAGGGTTGGGGGGATCAAAGTAGACATTCTCGATAACACTAGGCTTTGATATCAAGTTAGTAATCATTAAACTCAAAAGTTTAAATATTAAAAAAGAGCTCCTTAATAGTGTTTAAGCACTCCTAACAGATGGGTTGAGTTGGCAAGACCGTAAACTCCAGCAAAAGACAGGGTTTGAACCCCTTTAAAAGCACCTATCTGGGATATTAGTTTACAGCCTACAAGCTTCCAAACAACATAGATTTTGGTGTTCAACAATACCCTCCAATCCAAATCCAATGAACAAAAATAAAGGTCATAATTCTGGGTATTAAAAGAAAATAATAAATGTGAGCCTTCTCTTCTAAGATATATGATGAACCATGTGCATAATCTTGCACTTTCAGACCTCACTAAAAGGAATTATCCTCCAGGTTAGACACAACATTTACAACCGGTGATAAACATGCAAAGACGATATGAAAACAAACAACAGTCTACGCATGCTAGAAAAATTAAGTAATAACTACTAACCTCAAATGTAGCACCAACATTTCCAGAGTATATTCTTGATTGGTAGCTGCATAAAATTCTATCCAGCCAATGGTAGTTCTCCTGAAAGAGCACCAGCAGTCAGCAACAGAAATTAATGGTACAGAAGTATCAGTCAAATTAACAGTGAAGTATATTCAACTACTACAAGACGTTCGGATGCAGGGTGTAAGATTTTTTTGCATTTCTCCTACATCACTAGGCATCCAAAAGGACCACCAGTAGATACATAATAAAAAGAAAACCAACCTGCAATCCATTTTCATGGGCTCTTTGCTCAAGTTCAAGTATAGTTGAAACATCCTGATTTGATGGCCCTTCCTCTTGAAGATGCAATATTTCATCCAAGGCAAGATCAACCTGTCAAAAGATATTATACATTGATAATTAGAGCTGATAGGCCACTCAACACCCTTACATAAACTTAAAAATGAAAAAGCATACAACACGTACCAGCTTTGAAGAGATTTCTGGATCACAAGAAAAATTTATGCTAATATCACCACGGATATCACCAGATCTTGAATGCTTATTACCACCAAGAAATACTGAAACACCAGCAGAATAAATCTGACAAAAGGACGAGATTAAATAAAATTTAGGCCAAAGAAATCAAAATAATGAGAATAATATACACGGGACACATGTATACCTGCCCAAGCTTGAAACGGAGAACCTGCATCATCTTTGCTTCAAGAAATTTGCTCAGGAACCCAACATAATGAATCTCTTCTACCTGCAATTTTTCCAACAGAAATACACATCAGTAATCATCAGTAAATGGAATCTATAAAGGTATCGGGATGTTAAATTACATGATTTAATTGATACATCAAAAGAGAACCACAAACCATTGTTCCATTCTTCAGCTCAACAGGAAAGCATAGCTGGACTGAACATTGTGCTTCAACCATGGGGCTCCGAACCACTTCTCTGCAAGTATATTCAATGCATTAGAGGCGTATAGATTTCAACATTAATTTAACCACAAATAAAACTATTTGATAGTAGACAAAAAAAAAAAAAAAAAAAAAAATCCAACATCTCATGGGCCAAAAAGTGGGGAGTACTCTTGAGCTGCCTTTAGGGAGAAGGAAAACAAAAGAGAAGTTGGCAATCAGTTGAGCACACACGTATGCACAAGAACGATGGAAACAGTGAAAAAGAGAAGGGGAATGAACAGTTGCTTGCTTCCTTGATATAATAGCAAAATGAGGCTTTTTTAAGTCTAGAATAATTAATCGAGCAGCAGGTTTAATCAAAGTTGCATAACCATCCATATTTGAAATCTTGACTCTTGCATGATGATGAAACAATGTCTAACCGTCAAACGTAAGTATTACAAACCTAATCATGGTCGTGGGAAATTTAAACGGTAAGCCTTTAAGTTTATCACGATCAAAATGAAGAATAGGCTCAGGAGGCTTTGGTATCCCACCCTGCAAGGAAAATAAACTCCAGTTGACATAATCTTTAAAATCTCTGAGTATAGATGCTATAGCAGGAATTTCAACTTACCAAATACTGCAGTACCAAAGGAAGTGCAATTGTAGGATCAATGTTGCCAACAATCACAACAGTGAAAGTTGATGGATCCTTGAAACAGTTGTTGAAATATTCACAAGCTTTAATTGGATCAACTTTTTGAAGATCACTTATTCGAATAGGCTGCATACTCAGAAATTAGGTCCGAATTAGTAGCAAAAACCCATCACAAAAATATCAATGAGCTTTAAACCAGAAATGAGATATACCTTGAGTAGAATTATGTGATAGTTAGAGTAATTACTGTGTTACTGTCCTTATGACAGTAATATTTTGAATAAAGATGAGATTAGGAACTATTAGAGTTATCTTAATCTCATCCTAATCTCTTTCTTAAATTTTTTAGTGATAAGCTTTGTACTTTTAGTGATAAGCTCTACATTTAAGGAAGTTTGTTTGCTTGAATGAAATAAATATGTACTGCTAGTTGAATGAATATAAGAAGTTCTTTCTACCCAAAACAGTTTTCATGGTATCAGAGCGGGTTATTTTGAACTCTAAAGTGTTTGTATGACCAAATACGGAATGGCTACACCTAGTGCTCCTCCTACCAATCCAATATCTTCTTCTTCCGACACTGAGCTGCCTGTTCAGAATAATAGTGGAGGTTCTGGTAATGGAAACAATGAAAACATCCCTCATTTGCCCATTACTGGACACAAGCTGAATGGACACAACTATTTGCAGTGGTCATAGTTTGTATACATCTTTATCTGTGGAAAAGGTAAAGATTATTATCTTACAGGAACCATACAAGCATCGAAGGAAAATGATTCAAATACAAGCGATGGAAGACTGAAAACAGTATGATTATATCTTGGCTTCTCAACTCCATGACTAATACAATTGGTAAGAATTTTCTCTTATACAAAACAGATTTGGGATGCAGCTAAGCGACAATACTTCAGTAGCGATGATGTAGCTAAGTTATTTGAAGTAGAAAGCACTCTTTATAGACTGCAGCAAGGGGAGATGAATGTCACTCAATATTTTAGCAAACTGAGTCGCTTATGGCAGCAGCTTGACTTGTTCGAGAAGTATAAGTGGGATACTGCCAATAATAGCAACTAATACAGGGAGATTACTGAGCAACAAAGGGTTTTCATGTTCTTACTTGGGCTAAATCCTCAATTAAACGAAGTGCGAGGCAGAATCCTTGGAATCAAGCCACTACCCAACATGTAAGAGGTTTTTTCAATGGTGAGAAGGGAGAACAGCTGGAAAAAGATTACGATGGGGAGTTCAACTACAGAGGCAAAATCAAAAGCATCAAGTACTGACAGTTCAGCACTCATTGTCCGGAGCAGTTCTCAACACAATTCGAAAGAAAATCAACCAAGAAAAAGGAGGCCTTGGTGTGATCATTGTAAAAGACCTGGTCATCTTAAGGAAACGTGTTGGAAACTAGTTGGAAAACTAGCTGACTGGAAGCCAAAGTACAGCAGAGAAAGCAAAAGAAATCTGGTGATAAGAAATAAAAGTGATACAATAACAGATCAGAACTTGTTTAGTAAAGAACAGATGAGTTTCTTGCAGCGTTTATTTGCTCCACAATCTACTCAGTCTACTGTGATTGGAACGGGGTCAGTGGCCTAACGAGGTAATTTCTTTACTGCTCTAAATGCTAGAAAAGAAATGCAAAAGTTTTGGATTATGGATTCTGGAGCCTCTAATCATATGACAAGGGATAAATCATTATTTGATGAATTTGAGTCAAATAACAGCAACTTTATGGTTAAAATTGTTGATAGATCCCAGTCAAAAGTTATTGGAACAGGTTCTATTGTTGTTTCACCTAATATTATACTTAAATCAATGTTGTTAGTACCCAAATTAGATTGCAATCTGTTATTAGTAAGTAGATTAACAGCTGATTTGAAGTGCAATGCTAAGTTTACTGCCAATCAATGTGTTTTTCAGGACTCGAACTTGGGGGGGACGATTGGCAATGCTGATTTACATGCCGGACTCTATCTGCTTTAGGTTGGAACTGACTTTGGCAAGCAATCTTTTTCAACTAGAAATGTATCTTCTTCTAGTTTGTTGAATAAATTTGTTAGTCTCAATAAGGACAGTGATGTTTTCTTGTGGCATTTTAGGCTAGGATATCCTAGTTCTATGTACTTGAAAAAACTGTTTCCAGCTTTGTTTCGAAATAAAAGTGTTCAATCTTTTTAATGTGAAGTGTGTTCTTTGTCTAAACAAAGCCGTCAAAATATCTCATTCAAGGCTATAAAAAGTCTCATCCATTTGCTTACTTAGTGATGTTGACTTCATAGTGATGTTTGAGGCCCTTCTAGATTTCCCAATATCACTAGAGCCAAGCGGTTTGTCTTTTCATCGATGATTATACTAGACTCACATGGGTTTATTTAATGAAAGAAAAAACAGAAGTGCATCAAATATTTCAAAACTTCATTAAAATGATCCGAAATCAGTTTGACACAAAAATTAAAATATTTAGAACTGATGATAGCAGGGAATTCTTTAATAATAATTTAAATAAGTTTTTATTACAAGAAAGAATAATGCATCAAAGCTCTTGTACTGAGACACCTCAACAAAATGGTGTCTCAGAGAGGAAAAATAGACATATTTGGAAGTTGCAAGATCTCTTATATTTACTTGTAATGTTCTAAAATATTTTTGGGGAGAGGCTATGTTAACAGCAATATACTTAATTAACAGACTTCCATCTAGAGTTTTGAACTTTGAAACCCTATGCCATGTTCTTTTAAAAATTTTCCAAAAACAAGACTTATTTCTGATCTCCCCTCCAAAGTCTTTGGATGCACTATTTTTGTTCATATTAACCAATCTCATAGAAGTAAACTTGACCCCAAATCTCTTAAATGTGTGTTTGTTGGTTATTCACCAACACAAAAACAGTTTAAATGCTATTCTCCCATTACAAGAAGATTTTATGTTTCAAAAGATGTTACAATTTTAGAAACTCAACCATTTTTCAAAAATAAAGATGGAGGAGAGTCAGTATTTGATCATCATAAAAAGAGATTTGATAAGCCCTACAGTGAGTCATCCAATTTCTTTGGAAGTCAATCCTATCCATTACTAGATATAGCTGAAGTCTCTTCTGAGAGTTTATCTCATCAAGATATCCATCTAGAAACTGTTGATAATATCACATCAAGTTTGCAGTCTCCTATCAAAACCATCTTCCCTCACATAGAAAATATTCTGTCCACTAAAAACAGTCCTAACAACCCAAGTCAAAAACAAATTCCAGTTGAAAAAGAATTGCTTGTATATACCAAAAAGCGCAAAGGTCAAGAACAGACCAGCATTCCACTGCAAGTTGAGCAAAACCAAGAGTCCAATCCAATAAGATAGTCCAAGATGAGCTCATAAATACAAGTAAAGAGAATGCTATAACAGAACAAGTTGATAGCATAGTAATACATACCAACAATGGTGATAGTGAGCTACCTATTGCATTAAGGAAAGGGGTTAGAGAGTGTCACAATAGACCCCTATATCCTATCTGCAATTACATGTCATATGATGGTCTTTACTCATCTTTTCAGACTTTTTCAGCTAATATTATGAAGGCTACAATTCCTAGAAATGTTGAAGAAGCTTTGCAGATACCAGAATGGAAAGCACTAGTAAATGAAGAGGTTAAGGCACTTGAGAAAAACCAGACATTGGAGATGACAAGACTGTCAAAAGGGAAAAATCCAGTCGGCAGCAAATGGGTATTCACTATAAAATACAAGGCAGATGGAAGCATTGACAGGTACAAAGCGAGATTAGTTGTTAAGGGATTTACACAATCATATGGGATCGATTACAAAGAGACCTTCGCACCAGTCACGAAGCTGAATACTATTCAAATTCTACTCTCTTTAGCAACAAACCTTGACTGAAAACTTCATCAATTAGATATCAAGAATGCTTTCTTGAATGGAGAGCTTGAAAAGGAAGTGTATATGGGCATTCCACTAGGTTTAGAAAGTCCGGCAAACAAGAGTAAAGTCTGCAAACTCAAGAAGTCGTTATATGGACTGAAACAGTCCCCACAAGCTTGGTTTGAATGCTTTACCAAAGCAGTAAAACAAAGTGGTTTTATGCAATGCCAATCAGATCACACTATGTTTGTTAAACACTGCACCTGCAGGTAAAATAACAGTCCCCATTGTTTATATAGATGACATAATTCTCACTGGAAGTTGTGAGGAAGAAATCAGACAGCCGAAATCTTTTTTGGCAAAGGAATTTGAAATAAAAGATTTGGGAAGTTTATGATACTTCCTTGGTATGGAAGTAGCAAGGTCGAAAGAAGGGATTATGGTTTCTCAACGCAAGTATGTTCTTGACCTTCTAAAAGAGATAAGAATGACGAATTGCAAGCCAGTTGACACTCCAATGGACTACACTATCAAATTAGGACAACTTGAAGGGAGCGCTCCTGTTGATAAAGAACGGTATCAAAGGTTGGTTAGGAAACTAATCTACCTCTCACACACTAGACCAAATATAGGGTTTCCTGTTAGTTGTGTGAGTCAGTTCATGAATAGACCCACTGAAGAGCACATGCAAGCTATTTTCAGGATCTTACAATATCTGAAGTTTACACCTAGCAGAGGACCATTTTTCAAGAAGAATTCAAGCAGAAAAATAGAAGTTTTCACAGATATGGACCAGGCAAGTTCGATTTCTGATAAGAGGTCCACATCCGGTTATTGCAGCTATGTGTGGGGAAACTTAGTTACCTGGAGAAGCAAGAAACAATCCGTGGTAGCTAGAAGCAGTGTAGAGGCCGATTTTCGTGTAATGGCACATGGAATTTGTGAAGGAGTTTGGTTAAGAACAATATTGACCGAGTTGCAAGTATCAATAGAAGGTTCTTTATTGTTGCACTGTGACAACCAATCAGCTATAAAAATTGTTAAGAACCCTGTGTTCCATGATAGAACGAAGCATGTATAAATCAATCGGCATTTTATCAAAGAGAAGATTGAAGATGGGAGTGTCAACTTGCTCTACATACCCACTATGTCTAAAATAGCTGATATTCTAACCAAACCTTTGGTTAGGACAATATTTGACAATTTATATCACAAGCTTGGAATGATTAATATTTATCATTCAGCTTGAGGGGGGGTGTAGAATTTGTGACAGTTAGAGTAATTATTGTGTTACTATCCTTATGACAGTAATATTTTGAATAAAGATGAGATTAGGAACTATTAAAGTTATCTTAATCTCATCGTAATCTCTTTCTTAATTTTTTTAGTGATAAGCTTTGTACTTCTAGTAATAAGCTCTATATTTAAGGAAGTTTGTTCCCCTAAATGAAATAAATATGTACTGCTAGTTGAATGAAAATAAGACGTTCTTTCTACCCAAAACAGTTTTCACCTTAAAAAAGTAGGAATTCCCATAGTTGAGTTCCTTCACACGGTTTGCAAATGCAGTGTATGGATCCCTCTCTTGAGCATGAACTGCTTCTTCAGCCATTTGCATCACTATTTTAACTTCTTCTTCTCCTGGTGTTACATTAGTTGTGAATAGTTGGTACACAAGCTGCCAGAAAAATAGAGATTAAAATAGGTAAAGACACCCTCACAGTCACAGCATGATAAGAAGATCTTTTTTAAGGAAAAAAATGGTATAAAATATGCAAAATATAATACAAATTTCAAACAAGTCAATTTGGTGATTCCAAAATAGTATGTTGACGGTCGGACAAAATAAGCTTGCAAGCACAAGATAGAGAATCAAAACCCAGACTCCAGGATTGATTACAGCAACAGATGTAATAACCTTGGGGAATCTTAATCATGAATGAACACCTTATTGTCAAAAAAATCTGGAGAAGATGACATGATGAAAATCCCCCACACGTGGAGCATAACCTATGTTTTCCATAAGGGGATCAAGCTTTTTAATTAAGCCTGAAAACGTGAATAAAGTGGAGGTGGCTTCTACAGTTTTATGCAATCGTGACACATTTGTAAGTCCATAACAAAAGTAAACCAGAATGGCACAAAAAATTAGTACAGCAAAGAATTTGTTACATTAAAGATAATGTGGCCTGAGTTCAGTTGAGTATTTGTCAACTAATTACACTTCATTGGAATGTCAAGAAACCACAAGTACATATAACAAGCATCGAGCAATGCATAGGTATAAGGACCAAAGGACTGGGAAAGATAAACTGAGTAAAAACCCATGCATCCTTGAGAGAAAAATGCAGCAGCAATAGGAAAAATTGAAAAAAACTCGGTTCCTCCAAATAAATTGTGATGCTATCTGTCAACACTGAGGAGTTATGATTCAAGGATATTAGATGAGATGTGAAATTAGACACATCAAAAAATAAGTCAATAACTAAATAAGACAGCAGCCCTATAAACTTAGAAAAGGTGAAATGGTATTTATCAAGTGAACTCGGTTGAGAAAGGCTCACACAAAAAATTAAAGGAAATAAGTGAATGATAAATACTCATGTATGCGAAGCACGAGTAAGTTTATTTTTGGCCATCCCATCTAAAGTTTATTTTTGGCCATCCCATCTTACAAGTTACAATAGATGTTATTTATTGAACACATATTTCACACTTAAATTTTGAAAAAAAAAATAAAAAAGAAAAACAGAAAGAAGGAAAGAAGGAAAGAAAGAAAGAAAGAAAGAAATGTTGTCGGGTAAATTATTTGCCGCCTACCCACCTCACCTCTGGGCATAGGGCCCTCCACTCACACCGAAAAGAAAAAGGACAAGATAAAACACAAACATTTCCAATAAAAGATTCCCAAGCATTTTGCAATTTGCAAATACTTAGATAAACAAAATACTAAATTTATACATGCGACTATTTTTTATGTTAGTATATAAAAACCTCATACTACATTAATACATGCGACTATATTTTACATTAGTATATAAAAACCTCCTCCCATGTGTTAAAACTTTTAAGGATGGTAAAATTAACTGTTGAAAATCCAACAAAGCAAACCTGCAAGGCAGTTTCCAGGTCTGATGGTGAACAATCACCAGAAAAGGTTCTCATGTATGCTCCGAGCTTTGTACCAACTTCAACTCTCTTTCCAGCAAGCATATCCATTAGCACTGATGGTTTATAACCAAACACACCAATTTCTCCAGCAATGGTTGAACCCATTGAGCATGAAAAATACTCACTTTCTGGGAGTTCAGATAAAGCCCCATATGAAAAACCCGTAAAAAGAACCTGTTGAAAATTCAGATTGATTAGAGCTATGTGTTTCACACAAAGTCGTGAACTGACTATTATAGCAAAATAGCATGCCATCGGACCTGGTCATCAAGGAAGTCAGTGCACTTGTAGCAAACTCTCATCCCATTTGATAAAATCAACTCAGTAGCTCCAATACTCTGATATTCAAACTGCTGCACAATATTCCTGAAGCAAATTATTTGACCAAGCTTAGTTATGTAAACAAATAACACAATTAATTAAATCATGCAGGCTGAGTTCTAGCAAACAAGAATTATCTGAGCTATAAATAAATGCAGAAAGAACTATTTAAGTGCATCAACTAATTGAAATCATTTAAACAAAAGAAAGTTAGTTGAACCAAAGCGGAAAGATAATTTCATGCACATGTATTAGCTGAGACAATCATCCATAACCTAAAATGGGAATATTATGATATTAAGAGATAATTTGGCAAAACACCTGCTAGGCCTTATCACTGACACGGTTTAACTCCTGTTTAACATGATTATAGATATCATAATGACAATTAACAGGATAACTTTTCAACCTTATAAGGTAAGGCAAATAGCCGAGTGGCATTTTTCTCTTTATTTATTTATTCTGAGCATGATCAACCAAGTAGCATCTCTCTCACCTTACAAAAAGAGATGATCCAGGATTTATGACAGTGAAGTTAACTGGAGGGACAGACTTACCCTATAGAGTATGGTAAAAGGTACAAGTATCAAAAGAAATAAAGATGGTAATAAGAGTCATACATTAGGAGCATGGACACACGAGATAAGAATCAAACAGGAACAGGACAACAGATGGTTTCTAAATAACGAGGAAGTAAAGAACAGAACTGGTTGGATAAGAACCCACATAACTATACAAAAGCAGTTCCTGAGGGAGAAACAATTGATTATCCTTATCTAACAAAAATAAATCATACAACTAAGTTGGACTATGTACCAAGTCAACCAAGGAACTGACCATTTTGTAACAAAAAAATAGAGCCTACTAGTACAAAAATACATATTGCAAAAGTTTTTAGGCAATAAGTTAGACTAACTATAGGCTAAGAGATTTCTATAAAAGTTCAGATACTCAAAATTTATTTCTTTAGAGTCACACTCAAGAGTCGCACTTGAACCTACCCAGATTAAGAGGAAGAAAAATCAACATCAGGTTAGAAGCAAAAAATCCAATAGATTTCACAACTCACAATCTATAATGCCTAGAATTTATTATTCTGGACATGCAACCTTTTTTTCACTTGTAAAAGGCCAGGAAGAGAAACCAAGATAGGGTAAGTATGTTGCAGAATATAAAACAAATAATAAATGCAGAACAGAACCCAACTTTACCCAGGATTTGGCTTTGCACTAACAATTTCTTCTGGTATGTTTTCATCATCCCAAGGAGAAATTCTGTTTTCCTCCTCAATAGCATTGATCTTCAATACAACATTTTTCAGATCATCAATTGTTGCAAAAGTTCGAGGTTCAATTGTCTTTATGACACAACTGCATGATGTTCGCAACTTCTCTGAATATTTGGACACTTCTAAGGCCGATATATCTATACACATACAGGCAATTACACATGTCATCATACTTGTTTCATCCCATTATACCTGAAAATAGTATGTTTAAAATGGTAATAATATGTACTCACGAGGTAGAATGGTTTTCTGGAGTTGAGCCTCATATTCAATCCCAATAATGGGTTCACTGCAGAGAAAATGCTGCAAAATAGAATGCAATTTAAAGGCAGGTTCAATGAAATTTATGTATCAAACAATTGGTCAATTAAGGAAATCAACAACTATACTTGTAAACATTCATCTCGCAAGCTTGTTGATTGCATTTGATCACGTTCTAGGTACGCAGATTCAATTTCGGACATCAATAAGGCTCGCACTACAGACACTTCACGTTCAGAAAACCCATGTAGTCGTACTCTTGCAACCTGATACAAAATTGTTAGCAACTAATATGAGAGAGAAATAGAAAGAGAGGCAAGCAAAGCGAATAACACACCTCAATGAGCATTGATTCTAGCGCCTCCAAAGTCCCTCTTTCTTTGCAGGATGCAGACATAATATAAGCCTTTAATGGGCGAACTAGATCATCTGCAGTGGTTGAGCATGAAAAAAAGGGGGGATCCTTTCTGCGAGATAACTTGAAAAGCCTCTGATTTAGAGCATGAAAGAACATAGACTCTGTGAGCATTTCCTTATAATCATTCACAGTCTTCAGCTCATTCACTGGCATCTTATAACTAATCATTACTGCCGACTGGTACAAGTGCAATTGAAAAATGATAATGTTAGAATAGGCAGTTTTTGTGTGAGTCCACACACTTTCATATGTTGTTTAAGGTAAAAAATAATATGCATAATCAACATCACAGCATGTAGCATACTAACCCCAGCAGCCTCAGATTCAGTAAAACACGAAAAACGCGGCTCCTGATGAGAAGGAACTGGAAATATGGGTATAATTGGCTGATCAGTCACTGAATTTTTCTCCCCAAAGTGAGTCTCTATCAGTTTGACTACACTCTGTGGCGAGAAGCAAGAGAGAGAGAGAGATTACAAATCATGACAACGGATCATATTTTTAAATAAGAAAGGATATTTTCAGGCAAAAATCACAAACCTCTGTATCAGGAAAATCTCCAACTGCTATCACTGCCATGTTATGTAAATGGTACCACTTTTGATAAAATTGTTTCACGGTCTCAGAAGAAACCGTCCTAATTACCTTCTCTAATCCAATGGGTAAGCGCTCAGCATACTGAAAATAAGATCAAAATAATAAAAAGGCCTGAAATTAAAATCAATGCCATAAACCTAAACAAACACATTCATAGCATTATTTGATAAGCCTCTACATAAAGAACCAGACCAAGACAATTTTGCTTCCATTAATAGCCAGTGTAAGATCCTTAATCCCTGCCATTTACATTCAAAATCAAACTCTGATGTCAAATGACAAAATGAAACTACTCCAGTATCCCACTTCTTTCTTTCCTAGCATACACATCTGCTGTCCTCCATTTATAGCAGTACACCATGTCATCACAAACAATATACTATTCCTATAATCTTTTATTATTTGTATTTGTCAAAAGACACAACCACTTAAAAATCCTATAGGAAAAGATGACTGGCCACAAACTACAAATACCTCATCAGGTAAGGCTGTGAAGACAAGTAAGTTGAATTTGCTGTAAGCATAATATCTCAAAGAAGAGCCTCAGTAATCTATCAATATGATAACAAATAACTGAACATACAATGAGAATTCTAAAAAGTTTGAATCCCGCAACAAGCAAAAAAAAAAAAAAAAAAGAATCAATAGCAGCACCTTTGAACCCTCCATCATCAAGATCCAATGCGCATCCTGCATTCTTCCAGTAGCATTTCTGTTGCCTCGGTATTCTTCCATTACAGCTCCTCTTTCTTTTTCCAAATCATCTTTCGAGACTCGTACCTACATTGCACAAATAATACTCTAATACTAAAAGAATTGGACAACATAAAGATAACAAAGCCAGGAGTTAGTTCATACCTCTGTACTGAATTCTGCCAAGACAGAAATGGCCTGAGATAATAGTCCAGGCTTGTCAATAGGAACAAACAACTCATACACAGTCTCATCAGCAGATGTTACTGCATTCTGACAAGCACCAAATTCTGCTCCAATACTTTCTAAAAACTTGACGATATCATGATTTGTGTAATTTGTAGTAGCACTAAAAGCAAGATGCTCAACTATGTGAGCAACTCCTCGCTCATCCTCCTCTTCTAAAACTGAGCTGCCATGAACCAGATAAGTTTAGCTTCATTCCAATATAAATGTATCATCTCGCTGGTCTTGTTCAATCTATTAACTTCATACAACCAAATATAGCAACAAGAGGAGACAATCGCAGGCTTTCACAGAGAAAAGGAACTCGGTCACTCCACTACTTAGCCTCATTGAATTACTTACAATCATCTAAACGTAATAATTTCTCATCAACCACTCCAAATTTCCGACTAGAAGTACCTTCTACAAAAGAAATGTCTATTTATATATGTCCACAACAACTTTCAGCCATCAACGTATCGTATAAGAAAGCAAGTTATAACTAGCACTCCTATATAACTCCATTCATTACTTAACAAATTAGATTTTAGTGGTCGTCATATCAAAATAAGTGGCATCACGCTAGTTGTTTTCAAAATCACATCATTGAATTAAATTTTACCATATATGTATCTCATGTAACCTCCACATCAACCTAAGTTGCAGTAATTTCATATTATAAGCTAAATTCCAATAAAAGTCTGACATCAATAGCCTCGAAAACGAACAAAAAAGAAAGAGTAAAGCAGTTAAAAGAAGGCGCATACCCGGCCTTGACAGCGAGAGCGAGAGCAGCTCTCATTCTGGGCTTAGAGTTGCAGCGAACGTAGTAAAAGAGGCCATTGTCGAGGCGTCCGTAGTCAACACCGATGGGTTGTTCACCAAGCACCTGCTCCATGTCTACGTTCACCACTTTCAGTGACCTGAACCCGTGTTTTTTGGCGATCTGAGACTGAGACCCCTCTGCTGGTAGTAACTCCATTTGATCGTCTCTCTCTCTCTCGATGCTATTCTCAATTTCGAATTGGAGAGATTATATAGATCCTACCAATTCGAATCGCGATAACAGATCAAAACAAAATGAAAGTACGTACGTCATAATAAATAAAAGTGAAAAAATATATATAATATTATAAAGAGGCTCGTTGAAGATATATAAGTACTAAGGCGGCTATAGTGGAATAAAAAAAGTTTAAAATTAGGGATTTCATTTTCATATAAGATTACATTATTGATAGTACTCCAATTGAAAAAAAAATGAAATACTAATTGAAAAAATCATTAAAATTTAATTAATTTGGTTATGATAGTAGATATTCTGATAGCATTAGTAACTGATTTTGATAAATTTTGATAGACTTATTTGTTATGATACATTACTTATGAAAGTGTAGCATAATATTTACTGAAATAATTATTTGAATCATTTAAATAGTGATAAGTTAATCTGCCAATGAGTCTCACTATAACTCTCAAAACAAATAAGCATCAACAAATATTATATTCTCACATTAATAATTAGTTGTACATCTTCCAACTAATATTGAGGTCCCAAATTTTAATCTACTTTCTAATATAAAATAATAATAGTAATAATAATAATTGTATCTTTCAATTAAATATCAAATTAGTATAAAACAAAATCACCAACATCATAATCTATACCATTTGGTGACTTGTTATAAAACAAACTGCTGTGAATTTTTCTTGAAAAAATTCTAATTTACATATAATACTTGTACATAAAACTCAAAATATATTTTACTTTAACTTAAATTTTCATAAAAATTTGCTTTTGAGCCGAAGTTCATACATTTTTATTCCTAGTTCTTTTAAAGTCAAACATTTTTTCTTTTATTCAATATCAAAACTTAATACTACTTTAACTTTAAAAAAGGTTAAATTAGACTTTTTCTTTTGGAAAAAATTATACTTCTAAATATTAAAAGTTTGAATAAAAATATATATATTGTATATGACCATATATAGACAAATATTTTTAATGTTTGAGACATGAATCTATTATTATATAGTGTTATTAATGTGTACCAGCAATGTAGATTATTAAAATTTTGTTTCACAATTTCCCAAAAAAAAAAAAAGTTATCTCCATCGAGTCCACAGCAAGCAACCGTGCCGCACCGACAATTTGAACCGGTTACCAATATCATTCACGGCGAAGTCTCTCTAAAACCCTCTCTCGGACGCTCTTATACGAAGGCGCACGTTAAGGGGAAAATCAACAAACTCTGTAGCTAATCGACTTCTTCTTGCTAAAACACGCCTGTCCTTCACGAAACCCACAGTAAGACACCAAAAAATGCTTATCCTACACACCTGCAGCTCCCCCACTCTATTTTTCTCGCAAGTTTCCAGCTTCCAAACTAACCGCTTGGCGCCATTTTCGACCGTTAAAATCTCTGTACAAAAGCAAGCTCGACTCAGCAGGACTTCTCTTTTTGTTTCTAAAGCCAAGAAATTGGAGGAGGAGGTAGACATAGATGACGACGACGACGAAGAAGAAGAAGAAGAAACTCGGTCACGGAGAAAAGTTGGAGGAAGAGAACAAGAGAAAGATTACGACAAAGACCCTGAATTTGCTGACATTTTGGGGAGTTGTCTTGACGACCCGCAAAAAGCCCAGTCCAAGGTCACTCAATTTAGTTTATTATAATTTTTTATTGAAAAAAAATAATTAATTAATTTGCTATGGTTTGGGAGTTTGATGGAGATAATTGTTTTTTTTTTTTTTTTTTCAGATGAAGGAGAGATTGAAGAAGAAAAGAAACAAAATATTACATACAAAGACCGGTTCAGGGACGCCTGTGAAAGTGACTTTTAACAAGTAAGTTTTCTGTGGTTTTTTATTGTTACTTGTATATAAAAATCTAAATGTTTTTATATGCCTTTAGTTGAGTACATTGATACAATGTATATGCATATATAGATGTATTTTCTTACCTGAAAATTATGTCTCTGTGTTTTGTTCTTTCTTTTGCTATAGTGTATGCATATAAATTGGAATTCAGGTTAAGTATTCCTGTCTCTTGTTTAATTGTCTGTTCGATCTTATTTATGTGATGGAGGTTTAAAATATAACAGAGTGAGTTGATTCTAGTGCAACTCTCTAATTTTGATTTAATGTATCTTGTCCTTATGATTAATTATGGTGATTCAGTGAGTGTGAAGAAATACTGTGTCTAATGGGTAGCCAAACGAGTACAAAAACAATGCTTGGAGAGTTCAGACTCTGAAAGGTCATTGGTTTCAGCATTTGTTAATTGTCAACAAATAAAGGCATTTGAACTTGTTACCACATCTATGTATGTAGGAGTGTAAAACATCTAAAAGTTGCGTGTTCAAAAACCTCAGTTTATTTTGTATCTTTGAATGCCTGAGACTTTAAGAAAGTTTGTGTTTGAAAAGTTTATATTTGGTGATATCTATTTAGGATTCACAGAAGCATTGGAAGGAGGCACAGATGAAAATTTTTGGATTGTGACATTTCTAAGTGCAATGTCTCTGTGACTGAGAGGAAAGTGTAGAAATGCAAGGAGCATCTGGACAATCCCTCAATCTTATGTGGATCTAATTTTTATGGAGTTGAATTTGTGAGTGTGTACTACTCAATATTATTGATCTAATGCACAGACGATTAGTAGAACGTCACTTGCTACAGTCAGCTGATTAGTTTACTACTTGGTGAACATGTTTGCCTGTTGCATCTATGTCTGACTGAATCCAATTGCTAGCTGGCTGATTCTAAATCAGTTTCGCTAACTTCTCATAGCTAGTTTATGTGTAGGCCTAGGATAATTTTCCCTTTTACTAGCATGGATACGATTTCCTCTTTTTATATGTGTTTAGTTTCTATCATTTGATTTTTTTTTCCTTATGAAAGAAATTGGTCAGTGACGTTGTTGTACCTATGTTGACTTGCTGACCTGCATTGCCAGATTTGATTTCTCAAACTCATACATATGGTTTGAATTCCACAAGGCTCCATTAGAGAAAGATGTTTCCTTAATTTGTGATGTAAGTAACTTCTTTTTTACTCAACAATATGATATTCACAATTGAATATCAATAACTTAGTATGAATAAATATCAACAAATTGGATGATATGGCTTTTTTCTATATATTTGCAGGCAATTCGAGCGTGGCACATCATTGGGCGTCTTGGAGGATGCAATTCCATGAATATGCAAGTAAGTGTTCCTGTAGTCATTTTAACAGCCTTGCAGGAATTGTTCATGTCATGTTTCTGTTGTAAAGCTCTTAAGTAGATGATTGGTTTTATCGCTTGTAATCGGAATGAGCGTTTTAGCTACATAACTGGTTTAGTTTACTTGAAATTTTGAAGTGTGTAAATGAATTCCTTATTGTTGATGTAAATCAGATTTGTCATCTTTTTCATTTAAATATTAGTTACCTTATACTTTATGTATTTCTTGCAGTTGTCACAATCTCTCATAGATAAACGACCAAATTATGATGCAATTAGTGGAGCAAATGTGGAACCAACCACATTTTACAACATCGGCGATCTTGAGGTTCAAGACAACTTAGCACGTATATGGTATGGCTTTTGGTTTTGAACTGTAGGAAATGCATATGAATGTCCATTTCTCCCCTCATTTCCTTGTGATGCAGTGATGCTTTTATGTGATTAGGATTTGGAATGTATGAAGCTACCGGCTGATGTATCTGCAACTTTAAACAGGGTGGATATTGGAACCACTGAACCATTGCTACTGGATGTTTTGATTAATGCGTTGACACAGATAAGCTCAGAGTAAGTTCCACATGTCGTTTTCTCTGGATTATACATTAATCTCTACAAATCCATAGTTAGTCCAATTGTTTTATAAAAGAATTTGTGCGCGAAACTTAGAAACCTAAGCGATGGGCACTCTAGTGGGATAATTATGTGAATAAAACACTCATAGATGAGATTTGCATTCTTCATCTCATGTGCTTTTAGCTCCTTTTCTGACCTTGGTGTTGCCTTTTTAATGCTCTATGTTTTCTGATTGTCTTCTTTTTTAGGTTTATTATTAAGAAGTCTGTTGATTCTAGTGCATTTAATTTTTCATTTAACAGCTTTGTAGGAATAAAGCAGTTGGTGTTTGGTGGCTCAGAATTTGAGAATTGGAAGGAGAACTTGACATCAGAGGATGCTGGTTACGGTGTCCACAAAATTTAGCCGTCTAACCTGTCATTCAGGAGTATCTAACAGTGCATTTTTTTTTTTTTGTCTTGGCCAATTTATATGTATATAATGAGAGTGTAGAACCAAACGCTGAGAGTGAAAGAATTCTATGCATATGCTCAAGTTGCTGTTCGGTGATGTTAGGACAATTACTGTTATAAATGGGTGTGAGGATCTCTGTTCCAACAATCCAGAAAGAACGTTAAGAGAGCATATTTAATTTTGCCGATGCATCTGGTAATGACTTTGATTGTTTTTTTCTCTCAGACAACAAACGTCTAATCGGGGTGCCTTTTAGCCTCGGCTTTAAAGAAGTGAGAGTTGTATTCTGTTGTTTCAATGGAATTTTTAACATTGTTATCTAATGAAAGTATTTTATGGACCATTTCTGGTTGAAGACATGAGCACGGTTATAAAACGTTACTGAGGAAGTTTCATATGTTTCCTTCTCCTTGTATCCTACAAGGTGGCTTTTGAACAAACATCAAATATTTGAAGTGGCAGAGTTAAATTATCATATGGCTGTTAAAGATGATACATCAAGATCGGTATCGTCGGAAGAGTTCAACTGGAACATCTGTGCTGCACAGCATACCACCTCCTCCTAGAGCGAAGTGATCTGTCAAAAAAGTATGAAAATGTACAATCACTCCGTTCAACAAGAACGACTCCCTTTCATTTTATCACAGCACCCACACTGACATTATTTTATGCCAGCATTCGCACATGCATTCCCCGAATGAAGCCTAGAAGCAATAATTTTCCAAATTTCGTGCCTGATAAATGTTGATGGCTTGATCTGTGTTACCATTAATCACAGCAATTACATTAATAGAGAAGGTAACCCATGCAGAAATGGCACATATGGACATACCCAACCTTTGAAGAACAGGCAAATAGTTATGACTAGAAAATTACATAACTCTTAAAGTTAGGAGGCTTAAGTCAATAGTACACTTTTAGTAAATAACAAGAATAGTAATTAGCTAATCACCTCCAGAAACAGAAATAAACTTGCAAGAAAAAAAAGGGGGATAAAACCATTGCCTGGTACAAGCTAGTCACATTAAGCAAAAGTCTGTAACTCTTCTAAACATGTGCTAGAGGTGCAAGTACAGCTTAGTCATTTACAGACAAGTCATGGTTCATATCAATGTAGAACAGGGTCTCACAAAAATGCATCTAGATGCAAGAATGATGACACTTCAGGCACAATGCGGAGACACTTTCTGAGCAATTAACTTGATCTCTTTGATCCTTTCATCAACCAACTGCTGCAGCTGCTCTTCTTGATTCGTTTGATTTCCATCTATCTGGACACTACTAGTTTCACCGTCCTGTGACCTGAACATGACAAATGATGTCTCAGGATCATAAGTGCTAGGAACATCAATCACTCGCTTCCCAGCAGTTCCTGAATCTTTCCCTAAGATATCTGCCCTCACACGATTCGAAATAATCGAAACATAATCCTCCATGTATTTGTCAACAGAATCAAGGCCAAGATATATCAAAATCTCCCAACATTGGAGAAACTGTTTCTTGTTGATTTTCAAAGTTTTCCTGGCATCCTCTACTGCACTGGCAGGAGGGACAAATCGAGGGGCTTGGATTTTTTTTGATAGTTTCCCTTGCTTCAGTTGCAAAACAGCTGACTTAACTGCATCCTGGATCGGCTCAAAAGCAAGCAGGTGTTTTATGTCAACACGAGTGCGCACATGTTGGAAGGAATCTAATGGCTCTTCAACAGTGAAGTCGTGAACATTTTCAGCTATAGCAACATTACTGAGCACCTCTACAAGGTAACTGCCATAACCCTTCCGCTGGTAAGGAGGCAATATCAAAATCTGCCATCAAAGATACATATCACAATATTACTAAATCAGTGCCATTATTAGCATGCAAAGCCACTTGAGTGCTCTAATTAAAGAACCCAAATTGGGCTACATTTCTTCTCCCTACCCAATAATTGAATTAATAAATATAAGGGAAACCGAACCTGACTGAGTCGCATCCGTGTACTGTCAGGGTAATGAAAAAAGCGATAGACAGCTGTAAAACCAAGCAGTCTATGTTGAATGTCCCCTTGCTGATCTTTTCTCTTCTGAATCAAGAGATATAACTCCCATCTTGGATCAGTAACATCAATGGGATTGCTTCCTAATTCAAATAATAACGCTTGTTAAAAGTTGAAGTTGAATACAAAACTGCAACAAGAAAATGATATAAATATTGCTTTTATAAGCTTTAACAGAGACATTTACCATCAACAAGAAGAAGAACAAGAGGTATTAAGCGGCTGTAAAGGTGTCCAGTTGCAATATTGTCCACCACCATGCGAACAACCTGACCCAGACAGAGAGCACCTAAAATGATGAGCCTCATTTGTAAATTCATAATCCGTATACATAAATATACTGATGGAACAAAAATTAAAAACTATCCATTTCATGAATGATAATAATTATCTAAAACAAACATATCTATACCTGGCATAGGATCCAAAACAAACAAATCAGAAGCAGCTGCTTCTAAGAACCACTCATTTTTAGAAAGACCAGAAGAACAAAACCAGGGACAAAGTACAAATTTTGGCAGTAAATGAAAAATTCATGATACCAGCTATCGTTTTCATGATAAGCAAAAGCTGAACTGGTAAAGTATAAAATCACCTCTAAATCAGAACCAGCTGCTTCTAGATGACTATTACAATGACTAACGTGTCTGTTGGAAGCCTTGTGTTCTAATACCTCTCCACTTGAGACGGCGGATCTGAAAACAGTCATAACAAGAAAATTACAAATTTACATACAAAAAACCAGGTAAACAACATCGAATAGACAGAGACCAATCTACATAGCACCTAGAAGAGCAAAAATCTCCGAGACAAGGTACCTTATAAAATCATTCTCTGTTGAAAATGTTTGAAGGAAATCATCTTTATTCTCAACAAGAGTCTCAGCAAAAATGCTCTGCAGAAAATCACCATAATTAAAAACCAAAGCATATCAACATCAACAAAATAAAACTTAACATGAAAGACAGGGCATACCTGGAGCGAAGATTTCAGATCTGTAATCCCTTTGCCCCCCTACAATAATCAACAAAAGCAATCATTAAAACACTACCAAAAGACACAACATAAAAAGCAAACCCACACAAATCAGACTGGAAAATTAACAGATGAGAAAAAACACCAATCTTAAATCTAGACTTTGATTCTGAAACTTACATCAGATGTGCTTTGAAACGTAATATCAGCATATGCACGAAACGACACAATACTAACCCAGATTGTTATCTGCACGAAATATATAAAAGTTAGAAAAAGTCCATTATGTGGTTAAATTACTACATTAAAATCATTATGAAGAAAAGAAAGCATACAAATAAAAGATCAAATAGTTTAATAAGTTATAACCATATGCAGTCTATAAAATACATTTCAATTTAATAAGAATGCTAATACCTTCAACCCTTGGTAACCATATATTTTCCCATCTTCTCCAAAAAAGCTATTCAAGTCAACTGGATCAAGGCTGAAACAGTCTGGAGCACCCACTTCCTCTTTGCTGGACACTAGAGTACCAGGAATCAAGTAAAAATTCACAACAAATCAATACTTGTCAAAAAAAAAAAAAAAATCAGCAAAAACAATCGGAACATGTTAAAAAAATTAGATAAATAAGTAAAAGCAGAAACTTTCATCCTAATTTGCTCATTCAAATCGTAGCAGCACAGAATCAACTCTGAAGTGACCATGTCCAGTTCAGCTCCGTAGCAATTCCCTAATTTTTAACACTTAACAAGCTTATTCACTGTATCTGTATAACAAATACCCACAGATTTAACTGATGGCAAATGTTGTTCTTCTTTCTTTTTTTTTTGGGAGCAATAATATTGTTCTTTTACTCCTTATAATTCAGTTCTCATTAACGCTAAATTTCAAGAATCCAAGAAACATAATTCACTGCCTACCGTCTCTTCTAGGCTTATACTAATTTTTACAAACTTTGTAAAACTGAAAATTAAATGAATAAATAAAACTCGACCATTAAATTGCTATAAACAATATATGGAAAAAATTAACAATAACAATAATAATAATAATAATCAATTTTAAAAAGTCAAAATTGATTGATCTTAATATGTATGCAAAACACATCTAAATAAAACTAATTATTGAGCAACAAAAAAAGATGGAAGATTTCATATCAAAAAACCAAAAAAAAAAAAAAAAAAAATCAGTTAACATAACAAAAACCGAAGCACATTTTTCTAAAATTAAAATCATACCCAGATAGATTTGAATGCAGTCATTAGCTTCAACTCCAGCATCTGCACCACAAAACTAGTGTCACATAGCTAGAAACCCAACAAATTATTTTTGTGAAACAATAACGAAAGAAGGAAAAAACGAAAATCAGAGGCGAAATTGGAAGAAAGGAGGCTCACCGATTGCAGAAAAGCCAACCCGCCGGCGTTTCTTGGGTTCGGTGTAGGGATCGGCGGTGGGTTGTTGCTTTTGGCCCATTTTTGGGTGGGTTAGGGTTTTGCAGAGCGGGAAATGAGAAAAATTGAGGCGGGAAATTGCAGTGTACAAACAGTGATAACTTAGGCGTTTATGTGTGTGAGCAAATATATTGTAGCAGTAAAAGTTGTAGACGTTGCAAGTGAGGTCCTCACGTGCAGAGCACGAGAGTTATACTGGGTATGGAGATGGACCGCATGGGCCAGTTGTGACCCACACAAACAATTTGTTCAAAAATTTCTAGGACGGTATTGGCAATTGACACTAAAGCCTTGTTTGGTACGTGAGATAGGATTGAATAATTTATATGAGATTGGATTTGATTTGATTGGATTTGATGAAATGAAATAGGATTGGATTGGATGAATTGAAATAGGATTAAAAATAGTGGATATAAATTTGGATTTTAAAGAAATTTCTCAGAGTCTTTAGAAATTTTGCAAAATATGTATTAACATAAGTCATTTTCCACTATTTCCAGACGCTTCTCAGGGCTACAAAATCACAGAACCATCGACCACCATCTCTCTCCTCCCTCTGTCCTCCGCATCGAGCCCCTTTTCTTATTGCCACGTCACCGATTAGCCCACCGCTGATCTTGTCCTTCCCCATTTCTTTTCCTTTCCTTCTTCTTTCCCACTAACGTTCACTCTGTCTTCCTCTTCGGTTGTCACTCGGTCTTCCTTATCGTTCATCGCTGGATTTTTCTTATTGTTCGTCATTGGATTTTCCTTGCCAGTCGTCACTCAATCTTCCTCATCAGTCGTAGTTCACCATTGGGTTTTTCTTACCGTTCGTCGTTGGGTTTTCCTCCTCGGTCATAATTCGCCGCTCGTGGTCTTCCTTGTCATTCGCTGTTCATCGTTTGTGGTCCTCCTCGTCGTTCGCCATTCGCCGACTACATGTGAGTGTGGTGGAATTATTTTAACTCATGTTTTTCAGTGGAATTGATTTATCCTAAAGTAATGGATTAAAAATGAGATGGGATAACTTAATGAAGAGGCTTTGGAGTGCACCAAACGTGGGTTTGGATAAAAATCAATCCAAACCCAATCCAATCCCAGCAAACAAACAGGGCCTAAGGGTACATTCTGTCACCGTGAAATGGGGTGGGATTGGACAAAAAATTTTCTCATCCCACTGTATCTGACGTTTGGACCTAGGAAGGGAAGGGATATTTTTCTTTTTGGCTCCATCTCCATTTCCTACCAAGATAGGAAATGAAAACCCACCAACAATAGCGAATTTCCAAATCCTGTCTTTGCAAGAATCTCAATCACCGTCTCTGTCTTTCCTTCTCCCACTACTTATTGTCTCTCTCTCTACCTTCTTCCTTTTCTAGCCCTCTCTCTCTCTTTCTTTCACTATTGTCTCCGATCTCTCTCTTTCTCTAATTTTTTCAATTCTTCAATTTTTTTTTTTTTTTTTGGATGATAGTGGTTTGTGGCAAATATTGGTTTGATGAAGATATTGGCTGATGTTGAACTAGATATGGGTGAAAAATATCTATGCACGATAAAGATCCAATTTGGGTTAGATCTCCATTTTTTTTTTTTCCAAATTTTGTAAAGATTTCTTTTTAAATTAACTTTAAGTTAGGTTATGTAATAAATTATTTACATTATTTTTATTTCAATTTAATCTCACCCTATACCAAATATAATATAATATAATTTTAATTCAATCTCAAGTTCTACTAAACATGTGATAGTAATTATTTAACCAAATCCAATTTCATCAGATTCCAATCTTTTCTAATTTCATCTCATTTCCAATTTCAAACCTACATGGTAAACGATATCTTAGAGTGGAGGAAAATAGTCTACCACTCCTAAAAAATGGTAATTCCAAGAGTTTGTTTAGTTATTTTACCACTTAAAAGATCAAAATTGAAAACTAAAAACAAAAACTGAGCACATCAAGGATCACTCACTGTTAAATGGAAAACAAAACAGAGCACGATTCTTCATAAAATACTTAACATGAAAACTTTCTGCAACAAATTTTAATATCAAAGCCTTTCTGCGTCAAATTTTGACGTCAAAACCTCTCCAACTGTAACTTAGCGAAGCATTCCATAATTGAACTGTTAACATCATTTTGCCATACAGAAATGGCAGAGAGGAGCAACCTCTGGGTTTGGTAAACGTATTAGAAGTACTATAGACTTGCTACATATCACAGATCATAGCCGGAGCCTATCAACAATCAAGTAGTAAAATTTATGTGCAGAACCATTTTTGGAACACCAAATACCATCTGGGTTTCAACGAAACAGCACACATTATATCTTAACCAAATGAAGTGCAAATCAAACTAAAACAAGTGTAAGTCAAAATCTAGCTTTTACCCTCACCAAGTACCATAACTGGATAATCTTTCCAATACATTAAGAAATTAAAACACAGATGAAAAAACTGTCTCCTTGACTCTTTAGAACTAAACCAAAACCATAACTGTTCCAAAAACAAAGCATAACATCATCTTTCCTTCTACATTCACTTCCTACCAGGGATCCTAACAGACTGCCTGTTCCTCTTCTTGACACCGGATTTGGAAACCTTGAGGCTCCTGTGAACTGCACTAAGCCTAGAAAGGGCTGCCTTCTTCAAATCTGGCCTGTAATAATTATCAGCAACCTGCAACATTGGCAAACAAGAAATTAACAAAGCCCAACATCCTAATAACATACAAATTTAGACTGAGGATGCTAGGCAACAGAATTGCACAAACCACAAAAAAATAAATTTTTTATGTGCTTATTACGCAACAATGTACAATAGCATTGGTTGTCCAAACGGTAGAAAACATAAAGCCCAATCTCTAGTATATCTTCCTATTCAAAGTTGCAAAAATGAAGATAATTGGTATAAAAATAGTAACCAACAGTTAAGTCAAGAAAGTCCTTCAAGAAGATAGCAATTCAAATACGAATACTTAACTTGTTAATTACAATACACATGTAACAACGTATGTCATCTCAGTGTATAACAATACTAACTGAATCAATCCAACAATAAAAATTATTTCACATACCCATATCATATCAACGTTTTAAAAGGAATAAAAAGTCCCTAGATGAGAAATGATAGCTCAGAAGCCAAGCGTTAACAGGTACATTTCACTGAAGAGCCACTCCATGAGGGGGTCTTCTTATATGTTAGCTTCTCATCACAGCATACAGAATCATTTCTAACAACACTCAAATCAATCAAACAACAAAAACTACTTCAAGCAACAATAGCAAAAATTTTTTTTAAAAAAAAAAAAAGACACTCCCTAGTCAAGAATGATAGCTCAGAAGCCAAGCGTAACACGAAAATTCCATAGAAGATCCACTTCAAGAGAGGCCTTCTTACATGTTAGCTTCTCATCACAGCTTGAAACATCATTTCAATTCTCTCACAGATCACCAAAACTTGGTGAGTTTTTAGCTACATTAATGATCCAACAACATAATACACGTATTTCTTTAAAAATAAATCAAGATAAGCAAAATAACAACAGTTTACACATAAAGCAGCAACAATTATAAGAACAAAAAAGAAAAGAACCTGATTGACAACAGCCTTGGCCATTCTGGGAAACTCCTTCCTCATGGAGGACTTGTGAAGCAAAGAAGAGGGCTTGTTTTGCTTCTTGGTCTTGGTGGTAGCAAGGACGATGGACTGATCCTTACCTCCAGGCTGTATAGAGACGGTCTTGCGATTGGCCAAGCCGGAGTGTTTGAAGGAGTTGAGGTTGTAGAGGTTATTGCTCTCCTTGCTGAACTGGACCTTGGCGTTGCCTCGCCCGAACTGTTTCACCAAGAAACAGTTGTTCTTCTTCACTATCTCCCAAATCAACTGACCTGGAACTGTCGTCATTTTCTCTTCTTGCCTCTGTTACACTATCAAAACAAATCAATTTACAGTCAGATTCGTTGTACGTAAGGAACAAGACGCTTAGAGCAAACCCTAGATCGTGTAATTAAAAGAGATCGTGACTTACGGCCGCTATGAGATGAACACACGCAGATAGGGAGGGTTTAGGGCTGCCACGATGGTGGAATAAGCTCAAGCTGTAATTTATATACTCTTCAAAACCCTAATCACGCTCTGCACAGCAATTTAAAGACTAACTATTTCATTTAATAAGTATAATTAAAAGGAAGCCTTAGCCAACACGGGCGTTTGGTCTAGTGGTATGATTCTCGCTTTGGGTGCGAGAGGTCCCGAGTTCGATTCTCGGAACGCCCCATCTGAAATTATTTTCATTTTTCAACTGTGGCATTGGGGCCCACTGGCCCCAGCCCAGTCAGTGAACTCGAGACGCCCAAATCCCCTTTCTGTTTTAATCTTGAGCGGCGATGTTTCCACCCCTCAAAACTAGTGTGTACACCCCTTTTCTTTACACACCGAATAAAATATTTAAGATTTTTTTAATTTATTTTCAAACCCCATTTAATACCAAAACTATCATTTTCTCTTAGTTTTATTGTATATATTTTGTAAATGCATCCCTTAAGTCAACCACAAACAAGCTACAATATTTGTTAAAAGTATATCTTTTGTAAATTATTTTGTTGCACTTGTTAGTAAATTTATATCGTACCATTTAAATTTTTTTAACACCTTCATTATACATGAAAAGAAACCTATATTAAGCAAATAATTTAATACAAATTCATTCAACCCATTACCTTATTTTGTTTTTTTTTTTTTTTAAAAAAAAAAAAAAGAGATTTGTGTATAAAATAATATCTATTTTATTATTTTACTCTCTCAAACTCTAATTTTTCATTTATATCATAAGACTTACGTTTTTAATTGAATTAAGATTGCATAAATGATTGAAGAATTGTATAAATAATTAGAGTTGAGGTTTGATGATGAACCCTTTTTTAATTTTTATAATTAAAGTCATAAACTTTTTTTACTCTCTCAAACTCTAATTTTTTATTTGTATCAAAGACTTACATGAATGATTATTAGCTAATTTTATAAAACTCTTAGTAACATTTTTTTTATCATAAATTATGAATATTGATTCAGATATATAGCTTTTAGATTATTTGAAATATACTATTTTACTTATTTATAGATATAATGAACAAAATATAATAAATAAGTAATTTTTTTGTTTGGTTTGTGAGAAAATCTAACAAGAGAATAAAAAATGTAGATGTGATGATTGAATGCTTAACAATTTCAATTAGGATTATATAAATGATTAAAGACTTTTCAATTTTTGATGGAAAAAAGTTAACGTTTAAAATAGTAACAAATAGAAATAAAGAGAAAAATTAAGAATTAAAAGAGTAAAAAGAGTTTATGATATAAATGATATTTTAGTTAATAATTGATGGGTATACTCATAAAATATTTAGCCTTTTAATAATTTTACTAAGAGTAATACTATATACATAAAAAAAATATTAATTTGACGTGTACACACAAATTTGGAGGGGTGGAAATATTGCTACTCTTTGATCTTTCTACAAACTGGCATGGGCCCAGCGAGCCCAAATACCTTTTATACTTCGCATATATATATATATCAGTTACTGATTACTGATTTTGTACAATAGTTAAACCCAAAAGGATTTATAACTGAGCATCTCCGTGTAAAAAAAAATAAACAAAATAAACATAGGATTAGAAATATCACTTCTCATTTCTATAACAGGATCAAAATTCTAGTTGGCTGCAAGAAGTTAAATCCAATAATACGGAAACTCCCAAACTGGAGATCCTCAAGGGCCTGTACGCTAAAAGACCTCTAACACAAAACGCTTTACTTATATATTTCATCTCATACATTTGCCCAATTAGATGCCATCAGAGACCCAAGTGTCGTCTGCTCCTTCCTTCCACATTCCCCACCTCCATCTAATTCTTGGACGATCGACTGTACACCTAGAGATGAGGTTGCTACCAATGCTGGAATTCACTTCGCGGTGGATTAGCAAAGCCACGTCCGACAGGTTGGTGCATTTATTCAAGATACAGAATATGAATGACAGCGTAATATCAATATCATCTACCACCAAATGTGCTATAATTTCTCTAAGCTCCTTCATTCCACTCCAATTTTCTAAACTTCCTTCACGAAAGCAAGTCTCAGCTTCTGACCAAGAAGTCGGGCCCAAAGTAAGAGAGTTCACATTTGGGAATATATCAAACAATGTCCCCAAGCAAAATTTCCTTTTTTCAATAGGCTCAGCCGACTTCAATGAATCCACCTTCAGCTTCTTGATTGTATTACCAGAATGAAATTTGCGAATGAGGCTGCAAAGACTCGAAGATTCAAGTTGAAGGTTGTTCAAATTTTGAAATTGTTTTAGTCTAACCTCACTGGCTTTCTCAAGTGAAAGACGGAGATCAGACAACAGAGGAGTTTCGAGGACAAGGGATTTCGGTCTGATACATTTCAGTTCTAGTTTCACTAGTTCGGGTGCAAAGATAGCGAGAGAGACAGGGGCATTCGACACTGTCCACAGACAGGTTTTGAGGAGGAGGAGATTAATCTTTGGATCTTTAAGTCCCCCAACTCCAACTAAATTCAAAACTTGCAGCGATGGGAAACAGTCATTAATCTTCACCAGGTCCTCATCTTCCAGTCTTATACATTCCAAGGTCAAATGGGTGAGTGTCGGCATTGGCTTCAGGCCATCCACCGACAGCCAAGCATTCCTCACCTTTAGTTCAAGAAGCTTATGACCTGCATATATCTACTGAGATAAGTAACAATCCATTGAGGTACAAGGTCAGGCACGTTTAATTATTTACAACAAAAGAAGAAAGAATAAACAATTACATTTACCCCTACAATTAAAAACAAGCATTCCCTTGAACCTTGCTTAGTTTCAAGTATCGACAGGACACGAAACATTATCTTGAATTTCACAATTTTAAGTTTTAATTTTAGCAGTTCCATTTGTATATCAAAAACCTTTTCTTAAATTTTATTCTACCAGAAACTGAATAAGAAATTGGAAACTCACAACAGGAAGAAATCAGAGCGAGAACGGTGGACTTTCTCCAACAAGACTGAAGCCAAAAGTCTGAAATGGACAGCAACTTCAAGTCTCCACAGACCCTGGGCAGCCAATCCTTTAAAAACCCGACGTCGGTCAAGTACAGATCGTCCGACTCGTCCTCAACGTCGTCGTATGAGACTCCTCCCAGGGACTTGTCGACGCCGATCGAGACGGACTCGACATTGCGCGAATTTCGGACGAGGTTGTGGAAGACCGTCTTGAATGGCGTGACCAGGTGTTGGGTTTCTGGAGAGCGGGATTTGAGGTAGCGAGACAAGGTGCATACGAGGTTGATGGATCGGACCTCTTGACATAGCGAGTTTAACGTCTTGGAGGCTACTCGGCACCGGGCAAGATCGGTGGAATCGCTGAGTCGACTCAGGACGTCGACAATCAGAGATTGTGGTAAATGCTCCTCCATTGTCAGATAAGGTAATGTGATCGACCACTGAAGAAATATAAAAGGTTCAGAATTTAAGGGGCCGAGCGGTGCAGGTGTCGCCACGCGCTAGTTTTTTGTAACAAAACTCCTTGCAATTTTCTCACGTGATGAAAAGAAGATGTGAAAGGCCCAAATACAGCCCAGCCCAATATAGAATATTTTAATTGAGCTTTATTACGATATGCAAACTAGGGTTTTGTGCTTCATTTTTTAGTACAAGTCTCGTCTCCTTTCACTTTAGCCTCTCTCTTCGGCTCGGCGACTCTCCAAGCCCTAAGGTTTCTCTCTGCTCTTTTTTTTGTTGACCCTATGGATTGCACAACTTTTTGGCTTGAAATCTGGTTTTGTTATGTCGTTAGTTTTGTTACTTTTAACGCTTTTAGTCTCCTGATAACTTGATCGGAATTGCTGTTGAGTTTTGGTCTTGTAATCGGTTCTTAAATGAAGTTTGTTTTGATTTTGAAGTGACAAAGTGGGTGATTGAATGCTGGCAGGTTAGTTGATTAAAGAGAAAGAGAGCGAAAATGGTGGAGAAGACTAAGGGAAGAAAGGAGGAGGTTGTTACCAGAGAGTACACCATCAATCTTCACAAGCGCCTCCATGGATGGTCAGTGACATTTTGCATTCACTTTCTTTTGCAGCCTGATACCATTTTTATTATTGTGTTAGGATTTTAGCTTAGCTTATTTATTTATTTATTCTATCTATTGCATTTAGCGGTGCTTGCTTTTTTTTTTTTCCTTATTTATTGGCTTCATGTTTGTGTGTTTGCTGCAATTACAGTGGCGATGAATAGGCCCTTAGTGTGTTAGTGGAGAGCTGTAACTTTGGTAGATAGACCATAGAGTCGAGAAGTTAGCCAATGGCAAGGTGATGTTTGTAAGATTTTTTAGTGCTTGATGTGTGAGGGGTAGTTTTGGTGGTTATAATAGTGAATTCGGCCATTGATTATGAATGACACACATCTGCTGGTTGGTCATAGAGGGAGGTTTCATCAGAGTTGTGTGTGGTACAGATTGAGTGGGTAACAGACTAAGAGGGACATGGCAGAGGTGTAGACTTGCTGAATTGGGTGTGCTGTGCACTTTCAAGCATAATGTATGAATTTATATGAGTAAGTGGGTCAGACGATTAGGGATATAAGACTGGGCTATTTGTAGGTGTGAGCGAAGCAATAAGGGCTTGTATTTTAAGTGTGGGAGAACTTAGTAATTTATATTTTATTTTCGGTTCAGTTGCAATTGCAATATAGAAGGAATAGACCAGTGAAACCTCACAAGTTCACTAGCAATGGTTGATTGAAATAGTAGTTTTGCTGATTTAATATTACACTTGCTTCTATTAAATAGAAAAGAACTAAACTCATTTTCTTTGCTGATGAATGAAGGTGTTCCCTTTGCTAGTCTACTGTGTGCATTGTGTCTGTATCAGGTGGTGGCATGGTGCATTTTTAATGGAAATCCTGTAATGGTAGTGATATAAGTTATGGCATTGTGATTTGTGAAATCATTTGAAATTCAATTTTTTACTACATATGTGGCATGTCATTTTTTTGTTTGCGTAGCATCAATATAAAAAATTTGACTAATGTTTGGCATGCTGTCATTCTGGAAACAGTACTTTCAAAAAGAAAGCTCCAAAGGCCATAAAGGAGATAAGGAAGTTTGCCCAGAAAGCCATGAGTACAAATGATGTGAGAGTAGATGTCAAGCTTAACAAGCAGATCTGGAGCAGGGGTATCAGGAGCGTTCCTAGGAGGATTAGGGTTCGCATCGCTCGCAAAAGGAATGATGATGAAGATGCTAAAGAGGAGCTATACTCTCTCGTGACTGTTGCAGAAATCCCACCAGAAGGACTTAGTGGGCTTGGCACCAAAGTCATTGAAGACGAGGATTGATTCGTCAAATCTTTGTGAATGAAAACCCCTTGGTGGCCAGGATAGACTGACTTGAGATTTTTGGGAGTGTTTTTAAGTGTTTGGAAAAGACTGCTGTTTTCCATTACTTGGTCTATTGTATTTTAGATCATGAACATCAGTATTTTCATTTTGGAGTCAGTAAACAATTATTTTAGGCTTTCTACATTCCCTTGTTTTGCATTCGATAACAGTTATTGTTGCCTTTTATTTTTGCGGTTTACGAAAGGAGTTAAATGATTAAGCTACCAGTATGAACCGTGTGGAGGCCCTGGAAAAGCACAAGATGGGCCATCTACTGTGGTCTTACTTGGTTAATATGCACTTATCAGCGGGTGTTTGGTTTCGAATCCTAGTCACGTCCTTTCTAGACATGCTTTATCAGTTTACATTAGTTAAATTATAAAACTGAGTTTAAATTTTATCTTTTAAGTTTTAACTTGAAAATAATATACTTAAATAAGATAACATAAAATAAAAAGATCCGTATGCTTACTGGATCTGAGCGTGAGACCCCCGCTTACGTTAAGTAAGCAATTTCCTATGTTTTCATTGCGTGGTTTGCATGTAGGAGAGTATTGCCTACGAAGTGATCAGTTTGGTTACTTTGAACGACCGAAACAGTTCTGATTCCCGTTAACAGTTATTTTTACGAAATATGATATTACAGAACCAAACATGAGCACAGTAAAGAAGCTACTGACTCAACTAAATTTATAAAAATGAAGAGAACAAAAATTGAGGCTTGGTGGCGCCCCGCTATGAGTGTATTCTATAAAGATGTCCCCAGTAGATAAAGGTAGACATAAGAAGAAGAAATACTTCTAGAGGTATCTCATCAAACTTTCTTCTATATATTGAAGATGTTGGTATTGAGTTATAATAGCATATTGCCATCAGAACATATTTCTCCCTTCTGCGTTTGTCTTATCTCAGTTGTTTTCCTTCGATCAAAGTAGAAATCGTACCCCATATGTCCTCTTTTATCCCCAATCAAGGCGGAAGAAAAGCTTTAGCTAGCTTTATAAGCATACATATAGCTTCGAAGTTTTCTTACTTCCTCTGATGATTCATTGAGTAAATGGTCCACATAGAGACAGATTCCAGCTCCACTGCAATTTCAGCAAGATGCATATGCTTTATCGTCAACTTGTTAATAACAATCAAAAAAAAGGTAGACTGATTCAATTAAAATCTAAAACATACCCAACAGGGCCAAATGGAAGCCAGATAACATCCCACCGAAATTTCGGCAATCTAGCACATAAATTAGCATCGCACATGTCAGCAATTACTGGGATATAACATTATAGATCATCTGGCATATTAAACTGCCAACTGTTCACTGATCTTAGATATTATCCCAAGAAAAGCAACAAACAAAATTAATACATATACTCAAACTGAAAAGGCATACATCTCTTATATAATGAGGGGCCAATCTGAGTTGCAAGTTATATCTCAGTTTTAAATTTTGGGTTTGGTAACTCAAGACCATCCAAGAAATAGATGAATCAATTATATTTAAAATGAAAGTAATAATAAAAAGAAAGCAAGACAAATTAGGTAAAACAGACTGGAAAGAATTTGACACTAATAGACTACAATTTTCATTTCCAGCAACAGCACCCACCCCATTGTTGCCCACCAAGGTAAAACTTGAACCATAAAATTTGTTGATGAATTTGAAAGTTCTATGACAGTGCACAAATATCCAACATCAATTATTAAGAGCCCAAGGAACAAAAAAAGATAAATAAAAAAAGTTTAATGTACCTCAGCATGTAATATAACCAGAAAACTGCTAGTATAATGCCTGTAAAGCATGAGTACCAAATCCATTGCCTGTGATACTTTGAATTATGAAGAAGTCCTAAGATAGCCAGGGAGCATGATAAAACAGCTATCCAATCTGTTAAATGCTTAAATCAGTATACAACATCTAAATATGTGAGAATTAAATGGACATAATAGAAATAATAGGAAAAATCACATAGCATGGACATGACAAACATAATGGCCCAAGCATTACAGTTGAACCATAGTTTGGGAATTATAACATAAATCAGAAAGATTTAATCAGTCAATTAATTACAACTTATTTCAGCAAGGATCAAGCTACACAACAAGAAGAAATCTGAATCATTCTTATACTTTCTTTCACCCCTTTCATGAGTAAACTTATCATACATTTCTACCATTAATTACAGGAATAGTCAATTGAAAGTATGATATAAGCAAAAGCTGGCTCCAAGCTTCAATTAATAAGAGAAATATGATCATTTCTGAGACTTTCAGATTGAGCATACATGATTTCCAAATGGTAACTGAGATTGAATATGTGGGAGTCAAACTAATATATTGATATTTTCATAATGAATGGTGTTTTTATATGATTTAGGTCCTAGTCAGCTAGAAAGTCAAAACAGAGGAGACAAAAGATGCAAAAAGGCCGTCTCTTTTGGATAGTATTTATTATTATGTCAATTCGATAAAACTGCTAGTGGATTTATTAACTAATATCAAACATGATATTCATCCATCCCCACACGAAAATAATCCAAACAGATATATCTCATGACAGTAGGGATATGATAGCTTTTTAGCTGCATCACCACAACAATCTCATAATGCATGAAGTTCTTTTTCTTTTTCCTTTTTTTGTTAAAGCATGATGCATGAAGTTAAATGTGCAATTGGATATAAAGAATGAAAATAAACGAAAACAAGTGAAGAATTGAACCTGCAAATATTATCATCCACGAGTCAATCTCATACATGAAGTAAGCATGATAGCGCTGCACAAAGGAGAATAAATTGCATTTCCTCACAAATTTCAGATATCAGTTCTCAATACCAAAGAAAAAAATCATCCAAAGCTCAATGAATATACCAGCTTGTAATTCCCAAGTCTAATAAATTCTTAAGATCTTCTACGTACCACATTACACCTCTCTACAATTTAATCACACTGAACTACACTATTTATACCTTAACTCTTAACAGGAAAATATATTCACTAAAGCAAAATAATCATGAAATTCAATTAAACCCTAGAAATATTCACTGCAACAAAGCTGGAACATAGTAGATTATTAAGAAGCAAACATATCAACTTGTTCAATAAGCACTAGAGATTGATCCATACCAGTTCCCATGGAGACAAAGCCTGCTGAAAGATAGAATAAAGAAGAAACGCAGCGAAACAAAACATGAATGCTGCAAACACACTCTGTCAAAAACAAAATAATAATAAATCAATCAATCAATCAAATTAACTTATTTCAGAAATGACTGACTGAATTTTTAAAATAATAATAATAATAATAATAATACCTTCCAAACAAGACTCTGCTGAGCATGACTCCTTTCAAGCGACCGAACCATCTCCTCTTGCTCTGTTAGTTTAAAACGTATAAGACCAACATATCACGCACTAGGATTTGAATAATTAAACCCACAGCAATTAAATGACACTGGAAATGTTTGTTGTTAGTTAACAAGAGATCAAAAATTCAAAAACAGTTTAATATATTTATTATAACCGCACAGAAGATCGAACCTTGAAAGGTGTGTAGTGAGAGAGAAGACAGACCTCGGGAGTCAATGGGACGACTGTCGTCGAGAGTTGGAAGGGAGAAGTCGTCGTCTTCACGGTATTTTCGCCATTTTCTCGTCAGCTTCGTCACCGCCCTCATTTGGTTGTTTATAAAGCAAAAACCCTTGCGTTTCCTTGTCTACTCTGTACTTGTCTTCTGTTTTGTGTCGCCACAACTGAATTTCGATCCTCGTAAATTTTGTATGGATTGAAACTTGAGTAGCACAACTTGATTTTAAATTTTCTGTAGAGTAGACGAACCACCGTTCTCGCACACGATGACCAAAACGCAGACCGTTTCGCGTTAAACGCGAACAGTCTCTGCTGCTTTTGTGCGGGCCGCCAACAGCCCAGAACGACGACGTCCAAGTCTAAACCTCACTGACTTCATTATATACACACATATATATATTATTTTGTTTTCTTTATATCTTTAATCTTATTTTCCTCTAAAATTATACTAGTTAATACATTATCCAAAAATTATATTAATTATTATATCATCTTACAAATTTTAAAATTATATTAATCACGACACCATCTCAAAATCTACATAGTAACTTCTAATTTAATTATCACATTATTTCAAAAATTTTAAAATTATCATGTAAAAAATCACATTTTGAGCCATATCATATGGGATAACTCAATTTAATAACATTATGATAGCTTCAAATCATCATGCAGAAAATCACAATCTAAGGATAACTCAATTTAAAATAGTTTTTTATTTTCATAAACAAAAAATTGGTATAAACCGTTTGGTTAATTATTTTGTAAATTGTGTTTTTTAAAATGAAAAACACATTTCTGAAAATGATAACTAAAAAGTAAAAACACCACTTTTTGAATTTTTTACCATTTTTAAAACATGTTTTTAAAACAAATCATTATTTTTCCTTCCAAACAACTATTTTACTCATTTAACTCAACTAATAAATTAACAAAACCCATTTGTTTCACAAAAAAAAGAAAGTAAAATCCATTAAATATTATCATAAATTTATTATTGACGGAATGAAATGAACGCAGATTGTACATGAACTCCTGAGTGTGTTGGCTTTGGATAATTAATCCTAATAATAAAAACTACTATACGAGTAAATTCATGATCGACGAATCAGAAATTTGCCGCTGTCTGAGAATATTCAATAAAAGTAGCAAGAGAATGTTATCCCAACAAAATAAAGCAGATTTGGAGATATTTTGATATTTCGAAAACGAATTTCATGGTTGACAGTTCAAAGCACATAAGAATACCGCTGCGAATTTAGACTTTTCATCACGTTCCAACAAGTTTCTTAAACTGCACTAAATAATAGCTGTATTAGCTGATTGTTCTACCGGTTAGAAGGACAAGTCATGATAGCATTACAATCACCCTTATAAAGCTAGCACAGAGACGTCAAAAGATCTGAAAAGCATCTTCAACAAACAGGTAGGCTATAGCAATGATGTTACATTAGTGATCAACTGCATGGAAAGACAAATATAGCAAAGACATTCGTTGATGTCACGAGGCAAATATCTGAAACTGAAAACTGCAATATCGCAAGTAGGATAATCACAAAGTATAAGACTCTCCCCACGGCAAACAACATTTCAATACTATGATTTCTTTGTTTAATACTGTCTTGAATAAATAATAATAACTAAGCTTTGAATACTTAAAGGAAAATTACTAATACAGTAATATACCCTTGTGTGTTCATTAAATAAAGATCAGAGATCTGCCCTCCCTGGATATCTGGGGAATGGGATTACATCTCTGATGTTGTCAATGCCTGTAGCAAAGAGAATCATTCTTTCAAAGCCTAAACCAAATCCACAGTGCTTCACTGTCCCAAAGCGCCGCAGGTCGAGGTACCACTCATATGGCTCAAGAGGCAGCCCCATCTCTATTATTCTGTAAGACATCCCAAAAATATTCTTGTCAGTCAAAAGTTGTAATCGGTCCAAAAATCGCCTTAGGCAGCCACCTAGGCACAGCCAGATGTTAAATGGCTGTCAGCCGCGGCCAAAAGCTTCTAGGCTCCATCATTAGGCGCCCGACCAATTAATCAGCTCTATGTGGAGAGATGTAAATTTTTTTTAGGTTTTCAAGACCCAAAATGGCATCGTTTTGGGTATTTTACTTTTTTAAACATCCAAAACAGCACTGTTTTGTGCGTTTTACTGTTTTGGAGAGTTCTAATTTTTTTCCCTTAAACACCTAAAACGATGTCGTTTTGGATGTGTTTTAGGAAAAAAAAAAATAACAGAGCACCCAAAACAGAGGGTGCTCTGTTTTGTCACACCCCCACTGCAACCACCCCCAACCAAAACGAAACCCTAAGCTTGAACCACCATACATATTACACACTGAAAGTAGTATGGCATGATAATAATTAAAGAGCAAAACAAAATAATAAAAGTATGTTGCACAGGTAATCTTATGTACTATGACATGAACCAACCATGCACATCATTTTACATACCTCTCCTTAATAATCTCATAGCGTTCCTCCCTTTGGCTTCCCCCAATTAACTCTCCCACCTATAATGTAAAAAATAAATAAGTAAATGATCAATAAAAATGTGTGTCACCAATAGAATATTTAGGCACAAATTCTAGATAATTATTATAATGAAGCACAAGGTACAGAATGCTTAAAAATTTAGAAGGAAAAACAGACCTTCGGTACAAGGACATCCATAGCAGCTACAGTCTTTAAGTCATCATTGACCCTCATGTAAAATGCTTTGATTCCTTTCGGGTAGTTGTATACAATAACAGGCTTCTGAAATTTAACCTCTGTCAAATATCTGCAGAGCAGGCAAACTAAGACATCAATAACCACCCTTCAGCCAACATAGCAAGTAAACTACAAAGATTTGCATACCTTTCATGCTCAGATGCTAAATCAATGCCCCACTCCACAGCATTTTCAAATTTTTTCCCTTCTTTCACAGCTTGCTTTAGTAGTTCCACTGCTTCTGTGTACGATATGCGTTCAAAGGGAGTCGAAGCGACCATTCTTAAACGATCAATGCAGGTTTTATCATAATTTTTAGCCATAAATTCCATGTCGTCAAGGCATTTGTCGAGTAACCAATGACACATAAACTTCACATATGCCTCGGCACAGTTCATATCGTCCTACAAACAGAGGAAAACTTTTTAAGAATAATAGATGGTAGGATTTAATTTCAATATGTTTCAAAAAAAAAAAACATTTAATTATAATATACATAATTAAGCCATGTGCCTATAGCTTTGAAATTTTCCAATTCAAGAAAAACTGACACTATGAGATCACCACTGTCAACATCTTAAAATAGAAACAAGGTTATTACCTTAGACTTAAATGCTCAGATTCCAGTAAATAAGATATTCAATTTAAATACTAATTGGTCTTCCTACATCTAATGTAGCAGCACAGAAAGTGTCAAGAATAAATAATCTATACATTCCATCAGAAGTTGCTACATTGTCCCATTTTTAAGCATCCTCAACAAATCAACATATCCCAACTAGCTAGCTGGTCTCTCCAAATGACATTAAGAACTCACAAAATTTGGTCCTCCTAACATAGAAATTCAACCCAAACAAACAGAACTGTCTATGGGACTACCGTGAAGTTCATGGTGAGCAGATCCAATTCACTATTGTAGCCACAAACAAACACTATAGGTTACAAAATAGCACTATTACCTACATAATCCAGATGGGATCATCCTGAGAGACAACACCTGTAGGTTCATAACCTCAAACCATTTACAAATATCTATCAAATTGCAAAACTTCTCAAACACCTTGCATTGACCATCCATAAGCCTCAACATACCTGAAGATCTGCAAAAGCAATTTCAGGTTCCACCATCCAGAATTCGGCCAAATGCCTGGAAGTATGGGAGTGTTCAGCACGGAAAGTTGGCCCAAATGTGTAGACATTACTAACAGCACATGCATAAGTTTCAACTTGGAGTTGGCCAGAAACAGTCAAAAATGCTTGACGGGCAAAGAAATCTTGTCCATAATCAATCTTTCCATCTTTTTGTGGAATTCCTGGTTTCAGCTTTGATCTCTCCTCGATTTTGGCAAAATACTCCTTTGCTTTTGTGAGTTCAGCAACAGCAGCAGATATTTCCTCCTTGCCAGCTTTATTGGATTTTAGTTTGGCAACAACCTCCCCCTTCTCCTTAACAACAAGCTTGGCAGCTTCTACATCAGCTTCCGATGGAGGAGGATTCTTGATCAGCTCGTTCTCCAACTTCTCAGCCTCGTTAATCAAGGTCGTAACTTGAAACATTTCACCAGCACCCTCACAATCACTGGTGGTGATAATTGGAGTATGTACGTATAGAAACCCATACTCTTGAAAGAATGTATGGGTGGCATAGGCAAGCGCATTTCGAATTCGCGCCACTGCAGAAATCTTAAAACACACACAACAACAACAAAACAAATAATTAGATAAATCTCTAAAGCACCCTTCTATTTCACAAAGAATCATTTTAACGTTGACAGATCAATAGAAACTACTATGTACAAGAACCAATCAAACGACTTAAAAAGATAAAAATTACTCCAAGTATCATTTTAACGTTGATGATTGATCAATAAAAATATGCATTTCTATAAAAAATAAATAAATAATTTACCATGTACGAGAACCAATTAACTACATAAAAAGATAAAAACAATACCGTGTTTGTTCGCGGCCGAAAATGAATACGATCCCTCAAGAACTCAAGAGTGAGCTTGGTTTTGGGGATCGGGTACTTAGCCGGGTCAACCGGACCAACTTCGATGACCTTCTCGACCCGGAGCTCGATCTTCTGCTTGGTCCCTTCAGGTGGGTTTTTAAGCAAGCCCTCAACAAGCACGCTGGTACCGGTTGGAACCAGTTGGGCCAGATCTGCTACAGCCGCGTCCACGATAACTTGTAAATTCGCCGGGCACGACCCGTCATTGACTTCCAAAAAAGCGAAGGAGCCCTTGCCTTGTTCACGGCCAGTTTTCACCCATCCTCCGACGGAGACACGCTGTCCCGCAAGGCCAGCGCCGCCATCTGGTCGGGACACGATGGAGCGGATCAATACTCGCGCCGAGAATCGGTGTTTTCCAACCGAGGAGGCAGATGCATCGTCGTTGAGCGTCGCGGCGGCGAGCTGCTCTGAGGGCGGCGTGGTATGGTCTGCCATTTGGTGGAGGGAGAGTCGTTGTGATTGTCGAACACACTCTCCGTGGAATGTGTTATTGGCTGCGTTTCACTTGTACCCTGCTCTTGAATGGCGGCACTTCTGATAAACCCTAAACGCACTTGGTTTGTAAAAATAGCGAGTGCTTTTGGTATGCGCGTGGAATGGAAGTAATTGGTCCAAAATGAAACTGGACCACCGCGGGCCGCAAGCACGAGATTGGCCTCAAAATTCAACTTCCATGCAAATTTTTTATGGGAAGGGACATAAATGGAAATTCATTATTGATGGATTCTATTCTATGAGCGATACCACGATGGCGTTATTCCTAGTCGAATCTTTGAAAAAAAAAAGATGAAGAAAATGTCGAATCCGATTTTGTACTAAAGATTCGACCAACAAAGCTTGTCAATCAAGTTTCTCTTCTTGTCATGGGTTACCAAATATGTCCCGTACATTTTTTTTTCCTTAATTTTAACTTAGTTTGAAAATTACTAAAAAAATATTAGTTTGAAATTTTTCTGACTTTGAAAAAATTGATTCTCATATTTATAATGAGTATTAAATCGATCACTTTCTTTTAAAATCGAATTGATCTTGTCACGATAAAATCATTAATTTAAACATCTTTTATTAAAAGTTTTGAAAGTTGATTTGTATACCTACTTGAATTTGAGATTTATAAATTAGGAAGAATGATTATTTTATCCATTACATCTTGAATTTAAATTTAAATCTATCATTCATCACCAATCTTCCACACGGACCCTACATGCGTATACACACATTACATAGGTATGCATACACAAGTGCATATGCATGCGTACACACACAACACAAGACAAGCACATATATATAGATGCATCCACATGTAACACATATAACATTTGCACATATGCATATGAATATATATATATATATTTGAAATAACGTATATATGTGAATTGATATTGCAAATTTCATATTTTTATTGTACCTTGATAAGTTATTTTCAAACGATTGTCCTTAACCATTGTTAATATACATATGAAGATAATACATCTTTAATGTAATATAAAGTTAATCAAATGACACATTACCTCCTAATATTATGCACCTTCTCATTCATTTTAGTGGTGTAGTTTCAAGTCTCAATGTGAGCTATTTTACAATTCTTATTACAATAATATATAAATCATATTAGTAATTGATTTTGATAAGTCTCGAATGAGTTCTAATCTATTAAATATCAACATTTTTAAAAAAAGTTAATCAAATATAATTATATGATATTTACCTGTTGATTATCCCTAATACTTGTTTGTATTGCAAGTCTTATCTCTCTTCCTAGACATCATGTTAAAGAGAAAATTAAAAATAAACATAGTTGTTTTATAAGTCATGTATGTCTTCCTAATCATCATATTATTAAAAATTAGTTTTTATGGCACATGCAATTCATGTGTTTGACTTCTATTCATATTTTATGTTTTTGATAATTTTCAATTGTTATATGATTGTATATAAAATTTGATAAAAATAATTAAAATTTTTTAAGTTATAAAAGATAACTATCGTGTACATGTAACGATTTTTCTTAAAAATAATAATCAATTAACATATTTTTAAACTTATATTAATATTATATTCAACATATCGATATCATTCAAAACATAATAATTTAATGCTCTAATGGGAAAGGATACATAAATCATCAAAGTTTATTTATTTTTTTTCAAAAACTAAGAACATGTGATCAAATTAAAATTATAATCATCGTTGACTAAATTAATATTGGAAAAAATGCATTATATACCATTTTATGGGTAAAATATCTTTTAGACTACATTTAAAAAAAAAAAAAAAAGACCAAATCAATAATCTCCATTTTAAATCATAGTTTATGATATATAAACTGCTCCCAATGGTATTAATAATTATAATAAGAAAACACCAATTGATTCAAGGAAATAAATACGATTCAACTCATATTTATCATTGTGAATCAATAAAAAAGGTAGAATTCTATTCCCTCTCAAATCATACTTATTTTTATTTTAATAATTAGGATAACAAATATCATCAATCTATTTCTTTATTAATTGTTTTATTATAGCAGGTGAAATATTTTGTTATTGTTTTTTAAAATTATCTAATGGTGTTTATTTGTTTGAATGGATTTACATTTTATTTGCTTTTTTGTGGAACTTGGAAAATTAAAAGAATAGAAATAAAATGACGGTATGGGCGAGTGAAAGAACCTTTTTGAGGTTTTATTTACACTTCAATGACATATTTAACCTTTATGATTGGTAACTTATTCAATCTTTTTAAGTAATTTTAAAATACGTGTAAGGACAAAAATTCCACTCTAATGCATGACAAATTCCGAAGAGCTTCCGTGTTAAGTTGGTAAATTACCTAATAAATTTTAGGACACATCTAATTCAACAATTAAAAAGATGGTTGCAACCTTTTTCGTTTGACTTTGGGTAAATTTTATCCCGGTTCTTATATTTTTCAGAATTTTTTCATTTTAACTGTTAATGCATTTATGTTTCTAGTCGTCTTCTATGTTTCAAATATGCATCATTTTGGTCTCAAAATTTATATATATTCTTCATGTAATTTTTGAATTGATTAAGGATATAAAGACTGCTAAATATATTCTCCACTTAATGTATGCCACACGTGTAAATATTTTTCTGATGTTAAATTTATTATAAGTACATCTTTGAGTATAAAACTTACATCATAAAAGTATGCATTTGTATTGGTAAAAAAAAAGGCATTTGTACATGTGTGATATATTGAAAGGAAAGTATATTAAGAAAGAGTGTTGAGAGATTGCATTTAACATTACTCAATAGGATATTATTGCATTCATAATGTACAACAAACTATAAAACAAAAGATAAATGAAAATTCATCGACAAACCGTTTTAACATTGCAAAACCTGTTGAAAAGATAATATATCAATTCAATCCAAAAGAAATTAGATCCCACACTTTTTATCAGGAGTCAATGGCTAGTTAAAGAGAAAGGTAGTTTGGTCAAGTGGTAGAATCAAACTCATCCACCACTTACCTTAAAGTGGTGGGTTCATTCAACTCACTAAAGTCCCACCAATATGTGAGAAATTTTTTCATCTTTGTGTAGATAGCCCTTTTTAGCTATCTGAAATAGAGATCTAGATCGTGCTTCAGAGTCTAATAGTTGCGGATCCCTGTAGTAATATGATATAGTGCCAGTAAGTAAAAAAAAAAAAAAAAGGCTAGTTCAAAAAAAAAAAAAAAAAAAAGAAAAAGTAATCAACTGTAAACACCGATGGGTTAATTAGTTTGCTATCCGGTCATAATCTGCTCGGGCCTAAGGTTGGGCTTTGACCCAGCCCATTTATACTAATTTGACGATATATACTCTGCCAAAACCCTAACCCTAAACTTCTCATTCTCTGCGTCGACTAGGCCACCGCTAAGAGCGAGAAAGTAGAGCAGCAGCAGCAGTCAGAATGGGTGAGCCCTCAGTTCGAAAACACCGCTGCGTCTGTTTACATATTGTTTCAGTCATCAACTTACTTGTTTGATGGTTTTGTTATTTTAACCTCCTGAATATTTCAGGTAAGGTTCACGGATCTCTGGCTCGTGCCGGTAAGGTTAGGGGTCAAACTCCCAAAGTAGCAAAGCAAGACAAGAAGAAGAAGCCACGTGGCCGCGCCCACAAGCGCATGCAATACAACCGCCGATTCGTCACCGCAGGTGATTGTCTCCTTCCTCTTACTATCTATTATTTTCAGTGATTTCTACGAACTCAAGCAAAGTATTGGTTTATTAGTTACTTCTGTAGGTCTGAATTAATATAATAATGATTGTTTGAAAGCTTAGACTATTCTTTTAATAAATTTTATGCAATTTTTTTCGTTGATTAAGCGGTTTTCGACCAAAAGGAATTACTTTATCTGGTGGAGAAAAATGTGAACTGGAATTTATGTAGTTGATTACTGTGGATGTTTAGTGATCTGGTTGTGATGATGACTGCTTCTTTGATTTGCAGTTGTTGGTTTTGGCAAGAAGAGGGGACCCAACTCATCTGAAAAGTAAAGCTTGAAAGCATGAAGTAATAGATGGGTTTTGTGTTTTTATTTTTTGATGAAATTTCTTGTTATTTTAAGACTTATTTTACTGATGTTATGTGTTGAAGGTTATTGAACTCGTGTTTATCTTGTTAGCTAGAAATTGAGCCATTTTTATATTTAAATGAGATATTTCGAGGTTTCTTATGTGCTTGGGTAGTTTTATGATATTAGCTGTATAGATCTTAACTGACAAAAAATACGTGTAGGGTTATTTTCTGTTCTCCAAGACATGATCTGTTCTCTAAGACATACACCATAGGTCATTTTCTCATAGAAACTTTTTATTAAACATTGCTGTCAATTTTATTACTACACACCAAACTACAGAAAGAGTTTACTTGGTTTAAACATTGATTCGTTGTCTGTTAACATTACGAAAAGCGAGAAACGTAGGTTTGATGGTTGCAACATATATGGCTTGCTTGTCACCCTGCGTTAAAAAGTAATTCCCAATGTACTATATGATTGCTGTTGTCATTTGTCAATTCTATTTTTTTGCACTGTTCTTACAGACGAAATCAATTGGTATTGACAAGAATGCATATAGCTCGAGTCTTAGTCTTTGTCTATAGTATATTTCTTGTTTAAATAAGAGCTACTAGCTTATTCATAAATCAAGGTAGATCATCGAAACAAATGTTTTTACTTGGGACTATTTTTCCTTTTAACGCCAGTCCTGGTAAACATGACCACCATTTAAAGCATTTACTTGAGCCGATGATCCATCAATCAAAAGGATTTGGTCGAGTTTAATGTTGAAATCTGATGATTGATCTTTTTGTCAAACATTGACAACAGGTTTAATGCTGTGTATATCTCTTTGTTTGAAACTTTCGATATGCCTGATCAGATAATGTTATGCCACACAGCATATGTATAATCACTGATCTAACAATGTTATTGTTATGCCGTGATGCATATGTATGTGATCAGTCATGTCTTTTATTGCAACATGGTATGATTGCACTGATTAGGAGTCTGAAAAATCTCATCTTAGCATTCCTCAACGCAATGTCATCAATTGTTTAGGCAGATCTGTGGATTGTTTTAAGAGTTGGTTATTTTACTGGTTAGGTAAAGTTACTCATCAATAACAATTTTTGAATTAATTGTAAGTGTGGTTATTGAAGAACATTCCAGAATTGTTATTGATGATTAATATTATCCAATCAGTGAGTCAGTCAAACTCTTATTTTTAAGCAAGTTTCTTCATGTTAGAAGCAAAGTCTGCGTGTCTGTGTCTCTATGATTGAGAGGGAGAAAGGAAAAACTGTCCATAGCTGTGTCTCTATGATCGAGAGGGAGAAAGGAAAAACTGTCCATAGCTATTGATAACGATACAAAGATGGTCATTTAATAAAAAAAAATTGAGAGAAAGATGTTACTTTTTTACTTTCGATTTCGATGTAAATGGAATGGCTCGCGTATTGAACCCTCTCAAAGTCAAAACCAGAACCCAAGAGTGATAAACGTAACACTCCTCGAGGAAGAGTGGGAGCTTGGCCATTGATTTTGTACCCATGAGCATAACAAATGGATTTGCCTGGTACTTGCTTCTTGAGCAACAGAGACTGATGTGTTTGATACGGAACCATTTCGTGTAGGGAGTATTGATACTTGAGTGTCCTGACATTTCTTGCTTGTTTAAGCGACTAATCTTTGTATTGCAAGGATCTTTGGCAATGTAAATTGGGAGAAAATCTTCTATTATTTTTAAGCCACTGTTCCTTCACATTGCTCCATAGCTTCAACGATGTCTAATTAATAGGGAAACCTTTGATAAGACAACACCAAAATTTCTATAGCTGGCTTTTATTTTTGTGAAATAATTGGAGGTGTCTTTGAAATGCTATTTATTTTTTTTAGCTAGTGACTAATTTGATCATTCAATGTCCCAAAGAAACAAACTAATTTGATTATTCAAGTTGTGTCATGATACATCACTACACATGTTTTAAATGCCACGTAAATGAGAGGGAAAATTCTTTGTAGTACAAACTACAAGGTGTGGTATGACTTGAGGCAATATAATATGTGACCTATCAAGCCACACTAGATCGTAAATTTTAACAAATGTAAGATGTTACCTACGGAGTTACATTTGAACCTCATTCTTGGATGGTATGCTACAAGAAGTTGAGATGTGACTAAAGGAGTGTCACATATATGCTCTAAGAAGGTGGCGCTAAGAAGGTGAATGCGACCTAAAGAGTGCACATTGACGGTTACTTAAAAGATCACATCCACAATAGGGATCCATAGTTAGAACTTAGAATAGTTCAGTATAATTAAATTAAATCTTTGATTTGTAAATTACATATAATATATTTAATTTTTTATTAAACATGGGATTATGAATTTTATCCATTTAAATAGACGAGATCACATCCGATATTAAATAGGTTATTTGAGATTTAATGTTAGTTTTGAAGTAGATTACTGAATTTTAGTGATAAATACAATTAGATTTTTAAAATGGATTTTTAATCAAATGATGTATCATGTGAGTTGTTAATATTATATTGATTATTGCATCATCTCATGATTTATAAGAAGTTGATAACTCATATGTCATATCATTTGGGTATGAATTTGAACAAAAAATTTGAGAAGTGTAACATTACTATCAATGAGAATATTAATTATCACATTATCTCATGATTTATAAGATATTGACAATTTTCATATTACATCATTTCAATATGAATTTGGACAAAAAATTTGAAAAAATCTAGTATTACTCTTATTCGATAGAACAAGCTACATACATTATAATAGAGAATGTATGAAGTAAACAACAATCCCAAAATCCAATGAACATTGAAGGAAAAATTCATGTTACAAAGCTGATTGAGATGTGCGGGACAAAATTAATTGCTTTTGACAGCCTCTTGAATCATAATCAGAAGGGGCCGGGCTTTGCTGCTTCCAAATCTGAGACTGACTCACCTCCTCAATAAATTTTCATCCGGATCACTCTAGAGCCAAAAAAAGAAAAAAATCAATAAATTTAAATAAGAAATAAAAAAAAAAAAATCCAATGACAAGCATGGAGAGTAAGAGAACTACCAAACCGTAGGACTTTTTGCAATACGCAATGAGTGCCTTCAGATTCTCGTCAAGCTCTACAGAGCTCATAGAAGTGTACCGGCTATCATGTCCTGATTTAGTGCCATGACCCCTTGTTGATTTCTCTCCAGTTTTAGACTTTGATTTTCTTAGATTAAAATACCTCCAATATCGCCTAAAAGAGTTCCAAAAACTTGCACCACCACTTCTTTTATCACAGTTTGTTGTCTCAAGAATGGTTGGAGGCGTTGATGAAGAAAAAGTAGACATAGTATTAGGGGATGGACTGCGACTGGGTGTAGAATTCAATCCGGGATTGCAAACCCATTTATCACTTGAAAACTCCATTTCGATTCTGAGTGTTTCTCCAAACAAATTAAGAGATATTTTTGGGTTTATTAATTAGTGCTGTGTGTTAAGTATTACTGATTTTCAGGTTAGCATTGGGTTGCAATTACCAAAATAAACTTTTATATGCTGTTTTCGGTTGCAATTACCTGTATATATTTGGTCATTACATCTGGAGTGGCCATATTTCCACCCCTTAAAAAGGGTATATACACCCCCTTTTGTATTTACATCTCATTAAGATTTTTAAAAATTCATATTGTATAAGTATACCCCATGTACTACCAATTATCTTCATTCATTTTTTTACCTTTTAAATATTATAAGTAAATAATTATAAAGATAATTAAATTAACACATTATAAAAGTCAAACTTTCTTTTTTCAACTTGTTTTAATGCTCTGTTTCATGTTCATGACTTTTTCATTTTATATTAAATTAAAATTCAAGTAATGAAATTAATTAAATTAAAACATTAAAAAAAGATAAAATTTCTTTTTTAAGCTTGTTTTGATGTTTTGTTTCATGTTCACAACTTTTCCATTTTGTATTAAATTAAAATTCAAGCATTAAATTAATTAAATTAAAACATTAAAAAAGAGTCAAACTTTTTTTTTTAAACTTATTTTGATGTTCTGTTTCATGTTCCCTAGCTTTTTTTATCTTATGTTCTCTCTCATTTTCACTCAAAATTCTTGTATTTCATCAAAACCCTATATTTAAAACTATCAAACAAAACTCAAAACCTCCATTTTCACTCAAGCTAAGATTTAACCAATCCAAAAAAAAAAAAAAAGACCTCTTCAAATCTTGATCTCTATTTTCACCATTTATAAAACCTCTAAAATACAATAAAAAGCACTCACCTTTGAGTACCTTTATCAAAATAAATCTAACTTTCTTATTAGAGTATTCAAGATTAATTATAACGGTAATAATATCATCTTTTAATTATTAATTAAAGTGTTAATAGTTTAACTTAAAGGTAATATTGAAATATTAACAAAATATATATATATTAAGGGGTCTACACACGATTTTAGAGGGATGGAAATATCGTTACTCTTGCTTTTGTGCTTTCCAAATGGCGCCTCAGTATATTTGTTATCCCAGCCCAGAAAAAGGAAAGAGTCCAATTGCTGCACGAAATTATTGTTCGGGAGTCCATTCTCTGAAAAACTAGCCAGCCAATAACTTTTAGTGACTTGTATCCATCTCTTGCAACTTCTTCTAGGTAGGACACAAAATGTATTTAGAGCAAAACAGAAGCTGGGTTGGTTGAAAATTGAAATTACAGATAACAAGTGCTACTTACAGGGGAAGTTGTTTCCATTAATTATCAATTTACATACAGCACAAGTCCGTGTCGATGCATGAAAGTAGAACCCTTAAGGATGTAGTAACAATGCCTCACAATTCATCGTGAGAGCTTACCTTACGTGCTGTAGATTTGGGTTGATTTTCTAGAAGGTACTTTGAGGCCAATGCTGCCTCTAGTGCAGCACCGTAAGGAAGTGCGTCTTCATTGACTATGAAGTGGGGTGAATGCCCCCTCTCAAACCGTCCTTTAGCCTTGTCATCCATACCAAGTTTGAAGAAGTATCCTGGAATGGCCTCTGCGAAGAATGAGAAATCTTCGGTACCCATCACCGGTAGCATTTCCTTGAGATTTTGGACCCCCAGCATGTCTCCAGCAACCTTTTGGAAATGCTCATGCAAGTCTTTGTTATTGACAGTGACAGGGTAAAATGGATATTCGTTTTCATTGAAGAAGACTGTGGCATTGCACCTCTGCACACTGGCCTGTCTTGTGATAACCTGTCACTTGCATTGAAAAGAATTAACACCTATCGTAGAATAATGTTCCATGATAATTTGAAAAGGTCAGCAATTCCATCCTCCTGACCGACAAGAGGAAAATGGAATAAAGAAGAAGCAGACGGCATAATTTCAACTTTTCAATATTCAGGAATCCATACAATCAAGAATAAAGGATGTTCAATATCATAATAAACAATTAACAAGTATACCTCTACAATTCTTTGCTTAAGTAGAGCAAAGCTTTCTTTTGAAAATGCCCTGAATGTGCCACCAATTCTTACAGAATCTGGAATAACATTGAAGGCACCACCTCCTTGGAATTTTGCAATTGTCACTACCTGCAAGATCGTGCTTTTATATTTGAAATGCTAGTTGGAAAGGCATCATTATGCCAAAGATATTTCATAAGATTTTAATTCAACTTTCATCAACAAATGATTGGACAGCATAGACAAGAATATTTTTAATTTATTCTCCAACGGAAGCTATTTGCCAAGCTATGCAGAAATCTTAACCTGAAAAAAGTAGAAATTGAGATAAAGAAAGCAAAAGGGGATGATTATATGATACCAATTAAGAAATCACTGCCAAGAGAAACATACATACATGACATGCATCAAAATTTTCAAAATACTAATATAAATCCCATGAGATAGCAATTTCGAATTAGTTGAAAAAAAAATTGTGAATAATTTAACTTTTGAATGGGATTTTAAAGCTTAAGAAGAGCTTGTGGCAAATAGAACTAAAGTTAGCTCCTCTAACTCTAAATATGATCATGAAGAAGAACAGCTGAGACCAGACAGATCAAGATGTGGGGATCAATGCAAAGGCTAAGTATAAGACAAATTTGTTTGTCATATATATTAATGAAAGAGAGACTAATAAGTACCTGTGAATCCAAGGGATCAGCTTCACGTGAAACTAAATGCTGTAAGCTAACAATCACATTGGAAGCTGCTAAGATTGGGTCTATTGCGTGCTGAGGGATCGCAGCATGACCCCCTTTTCCACTTATTACTGCCTCAAAGAATCCACTGCCAGCCAAAACAGGGCCAGCCCTGGAGGCCACCGTACCAATCTGGTAAGATGATGAGACATGCAACCCAAATATTGCATCAACGTCCTTCAAAACTCCAGCTTCTAACATTTTCTTTGCCCCTCCACCTCCTTCCTCTGCTGGTTGGAAGAGAAGCATAACTGTTCCCTATCAAAACCACAAAAATCAGTTAACGGGATTTTTCTCAGAAGGGAAGTGGTGGCTTTGCATTACTAGTAATCAGATACAAGAGAAAATGATGTTAACAACACTATATGACAGCTTAATGTCATTCTTATTTTGATAAATAGGATAGTTCCTATTAATATTTATACAGATCAAGGACAAATAAGAGATATTAATAAGTTTTATAGAACGAGGCACTAGACGTAATATCCAACATGTATGAAACAAAAAGATACATTTTAGACAATATCTTAATAACACCAATTCTATAACATTTATGCACCAGCACCACATCTTTTACTGTATGAGATTTAAGCAACAGATGGACACTGCATTTAGTTCCACGTCTTCTTCTCAGAGATTAGATATTGCTGATTAACAGATCTCAGAAAAGCATACACATAATTAATACAATGCATTCTCGTGGCACTCACTACTTAACAATACATTTTTTTCCTTCCTCTAGTGATGGATGGATATTAGTAATCTTATCTATGACCTTTGTGTTATTCTGATTGCAGCATGACTCTACTGTCTCCCCTTATAACCCACAGAATTTCCCAAGTTCATTATCTTCAATCTCTCCAACACTTAATTAGTTCCAACAGAATTTGCCCAAGTTGACTTATGATTTGATCTAGCACACAGGTATGACCATTTAGCAGCAATCCAGTTAGTAACTATTCATTTGTGAGGCAAAACCCCCTAAGCACCATACATTGAAACAATTTTATGATTGACATACAGTGTAACGGCTGTGTTGGTCAGCAATTTGCTATCCCTGTAGAGATGTGAAGTCTTATACCAATTAAGGGAAATAGGAAAGCCAGTAACAAGGTAGAATGAAAGCCAGCTGAGGAAAAATAACCTCACCTGCCTAGTTACCAAGATATAACGAAAAGGAAAGAAAGGGAAAGGATTTACCAAACCAGACCGCCTTTGTCAGTCATTCTAATAATTAAACCAAAGAGAGGTTAGGGATGGAATGAATAATGTGAAAATTAGTTAATGTTTTTACCATTGTTCTACATAAGTGTAGAAAAATGGATTAAGATATACAATCGCAACGTAAAAATGATCCATTCAGAAAAGAAAAACCTGTAGTCGGTGGCGAAGCTCTTGAAGCATCTTAGCAGCACCAAGAAGCATAGCAACATGAGCATCGTGTCCACAAGCATGCATCTTACCAGGAAACTTACTCTTGTGCTCCCACTCTACTAGTTCCTGTGACAATAAAAAAATTAGAGTATTTTTCAACAACTTGTCTCACAGAAAAATTAAACAATAACACAGAGCACACAGTGCATGTTTTATTCAGTGATCATATAAATGATAAATCCAACAGGGAATAAATATAATTGACACAGACCTCCATAGCTAGAGCATCCATATCTGCTCTTAGCGCAACAAAAGGAGGCCCACCAGTCCCAATATAAGCAACAATACCAGTGACAGCTACAGGGTATGTATAAGGGATACCCATCTGATCAAGCTCAGCTCTGATAAGTTTACTTGTCTCAAATTCCTCAAAACCAAGTTCTGGGTTCTCATGTAATTTCCTTCTGATACCCACCATCCAATCAAAAACCTCTGGTTTCTTGGCGAAGTCCAAGAAGTTGACTGGGATTTTACCGAGCTCTTCAAGGCTCAGAGAAAAGTTAGAGGAAATGGGTGCTAGCATGAATAGGTGGAGGGTTAAAAACACAGAAAACCATTTGGAGAAAGCCATAAAGTGTGGCTCTGGAGGTGATTACTTGTTAGAGTTTGTGAGAGGAGGAAGATGATTTTGGTGCGAAGAATACAAGAGTCATAATTGACAAGATTAGACAGGTTAGATCGGCAGCACGTGTGGGAGCAGAAAGTAACATCCACATATCCAATACACAATTGAGGTTGGATATTATGAAAATGTGGCATACACGAAGCAATTTGATGTTGCAATGCTGGCAAGACAGCATCAATGCTACAAAACTGCCATCACAGACTTTCATTTACTCTTGCAGCCGCCAAAATTAAGGACTGTGGATATGATTATTGGTCCTTACTTTTAATATACGATATTGAAATATATTGAATTTTATGGAATGAAAAATTATTATCTCCTATTTGTTAAAGCTTGGAATTTGATTAAAAATGTTCCATACATGTTGGGATTAAACTGAAATAAAATTAATTTAAAAGTAATGTTAGATTTTTTAAATATTTTATCTAAATAATGCGGTATATGAGTTGTTAAAACTTTATAAATTATGAAATAGTGTAATAGTTAATAAGATCTTGATAACTCATATGTCATATTATTTAACAAAATATTTGGATAACCTAATATTACACTTAATTTAAATATTTTATTATATATTTAAAATTAATTTGAAAATTAATGAGGTTGGTAGAAGAAACGGATGAAAAATAATGGAGTGCATAGAAGAAAGAGAAAGAAAAGTGTAGTGTAATTAATAAAAGGAAAAATAAATAATTAATGAGCTTAAATCTCATTCTATTGAATCTCATGGTAGAATTGAATTTTCATTCCCAAGTTGACCTATTTAAACATGAGATTTGAGAGTTTAAGATATTTTGAATCTAAAAGACTAAAAACCACAATGAAATATATAGAGATTGACATTCCCCTACACCATTTAAGATTCTCATTCTCATTCTCTATAAATAAATAAAAAATTAAAATTAAAAAAAATGTGAGATTTATATTTATCAATGGTGCAGTTGATAATATTAACTTATTATTAAAAAACCATTATTATTATTAAAAATTGTTTATAAACATATTATTATTATATAAAAATATATATTTCTTGATAACAGAAAAAATTAAAAAAAAAAAAAGAAACATAATTTTCTCTTAAAAATGTTAAAGAAGTATATACTTTTAATCGAGAGCATTTTTATAACTTTTAAATAATTCATTTCGAGTCTAATTTAAAATAAACATCTCAAAAAGAATATTATTGATTCTGATTACGATTGTAAATAAAAAAAAAACTTAATATGATTTCAATACATCCATTCGATTTCAGGCCAATCCAATTTATGACCAGTCCGATTCTAAGTCATTCTAAATTTGAAAATGAAGACTCACCTCCTCAAAACATTCTTATCGGTATCCCTCTAGAGCCAAAAACATAAAAATAAATAAATCAATAAATTTAATTAAAAAAAAAAATCCAATGACAAGCATGAAAAGTTAAAAAACTACCAAAACTAAGGACTTTGCAATGCGAAATGACCGCCTTCAGATTCTCATCATGCGCTTCAGAGCTATAGCAGTGTAACTTCTATCATGACCTGATTCATTGCCATGAGCCCCTTTCGATTTCTCTTCAATCTTAGACTCTGATTTTCCTAGACTAAAACACGTCCAGTATCGCCTACAAGACATCCAAAAACTTGCACCACCACTTCTTTTATCACATTTTGCCGTCTCAAGAGTGGTTGGAGGCGTTGAAGAAGAAAAACTACTTGTTGTAATCGACAATGATGACATAGACATGGTAATAGGGGATGGACTGCGACTTGGACTAGAATTCAATCCGGCATTGCAAACCCGTTTATCACTTGAAACTTGAAAGCTTCATTTTGATTCTGAAGGCTTTCTCCATACAATGTTTTTTAATTTGTGCTGCTTGTTACATATTGCAAGTATTGCCGATTTTCAGGCTAGGATCCGGTTTTTCAATTAGTGTTGCTTGTTATATGTTGCAAGTATTGCCGATTTTCAGGCTAGGATGGGGTTGCAATTACCCAAATTTTTGGGTCAGAGTTTAGAGTCCAAAGAATCGCGTCTAGAACCCATTAGATTGGCAACTTACCTTTCATATACTGTTTTGGGTGTTTCGGGAACTGTGATTCCTAAATGATGCCTGAATATCTTTGGTGTGCCAGCACAGAAAGGGGAAGGAGCCAATTTTGCCGCAAGAAATTATTGTAGGAAAAATTGCTATTGAACCAGGGAGGCAGTGGTGACGGATTATTATTATTAGGAGAAAAAACCTCCTCAGCGTGAATCTGAACAGCTTTGTCATTCTTCTCCTGTTTCAACAACTTGATTCTTCCTCTCAAAATCTGTAACTTGTGTCCACGCGACCTTACAAAGGCATCACCTCTTCCTCAGGAAACTGGTCCAGCCTCTCATTCCATGTCAAATACACAAACCCCGGTTTCCTAATGATGCCTGAATATCTTTGGTGTGCCAGCCTTGTCTTCAAGTTTCTTCTTCTTCTTCCCAAGAAATTCTATAAGATTGTACTTTTCTTTATCAATATACATACAGTTCAATACTGAGTCATCGCATTAAAATAGAAGCCTCAACTCAATATTGATTTACAATTCATCGTGGAAGTTTCCCTTAGTTGCAGTAGATTTGGGTTGATTTTCAAGAAGGTACCCTGTGGCCAATGATGCATGCAGTGCAGCACCATAAGCTAGTGCATCTTCATTAACTCTGTAGTGGGGTGAATGCCCTGGTTCAAACTTCCCTTTGGACTCGTCATTCATACCAACAAAAAAGAAGTATCCCGGAATTGCCTCTGCAAAGTATGAGAAGTCTTCCGCACCCATTATCGGTGGCATTTCCTCGAGGTTCTGCAAGCCCAGCATGTCTCCTGCAACCTTTCAGAAGTGTTCATGTAACTCTTTGTTATTTACAGTGACCAAATAAAATGGTTTAACATTTTCATTGAAGATCACTGTTGCATTGCACCTCTGCACACTAGTCTGTCTTGTGATAACCTATTAGTTGCATTGACAGAGAGTTAACCTCTATGACAGGTTACTATGCAACAATAATTTGACGAGCTCAGTAATTTTGTTCTCCTGCCCCATGGGTAATTTAGAGGAATAAAAAGAGAGAAGAGTAATTTTAGCTTTACAAATTTCACGTACTTTAACTGCCAAGAATAAAAGATATCATGTATGTATGAGTCAAAACAGCATACCTCTTCAATTCTGTGTTTAAGTTGAACCAAGCTTTGGCTTGAAAATGCCCTGAATGTGCCACCAATTCTAACAGAATCTGGAATAACATTGAAGGCACCACCACCACGGAATTTGGCAACTGTCACCACCTGAAAGATTATGCTTTTACATTCAAAATGCTAATTGGAAATGCACAGTTACATGCAGAATATTTCAGAAGACATTATTCAATTTTCATTCAATAAAAGATTGGACAGCATAGAAGAAATTATGTTTTCTTTATTCTACAATAGAAGCAACAGTCATTCTATTGGAAAACCATACCAACAAAAAAAAGAAAGAAACTAAGAGATAAATTCGTTTGGTATGTGGGGATTGGAATGGAATAGATTAAATTGGATTGAAAAATTACTGTCTCATATTTGATAAAACTTGAGATCGAATTAAAATTATATCATATTATATTTGGTGTAGGTTGAGATTAAATTATAATAAAATTAATCTAAATATTTTATAATATACTTAAAATTAATTTTTTAAAAATTTCAAAAAAAAAAAAAAATTAGGGATGGAATGCTCATTCTCAAATCCATCAAATCCCACCATTTTTGTTGGGAATGAGCATTCCCATGAGAGGAGAATTTGAGGGAGTTTGAGATTAGGTTTAGAATCCCACCCATCGCTCTCCAAATATGGAATTTGAGAGTTTGAAATATTTTGAATTCCAAACACACCTCAAATCCCACGTTCCAAACATAAGTGTTATGCAATACCACAATGACAATCACTGCCAAGAGAAACAGACACCACATACTTCAAAATTTTCAAAAAACCTAATAGAAATGCCAGGAATATGATTTATTTTGAAGATGTTGAAAATGTAAGTGAATACTTCAACTTCTAAATGGCATCCGAAACTTAACTGCATTTTGGTTAACATAAATACACTAATGCAATTGAAAATGATTAGTTTACTAATGCTGACATAATCATGAACAAACAAAGCTGAGGGAGTACAACATTATTTTGTACTAGACAGGTGCAGAATGCCAAATCATAGAGTGTGAGGATCAATGTCTAAAGACTTGATGCTAAGGCTAAAAACTCTCTCTGGTTCTGTCAAATAAATCAACTGACAAAGACACCAGTACATACCTGTGAATCCAAGGGATCAGCTTCACGTGAAACTACATGCTGTAAACTAACAATCACATCACAAGCAGCTAAGACTGGGTAAATTGTGTGCTAAGGAATGGCAGCATGACCCCCTTTCCACTTATTACAGCCTCAAAGAATCCACTTCCAGCCAAAAAGGGGCCAGGCCTAGATGCCACTGTACCAATTGGGTAATGTGAAGAGACATGCAGTCCAAAGATTGCTTCAACATTTTTCAACACTCCAGCATCTAACATTTTCTTGGCTCCACCGCCTCCTTCCTCAGCTGGTTGGAAAACAAGCATAACAGAGCCCTATCATAACAACAGGAATTATTTACAGCATTTTCTTTAGAACAAATGTGGTTGCTTTGCATTTCTACCGATCAGCTTATCAAGACAGTGATGGAAAAACAATACTATGGCTTAATGCCATTCTTGTAGCCATTCTTGTTGTGGCAATAGGACATTCCTAGCATTTTTTACATAACTCAAGGGCAAAGATTGAACATTAAAAAGTATCATTGTATGAGGCGCCAATCAGTAATGTCCTACACATATAACAGAACATGATACATTCGACAATATCTCAAAATTACAATGCACATCATTCATGCACCAATTGTGATTTGTGACTCACTCTAGCATCAGTGACAGATCTAAGAGGAAAAAAATATGATTTTTTGACTTGATGTGCACAGTGACTAGCATTGTGATCTTATCACATGAGATTGGGAAAACAAAGAAAGTCAAGCAACATATTGACACTGAAATTTCTATTCCACATCTAGTATATGCAGCATTTCCAAAACTACACTGGTTTTCTCTTTGCCACCCTCCTTAGGCAAATCCAAAGAAGGCAGAATGACAACCCTCTCTATCTCCTTCCTACCAAACAAACAGACAAAGAAAGGATAGATATGTACAAACCCGCAATTCGTGGCGAAGCTCTTGAAGCATAGCAACATGGGCATCATGCCCACAAGCATGCATCTTACCAGCAACCTTGCTCTTGTGCTCCCATTCTACACCTTCCTGTGACATTCAAAAGCCAGAAACTCACACCAAATTCACACATTAAAACAGTATTGACCTTGTCTGAAACATCAACATCAAGATCTATTTCAGTGGTCATATAAACCCAAAGGCCCAAGTTAGCATCCAAATTAATTAATGACACTAACAACAATAATCAATAAGTAAATAAATTGAAGCAGACCTGCACCGCTAGAGCATCCATATCTGCTCTTATAGCAAATATAGCCAACAATACCAGTGACAGCAATGGGGTATGTGTAAGGGATGCCCATCTGATCAAGCTCAGCTGTGATAAGTTTACTTGTCTCAAATTCCCCAAAACCAAGTTCTGGGTTCTCTTGTATTTTCCTTATGTCCACCATCCAATCAAAAACCTCTGGTTTCTTGGCAAAGTCAAGGAAATTGATTGGAATTTGATTGAGCTGTTCGGGGCTCAGAGCAATACTTTAGGAAATGAGTAGTGGCATGAATAAGTGGAATATGAAAACAAAAAAATCCATTTTGGAGAACCCATAAATTGTGGATTTGGAGGAATTATGGGGACAAGGAAGAAGAAAGTTTTGGTGCGGAGAACACAAAGAGTAAGCTCCAAACGTGGAGATGATCACATCCGCGTGTGGTGGCACTGGCAGACAGCAACTTGCAAGAGATATTTAAGAGACTGGAGGTGTCAAAGTCAGGGTCAGAGTACTGCTGGCGAAGTATTAACGCCCCTGCTATTCAAACCTGTCCCTCAAACCTCAACTTTGTAGAGAAGCAAACTTGATTGGTCGGTTTTATAATACAACAATATATTGTTCCCGCCTGATCAAAATGAGCTACATGATCAAAAAGTTTGGATTATCAATATTTGAGTAGTGTTCCTTCCCTGCTGCGAGAGTGGAAATCTAATATTATGATAATAGATTTTCAAGTCATACATATAGTCTTTAATCTTAATAAACCTCATGTTATTGGCCTGCAATTACTTAGACGACTTCAGAAACTAAAAATTAGATTCAAACAATTTATTATAGTCAACATATCCGAAAAATACTTTAGAAACTAAAAAAATCAGATTGGAACAGATTTTATAGTTGTCAAAGTTTAAAAAAGTCAAGTCCCAGTCAATATTTTCTATAGGTAGTTCTACAATATGGAAGTTGTGCTTATGCTTCACATAATGAGTCGACTCCTGCAACAATATATACCCGAGCAAACACGCATATAAAAGTTGGGCCGGGCCATTTCTTTCACATTATCAACCGGTAATAAAACAAAACTTTGAGTATATGTCTATAACTTTGTGTGTATGAAGCTTAAAATTAAGGGTTTGACTATTTTACCTAACCATCAATCTTACATTATAATTAGAATCCTTATATTGGTTATAAGGGTGATTATTAAAATCAATCAAATGCTTCAATTGAAGAATAATGTTAATAATTGGATAAGGTAGTTAAACCATAAAATTACTTCAAAAGGCTAATACAAAGACATGTAGTTTACTGATTCACGAGTGGTTTGCCATGAAAACCAATTCATCCTGTTCGCTCTCTCCCAACAATATAGGGTTTGAGGACCACGTCCACCAAGAAGTAGACAATTTCATCTTAACCCATTTATCTGTAAGCAGTCTGCTTACAAGTCCCTTTAGTTGGAGGGCAATTTTATTCACTTAGTGTGGATCTCTCTCTCCTTACTATTAGGAAGTAGAGTCAAAAATAAGAAATACGTTTCAGGTCGTTCCATAGTGTCCTATCTAAGGATCTCGACAGTTATACTTATATTTGTAATATATATATAACAATAATATTAAAAAAAAAAAAAAAAAAAGATGGAGGACATATAGTTTATTAAGTCACTGCATTACAGTACAGGCCTAAACTAAACATTGATTCACAATTCATCATGAAAGCTTCCCTTAAGTGAAGGAGATTCAGGTTGATTTTCCAGAAGGTACCTCATTGCCAACGATGCATGTAGTGCAGCACCATAAGGAAGTGCATCTTCGTTGATTCTGAAGAGGGGTGAATGCTCTGATTCAAACTTCCCTTTATTCTTGTCGTCCAAACCGAGGCAAAAGAAGTATCCTGGAATCGCCTCTGCATAAAAGGAAAAGTCTTCGGCACCCATCAGCGGTAGCATTTCTAAAAGGTTCTGAGGGCCCAGAATGTCCCCTGCAACTTTCAGAAAGTGCTCATGCAAGTCTTTGTTATTCACAAGGACTGGGTAAAATGGCTTATCATCTTCATTGAAGATGACCGTTGCATGGCACCTCTGTACACTTGCTTGTGTTGTGATAACCTATTACTTGCATTAAAAGATAATTAACATCTATGACAGAATGTAAAGCCATAATAGTTTGAAGAGGTTGGTACTTACTTCTTAGGGTGAAAAGAACAAAGCAAAAATGAAAAGAATAATTCTAACATCTCAAATTTCAGGCAATTGTTGAATTAAGAATAAATGAAGTCTAAGATGTCTCAATTGACAAGTATACCTCTTCAATTCTCTGCTTAAGTTGAAAAAAGCTTTCATTTGACAAAGCTCTGAATGTGCCACCTATGGTCACAGAATCCGGAATAACATTGAAGGTTCCACCTCCTTGAAATTTTGTAACAGTCACTACCTGCAAGATAGTGCTTTTTAGTCTAAATGTTAGGCGGAAAAGCCGCCAATATTGTTTCATTTAATAAAGTATTGGACAGTACAGTGAAAGAGTATGTTTCATATGCTCTTCCATAGAAGCAATGGTCATTCTAACTGGAGACATTTGTTTAAAAATAGAAATTAAAAGATTAAGACGCATGAGAAGATGTTACTGAGATACCAATTAAGAAATTCATCAGCAGAAATTCTAAGAAAAGATACATGACAAGCAAGAAATTTTCAAAAATACTAATATAATTCTTGAATTTGATTTATTTTGAAACCAATGAAAGAACATATGTCAGATGCCATTAAAAATCTTAAGTGCATTAAGGATAAATATAGCTACAGCCATGTGAATGGGAAAAATCAGTTCGTCATATTTTATTTACCAGTTTTAGTTCCTATAACATTGGCATAATTAGGAAGGAACAAAGCTGAGGGAATCAAAATTCTCAATAGAGTTTACTGAGACTTTGCACCAGACAGATGCAAGATCATCATAAAACGAGGTAATCAAAGAAAGACTTGATGCCAAGGATAAAACATGCATAAGACAAATTCTAAGGACAGACAGAAAGACTACCAAGTACCTGCGAATCCAAGGGATCAGCTTCTCGTGAAACCAGATGCTGTAAACTGACAATGACATTAGAAGCTGCAACGATTGGGTCAATTGTCTGCTGAGGAATGGCAGCATGACCCCCTTTCCCGCTTATTATAGCCTTAAATCGTCCACTTCCAGCTGTAAGAGGACCAGGCTTGGAGGCCACTGTACCAATTGGGTAAGATGGAGAGACATGCAGCCCAAAGATTGCTTCAACATTCTCCAACACTCCAGCATCTAACATTCTCTTTGCTCCTCCCCATCCTTCCTCTGCTGGTTGGAAAAGAAGCACAACAGTTCCCTATCAAAACCACAAGAATTGATAACTGCATTTTTCTTTGGAACAAAAGTGATTATCATGCATTACCAATAATCAGGTAATAAAAAAATGACAACAATATGTGAATATTTATTGTCATTCTTCTCTTAGCAAAATGGATACCAAAGACCAAACATTAAGAAGTCTTATTGCACAAGGCACCAAGCAGTGCTGTCCTATATGTATAACAGAAAAGTTTACATTTGAAACAATACCTTAATATAACTATTCACAATATTTTTGCACCACTCATGAATGCACCTCTAGCATTGCAATCTTTTACCACATGATAATCAGGAAAAAAGAAGATTTAAGCAACAATTGAGATTAAATTTTTCATTCTATATGTGGTACATGTAACATTTCAAACCAGCTTCAAGTACAATCTAGCTGTCAATCTTCCTCTCAGAGGTTTTGCAAACTTACATATCTCAGAAAAGTAGTCACATAATTAAGGCAATCTAACTATACTTCTTCTGCTTATGATGGATGGAATTTAGTCATCTATATGCCCTTTTCATTTTTTCATTGCAGCATTGTTCTTCTGTGTCCCCTGATCACCCACAAAAATGTTCCTGGTTCACCATCATCAGTCCTTACCACATTTTATTAGGTAGAAGAGAACCTGCTCATATTGACTAACTATTTGACAAGCACATAGCTTAGACCATTTAGCATAAGCTCAGTGAGTTATTACAGAGATTGAAAGACAATCATACGATAATGCAATCATACATAAAAATAAATCGATGTTGTGGAGAAGATATACCAATCCAATTAAGCAAATAGGAAAAAGAAAAAACCTGTAGTTGGTGGCGAAGCTGTTGAAGCATCTTAGCAGCACCAAGAAGCATAGCAACATGAGCATCGTGCCCACAAGCATGCATTTTACCTGGAACCTTACTCTTGTGCTCCCACTCTACAAGTTCCTGCGACAATCAAAAGCCAAAATTTTCAGTTACATTTCTACTTCCATGGCCACATAAAGCCAATCTGTAAAAACAGTTGAAACAGACCTGCATAGCTAGAGCATCCATATCTGCTCTAATAGCAACAAAAGGAGGCTCACCAGTCCCAATATAAGCAACAATACCAGTGACAGCAATGGGGTGTGTGTAAGGGATTCCCATCTGATCAAGCTCAGCTCTGATAAGTTTACTCGTCTCAAATTCCTCAAAACCAAGTTCTGGGTTCTCGTGTAATTTCCTTCTGATACCGACCATCCAGTCATAAACCTCTGGTTTCTGGGCAAGGTCAAGAAAAACAACTGGCTTTTGAGACAGTTGTTCCTGGCTCAAGGAAATAATAGACGAAACGGGTGTAGGCATGAGAAAGTACATAGTGAAGAAGAAGGAAATCCATTTGGAGAAAGCCATAAATTGTTGTGGACGTGTGACGGGGTTTTGAGAGAATTTAGTATTGGTGCGGGAAACTCAGGAGTCAACGCTAACGGGTAAAACTTCGTAGAGCATCTCCGATATACAGATGGGTCGTAGGAAAATAAAATTACACATAAAATAAATAAATATTATGTTAAAATAAATTTTTTCAATACAACTATCAATCTTCATTATAGAACTTATATGACAAAAAAAATAATAGATATTATTAATATGACTCTTTATTTTCAGAGAGTTTATTAAGCAGTCATTTATTATCGATTAATCAAGTTAATTTTCTACATCAATTTACTATCTTTTATATTTTTCCTCTCCAACCCTTCTTTTACAGCCAATTATTGCTTGTGATTAATAATTAATAAAATTTTGTGATTTAAAAAAAAAATCAATACCTTATTAAAATATGCATTTTAAACGAAAATATTAAAGAATACTTTTAAACTTAATTATCTATTAAGTCATATTTATTTTACATAAAAACCATATTTTTTTAATATCAATAATATAATAACTTTTTCTAAAGTATAATCTATTTTTACATCGAAGATCCTCTAAAATCGAATAAACGTGGAGAGCATCAGGTGTGCGAAAGTAAGCAAATACAGACAGACAGTTAAGATATGCTGCAATGCGGCCACTAAACAATTGCCCGCTGGCCTCTAGTCCATGCATCAACATCTCATCGTGGATCTTACTATTTTACTTTTTTTCGCTTTTCCTTTTCCTTTTTCGGATAGTTTCACTGTAGGGGAGAAACATGATAGGGTATTGACGAATCTAAAATGGATTGTTCAAGATATTTTGTGTCCCCAAGTCAAAAACATAAAAAATGTTTATACAGGAGGGCATGAATATTTGAGTACTCCCTTCGTCTCAAGAGGTAGTGGTACTAACCCAGTAAATCTTCCGTTAAAATACAAAATGTAATAAGTGTTTTGCTTTAAATTATTATCTGAATCATATTATTAATATTAATGGTAGCAGGATACGGCATCCCTGACATGTAAAGTGCTGAGAGGCTCAAAATAAAAGGTCAAAAAAGAAACTTTGGTCATTAAACAATTTTAAAAAATATAAAAAAAATATAGAATTTGATATAGTGATGCAGTGACGACAACCCATTTAATCATTGCTTATCATGTCAGGTTATAATTCGATTAACGTGGCCACAAAATATAACAATTTTCTCCTCTCTTCTGTGGGGATTGCCCTTCTATCTTCAGGGAACCTTTCTCCTTCTTCTGGGAGCTCTAATTATGGACTATTTTTTAGAGTCTTAATTAAGAAAGTCTAATAGTGTTATATATACTTATAATGTGTATATGTAATGTGTCAAAAAAATAAATAAATTAATGTGTTGTCACATAATTCTCTAAAATTTAATATATTTATCATTAAATTATATGTAAAATATATATTTTTTCAATTAATCCACTAAAATATAATATATTTATAATTTGATTATAGTATAATAGTATATTATACAATTTTTCATTATATTCTAATACTTTTTATTTTTGAAACTTGTTATAATCTAATACTTCTGATAAATAAAAGATAAATTATCATCAAAATACTCACAATTTTTGCCGTACTCTACATTCTACGCCTCATCGTTTTCAATATTAATCAAAATCGCCCCAGTGTTTGCAAAAATATATAAATTCCCCTTTACAGTTGATATTTCCATTACAAACATTAAATATGCTTTTAGACATTAAAGGCAAAGGCAAATTTATTAAAAATTTACTTAAATGCAAATTTTGTTGAAAGAGAAGTAATTAAAAAGTGAACTTTTTAAATAATAACATAAAACCATGCATTTTCTTTTATATTTATTCTCTCATCCTCTCTCTCTATCTTTTTAACCATTATTAGCTCTATGTCTCTCTATACACCTCTACACCGGACCAATAATAATGGTGGAGGATCAGATCTCTTTCCAATGTTGACAATGATGAAGTTTGTTCTCACCTTGTTGCTACCAAGCTTGTTGGTAAAGGGGGAATGTTTATCCCTTTATTACATTTCCATGGAAAGAGATCCTACAATCCAACTTAAAGAGATAGAAAGTAGACATCCAATCTAAAATGACTTTAAACAAGAGAAAAGATTTCTTTCAACAATGTCAACCTCAAATCAAAGTTAACAAAGGAAGATTGCTCCTCTATTGGCATTGGAGGAGGAGCTTCCTCCATCTTTGACCTCCTCCAATGGTAATGTTGTTGGTTGAGAACATCTACATCAGTGATGGATGATTCCTCTATCATCAGAGATAGTTGCCATGGTGTCCTCTATGTTTTTTTATTAACCTCTATTAGGTAGTTGTCTCCGTATTTTATTAATTCCGCTATAGTTTAGTTATATTTTAAATGCTAAACTCAAATATGAATGGTGTGACTCGAATTCACGTGCCAAACTCAAATACACATGATGAGATTCAAATTTCTATGATAGATATGAAATATATATATATGTATATAAATCACTTTAATTATGCATGGATGTGCAACAATTATTAAAAATATTATCCCAAATATGTGGCAATTAAATATTATAAAATACAACTAAAATTTAAAAGGCTTAAAAGTGACATTGAATTATGAAAATAATTCACAAATAAAGACAACGATTCTTGATTAAAGAAAATTGTTCTGGAATAAATTAGTTAGCAAATAAATTAAATAGTTTTTTTTTTAAAAAAAAAAACAAATAGTAAAAAGGGAACTTGTTTTGTACATTTAATGAAGGACATAATAAGCAATTCACTCAATTTGATAATTAAAAAAAAAAAAAACTAGTTTAAAAATTATAGGTGAAAAACTTTTAATAATGATAAAACCATTTTAATTAAACAACATTAATGGTGAATTTAGTTGCTAATTGCTCTATGCGCATAAACGACACCGTATGTTAGTCGGAGGAAGAGCAGCTCGTCAATGCGGTTAACGCACTAAAACGAGATCACAGACGAATCAAGTGGATGCCACGTGTAAAGTCAACATCGTGAAGAAAAAGCAAATCAGCTTCTGTCCCCTTCGCCAATACAACACGCTTAAGATAATAATCGCAACCCAACCCTTGGCTCTCTCTCTCTCTCTCCCTCCCTCTCTCTCGTATAATTCGCAGATCTTTCTCCTTCGCTTCTCTGTTTGTTCATAAATCCCTTTTCAATTCAATTACTCAGGTACGTGTTTCACAATTGTAAAATCTACGCGCTTTATTATAGTCTTCTTTTTAGATATTCAATCATTTGTGATTGGACACGAATACTTTCGATTTCGGTCGTTTTAGGTAGATCGGTTTTGGAATCGGGAAATTAGGGTTTTGGATGATTTAGTAAGATCGGTTTTGATTTTTGATTAGTGAAGATCGAGGGGTTTTATTGATCGCTGATAATCAACCATGTTTACTCGGATTTTCGGGAAACCTAAACAGGAAACCAATGCCTTGACCACGCTCGACAAATTAAACGAGGTATTTTCAGTCCTAATCTTTGATTATTATTTTTTTTTTGGTTTGTGTTATTAAATATCTTGTCGAATTCTTGTTCGTTTGTTTGAATTGATTGTGTTTTATTCTTATAGTGGATTATGAGTTTGACTTTGATTTGGCCAAGAAATTGAATTGGAGTTGATTGAACAGTCAGTTGGAAGGTGAATGGCTTATTAGAGAAGATTAATTGTCTATTCTTGTATGGTCATGTTGACACAATATTTTTTGTTTGAAGTGATAGCTGAATTATTATCTCCTTCCAAAAGCAGAAAGACTTTAGAAAAAAAAAAAAAAAGCATTTAATTCGGTTAGAAATTTGTTTGTTATTCTCCTGAAAAAATAGAGGGGCGAAAACGAAAACGGCAAAGTAGTTTTATGTTTCAATACCGTGACGCGTATTGGGTCTATTCAATTAACGGTCTTTGCAAACTTGCAATTTCTTTGTTTTATGGAAGGAATGGATTTGTGTTTGTTGTTCAATTTTTGTTGTATTGGGTAATGTTAAGTGATAGAATAATGGTTTCCACCTTTATCAATTATGTTTGGAATTTTGTATTTGTCTTCAACTTTTTAATTAGTTTTTGAATTATTCATTTTTTAGCACTTGGAATACTTATCTATCAAGTACTAATATTTGACGTGACTTGTTTTATTTACATGCATTTGCTTCGATGTACAAGACTGCTGCTTGTTTCTGTTGTCACGACTGTCTTTTGCCATTTTGCTTTATCTAATAAGTTTTGATGTTCTTTGCATTTTGTAGACGCTTGAGATGCTAGAGAAAAAGGAGAAAGTACTTCTGAAAAAGGCTTCTGCTGAGGTTGAAAAGGCCAAGGAATTTTCCAAAGCAAAGAACAAAAGAGGTATGGTTCGAAGTGTGTAGAAAATTCTTTAGGGTGTTCACCTTTTGCTTGAATTGTTTTAGTGTAACAAATTCACCCTGTATTTCAGTGTGAAAAAGTGTCAATCATTAATATGTTAGTTTGGATGGTTTTTCATTACATTAGATCTGTGATGCAACTTGCTGCAAAATTTTATGGTGAAGCTTCTGCATTATATTTGAATTTTGTTTCCAGCTGTCTTGCTGTCTCATTGTTTAGAACCCATATCTACTGTCTGTGTGAAAAGTATGTTAGGAGTAAATTTCTTTGTTGAATCTCATCATTACTTCTCTTTTTTATTTTCCACGTTCTTTGCTATTTTCTGTTTATTATTTCAGTGGCCCGTATATTGAAATCTGAAGGGCAAATATAAAAGTTAAATCATTATTTATCAAATCAGTCTAAATTTTCTTCACACTTGTAAAAGTTTGGAGAAACATTAAGAGGTCTATTATTTTATTTTATGATGCCTTACTTTGAAGATGTCCTCCATCTAATTTTGGAAAAGAATGACGTTTTACTAGTTTAAGTGTCGTTTTACTGGTTTAAGTATTTATTTGTGTTGCTTGCCTGCAGCGGCTATACAATGTTTGAAGAGGAAGAGGTTATATGAACAACAAATAGAGCAGCTTGGCAATTTTCAATTACGCATTCATGATCAGGTGAATGAGGGAATTTTATTTACTATTGAGTTTTCGCTGCATTGAATTGTACTAAAGTTGTAGTTATTATAAATGTGGCAGATGATAATGCTAGAGGGTGCAAAAGCCACAACTGAGACTGTAGATGCATTGAGAACAGGAGCAGCTGCAATGAAGGCAATGCAGAAAGCGACGTATGTCTGTTTTAATGTTGTTTTTTTATTTCTGTTGTTCTTTAAAATTTTTAGTTCCGGCTTATATTTAATTCTTTTTTAGCTTGGTAATTTTTTTATGCTGCTGGAATCCATTTAAACATGGCATGTCTTCTACTTTTCTTATTCTCCCACATTTACTCTTTTGGACAAGTTTGTTCTACCTACCCGACCTTTAGAATTGGGTTTTGCATTTTGATTTTTTATATTTAGTTTACTAAAGATGATGTTACATGTAATTTACTTGTATGAAGCCTAGGTTAAGTTATTTAAATCCAAGATTTATTTATCATATATTTATAGATCCATTATTCACGAATAGATCCACATCACCTGCTCAGATGATGTAAAACTAATGTTTTATATCAAACATTAATCAGAAAGTTGGGAGAGACACACTAAATGATTGCTTTCTTTTTTTACTGTGTTTCATAAATCATATGAAGTATGCCAAAGTTCTTTCATAGAAATGAGATAATAAGCATGGCTAATGTATGTGAAATTATGGGCTGTTTTCAGGAATATTGATGATGTGGACAAGACAATGGATGAGATCAACGAGCAGACTGAAAACATGAAACAGATTCAGGAAGCATTGTCAACACCAATTGGTGCTGCAGCTGATTTTGATGAGGTCAGTCTTCTCTTTACACTATTCTCTGTAACTCATTAACAGAATTTTTCTTCTCTTTTCATTTTACCTGAAATTTTATCAAGCGTGGATATACTGAACATACATTGTTAATATTGCAGGATGAATTGGAAGCTGAACTTGAAGAATTGGAAGGTGCTGAGTTGGAAGAACAGCTTCTTCAGCCTGCAACAACAGCTCCTGCAGCTCCAATTGCTGCTCCAACACAGGTCCCTGCTGGCAGGCAACAAGCCCGCCCTGTCCCTCAAAGGCGCACAGCTGAGGAAGATGAACTTGCTGCCTTACAGGCTGAGATGGCACTTTAAGCAGGTTATTTACTCTGTTCATTCATAAGGGTGATTGGTGGGCTAAATCAGCTTTCTTTCTTTTATATATATATATATATATATGTTTACAGTGGTGTACAGCATTTAGCACTAATTTGTTGTTCCCACTGGTGCAGGTGTTGTCTGTCTCCCAAAGCGTGATGAGAATATTTAAGGACTGCCCGTATTGCATGTGGATAACTATGCTACCTCGATCAAGCATCCGAATATGTGTGCATTCAATGAACACTGTATATAAAGATGGCATAAACTAAAACAAGCCCCATTCAAATTCTGTATTCTGCTTTTTGGATCTTTCTTTGGAGTATGTTTTCTTTTGTTTTCTTTGGTATAACCTTGAAGAGCACGTCGTGATGTTCTGAGAGGCACTGTAGTGATGTCAAATTATCTCGAGGGCATACATAATATAACATGAACGCATGGCAGGACTGCGATCTGGCTGTCATCATTTTATAATATGGTTGTATTACTATTTAGTTCAATATATATAGAGTTCCACAGAAATCTAATACTCGAGACCCCTTGCCGGCTGAAATTAACTGTGAAATGGTCCTGGCTACTGTTAACTGTGGCCTGGTTGCAATTAGAATGCTCATTGTGATGGCCATTCTCCTCGCGATGCACGAGATAACACTATGAGAAGAGTGTATGATTCAAGTAATGCTAGGCATTTAAAAGTATTCGTAGTTGTACCGAGCATCACTCGATAGTAAGTTTTTATTTTGCAACTGTTATGTAGGATCACAGAAATATGTGATAAACAGAGAAATGGATGCAAGTAAATCTCAGCGACTCACTATTTAAAATATTAAATTGTGATTATAATTTTTCTTATTTTTAATTTTTGTTCTTTTAGGAGACGTTAAACAACGCGGAAACAGTCTAAAGCAAAACAACATAACTGAGATCCTGAAACATATTTATTATGTTTGATAGGAGTAACAATTGACTTTAATGTGTAAAGTTGAGAAGGAATGTGTATGAAATGAGACTTGTGATGATGCTAAAGAGTGCAGTTCCTGTAGCTGGAAGAGTCGGCTTTAAGCTGAGTATTATTTTATGAGAAATGCTAAACTTCTCAAATGTTTTATTCAAATTTATACTCAAATAATGTAATATGAAAGTTATCAATATAGTATAAATCATGAGATGTAATTATTAATATGCCTTTCATAACTCACTTATAATATCGTGTGATTATAAATTTAGATAAGAAATTTAAAAAATCTAAAATTACTCTTATTTTATATTATTATCTAATTTCGAAGAGTATCAAAAACAGTGCAAATGTTGAAGACCTGTAATTCTGAATAATAGCAATTTAGAAATGTGATATTGATTCTGCAATAGCTATAATGGAGTTAACTACATAAATGTTGACGAGACAGATTTTCTTGATTTAGCAAAGAATGGTCCATAAATATGGATTGGTATATAAATGTTAAAATAAAAATAAATAACTAGAGAAACATATCACATTATGAATCATGGGATCATATGAGATTTGCATTCCTTTTGCTGTCTTTATGTCTGCTCTGGGAGGGAGGCTCAGTGAATGATATATGTAAGCGCCAAAGCAACCAACATTAGCACATATGCAATTCCCTGGTCAATTGCTATCCCTGCAAATCCCAATTCAATCCATCATTTTCAATACCTAATATATATTAACCCATAAGAATGCAGAGAGAGCAGAGAGAGAGAACAAACCATCACTTGTAGGGGCAGGTGCTGGACTCTGAGCAGCGGTGGACGGTATAACCAATGCAACAAGCGCAGGAATCGCCGTCACAATAATCTGCAGTCTTGACATCTCCATCGTTACTTTTGTGCTTCAATTTCTCAGTTGCTTTCTTCTTTTGAATATGATCGCATTTCTTCGATTTGGGGTTTTTAAAGCGACAAAGAAGGGGAATCTTTATATACTTAAAAAATTGGCCACTCTGGCGCACAATTTCTGAAAAAAGACCAAGGTCTCAAACCTACTTTTGTACCACTGAATTATGCCACGTGTACGACCAACAATGACTGCACGTTCACGCTTTAGTACTGCTGAGCTGTGAACAGTAGCTGCTCCAATGAATCGAACCCATTTAAATTAATGGGCATGACCACCTCAGTGGTTGACCTATTGCATCTACTAAATCGGTTATAAATGCAGTAAATGAAATCAATCTAATGGTTATAATTATTGATAAAGTTACGTTTCCAGTAAAATAGTTAAATCTTTAATTAAATATCCACATACACAACTGATCACTGATGGAGCTGCATCTATTTATTATATCTTTTTAAAATTTCATGGAGTTATGGTTTTTGAATTTCGGAGAAGATTTTGCAGTTGTTGGAGAGAACATCTCATCTACTCATTGACATGCTTCCATGATTTTACGGATATCGAATCTGTTACTTTTGTTAATATATCAAATGTTTATTTCATTTGCCATTGGCGTCTAAATTTTATCTTTAATTTTGAAAATTTTTGGAAGGTATTTTGAGACCTGATTTTAAAATTCAAGTCAGCAATTAAAGATAGTTAGGATCGGTTTTATAAGATTACATTGCAATTCCATCTCAAAACTTTTAATCGTATTTTAAATTTTATCAAATTTATAGATCGTAAATCGAACTTCCCAAAATTCTGCAATTTTACATGCCCACTTAATAAAATATTTTGAAGATTGCTCCGATCCGAGTAAGACCTGTTAGAGCAATTTTGAGAGATAACATTGTTGGACATCTTTTCTTGAAATTTTATTTTTACCCTTTTAAAGTTTAAAAAAGAAAAGCAATTTAGAAGTCTCCATCAATTTCTTAATAATGCATATTGTAGGTTGCTAATCAAACTCAATAGCTTAGATAACCTTTTTCTTTTATAATTTCGAAATTCTATTATGGAGCTTGGTTATTAGTATTCATTATTCAAACTTACGAAAAACCAAGAAATTCGAAAGGAAATCACATTTCTTTATCCAATGCAAAATATAAAATAAAATAAAATAAAAATAAAAAGATTATATAAGTAACTATTATCACAATCGGTAAAAATGACATGATATATTCTTTATAAAAAGGTGTTAATAAAGAGTGTCACCGGTAAAACATTTTTGCTATTTATCCAAGGATAGGCTAAGGACTGGTTTCCAATATCTGATCGCCAACTGTGCTTACTGGAACTGGCGATGACTCCAAATAATCGAAATCATCTGTTATTCCAGCCTGAATATCAGATTTAAAGAGCAAGGTCTTAGTACAATAAAGGAAACCTATGAAACAAGGAGAGTAATCTATAATGATGCGCATGCTTGCAATCTATAATTAATTAAGATGTTTTTGCAAATTAGATAAAAATCCTTGGTATTGTTGACCACATAAGCATAGGAGAACTATTTGATTGTGGAATAATTGGTGGCTTATATGCTTCAAATGCTTTGAACATCTCATTTCTCCATAATAAAATCAAGAAATGTATTCAAATGTATGGAGGAAGATATGTGTTATGTCTAGATATAGAATCTATTCCTTGTGAATGGACTGTTCTACCTGCCTACCATTACATAGTAATATTCTCACACGAGTTACTCGTATAATGATTGCAGATATTTACAGAAACTCCAGGAACAGGCAAAAAAGGTTTATTATTTTTTAACTGAAATTATATAGTGGAAGAAGTAAATGAAAGATTTGCTGATGAAGTTTATCATAATTTGAACACTTGAAACACGCGCAGCTATAACAAAAGAAAACAAGTAAAAAGAGATAATGTAGAAAACAAACTTCTCTATAGTTGTTCTGAAGCCGTATTAGAAGACAAAATGTATACAAAGAATCCTTTACTATTTTCTCTATGGATCAAAACAAAGCGTCGACAAAAAATCTTTACTGTTTTCTTTCTGAATCAAGACAAAGCGTCAACAAAGAACTTTTACTATTTTCTTTTTTGATCTTTACCGTTTCATGCAAATTATTGTCCTTTTTAGTAATTTCTTTGAGATATTGTCTTGTAATAATTGTCCTTTCTAATTACCTTGTATTTTATATTGAGTTTATCGGTTAGTTCGGTACTCTTATATATATATATATATATATGTATATATCCTTCTTAATGAATGAAAAAAACAAGCACACCTACGCTGCTTTTTTCAGTTGTCTCTAAGAACTAAATATCTCCTCCTCCCTTCTCTTGCATACATCTTACATACAATCTTAGAAAGTATCAAAACGAAGTATTAAAGCAAGCAATATTTACAAGTTCTTTAATAATCTTTCTATAATTATGAGAACTAAGAAGTCTAACTGGATTAACGAATATATAAATTTGTTATTTATTAAACTATATTAGAAAATTTATTCCTAATTTAAGTATTTTAGTAAGACCTTTATATAAATTAAGTATACATGATAAAAAATATTTTAATTCAGAAGACATTAAATTAATATAAAGGATAAAAGATATTGTAAAAAATCTAAATCCCATAGCTCTGCATATAGATAAATATTATAAAATTATTCAAACTAATGCTAGTAGTAATGGATGGGCAGGGATTTTACTACAAAAACCCACTAAAGAGAGTTCAAGTAAAGAAGAAAAAATAGCTATGAGTAACAAAGAACTCTGTGTGGGAAACTGTAAAGAGCAGTATCGACTTTGGTCTAATTGAAGAGGAACAACCAAAACAGAAGGTTTTTTTTTTTTTCTTGACTCCCAAAAACTAAAAGGTAGAATGGAAGAAAGATCAACAGGATTTCTGAAGTACACCTAAAGATGTCTAAAACAATTGAATTTCAGCAGGGCATTGAATGCATGATCCTGATCAAATGGAAATGCGCAAAGTTCATGATGCTATAGTCCAGTGCAGCCATGATATACAAAGTTAATCAGCACAATTAAATGGACAGGCGTATATGCACAATGATGGAAACTAAGAAGTATACCTCCTTGTATAAGTGTTCAAGTTGCTCCTTAGCATGAGAAAAGTTGTTTGAGCACCATTGTCGCAGTGTAAAAATGTTGTCTGCATATTGTCCAAAATGATTCACAAGAATGATATTAGAGATAAACTGGAGTTAAATCAAAGGAGGGTGACGAACACATTTAGAATGTAAAACCTGTCCATCTGTTAGCTGCTGCATGAGCAACTTCAATTGCATCCTCTGCAAATATGATATTTAAATATTCAGTTTAGAAGCTTACAAAATTAAGCGATGCCAACTTCCAGAGAGGAAATAAGTTCAAGACAGAATAATTTTGCTTAAGAATCGAAAGGAAGGAAAGCATCTCACTCAACTCATTGCTTCGAATGCAGCTGGATCATTGTCCACATATTGCCCCAGCTCATCCTGAAATTAATTCTTCAGATTTTTATAACTCAAAAGAAAATGGTTATGCTGTTTAATGCAAAAAGAAAAAAAAAAAAAAAAAAAGGATTTCTGATGCAATCCAACCTTCAGCTCATTATATTTCAATTCAATGGATTTCAGCTCCTCCAAGGCCTCCTCCCGTTCCTCCTGGTGTAAGCTTCAAGATCAGAAACCAAAGAAGCAAGGTAGTCGCAAATTTTAAACCATATTTCACCATAAGAATTGAAGTCAATTATACTTACAGATTCTTCTCGCCCCTTCTTCAATGCATTGCACTTATCAACAAGTTCGGCCAACTGCTTTTTACTGCTTTGCAAACCAGAATCAAGTTTTCGATAGACATTCCTCAACTGTTAAACAGTTAGGATGGATTTATGTCAATACTGCACCAACTATATTAAATGTATGAAAATTACGGTACTAGAACATCACCTGATTTCCTGCACAGCTAGGTAGGCTCCAAAAATATACCTGGAATTTCCAAATTATATTTGCTATTAGGTGGCTGGGTGTATATGAGTTATGTGAAAGATTCTAATCTAGTTCGAACAATTTTGATCTCAAACAAAGAGTTTGCAGACTTCACAGATTCATAACTTTAAATACTTACAGAAGTTCCTATTTTGTCCTTTGAAACAAGATCATCATCCACTAAACTTTGCACAACATCTTTCACAGACTGGGTAATTACACCTTTCTTTGGGCCCAACTTCTCAAGCTCCTTAAGCTGAAACAGACAAAGGTCTCAAAACAATCAGTGCTCTTTTTTGAATTATATATAATTAATCAGAAGCATCTATGGAAAAAGTGAAAGGAATGGAAGCAAAAATTAAGGAGATATCATGGCCAACACAACAAACAGTATGAAATCTAAGTTAACAGAAAAGACTTCCTTCATCCATGATTGGATTGTTTGGGTTGCCTCTCTGATGCTTAAACGTAATGGACGAGACAAAATAACATAGTAAAAGGGCTCTAGCATGCAACCTAAAAGACCAGAATTTCTAAGGATATTGTAAATAGATTGATCCTGCACAAATAATCTGATTTCCTTTGTTCTGCAGGCACAAATCACTCTCCATGCACGAGCTCAATTAATGACGCAAAACTTGTAAAAATAACTCACGAAGGAGTTGCAATCAACTTTGTCCTTTTATACCCCATTTCTTCTTGGGAACCAAATGAAGATCGAGAATGAAACAATAATATGCAACGGCCACTCACTATCCAGAGGGAAGAACAATTTAATACAGTGTTTAGGATTATTAAAAGCAAGAGATGAGGTGGATCAGAGGCACCATCAGTGTTTCCACACAAGAATCCTTGTCCTTCAATTAGGACCCTAGCTAGATGCCATCATGGCAGATAGGAATCCTTCGATGATGTGGCACAAACAATCGGAGCCAAAGACACAGACATGACATGACTTACATTAAAGAAGACAAATCGTCATGTAGGCATTGCTCACTATCTCTAGAAAGTTAAATGCAAGCTTCTTTCAGTAATGACGAAGGCACAAGCCATCATCTAGCAAAACCCTTCCCTGTCTACCAAAGATTTTCTATACCATCCCACATTACACAAACAACAACTAAAGACCTTCTGCTAATTACATAGCTTTGGTGAAACATCATTAAAATGTAATCACTTCACAATGTTAACATATTGCCATCATTTTCAAGTCACTTGCCAATCTGTTAAAAAAACTAGCAAAAATCGAAATTATCATAAACTGCAACAATATATTGTATTACTCACAAGGTAGAAACTCTGTGAATCATAAAATATTTGAAGAACCTTCTCACGCTTTTCTTCCAACGAAAGACCCCGTTTTTTAGACTGCAAAACAACGTGGAAAAAAAGTAAACATAAACTCTTCATGAACTCACCAATTTAGTCACACAATTAAGTAGTGTATGAGTAAATAACAGAACTATTATCTTTTTTTTTTTGTTGAAAGGACAGAACTATTATCTTTGATCATCAAATTTTCACACCTACAAAATAACAAAAGAAATTTAAACTTATATTCACATATATGTAGCTACGCTTTTCTTCAAGCACCTGCTATGCATTATCAGTGTTTCTTCGTTTGACAACACTTACACGATTAGTAACTATAGGCGCAAAAATCCTCCTAATCTCAACTAGACAAAAATTAATGAAGGAACGTATGATTCCAATTAAATGAAAAATTAGTACATAAAAAAATGAAAAGAGTTTAAGCAAAGAAAGTAAGAATTCAGAGAAATAGATTTACCATCGAGAGGATTGAATGTGTGAAGCTACGCTATCTCAAAACCAAAAACCTCCAAGATGAAATTTGAATAATGAGTGTCTGAGTGTGAGGGCAGCCTCTAGAGTCGAAGAATAGATACACCCGTCTCCTGATTTTTGGCGGGAAACAACCTTTTTCATTGAATTTTAAAATTTAAGGTGAATTGCGCAAATAATCCTCGTGTTATATGAAATTGCACGTTTGTAGGCGTTTTGAGGCTAATTACATGAAATCTATTTGACCCTTTGAAAATCAAAGTGGGATCAAAAATATTTTATTATTTCTTACGTAGAGTATTTATTTAAAAGCAAATATTTTAAGAGTAGGGTGGTCTTTTTTCATATTATAATTATTTGGCCCAATCACAAACATATAATTAAAAAATAATTTAAATAATTAATAACATTATTATTGAAATTAAAAAAATATTGAAAAAAAAAAAAGAAAATGAAGCCACCATTTTTTTTTGTTATTTTGAATTTAATTGATAATAATATTAAATATTTAAATTATTTTTAAATTTAAAATATGATGTGGCAGTTTGTCATTGGTTGAAATAATTTTAACATGCAAAAAGACTTGTTTACCCTTTGAGTCTTTGTAATTGTAACAATTTTCGACATGATGATAGTTTTTGTCTTCTTGTCCTAACGACTGTAGTTTTTCCACGTAAATTATTGTATTGTGTGATTAGATTCATCTTATTTTTTTTATTTAATATATTATTTGTTTTGTGATGAATGTTGAACACGTTTCCGCAAGTATTTCTCCATCAAATGGTATTGAGGCTTGGTGGGGGAATGTGTCAACACTACTCACTAGCTTAATAGGTTGTAAATGTTCATCCAACTATTTTGTCCGTCTTTCGACTTATTAGCACCTACATCACCTTATTTAGTCTAGATTTCATCGAAATATTTACATTTGCAATGAAGACAAAAGACTTAGTGATGTTAGTTACTATCAGATCATAAAGTTTAAACTAATAGGAATGATCCAATTATAGTATTTAAGATTTGAAATTGACACATGACATATCCTCTTATGTATAACATGGATAAATGACAAATATTAGACACAAATTAAACATCCCTTGCCATTATAATATGTATAACAAGAATTTAAGAGAAAGGGCGGATAAATGATTTGAATCAAAAACCTCTAAATTATGATACCATGTTAATTACTATAAATCCAAAAACTTAAACTAATAAAAAATAACTCAATTATAATATTTAAGATTTAAGATTAACATCTGACAAATGACATGCACATGAAGTATATTATTATTTGGACCCTAACTAGACAGATCGTATCAAATCAAATCCGAATAGAGACAATAGAGAGTCTAATATAACAATGTGAACAAGAAGTAAGGTTAAGTTGCTTAACTAATTCAAATTAACAAGTCAAGACGTTGATTATTCAAAGTTCAGTAACATTGCAACAATAATTGTTCGTTAAATTATCTTCATCATATAAATTTTTACATTAACTTAATTGTAGATGATATTCATATTTTTTCATAGATAAAATTACAAATAAGCATGTCGGGGCAAAAACAAGGCTAAGATTAAAATGCTTGTTTTGTCTTAAAATGAGGTTGAGTTTTGAAATTGAGGTCATTTCCTAATCTTATTTTTTACCTTAATTATTTATGCAAAAAAATTGAATTTAAATAATGTATAAGAGTGTATAGATATATATATATATATATATATAAAACACAATCCTAATGATCTATTAGCTTTTATGTCTATATATCACTTGATTCAAATCCATCCTTATCTCAATCACTCAATTAATTAAAGTACCAAAACCATCCTATACAATCCTCGCGGATCTTGTCTTGTGGAAATTTTGGAGAGTGCTCGGAACCATAGATATTACTTCGTCCATGTTGATTATAGGTTTGTAAAATTGACTTTGTTGATTATAGGATTCCTTGAGCTAGCCTATCTACGTAGCTTAGTGGTTGGATATATGCCTTGATCAAAGATGCTTCGCTGTAGGCAATCTGCTCAACAGAGAAGTTGATCGAAAATAAATAAATAAAATGTATTTGCGGTTGTGCATTGAATGGGGTTGGTTAAGTTTCAATGCGTTGATTTGAACTCCTCGGCGCAGAATCTGTGGTCGTGAAATTAACTGACAGTACTGTCAATTTATTATTTCTTTTTTCTGAAAACAAAGGAAAACAAACAATTGCCATTACTGTTACGTTTACCAAACCATGTTCATCTGTCTTGACTTGGTCAATTCAGCATGTGATTGGAGATTAGGATCCAAACAGAGAGTTGGACATAACAAAACACATTAGTGCCTGGCTTTTGATCACTTAAGAAAACATGTTCCTTGGAAGTGATAGGTTGCTAATAACCAAATATAATTTGTTTTATTATGTTCATGTTGTCTGCCATGATCATGGATGATGCAATTATGCAAAGTGCAAACACATATAACCTGGCTATATATTCTCACAAGTAACGTAGTCGAAGCCTTAAAATTTAAAGAAAAGTCATCAACCAAAAACCAGGAAACCAGGCAATTTAGTTCCAAGTTGTAGAATTCTTTAGAGCTGCAAGAAGAAGTCAACAAAAGCATACGACAAAGCGCAGAACTAAAGAATCTCAAAATAAGAGCGAGGAAAGTTCCAGGAAATAGAGGACAATATATATAGTATTGAGCTCAGCAAGTTGACATATAGACTTAAGCATTGACTTCGGCACATATACGGACAAATCAAGCAGAACTTAATATGGACGTCAATTTCCAAGCTTGATAGCTCAAGCTAGTGCAAATAATTAGACTAATCTCCCATATTTAACTGACAATATCAGCACATGCTATTATCTTTATGTACAGAATAATAGAATAAACCGGCTCTTGCTATGGTATTCATATGGTAATTTCATCCAAATTCTCTGGTGTCATATAGTATTCTGATATGTTGAATACAAATTATTGGTTGTCTTTGTCCCAATAATGTTAGTGATTTGAATTAAACCATAAGTAGATATGGACTTTAGATGGATCACACTTCCTTAATTTCAAGAAATTTCTAATAATGGATTTAATTTCCTGCGATTATTCAACTCCCAGCTGGGGAAAATGGGACTATAGCTTTGTCAAAAGGGGGTAGAATCAGAATCAGTTTGAACTTTGAATTGGGTTGGTAGTTTGAATCTAGAACAATGTTTTTTTTTTTTTCCTTTGATGGAATAGGAATAAAATATGTATATTATATTGTAATACACGGTGAAGAATCTATTTATAGGTTTAAGCTATAGAGGAGAATTGAAATAAGTAAGACAACGTAACTAACATAATATAATATATACATGAAAAATAGGGATATGGCAATAATGACATAATATATAAGGCAAGGATGCCTAGAGCATATGATTGATATGTGGTCATATTCTTACATATACTCAAGATGGTATGATAAACGCAAACATAAGTTTGTAAACCAAATACTAAAAATATTCAGGATAATGAACTTTGATGACAATATTGATAGGTTGATCAATAAAAGAGATTAAAAAAAGCTTAATTGTACCTTAAGTGACATGTTGGTGAATAAAATGATAATTTTATGATTCTTTATTATTTTTGAATAAAAATTGTGCTAAAAATAATTTTTATAATTGTTTTCAATAAAAAAAATAATTTTTGTAATTGATATTAGTTACAAAATTTATACTACTTTTAATGTTATATTCAATAAAAGTATTTCTTAACGATGCACATTAAAAAAAAGGTTTCAATAGAGATTTATTATAATAATTTTTTTTTTAAAAAATCTAATATGTCTTTCTGAACAATGAACACTGAAAAAAGGTTTAAATAGAGGTTTACAGGAGATGTGAGGTTATGGTAATGGAAAGTGGCAACCGTCCGACAAATGGTCGATGGACAAATAAGGATTTTTTTGTGAATTTTTAATTCTATTCGTTAATTGTCATGAGACCATGATCTATGAAAAGGCTAAAATCTGTTCAAAGTAGCTTTACGTTTGAAAATTTTAGGTATTTTATCTCTAAAATGTCTAGCTTCATTGTCCACAAAGATTCGTGTGTTCTTAACTTTTGAAATTTCTTACTTGATACTTTTACCACTTCTTTCTTTCTTTCTTTTCTCGTGTAAACCCATCAACATTTGCAAAATTTGAATAGTAATTGAGATGCATTCAGAAAAGTTGAATAAGTTATCCTCTAATTTTTTTTTTTAAATTATTTTAAGAATAATAAATAAGGTATAAAAAATTAACAACTCAAACATATAATATTATTAGATTAACTGAGTATTCTCTAATCTCTACTATCAAGCTACATAAGAGATATTAATTAATTAATTATTAATTAATTTATTTAAATAAATGATCAATCATCTAATTAATTAATCATACAATTTCATATTGTTACTTAAAATAATACCATATTATTAAATAGAGTGAGTGATAAATGCAGCCGCGTTATTTGGGGAGTCGGGGGGGCTACAGCCTCCCTAAAAGATATTTAAAATATACTAAATGTTATATATTAATTATTAAATTTTGTCAAATTTCTATTTTATTTTAAAATATTGACCCCTCCAAATAAAGTTTTTTGTCTGCACCCTGAATATGTACATGTGCAACTACAATTTAACAGTACTTCTCTGTAGTTAAATAACGTAGAAACGGAGCGGCAACGAAACCTTAGAAACAAAATTGTCTATGCACTGCCCTAGAAGGCTTTGTTCTTTATATAATTTCTATTTTTTATTAAAGTATTGGATGTAAATTAAGATTCACATTTCGTAATAACCAAGAACTTGATAACAATTTTAGGCCTAAATTTAATATATGTCAAATCAGTACTTTCATATTTGAGTTTATTTTTATTGTTTATATTACTTCTACCTACAGTTTAATAGTGGCAATTAAATTTCTAAAACCCTTTATTTATTATTATTATTATTATTTTGAGAATTTAAAACCCTTTATTTAGAACACATCATTGTTATGGAAATAAGTAAATAAATAAACAAGCCCAAGTGAGACGAGTAACTATGAAGTATGAAAGTAACGAAGCATTAATTTAACAATTCTTTGGCCACATAATTCGTTGTTACATCAAATTTGAACGGGAAAAGTAAAAGAACTGAAAATAGTCATATAAGCACAAACAAAAAAGATTAAATTATCCTTGATCGAATACATTTAACAGTTAAAATAATATCCGATGATGCCTTGAAGGATTCTAGTAATTGTTGAAATAGTTATAATAACATCCGTTGTCTTGAAGCTGACCCATATATTAAGATTGTCCGTATCTAAACACGCGTGTACGTATGTATATCCACGGTTATTGTCAGAGGTGAAGGGAGACGATGTTCTAGCTTTTCTTCAACTGTGAACAGGTTTTCCAATGCAACTTTCGTGACCACTGACTAGTCAGAAAGCAAACAAACTTTGGTGATTTTTTTTAAAGACATTCACGAATTTTTCCATCTACCAATTAACAGACAAGATTAGGACAATCGAAGGCTCTACATCCAAAATATTAAAGTTTTCAGATAAAAACACCAAAGAAAACTACACACCCACATGCATGAGTACCTATGCTGGATATCAAATACATATACATCAATGCTTTCATTTGCTATAATTCCATCAACATCAAGATTAATTAATACCAGTTTACATAACAGGAATAATTAACAAAATACTTATAAAACACATCTTATTTAACAACCTAGTCACAATCTATACTAATTGGACATTTGTTAGAGTTTTAAGAAAATGTCAGCCAGCTAATAAACTAATTAATTAATTAACTTGGAGATAGCAACTTCTTCATTACTTGTTTTCTGGAACTCAAATCCTTGTAGGAGTCCGCAAGGGGGCTCAAAGATGAAGTCCGGTAAACTTGCTTCTTCTTCATGAGCATTTCCATTGGCAAACCAGGACACACAGTTGGTTTCCAGAGTTAAAGGCGATGATGATGAAATGGAAAGATTTGAAGCTTCTTGAGACGATGACTTGCTATAATTCATGTTATGTCCACTTGTGCTGTAATCTGAAACTTCCATCAGCCCTGGAAATGGGACCTGAAAACTTGGGTCTAAAAGTATCTCTTCAGGAAGATCAAGATTTTGGTGGTAATTACAAAACATGTCCATTTCATTTTGCCAGGTACCGGGATTTGCATTGAAGTTGGTTGATGAACTTCCATGCTCACAGGCTTCAACTTTGCAGGGAATATTTGAAATAGATGTTTGTGTTGGACTGATCAGATGAGATATATCGTTAGGGGTTAAATCTTTGTTGTTGCTGCTGTTTAAACTAACCTTTCCTGCCAAAAGCTTTCGCTTCAACTTGGTGTTCCAATAGTTCTTTACATCATTGTCAGTTCTTCCTGGAAGTTGAGAAGCTATAATGGACCACCTAATCCAATAAATAATATTCACACATGCATGGATTAATTACATGATGAAAAATTGGAACAACAAACTTGAATTATGAAGGGGAAATATTAAATTAATGGACTTGCCTACTTCCAATGCTATTGAAGAGAGAGCATATGATGCTATCTTCTTCTTCAGTGAAACCTCCATGCTTGATATCTGGTCTTAGATAATTTAGCCACCTTAGACGACAACTCTTCCCACACCGCTTCAGCCCTAAAACAGACAACATACAGTTTGTCTTAAAAACACTTTCCATGATGATGATAATAATAATAACAACAATAAAACAATATAGCTGTACATGAAGAAGTTGATGAGAGGAGAGAAAGGAAGATGAAGGAAACAGACAGACCTGCTTTATGGGGTAAAGCAATCCAGTTACTTGCGGTTCCATGTTTTTCAAGAAAACCCGTGAGAATGGCGTCTTCTTCGGGAGACCATGGTCCTCTTTTCACTTTAGTTTTATCACAACATGGAGCTCTTCCCATTCTCACTGATATCTCATTCACACCAACAAACAAACTAAACACAAAAGAAGACAGTAAAAACCAGAGCTTATTTAGCTATTTTTGTAAGCTACCAGATACACAACCATAATAAACTGGTTGGTGGGTGTGTTTTTGTGTTGTTGTAGGGTCATTATAAAGATGGATAAGAACACCTCAAAATTTGACTTCGTCTTGACTCTTCTGTTTTTCGTTTAAAATTATTTTTAAAAGATAATGGAAATTTCTTTTCTGTTGCTTGGCGGTTAAGACACAGAGAGAGCCAGTCAATTTAGACTGCACGAAGTTCTCATGCCTTCCTGCTGCAGACTAAGTGGGCCTGAGGCAATTTTTTCCTGCATATATAAATGACTTCGAAATAACAAAAGGGAAAAATTCATTTTAGTCCCTAAGGTTTTATGAAATATCAAAAGTTTAAGCATCTATTAAAAATAATTTTTTTCATCCTTAATTTTTCCAAAACTCTTTAAAAAGATTCAAATCGTTAGTCAACTGACAGTCAAACTAAACAAAAAACATAAAAAGACTCAATTACCCCTCATAACTTAAAATGAACATTTTACCCTTAATACAATTAGAATATTATATAACATTTGATCAATGACAAACTGACACGTATATTATAATTATATATTTTTTAAAAAAAATCGTATTATTTTTTTGTTTAAATTAAACAAAAATTTAACACAAAAAACAGATTTTAGGAAAAAAAAATCAGTTCGTCATCTCCTCCGCCTCTCCGCCGCCTCCATCCCTTCTCTTTCTTCTTCTACCCAGATCCATCATTCATCCCTCTCCATCGAACTCAAATGAAGACTTCATCTGGGTTCGATTAAACCTAGATGGAGAGCTTCTCCGTCTAGGTTCGAATCGAACCCAGACGAAGACACTCTTCGTCTAGGTTCAACGAACCCAGACGAAGTTCCAGCTGCTTCGTCTGGGTTCGTCAACAACCCATTATTTCCATTTTTTTTTATAAACAGTTTTTATTTTTATTTCTTAATGTTATTGTTGATGTTGTTGTTGTAAGAGATGTTTTTGATGATGCTGTGATGATCTTGATAATGTTGTAGTCTGTGGGATTGTTGATGATATTGATGAAGTTGGTTGTTGATGATATTGGTAAAGGGGTTTGAATCTTGGTCTGTTGAAGATAGTGGCGATCCAATCTGGTAGATCTCCATTATTTATTTATTTATATTTATTTTATAAAATTAATTTGATGTATATAATAAATTATTTAAATTAATTTACCCTTTCTATAAAAAGATGATTTTGCCCTTCCCATCCAAACAATCTGTCACCGTTGACCGTCAGTTGACCAACGATTTGGATCTTTTTGAAGAGTTTTGAAAAAATTATAGATGAAAAAAGCTATTTCTAATAGATGCTTAAATTTTGATATTTTTAAAAATCTCGGGGACTACAATGAAGTTTCCCCATAACAAAATTTGAATTACTTTTGCGTTATTAAAATTTGACGCGGTTTCAGCTTGACCTTTCGTCCTTACTTCTTACCAATGACAGCCAATAATGCATGCTGGTTTGGTCATTGTGAAGTCAATCGCCTATTCATTCTAGCTAAAATCTTTCTTCTTCTGACAAAATGGAAATTGCATTTTGGTGAACATCGTGTCACAGAATGATAATAGGACTAATAAAATTTTAGAAATTGTATTTCAAAAAACAATTCCAGAGATTGACACAAAATGATAGCAGTTTTGTTGAAATTTAATAAAAATTGTTAAAATTAAGTATTGCATAAGTGATTCGAATATCTAATTTTTACTCTACATATGCTCTTATTTATTTATGATGAAACGTGAATTTATTCTTATAAGTGAAAGATATATAATTTACAGATAATTACAAAATTTCTGCGTGGATAATTAAGAATAGAGATATTATATTTTGCAGAAACATTGTCTTCTAGCTCTATAAGAAAGCGAAGGCAGACCGATGGAACCCATGTCCGCTCATTTTCCAATGTATTTCTTGTTTCTGGACTCTGGTTCATTGCTGAGATACGGATACGGCATATCGTCTGCTCCCCAAAGATTTTAGACTGAATTATTAGAAAGAAGATGTGATCTACTGGTATATATAAAATCAAGTGCTTCAAACAAATATAGGATTTTTGGTGCTTCATCATATTGTCACGACTTTAAATTTTGGAAAATGTTCATCATTAGTGTCGTGGCTGAGACAGGACGCCAACATGGGCCATGGCCTACTCCCATAAAAAACTCAAAAAAGTCAGTCTATTAATTTATATGCTTTTTCTTTTTGAAAGATATAAATTTATATACTTAGTGGCGCGTGCATATGTATATATTTTATGTTATGTTTAGATATCGATACATCTAATAATTATAAATAAATAATTATATTATCAAATTATTAATTATATTTTATTATATCTAACTATATATTTATTATATTTAATTACAACTAAATGAGTCAGATCATATTTACAACAATCGATCATGTTTAATTGTAATTAGATATAATAAAATATAATCAGTAATTTTTAAATGTAATCAGTTTAGATTTATTGATATCCGAATATATTGTAAGAGATCTCATATATATAGATATATATATATATATATGTATACACATTATTTTGCCGTGTTAATCACTTAAAACGAAAATTTGTAGCTCTTGCCTTGATTGTCACTCTCGTAGGAGCCACTGGTCATGCCATATGAGACCCATGTACGGCGACACAAGAACCAGCTTTTAGTGCCAATCCAATAGCACTAGTTCCAAAATTCCTGAAGCTAAAGGAATAATAATGCGAAATAAGATTTTTCAAAAAAAATAATAATAATAATGCGAAATAAGAAGGCTTAGCAAGCTACTCGAAAGAAACTAGTGATTTACGAGATAAGGATTTGCATTTGCCCATGAACACTACAATATCTATTGAATCTGACTAATTAAAATATCAAGAAGTCGGTTGCTGGTAATACAATGGTAATCACTACTGATCCACCATGATCAGTTGGGTGGTTATTGATTCGACACCCTCTTGTTATAAGAAGGGGTTGATTTCTCTCATCAAGGTGTGAGTTGTTTCCCCATCTATATATAGGTCACTCCCTCTCGCATGGGAGTCACTTCCTGAGCTAGGTCACTAGTGTTAGATTTCATTTGGTTTCGGTTGTTTCCTATAGCAGTCCCAGTAATGTAATATAATAAAAAATTTAAAAAAATAAAAAAGAAAGTTGGCTATGTTGTTAGCAAGACCTAATGATAGGTTTTCTCATGCAATACCTAATGATTCAAAAGTCAACCATTTGGAGGTTTTTAACTCAAAGTACCCAAACAGTTGGTCTTCTACCCTCATGATCATGGGATGCTTCAAGCCCACAAAGATCCAATACAACTCATTATCTTTTCTCAACAAGCCCAAAAGCTGGCCCAGTATTATATAAAACCCCTATCTTCCATTTTGTTTTGAAAATCAGCTGTTCACAAATGTCCAAGATGCAACCGCTTCTATAGCTATGCACACATTTGTAGCAGTATAGGCGGCTACATCATGACAAAAACAACAAAAGTCGGCATCCAAAGCCAGAAAAAATGATATGATATAAACAACAAAACGTTTATCTACAAAATAAAATGAAAAATTTTACATAGATCTTTGTTTTTTTTTTTTTTTTTTTGTTTCTTTTATTATGGAAAAAGGAATGGAACAAATTTTCTTCCTACTGATTATGATTGTTTATATGTAACAATATTAATAACACAATCTTCATATATTATCAGTATGTTGTGGATTTCAATTTATATTTTCGTCACTCAAGAAATCGTTTCCTAATATACTTTTCATTTCTTGTTATTTGTAATGTTTAAAAATTTCTCTAAAACATTCATCAAATTTAAAACATTTGAAGCATCTGATATTAGATACATACTAAACGTTTTCAGTCTTTTCTATCAGTATAAAAATGCATCAATACAAAAGATGAGCAATAAAGCAATTCATTAGACAGTGAAAGCCTATTACATCAAAATCAAATCGTACAACTAACTCCCTAATGATCTGTTCTATGCATTATTCAATAAAAAATAAAGTGAAAGCCTAAAACTGTTGGAATAAAGCCAAACATATGGTATCCGAAAACCAAGGGAAAGTTAGATATGGTTTTAGCCAAAAGCTTGATTAATAAAACCATTAAGTGCATGTTTGATTGTGACGCCCAAGTTGCATCACTTACTTAGGTTGACGGTAATCACAATGTGCCGGCAATTCACACTACATCTCATCAATTTTTATTTTGATTTGGCTTAGCTTGTCATTGACAAATACATGTTCTCTAACTCTATGTCAATCCGCTGGGCCCCATGTTATTATCTGCCTATCTGAAGTTTGTAAAGATGATACAGATTATGTTGATGAATTTCGTTCATGATCAAGATTTTTGGTTGAATTTAGCAAGATTTGGATGGACCTTAAATGAATCATGTTGGCATAGTTTATCACCTCTTTTTACTAAATGTTTTACCTCAACTCTTTCACTCAATATTTTAACCTTAGGATCGGATAATTGTCTGGGCATAGACCCATAAACCATGGCTTTTACAGATACTATGAATCCATCATATTCAATTTATTGATCATAGACAATGATATATTACTTTAATTTGTGATGTTCATCAATATCTAATTATTTATTTTTTTAATATCATTTACGATATAACCACTCGATTTTAATTTAGGTCATTTAAATCATCATCAGTTTAAATGAGAGTTCACCGCTGTCAAGGTCACATTTGACGATAATAGCTAGTTAATTATCTAATTGTTTTTAATCTAAAGATTGAGATCGTTACTAAGTGTGCATTCATTTGCTAAAGTGATGTAGTTAACAATCCATTAGATATATATATTCTCACTCTAATCTAGTATGCTTTTCATTAATGACAAATTTATTCTTAATTAAAATTATTAAATGAAATAAAATTTTCTAAAGAAGAATACATAACATCTTATCCCTTCTTTAACTCTTCAGTGTTTTACAAACCTAAAACCCAAACATTTTATTCTTGTTTTCACATTTTTTCATGCTCCACTTGATTAGGAAGAGATGATGAAACGATAATAATTTTACCAATCAAAACAACACAATCACTAAAAAGTAGGTTTATATATAATTACTTCTAATTCTATACGTGCAGTCTCATAAGTTTTATTTTTTAGGATAAAACAAATAAAATGGTTTAATTAATTTGTATAAGGCAATGTAGTGCCTTATGAATAAAAAATAAAGAGTTTCCGAACAAACCTCTTTTAATTTATTCTATTAAAATGACAACATAAAAGGATATTCTGGAACAAAACAAGTATCTTTGAATAAACATTTTATTGTTTAATATGAAGGGTGGAAAGAAAAAAAGTGGATTACAAGAAAATAATCTCTTAAATTAAGATAAATAGAATCACTGTCCGTGGAGCGGTTGCTTCAAACTATGTTGATGTTGCAATTCATTGGTGTAATCAATTTTTTGTAGGTTTGGGTGCTTTGATGCGTGATCATTTTGGTCGAGTGAGGATGACCATGATTAAAAGGGTGGATATTACTTGTACTGCAGTAGTTGGTGAATTTTTTGCTCTTAGAGACGCTTTGGTGATGTTACTTGGTTTAAATCTACCTTATCATAATGTGAAAACAGATTCCAAGTTTGTCATTCTTGATCTTGCTAAACATCAAATGGTTTTGATTACCCATTCCTTGGTGCAAGATATCTATGCTCTTGACTATTTTTTGAGATGTTGTGACGTGTTTATTCCTTGCTCGGGCAATATAGGCTATATATCTGCTCACAATATTGCCAAGTATGCTTCATCTTCTGCGTTAATAGTCAACCAACTCAAATCAAATGCCTTCCTCTCGAGTATTAAATGATAATTGATTTCATGACACCTTAAGTCCATAAGTAAAATTTGCACAGATATGATATACTCGTAATTGAAAACGTCATTGTTTTCGTTGATTTTGATTGCAACGACATTAATATTCAAGAAGACAGAAGCATACCTCTATTAATGGGCAATCTCACTTTATATATATATACGTCCGCCAAAAATGAGGACATAGTACATTTATTGCTTAGATTTCCATGAAAGTTAGCTGCTTGTTAGTTAAAGAAATCTATGTGGCTTTTAAATGAATGGCTGGCTTGTGTCCATATACACCGTAGATTTTCTTCTTGCGAATAACAGAAAAAGATAGCTCGTACCCAAATAAATGAATTGAAAAAATATATCAGAAACTTTCAGAATGGAGAGCCATGAGCTTTGAACCGTTCGAATTATGATGAAACCGAGACTGTTTTGAATCTTGATACAAATGGCCACCATGCAAAAGAAGACATTATCCCAAGCCAACGACGCGGCTTATCGGTTAGGTCGAGAGAAACGACATGCAAAATATATATTTAAAACTATACACGTATGCTCACCTAAAACGTCTTGCATCACAACGGATTAAGACAGCTTCAGATTTGGTAACATATTAACTTGTATCAATCGTCTTACTCCATATCTCTACTTATTTTATTGTTTATATATACTAACATGTGACACGTAGTTAAAAGATAAAATTATTATCATCGTCATCATTATTCAATATGATTTAGATAAAAAAAAATTCATTCAATCTAATAATATCATAGGTTTGAATCGTCACATACATATCATATTATATATATATATATAATTTATCCTATGTTTTATTGAACTTTTAAAATTTTATTGAAAATTAATTATATATATATTAATAAGTTCAATAAAGCACAGGATAAATGAAATGTCTTTGTGCGGTTAAGAGGGGAATCTTTTGCCGTTTGATTCAAAGCATCATTGAAGGTTTGATAGTGCAAGCTACTTTAATGAAAAGAACTTAAATGGGCGAATGGATCGATAAGTGATAAGTGTGGCATCTAAGTGCCTTACCCAGATGGTAAGTTGGCGATAGATCTGTCTCATCATACCTAGTGCTGTATATCTAGAACGTCCCGGAAGAGTTCCAAATTCTTTTCCTTTATTTGGTGCAACCTGATATGTCTTTTTTATCTTTTAAGACTAAATCGACATGAGAACATATCCGTGGAGACTTGGGAGTAACATTTGGATTGTGTAAAGATGGAAAAAGTTATATTAATTATTTTAAGAGGGATATATGTTGTTCTTAATACAAATACATATGAGTTATAAAAATGTTCTACAATTAACCAGTTCTCTGGAAAAATATGCTAATGAAACCCCTAATGTTTTCATTACTGTTATATTATTCAAATGTTTAATCTAAATTATATATTTTATCCATAATTTACCATTATAATTTACAAATCATCCTATCGAATCAAATTGGCAAAACAAAAGCATATGGACAGATTTATGAAAAATTTAATGTTCTTCAAGACAACTGCGATAAAAGCTATAGTATCAAATTAGGAACTAGCAGTCTGTTGAGAAACAAAATTGTCTTCGAATTTTATATTATAATTTATGTATCATCAATTAATTAACAAATAGATTATATTACTGTATGATTTATTTCATTTATTTACCACATCATAGAAATTAAACTACCATTATACATTAACTTTTGTTTCCAATTTTTTTTTTTTTAAATATTATCATACACATTCACTCGTAATTTAAAGTTATTAATGCATTATATCTCTTTGTATCCACTTATAACTCATCTCACACCTTCCCTTTGTATTTATGATAAAAATTTCAATTATTATTATGTTTAAGGTATTGTGAAAATATATTTACTTTAGGGAATTTTAGACTTTAATTTCCACAATTTTGACCCATATAATTTTAAGAATTTTAGACTTTAATTTTAATACAATGATATATATATATATATAGAGACATAAATTCTAAACATTATTTATTAAACAGTAATGTTAGATCTCTCAAAAATTTTATCTAATTTCGTATCTGAATGATGGAACATGTAAATTATCAATAAATTATATATTAATTATCACATTATCTTTTGATTTATAAGATGATGAAAACTCAAATACCACACCATTTGAATGTGGATATGAATAAAATTTTTGCAAAACCTAATATTAATTATCACATTATTTTATGATTTACAAGATCTTGACAAGTCACATCATTTAGAAATAAACTTGGATAAAATATTTGAAAAACCTAACGGTACTCTTGATCCTAAACTTTTTAAAAATTTTATCTAAATTCATATCCAAATTATATGATATTTAAGTTATCCAAAATTTTTAATTTATACGATCATGATAACTCAAATGTCACATCATTTGAACATGAATTTGAAAATTTTTTTTGCAAAATCTAACATTAATTATCATATTATCTTATGATTTACAAGATTTTGACAATTTATATGTCATATCATTTAGGAATAGATTTAAATAAAATATTTGAAAAACTTAATGGTACCCTTAATGCTAAACTTTTTAAAAATTTTATTTAAAGTTATATCTAAATAACGTAACATTTAAGTTATCGAAAATTTTTAATAAGTGTAACACTATTCTCCCTTAAACTAATGTCCACATTTGACAATTCACATGTCATATCATTTAGGAATAGATTTGAATAAAATATTTGAAAAACTTAATGGTACCCTTAATGCTAAACTTTTTAAAAATTTTATCTAAAGTCATATCTAAATGACGTAACATTTAAGTTATCAAAAATTTTTAATAAGTGTAACATTACTCTCCCTTCAAATAATGTCCAGTAAAAACATTTGATTAGCGTAAAGAGTAACAAAGATTTTGGAGAGATATCTAGGGTCGGCTCCGGTGGATTTGCCAATAGATATAAGGCTATCATTAAATACAACTTGACCGCACTTGATTATTCCACTAATTACTAAAACAAATATCAGTAATTTTCAATGTCAAAATCAATAGCATCAATTCATCATCATAACATATCAACAAAGGCAGGTCCACATCCATCTCGATCACGTCTAGCAATTTCTACACCCTCGGATGGCCATCCATGAAACTCATCATGGGCCATCCAACGGCGAGCTTATCGTCAAAACAGTAACACATATCAAACTTTTAAGGGAAAATTTCATTCTAATACTTGAGGTTTTAAAAAATATTAAGTTTTTAATATTTTTTTAAAAATAACTTTTTTTATCCCTAACTTTTTCAAAACTTTTCAAAAAAATCAAAATCATTAGTCAAACTGATAGTCAAACCAAACAAAAAAATAAAAAAGAATCAATTACCCCTCATTACCTAAAATGATCATTTACCCCTAATAAAATCAAAATATTACATGCATTTGACCAATAAAAAACTGATATGATAACTTGATTATTTTTTTTTTTTTTAGAAAAAACAACCAGATGATTTTTTTTTAAAAAAAATGAAGATCCCAACAATTAAAAAAAAAAACAAGAAAAAAAATTTTAAAATATTAAGAAAAAAATTAACCCAATGAATCTTAACAAATCTCTTCTCCCAATTATTCATACAAAAAAATCAATCCAATTACTCATAATGTCACAGTCAATAAAATTTGAAACCCTAAAAATAAGAACTAAAAAAAAAAATTCAAAAAAAAAAAGAGAGTTCTAGATCTTCAAGCTAAGATATGGAACCTAAGAAATAAATTTTTTTTTTTAAAAAAAAAGTTTAAATTAACAAATCTCTTCCACCAACAACACAAACATTTATGCTCACCATTTTTCTCCTCTCCTCCTCGTCGATGGTTTTTTTTTTTTTTTAAATGACGATACTAATCTAAATGGGTTTTCATGGTGGCTTGTCTATCCACCGCCACTGCTGCTTCTTTCACCATATGCTTCGAAGGGCAGTAGCATCACCACCACCACCATAAAGAAGAGAAGGTAGTGATTATAATGGTTGCCACCGGCAACGGCAAGTTGAAACTCTCCATTGACTTAGCCACCAAATTCTTTCCACGAATATTGTGGTGTTCCCCACCATTTGAAAATTAAAAAAAAAAAAAAAAAAAAAAAAAAAAAACTAAAACGTCAACGGTGTGCATGGCAATACAAAAGAATAGTACAAGTGGAGTCCTCAAGTCCATTGAGATACATAATTAGAGCGACAATCCAGAAGTTACTGATCTAGTTCTCTGAGTTCGAAACTCAGAAGTCAACTCTCTTACCAATCAAGTTAAAAATCAAGTTGATTTCAAACCCAAATGTCAACTTTCTTATCAATCAAGTTAAAGATCAAGTTGATTTCTTATCTTGCTAATTTGATGATGAGGGAAGAGAGGGGGCCAAAGAAGTTGCTACCATTGTTACCGATGATGACAAAGGTTAATGATGAATGAGCTGTTGTTGACAATAGGGGTTTTTGTTCTGATTTTGTGCAAAAATCAACAAGATTTGTGTTGATGATATGAACCCAAATACTTTTTGAAACTTTGTTTTAAATTTTTTTTATTGGTTTAAAATTTTATCCATATATGTTTCATGATTTTAGTGTCTCATGTTGAAAGATTATCTTATCATTTCCACCCAAACAATCTAATACCGTTAACCGTTAGTTTACTTATAATTTGAGTTTTTTTAAAAAGTTTTAGAAAATTAGAGGACCTATTTCCAAAAAACCTTTAAAAACATGATATTTTTCAAAACTGAAGGATTAAAATAAAATTTTCTAACTTTTAAAGCTCCCACGGAGAGACTTGTGATGGGTCATGATGTTGCGTGCTACAGGAGTTAGAATTACAATCAAGTAAAGTTGAAACGAAGGGACGCTGACAAAGTTTCCTCCATCGTCACAGAAATTACTCTATCCTCACTATTGGCCATTTGTAACCGGAAGAACCGGAAATCTATTCCAAATTCCATTTATTTCCGATCAACTCGAAGCGGGCGTCAACTTCAAGCACAAATAAAGAAAAAACAAGAAATGACCGCTCATAGTTTCCAAAAACAAAAAAAAAAAAAAGAGAGAAATGACCACTTATGCTAAAAATAAACATTGCATTAATCAGAAACATTACATAGCTCCGAAATTTTTACACAATAATAATATAATATAAGATCAGCAAGTCGGATAATTAATTATAAAGCCAAAAAAAATAAAAAACATGAACTAAGGGAATCCAAGTCTGCTAGCTATACAAACAGTTGTTCGGCGATTTTCCTTTTTTCTCCAAATTTGTCATTTCTGATGTTCTCAGAAAATTCCCCAAAAAAGAGATTCTACTCTTCCTTCACCCATAGCTTCTTGTTGATGATGATGATGATGATGATGATATATAAATAAATATATACACAGAATCTTTAGTTTGTTGCTTCCAAAATAATACTCCTTCATTTGTTCCTCTCTCTCTTTCTTTTCCTTCGATACTATTCACACCGAGAGGAAGCCAAAAAAAAGTCCACCAAAATCAATCCAAATAAATAGATTCAACTTTTAACGAAGAAATCGGTATCAAATCTCAACAATTTGGTTCTTTGATGAGTGAGAAGAACCATAAAAGCCATTTCATTTCATTTCATTTACCAGGTCCGAGACCCAACCCACATCCGGAGCTCCGCTTGTCTGTATCGGGTCGGCCCGATCAAGAGAGTTCTCCTTGCTCAGTCTTTCGAACATTTTTGCTCTCAAGCCCCTCCCAGACTCGACTCTCTCCATCACTGGCTCCTCCTCACAACACTCGTCAAAGATGTCCAAGTACCCGATGCCGGGCCGAGATGGGGTCTTGGTTGGAGTAGAAGGCAGACTACAAAACCCGGGTCGGAGAACCGAACCACGTGGAGACCCGTACCCGGGAGAACAAACTAACTGTTTATTCCATGAAGATGGCAAAGATTTCACCTTACCCAACTGCAGGTTCCTCAAAGAAGCAACCATCTCACTGATCGAACTCGAACCAAGCGACCGACTCATCGGCGACTCGGCCCTTGGACTCATAGGAGGCGAAACCGACTCCGGAGACGACAAAAACGGCAGAGACTTAGCACTTGAAGAAGTATCGACACTTCTAGGGCTCTGCTGAGGCAAGATTCTCAGCTGCTCAGGTGTGTGAGCGAAGAAACAAACCCGTCTCTTGCAGCTGGGACCGTCTTTGCAAGGCTGGGTACGGTAACGTGCAGGGTGGAGCCAGCACTCAAACACGCCATGAGCGAACTCACAAGAGTCACCTTTCTTGCAGCTTCCCTTGCGAAAATCGGGGCACGCCGTACCCGAATAGTGATACTTCCTCGGGTCACGCCTCCGGGCCTTCTCTCCAGGGTGAGCGTATGGACACTCAGTCCAGTCATGTGACCTGCCACGCGCGCACTTCCTTACCTTGAACTCGAACATGCGAAATTGGTCGCACGAATAAGCGTCCACAGGGGAGTCCGGATCCAGTCCGCACACGTCGCCGTCAGAGTCCAACTCTGGATCGTTTGACGGAAGATAACGTTGGAGTGCCGCTAGAGCTTCTTGCAGATAGTAAGGGTTGCTAAACTCAGGGCTGCCGTTGGCATTGCCGTTAATTGACTGAGAAGACATAATATCAGCCGCTTGATCTTCATGGAGGGGAGGCCATGGGGGAACGTGAACCGTCGGATTCGGACGGTGAGGCTCTCCGAGCATCATTTTCAGTTTGGTTTTGTTTCTAGTGTTTGCTGTTGTTTAGGGGAACACTGGATGGTGTTGCTTGTGCTTATAAGGTGCCAAGGACTGAGCTTATAACCCTGGTTGAGTTCACAATTAACCATGGTTAGGTTGATAATTTCAGAGTTGTTCACTGTATGGCAGTTAAAATAAAGGCAGTGCTTGTGTTACTGGACTGTTCCTTAATGCGCTACGAAGGCGGTGCTTGAGAGCTCTCCACGTTTGTGGGATGAGAATATTGGTGCCAGGTGGCAAGCTCTGACGTGAAGTAGATGAAAATTTGGTGATTTGCAGTAGATTTTATTTTTTGTGACTGGGGCGGAATATTTATTCTGGCTACGCCCGTAGAGTTCCAAAGTCGGTGGAACATGAGATGCGTAGGATAAAGATTGAGATGAGTAATAAAGTTAAAATTTTCTTTTTCTTTGTTTTTTATCTTTGCGAAAAACTATGGGTTGGAATTTTTTAAAAACCGCTATTTTCCCTATAATAAGATGGACGGAACGAATAAAAAAACAAATGCAATTATTATGTGATAAGGTACCTAACAACATTTTCATTGTTTAATATATTATAATTCTTTAAAAACAAAAATTTTACATTACATGAGAAAAGCGACTTGATCCGATGGGAAAACCAAGATCCACCTACATCAATTCTTCAAGTGTGAGTTCAATCTCACGAAGCCACATTATTTATGGGCAATTTTTTCTCTTAATATGAGTTGCTCTTTCTCGCTTTATGGGTCACCTTAGGCTATGGTTGACACGCAGAATTAGAATGAAAAGTATTAGATTGAATTGGAATGAAATGTATTTGATTGAATTGGAATGAAATTTATTGGATTGAGTTTGAATGAAATAGAATGGATTGGATTGGATTGGATTGAAAAATTATTATCCCATATTTTGTAGAATTTGAGATTGGAATAAAATTATATCATTTTATGTTTAGTATAAGTTGAGATTAAATTTGAATAAAATCAATTTAAATATTTTATAATATATTTAAAATTTATTTTTAAAAAAATTCTTTAAAAATTTTGAAAAAAAATAGAGTGGAGATGTTTGATTAGGATTTGATTGGAATAAAATTAATTTAAATATTTTATAATATACTTAATTTATTTTTAAAAAATTCTTTACAAATTTTTTTATAAAAAAAAAAAAAAAAAAAAGGCTGGGATAAAATGCTCATTTTCAAACCCATCAAATCTCACCGTTTTGATTGAGAATGAGCAGAGAATTTGAGAGAGTTTAGAATCTCACCCATTGCTCTTCAAACATAGGATCTAAGAGTTTGAGATATTTTCAATATTAAATTCATCTCAAATCTCATGTTTCAAATATAATCATAGAGTTATAACTCAGCTGGTTCTATTATATATTTGGACAATTTCAGTAATTAAAAGAAAAATGTTACATTATATAGCGATATAAGTAATTTGTTGTGTTAGTCAGTTAAAAATGTAGTACACGGGGCAAACAGAGAGGATTTTTTTTAGAAAGAAAATGAATTATTGTTTAGTGTAAATTGAACGAGAAACGCTTTCGAATTAGCGAAAAGTAGATTTGTTGTGCATTTCCAGAAGTAAAATTACAGAAACATCTCTTGAGATGAACAGATCTTGATGAAATTTGATAAGGAGAATGTTTAATTTATAATTCTGGAAATGCTTTCGAAAAAAACGAAGCAACAATTTAAAGGTTTTCGGTGAACAAATTTGAAGACCATCTTTGCGGAAGAACTAACATTTGTTTAAAAACCATCTCTACAAAACAATTTGTTGCGTCTTTTATTTTCAATATTTAAATGTTGCTTTCAAATTACATGCATGACAATGAATAGGCACTAGAATTAAGCTAATACAGTCTCTTATCTCCCTATAAAATTTTGTTTTCGGGTATTGTTTGCGTCAAAATCAATAAAAATTTAATTTAATTTATGTTTATTGTAATAAATAAAACAAATTCGAATTATATTAATTTAAATTTTAAATTAAATATGTTATTTCATTAATTTATTTTTTCCTAATCTTACAATAGAATTGTGATACAATAAATAGAGGAATGTCAAAATAAAAAATAAAATAAGTTGATATCTATTAATAAATTACATATGTAACAATTTTTTTTTAAAAAAAAACAAACAAACAATGAACTAATACAATTTTATTTTATTTTTTTTGTAAAGTTTTTATTTGACATCGTTCTTGTCTGTTGGCTTTAGCAATGCTTGTCCATTTCACTAGCTAGTGAGTAGTGTCTTTGTCACTTTGTGTCTTCAAAGAGGAAACCACGTTCTCACAAGCCGAAGAAATTTACTGACCCCATCCCCATTTAGAAAAGTATCCTCATTTTGCAGCTCTAATAATTCCATGGATTTATTTCCCTTATAATGAAAACATTTCTTGTTATAAACAGTATAATATTCACACACCCTTTATGCGCTAATAAAACCAAGAAAATCGAAACGAATAATTCAAACAACTTGTTAAAGAAACCTTTCCTTTGGAGGGGATATGTGATTATCAAGAAAACTTCTTTTAGACATATTCCTCGATTAGTTTTATTTCCCTTAAGTCCGCAACATTACCCTAACTAGAAACATATTCTAATACAACTAAATGTGCCTTTCAATTCCCAATACTTGCAACCAGGATGGGCCCGATCGGTTGATGCAAAGGACCCACCTATTAAAGACACAACCTTGCTCCAATTATACCGCCTGATACAGACTGCAGAAGATGTTCTCATATATGCTACCTTTGCTTATTATAGAATTTTCTTCTTCCACGAACTATTTGTAGTTTTAAGGTTCAATTTTTCTTTTAAAAGAATTTGAAAACCCCTTTAAAGTTCTATTGACTCATTTACTGTTATCCAAAATCTCTCTTGCTCTACGAGTACGTTGTTTTATTTCTTAAAAGCTAATGTCATGTATCTATCTATCTATCACAATATATTCAGATCTTTTTTTTCTTTTAAATAGCAATCTATTAAGATTAAATGTTATGCATACAACTTATAATTTATATATTAAAATTAAGCACTATATGTATAACTTTTAATCTACCGTTATACGATCGAGAAAAATATATTTTTATAATAAAAAATGAAAACTCACTATACATTTTGGTAAATATAAAATAGCATGAGATAGTATTAAAAAAGCTTACGTCTTTCAAGTATATCGAATAAAATAAATGAGTTTTTAAAATATCATCAGTTTTTATGAACTATAGTTCATGAATACCATAAATTATAGTTTGTTTTTATATTTTATCATAAAGTATGAGAACACTAATAGCGTTGAAAGGAATTCATTTCAATTCTTCAATATTCTCATTTTTTACTGTTGGAATAAAAAATAATTATTTAGTAAAACTCAAACCCGATAAAAAAAAAAACACGCAGCGCAAAGGAACATTAATCATATAACTACAAAAACACATAGGGCAAGGACATTAATCATACAACTATGGGTAGATGTGTCTAAAATGACAAAATTTTTAAAATTCCATCCGACTTCAATATGTTTTTAGGAATTATCCATTCCATGAATCATGATTTGGTTTCTGCAACACATTGATGATTCATGATAATTTAATTATAAGTAATGAGTTGAATTATTGGTTATGTACTGAAATTAGGTATGGGATTGTACACGTGGAGATTAATGCAGGGTTAAGGAGGAGGAACCCATGTGAAGGAGGGGTGCATTTGAGGACAAGAATCAAAAGCTCTACCAAACTTTGTCAGACAAACAAAATTCCTCTAAGCCCCAGAGAAGAAAAAATTTAAAAAAAAAAAAAAAAGGAAAAGGAAAAGATAAACAAAACTTCTGGAAGAGTTTTGCTCCAAACACCTGGAGGTCAAGAGACTGGTGACTGCCGAGCGCCCGATCTTTGGAGTACGTAAATGCCCCTTTATTGCGGCACGCAAGTCCCTTTGCAGACACAAGTATATTTGGTACGCTTTGGGACAGTTTTTCCTGCGCATTCTAGAACCCCTCCATACTCTTCCTCTAGCGTGCGCTCTTTGGGTGCCATTGAAGAACAGAAGTGGCTGTCAACGATTTCCCGCCAAATTCCACGATACGCACCATACCTCCCGTGGGCAGTCCCATTGAGGGTCGCTTTTTTTTTTTTTGGTTTAACATTTTTCACGACTTAATAATATTAATTTGTATAGCATCTAAGATAGATTGTGAACTAAAATCACCTTATTTCTCCATTCCAAAACACATATATTATTACAATAAAAGAAAACTCATATATTAGCATTCGTACTAATTTATAGTATAAGTATTTATGTACCTTTCATTCTAAAAAAATTATGAGTTCAAACTAAACACATATTATAGCTTGGGTTCAAACCATCCTATTTCTCTCTTTTTCCTCGTAGCAGTTTATGTGTAGGTAGTATTATATGTGAAAATAGAAGGAAATGATGGGCAAACATGCACCTCTTTTGATCTTATTACTAAAATAGTTATTTGAATTTTAATAGTATCTAAAATTAAAAACTTATCAATTTACCCTTTACGGAAACTATCTCTTCTCTCTCTTTCTTTCTTTTTTTTTTCCTCTTCTCAATAGCTTTCTTCTCTCTCTTTCTTTGTCTGAGATTCACAAATTTCACCATATTTTAATAAATTAAAGTTGCTATCTTATTTATAAACTTCTATTTGTTCAAGACTTGTAGAGCCCATAAAGATTTTTGTAATTGGCAGTGATTCGGGGGAGAAATTGAGATATTTTTAAATGTTATGTTTGATTTTGAAACAAAAAATGACATGAATTTGTGTTAGAGAAGTTGGAGTGTTGAATTTGAATTAAAATAGAGGATAAGGAAACCATTGAAGAGCAGTTTCTCTATTTTGTGTTTGAAATTGATATTTTCATCATTTTTTATAGTTGTTCAGAAATCGGGATATGTTTTATTTGTTCATAATTATTATTATTTTTTTTTTCCAGGAACCATTTCCTTTGTTCATGATCCATTTTCTTTATTCGTGACCTATCTCTTTTGTTCCGGACCTATGATCTTTTGTTTGGGATATATGATTCTTTGTTCAAGACCTAATTATTTTGTTCAGGATCTATAGGCATCTATTCAAAACTTATTTTTCAAAAATGATATTTGAATACTTTTGAAAATCTTTCAAGAGAGCAAATGATGTCAGATTCGAACACATATTATATCATTGTATTCATTTTGGCACGTAAATAATATTATTTCCTATCATACTTTCATATTCAAATATTTCAACCTTCATTTTCATCTGTATTTCTTTTCCCACGGTTATACTGTACACAAAAGAAGTCAACTATGGTTATATGTATATAACACCATGATTATATTTTAATTTCATTTTTTTAATCTAATTAAACAAAAATTTCAGCCCAAAAGCTCAAAAGGCCGAATCATGCCCAAAATAACCCGAACCAATCCGACCATGTTTGGTCCTAGTTAGTGTCCTCAACTAATATTAGCAAATTCATTTAATTTTGAAAATTAAAAATTTCTTAATTCTATTCGGTTACAGTTGAAACTGAATGATTCGAAAAATGTACACACCTAATTTTAACTATGACCTTGCCATGTCAAAGTCCAAATAGGTGCCAAGGCGTGAGCGCTTACTCAGCAATAGGAACCTAAAGTTATTATCAACTTAGTTACGAAAAAAAAAAAAAAAAAATCTAATTAGTGTTGGACTAAGAGGTCGTTTGTTTTTTCCACTTAACACTTAATGATACTGGATTATGTCAATTAAGTGATTTTTGTTTGTTTTTTTAAGTGGTCAAACCACTTAAAACCACCAAAAAACCACTGAAAATAAAAAGCTACATTTTCTGACTTTTCACTTAATACCAAATCACTTAATAATTTTATAAATTTATTATTCTAATTTTATCCTTTCCAAAATAACAAATTTCCAAGTTTGTTTCAGTTTTACATTATAAAAATTTATTTTAATACTTCAACAAACATATTTCTAAATTTGACCTAATTTTACATGATACATATTCATTTCAATGATATTTTTTTCAATATTATTTTTATTTAAATATATAACAATAATCATTCAACTTAATACCATTTTATTTAGTTTTATTTAATTTGCTTTACTATAATAATTTATTTATGTGTATATAATTTTTTTTAAAAAATACTTTACTATAATAATTAATCATATTTTAATTATGAATAAAATATTATTAATATATACATAAAAGTGTTTTAACATTTGCTAAATAATTTATTTTAATTGTTTGTATTATATTAAATAAAGTTACATAACAACTAATAGTAAAAGGATATAAATGTCAAATTACTAGTTTTCAGATAATTTTAATTTTAAAAAACAAACAAAATTACTATATATTCAGATGTGAAGGAAAAAAAAAACAAACATGTCATTCAGATTTCAGGTTTCAGTCACTATTCCGTTTTCAGTTTTCAGTAGCACTGTTCAGTCTTCAAACAAAAAAACAAACGACCCCTGTAAAAATGGAATCATCTCGTAACCATTTCAACTTTCAACCAATCAAAAGAAATAGAAGTTTTCTATAAGCTTTTTAAAAAAAAACTCTCCTTTACTCCACATAGAAGCTTTTCCGAAAATATTTTAATAGTATATTTGGACCAACTTTTCAAGTAGAACTTTTAGGAATAGATTTTTTGGACTTGAGTTTTCACAAATAGAGTTTCTAGTAAAAAGTTTAATATTGTTTGATTTTGTATATTTAAAATGATAAAAGTTTGAAAAATTATAAAATAGTGTATTAGAAACAAAATAGACTCTTGTAAATTTGATGAAATTTATAAAAAGATCTTTAGAATTCCTAAAATTTATGAAATTAAAGAGGATATTTAAAAAAATTTATGTTCTAAAATGAGCTTACCGAGAAAGCTCAAAATAAAAAGGTTTTTCATAATAGAGTTACTTTCTTCGGGCAGGGACGGAGCATCGCGTGGGCTAGAGTAGGCTTTGCATATTGGAAAAAAAATTATCATGATAAAACCATATTTATTTAATAAATATATATATATATTCATTTATTAACTCTTTTGATATCAAAATAAATACATATTTATTTCATACCTATTGGATGTATTTTTTTTTGTTTATATTTATATTTTTATTCAAATATTACATATATGATTACTTTTATTTCATATATTAGATGTGTTGCTTAAATTTTTCACATTTTGTTTATTTATTTTTTATATCATAATATTAATTACATAATATATTGTTTAAATTTAATATAATTAGTGTATTTTCTAACGCACTCTTTAATATAAAGTGAGATAGCAATTATGAATTATGATTATCAAAATATAAATTGTTTATGTTTAAAAAAAGAATATTGATGCAATAATATTGTTATGCATTCATGTTTAATAAATTTGATTATTTAAATATCTTCAGTTACAATTTAATTAATGTTTGATTTTACTTACATTTCATATTTTTTTCATAATTCATTTAGTTGTTTGTTTTTATTTTTATTTATTAATAATATGAATATTAGAGAATCGTCGTTCATTTAAAAATTTTATTTTCAAACCCATGTTGATGTAAATTTCTAGTTACGTCTTTGTCTTCAGGTAAACTTAAAAGAGATGCTCTAGTATTGTAAATTTTTTATCTAATTGATGCCAACAAAAACAGAAAAGGGTTTTTGACATAAAAAGTAATCGAGAAACCATATCTACCGCACTCTGAAACTATCAATAAAAGTTAATCCCTTAGCTTTTGCTTTTTAAAAAATATCGTTTATAATATAATAATTAGAATGTAAAATATTAATAAATTAAATAAATATTTTTCCCATCAGATCATGTTGTACTGAAATATTCATGGCTCTTAATAACCGTGATTAGTGACGTCTATTCTTGAATCAAATCAGATATCACAGACCGGAAAAATCAAGATTGTTTAAGCACTTGAAAGCTCGTGCAAGATAATATTCCAACACTGCATCATATCCTTCCAAATTTCCAATCATTCTAATGAGATAGACGAAATTGATTAAAAAGGACCCATTACCATTTTTCTTTTTAATAATTCGAAACATCAGATCATGCTTCCTAGTCAGTTGTCCAATCACAAATTATACCAGTCAAATAGATAACTATCTTTCTCTTTCTTTTTCTTTAAACTATTATAATTAACTTAAAATTTTAAAAATATTATTAAAATTTATCATTTTATTGATATATGTACGAACGTACTTAAAAATAACATCTAAATCTTAAACTTAATAAGACCTGAAAAACCCAAAAAATGGGATACTCAATAGAACGACATAGTCAAAAAAACCCATAAAACCTATCATGTTAGCATCCACTACATCAACATTAACCAATGAAGCTAAAAGCTTTAAGTAACCAACAATATAATAATAGTTAGAGGAGTAGCTCACAACGAGTAGCTCACATATGAAGCAGCTCGTGCCCACTAGAACTCGAATTGCTGATAATGACATGTTTTCTTATTTTAACGAAATCATAGTAATGGAAAGAAATCTCTATCAAACAGGAAACTATATCAATTAGGAAATTTCAAGAATTGTTATTTGATTCAAAATCTATGTACTTAAAGTGGTTTGATATAAATTAGGAAATGAAATCTTAGTCTTTTCTACCTTTTAGTGACCTAATTGTACAAGAATAAGGAGCACAGACATTGGTTTTGTTTGAGATTGTTTCTACTTAAGACATAATCACTTATTATATAATGAAAAATCAATTATGCCCTTACTTTATATAATAATTTTACAAACAAAAAAAAATCAAATTTAAAATAAATTATTATCAAACTAAGAATATTATTAACTTTTTATTATGAAATAATTGATTATTTCTTAAGTAGAAACAATCTCAAACTTATTCAAAATAGGGCATTTCATGCATCAAATAAAGATCCTACTTCATCTATCATATATTGAAACCCTATTTCTCTATCCTCCCAACACTGCAGTAACATAATTGCGAATGTAAATTTTATATTATACAGTTGAACTACGTTAAAAATCTCTCTGTCTTATTTATTTATTGTCTTTATGTGCAATATTAATTTAAACTATTAGTGTTTTTGTTATTTCATTAACATTATCCAAATTACATTAAATTGGGTGTTAGGTGATTTTATTGGTCAACATGTACAAAAATTAGAACATTAGACCAACAAAATTTTATTATACCACAATATAGTTTAGTTATAGAGGTCTAACATGCAATCCGATAATAATAAAATTCGAGTCACTTACGAAGTAAGTGGTATTTAAAGAAAATGTAAGTATATTTATAAATTCTCTTCTTACTTTGCGTATAAAACTACAATTAAATCTCATTTTTTGATGATGAGATTTAAATATATATATATTTAAAAAAAAAAAACAAAAAAAAACCCTATCCAAGTACATTTAAATCTCATTTATTGATGATGAGAAGATAGGTAGGTAAGACGTCTTAAAAAACATTCCATTTCCCAGCTTATCCTCCTCCTCATGTCAATCATATCTTTTCATTTTCACTTCTTAAACTCGTTTCTGTTCCTTCATTCTCCTCTTCTCGTGACTCTTACCATTTTCGAACATATTTATAAAAAAATGAAAACATATCACTCAAGTTAATACAGTATTGTGTTAGAAAAAGAAAAAAGTTAATACAATATTGTTTATAGTTTACATGTGATAGATTAAGAGAAGTTCAATTTTACTGTACATACTTATTAATATATATGGATAATTTTATTTTATTTTTTTATAATTTTTTATTGTAACCGTATATATTTCTTAGTTATAAGAATTTATGCATCTTGTATGTAAAATTTTGTTAGGATTATGATAAGAATTTTAAGGGCAAACTTTATTTGGTGTGGAAGTGGTTCAAACAACGTCTATTTTAGGCCGATAAGACATCTTTGAAAAACTTAACTCGGAGCCCGAATAGAACCGAAAAAATATGCTGGATGTGCTCTCACGTGCCCCAAATATCTGGCAGGGTCAAGTTTGAGCGGCAATAGGTTTTTGACAGGATTTCTTATTTTGATGGGATTCTATTCCTTTGGAAGCAAACACATTTTTCTAAAAGAGTCTAGATTATTTTGTGACCAAGTAAATTGTTGTTATAAATAAGTGTCTTATTCTGTATTTAAGATATAGGAAGACGGAGTGAGAAAGTTGATTTTGAGTCAAGAACTCGATGTGTTCGATAATGGGTTTACGATTTGGTTGTAATTGAAGTTTGGTAGTAGAGAGAAAATATTAAGTGTGTAGTTATAATAATTTTTCATATAATGATATATTTCTCTTCTTATTATGGTGAACGTGGGTTTTTTTTTTTAATTTTCCACAAAGAATTTTGTATTGTACAATTAGATTCATTTTATTTTTTTCATTTTAGATATTATTTATTTTGGGGTGGATATAGGCCAGACTTTTCACACATATTTCTCTTACAAGTGGTATCAAGGTTTGGTGGAGGAATGTACAACAATTGATATCAAAGCTAGGGTCGTTCCGACATATTTGATCTCACCAGGTTGTTGTAGACAACGGTGGAGGAAGAAGGGGCACACAAGCCTATAGCCCATTCAACTAATATGATTTAAGAATTGTTTTTATATATTTAACATGTAAAATGCGTGGTATTTATAGTATGTAACTACCCCTTCAAACTAATGAAACTTTAAGAAAATTTCAAATTATAGAGATTACGGTATTCTAAAATGTAAGCAATAATCGTTTCTCACACACTACTATTTTTCTTTCTACAGCTACCATTAAACCTGTTAAAGATCACCAGGAACCTACAATAATTAAATATATATATACAGTTCTAACATTTATTCTTAAAAACAAAAAATAATTATTCTTATAATAAGAAAAAAACAACTTTTACAAATTATAAAATGCATTTGACTTCTAATTTGACAACAAATTTCATTTAGGATATAATTCTTATTTTTCACATTGTTTAATCCATACATGTATTTATTTATTTTTTTAAATCGTTCACACACGTTGAACAAATGTTAATCGTCGGGTTGTGACCACTTTTCTTCTTTTGTTTTTGTATTATTGATAATCATCCATTCATCCATTCGTGCACGTGTACGAAGTATTAATATAAGCATCGAGGTTATAAATTATTAAATATTTTTTGGTTAAAATTCGTGTTATTATATATTGATCATTTTGTTAGTTATCAACTTGAATATTAGTTCAAATTCAAAAAAAAAAAAAAAACTTGAATATTAGTTTTTCTTTAAAAAAAAAACCTTGAATATTATTTTTTATTTTACCTCGAAAAATAAATCCCGGTTCCATCTTTGACTACAGACTTCTATCATCCATCCTATAACATTATAATTATAAAAATAATTTTTGATTAATAAAAAATAAAAATGAAATGCAGCTCGAATATAAAAACAAAAACAAAAAATAATAATAAAAAACAGCATTAAATTAAGATAGATTAGTAAATAGGGGTAGTGAATAGTGATAGTCGTACTGGTGGGGTGACAAGGCAAATAATAAGTGAAAATGGTCACGTGAGGCACGTGAACAGTGGGAGAAAGAATGGCATGGACGGTGCCAGCAAGGCACAAAACAGAACACATGGCTTTAAACTAAGGCCACTGCAACAGTACCAGCTTACCAGTACCCTTAAAAAGGTCCCGACAAAACACAAGGGGAGCCCGCCGTACGAGAAACAAATAAAAAGAATCCTGCTCTACTCCATGAATGCAATGTTGTACGGACAGATCTCAACGTGTCCCCCTCTTTTGGCTCGTTTGACCAAACACGTGTCCTCGTCTTTATCCACTGCAGTTGACACGACTGCTCCCATATGACTGCCACGGTCCTTGCAGACACCACGTGTCATTATCTGCTTAATTTATGATTTCGAGATTCGTGTGATTTGACGCTGCTTTATCTCTTTCATATAATGTTTCTTCTTTTTAATATTTCCGCTGACAAGTTTTGGTTTCTCCATTACTAGAACCACATGGGATGTTTGTCAGATCAATATCATTTTGGTCAATATAGTAGACAAGCCGTTGATTATTTATCAAAAGGTTTTTTTTATTTTTATTTTTATAATTTTAAAAATATCAAAAAGACATTCTAAAATAATAATAATTTAAATAAAAAAATAAATAAAATAATATTTTTTAAATTAATAGAAAAAAATAATTATTCATTCATCTTTAAAAAAAATAATAATAATATTTTATTATAAAATATTTTAAATTTGACTGCTACGTGTATAGTTAAAACGATGTGTGTGTATTGATAAGAATTTTTTTAAGAAAAATTATCAGAAATATTTGTAGACGAAAAGAAACTAATTTTATCTTAAAAAAGAAACTATTTTTTTTTTAATTTATAATTATTATATTTAATAAAAATTTAAAATTTTCTTTTGAAATATAAATTATTTAAATTATACATGTAAATTGTAAATTAAATTCTTTGGATTACGTACACACGGATACACAGATACTAACATATCAAGCCTTGATTTGCGCTGACATATATTAATATGTAGAATGTCAACCGAGGAAAAAAAAATTCTCAAAGGATATCAACAAATCAAAAGTACAAACAAGGGTGAAATCTTATAGGTATTCTTATTTTTCCAAGATATACATTCACTAATATTTTTATGTTTCACTTTTTTGGAAAAACTTTATTATTTTTTAGAATTTTTACGTATCAATTAAATTGATTGTATGCATATGAATCTTAACTATTATGTAAATTACAATACCATATGTATCATAAACATGAAATTTAAATGAAAAATTTTAACAATCTATAATACTTTTTCAATCATTTCATTGCAGTATGAATATGTACAAAATTTTATAGAAATTTTAGGCAATAATCTACTTAAAATTTTTTAAAATAGCATATATAATAAATATATTTTCACATTTAGGCATGTTGTGAATTTTATTGAGAAAAAAAAAAATTAGGTGGTGTTTGGCACCATTTTTTAAATCCATTTTTTATTTTTAAAAATGAAAAGCGTTTGAAAATATGTTTGATAATTGTTTTCAAAAACATGTTTTCGAAAATGAAAAATATATTTTTAAAAATATTAAGGTAAAAGCAAAAAATGATTTTTTTTTTGTTTTCTATGATTTTCAAAAACCATTTTCATTTGTACAATATAACTAAAAAAAGTAAAAATATTCATATTTATTAGTCACATAATCATTTTTAAAAAACAGTTTTAATCCAAATATTTTTCAATTTTTACTTATTTTTAAAAATAGTACCAAACAACTTTTATCATTTTTCATTTTCAAAATATAATTTCAAAAATATTACCACACGCATTATCATTTTTAAAATATATTTTTTTATTTTTAAAATATTATTTTAAAAATATATCCAAATGCACCATTAGCTTTTAGTTTTTCTATCCATTATTGAAGAAAAGCAAAATTATATGGCAAATGCAAATTAAACGAAGTCCTAAGGTTATTCAATAGGTATGCACAATTGCATTGGGTGTGGATGATCATATTGAATTGAATTGGTATAATATACTATCCAACTGAAAATAAATTTAATAAAATTGAATTAAATAATTTTAATCAAAATAAAAAAACTAAAAAAAAAATTCCCTTGCTTGCACTAAATACCAAATTTATTCACAAATTTGGCGTTTGGATCCAAATTTTCTGGTGCTCTAGACGGCCTCGGTGCTTATATTCAATTATGAGCAAGCATCACGAGAACCAAACTTTATCATGTCCCGATAATTATAAAAAGCTATAAAAGGACATATCGGGATACTTATTGATATATGTCAGATCGCAGCCTTTATTTTGTTTGCATTTCGACAATTCTTGCGGAAATTAATTATTTTGTCTTTTTTGAGAACTACCGACAAATAACCTGTTATATAAAGTAAGTTAATATAGGAAATTCCAGTCTACTTTTGGGTGCCTTGAGCGTGGCTTTGGTATTCGGATAATTTTCGTTCTAAACCCGCGTTTGACTTGTAGAATGAGATTGAAAAACAAATCCCATGCTTTTAAATTTATGTGGTGCTGGTGGGTTAAATCAAATCCACCACCATTCGTGGGATACCCAAAGGACTATTCTCCCTTGCTTTACAATATTTTATTTGTACAAATATTGTTTTCTTTTTCTTAATATAATATTAAATTTAATTATTTATTTTAAAAATTAAATTAATATTATTATCAAATATTTCTTTTAAATCAATTATAAATAAATATTGTTTTATTTAAAATTGAATTTATATAGTTATATTTATTTTTATAATATAATTTTATATTTTCTGATATTATTAAAATATTTTAGGTCTATAGTATATTTAGTTTATTTAAAATTTATTTAATATTTTTTATGAATAATATCTTTTCAATATTAATATTAATTGAAAATAGTTTTTTTTAATAATTTAATAATTTAATTGATTTAAATACAATTTTAATCTAACTTGATTTAATTTAAAATATTCAAAATAGTTTTATTATATTAAATTTCATTTATAATCATTCTATCTAATTCAAAAATTAATGTATTTGATATTATATTACCAAATTCGATACTGTATTGAACATATATATATATATATGTATATATGTTTGTATATATACCAACCAAGAGAGAAAATTTAATTTTATTCAATCTTATATTGTACTAAACATATTATAACATTAATTTATCTAATTTAATCTTATTTAATTTAATCCAAATCAATCTAATATCACGTACTAAATGAGGCTTTTAAGGTACGTCAAAGAATTCCTCTCAATATACACAATTAACTATTTACATTAAATCATATTTTTTTAGTGGATTGACTACCACCACCCCGCTACTAAAACATCTATATTTGACGGTTTGACCTGTCAGAAAAAGAGAAAACTATACTTGAGGTATGGATTTAAGCATTTTTTTTATACTCTAAATTAATTATAATAGTAAAAAAATTTTAAATATTTGAGATTTTTTTATTAGCAAAGCACCGAATGTTAGTAAGTTATTAAGAAACAAATTTTTAAAAATTGTAATGCCAATAGACAAACTTCATTTAAGATAAAGTTTCGACAATGCAAAATATTTATGGGGCATTAACTAAACTTGTTTAGCACACCATATTTTAATAGAAATAGTTGAACATCTCTCCTGATTTTAAGAAATTAAGAGTTTAAATTCTATCATTGTTGAAAATATGAGTAATTTTATATGAATTTAATCACTCATCTCACCATTAATAAAAAAGAAAAAAAAAAAAAAGCTTGCTTACCTGGTTTCCAAATACAAATTTGCCAAGTGCCATACAAGCTTTATATGTGGAAATTAAAATAAGTATTAAAATAAACTTAATCTTTCTAATTTTTCGGCATTTTATTTTGCCTGTTTTGCACTTGATTTTTTCATCTGAAACTAAATAATGTTAAATTTTATTGAAGAGTGCACAAGGTTGGAAATTTACTACTGTTACATCTGATTTTTTGTCTATAACTCTAAATAATGTTAAATTTTATTGAAAACGGAAGACTAGATGACTTGTTTGGCTTTTTTTTTTTTTTTTTTTTTTAATACGAATATAACTAATAAGCTATTTGTTTTTTAATAACTGAGAATAGTTACGTTTATATATTTCAATATATTAAAGACAACTATAAACAGATAATTTAATAAAATTGAAAATAATATTATTTTAATATCAATAATATTTCATTTTTTTATAAATATTTAGAGATATTAAGAACATTTTAAATAGTTTTTATATACTTCATATAAATATTACGCAACTCCATGTCTATGTCTATTTAGCACGAACATATTGAGAGCAATGTTGTTGTCTATCTTTTAATTTTTCCGGTTCAATACAAACACATAGGTAAAAACTCAAAAATATAAATTCATTATTTAATTAAAAAAAAAATCCTCCCCGAAGACTCTCACTAGAGAGAGAAATACTCTCATCCTCTAGTGAGAGAAAGTCTTAGTGAAGGGGGTTTTACTGGTTAGATCTGGGCCGATTCCGATTAGATAAAAATTAGTAGTCATTTTTCTTTTTGTGGCTGTGATGGTGTTACTTCTGGAGGGCAATCAGTTGGTTTTGGCCTTCAATCTTGGTCCCATGAACTATACATGTGTTTCAAAGCTTGATGGAGATCAAATTGCTTGTAGGGATGATTCCTGTTGGAGGTGCCTTATTTCGGTTTCCGGAGGCTATTCTTTAGCAGCTGCTTTTTGGATTAGGGAGCTTGTTTTGTATTGTCTAGTTGGGTGCTACTGATATTCTCTTTATTTCTTTTTTCTTTGTTTTAGTGGTCTTTTAGATTTGTGTTATAGTTGTTGTTTATATTTTGTGGGTTGGTTTGTATGTAAATAGGCTGGATTTAACGTTATCAAACTATTTTCCTTGTTGAGGAACCGCTTGATATTTCACATATGACCATCTGAGATTCCTAAGATGGAAGGATTAATCTAGTGAACTATGGTTATTTTGTTGATGTCCCAAATTTATTTGAGTTTTAGTGTTCACTAACCGGTTAGGATGCTGTATCTGTGGCCACCCTCTATGGTGGTTGTTTTCAATGAAATCTCACAATTATCAAAAAATAAATCATTATATAATTGTGTCTGTAAAAAATATCGGTCTATCTATTGGTGAACTTGTAAGTATATTTTAGATTTAATAGACATCAAAGCCATTAAAATAAATGATAAAAACAAAAAACAAAGAAATAAATTGCACTTTGAAAAATAAGTAAAAGATATGTCAATCTCTAAAATAAAATAAAACTAATCAAATTTTATGTAGAAAAAAGGTAAATCTTTATTGGAACGTGACGATAAATTGAAACAGAGTGGAAGATTAATAAACAATGATGATTTCCAGTGAAGATATTTTAAATCAGAGGCAACTACAGTTTAAAAGTTTCACGGAAACTTAAATTTAATCTATTACTTTTTAGTTAAATGAAAAGTGCAATTATGACCTATTTAAGTGATTTTATAACTTAAAAATCAATCAAAACTACCGAATGGAACACATTAAATGTCGTTTAGTGTTAAGTGAAAAAAGTGAACAGGCTCTAACACTCTAATTGCTTTATAAACTTGCGTAGAATAACCCCAAGGAGTTACTCTTTTTTTGAAATATTACAACTAATTTGAGGTTTAGAAAAAATGAGACATGACTCAAATTCATTGACTCATAATGTAGGTGTAAAGGATATTTTACTAAACCAACGTTCTCTTGTCATCTCAATGAGGTTTTACTTTTAAATAAGTCTTCTAAATATTAATCTTTTAAAACTAATGCTAAACAAGTAAAAGCTGTTGAGACTTATTGAGCTTAAATACTTTCATAAATGAGAAATAACTACTTCCATTATATAATTTTAAATATATTTAATGAAAATTAAACTCTTAATAATAGTAAGTAATGAGGAGACCCCCATTACTTGTCCTAAGTGATGGTATCCAAACGTTAAACCCTTTAAACACTCAAAAAGACTGTCATTTCATCTAAAAGTTGAGGACAACTAATGCTCTACTCTTGGCCATAGTAGCCAGTAGGACTTTATAATGCATCATACAAACTATAGAATAACACTATGTTGAGAATTGCAGCCTAATTGAGTCGTAAAGTCAGTGTCAGTTCATAAACATTTGTTTTGTGGTTCGATTTTTATGTAACGCTATCTAAGCAACTGTTTGGGTTTCTCTTCCTCCCTCTGGGGAGTTACCTTCCTCTTATTCTTTTAGAAGCTTTAGTTATGGACTGCTCCTTAGGGTACCATCTAGTGAGTCCGGTTCGTGATAATAGTATATGTATTACATATTGTAATATATAAAAAAAGAAAAAAAAAAGAAAAAAAAAACTAGTGTTTTCTAAATCATTTATATATGATGTAATTTATTTTTATTTATTTAAAAATTATATAACATCATGTGCATTGTAGGAATCTGCTTAGTAATTTCACTTTAAAAAGTTAAAAGAAAATTATTGTCTTTGCATGTTAAGATTAATTAAATGAACAAGTCAAAACCTGAGTAGAAATTGTCAATAAATTCCTAGTTTAATAAAAGGGATCGGTGTAGTAAAGAGAATTCAGTAAAACAACAAAATTCGTATAACAACTGTTGCACGGCACCTGGTTAAAATTTTACTTTGATTTTCTTGTTATTTTCTATATTTTATCCGGGGAATCCGTGAAGTTACAGATGAAAATGATAAAATCTGAACTCATCCAATATGACTTTCAACGTTTTTAAAGGGCTAGGAAATCTCTATCTTCTTTTCTTTAAAGTGGAGTTAGCTATAATAATTCGTGGAAAATATTCAAAGTCATCGACAAGTGGAGGGGTTAAAATGACTGAAAATGAAAGCTTGGAAAAAATAATAGGGAAAGTTTTATTGCGATTTATTAGTTTAATTAACCGGCATAACTTTTCAAAAATGAGAATTGACCTCCACAAAGTTTTCGTTTTCCTGATTTACTTTCAAGCAAATTTACGACTAAGAATGAAAAGACAAGATTAGTATTTTATAATTTGAATGTCGATTCTCGAATAGATATATTCAACCAATTGGATCTAAGGTTCCTTAGTTATTAGTCTTTTTTTTTTTTGTTGAACTTTCATTAATTATTAATTACTTAATCGATAGAATAATAGAAAAAAAAAATTGTGTTTTGATTATGAATAACAATACTTCTTTTATTTTTTATTTTTAAATATGTTTTCATAATGAATAACAATAATCTTAATTTTTTTTAAAAAAAAAAGAATAGCAATAATCTTAAAATTCCATTATTTATAACATAAAATTTTAAAAATTGCCATAAATCTCCTTCAAAACACATAGAAAAGCTTTTATTATTATTGTTATTATTTTTAAAACTATAAAATCAACCAGGAATCTGCGATTCTTGATGGAGTTGAAGATGATTAAAATAAAAATTTGTACTTGGACAAAGTCAATGAAACAATTTTCTAGCAAGTGTACAGTGCACATGGTATAGAAGTCACGCCAATTCTGTTCATAGGTCTTGGCACGACTAGCAGAGTCATTAAAATGCGATGACTCTGATCCAAACCATCCAATCAAAATATAGAGGTGACAGTAGTGGACTGGAGACCCGTATGGGCGCCACCACTGCGATAGTTACATTTCATGTTTTCACCGGATAGCTGTCAACGTTTGTGGGATTTGGACGATCTTCTTTGCTTCTCAAGTTGATTGCGACCCTGATTTGTGAAACATGATAATATTGGAATTGGAATAATTTGTTTGTTTTTATTTGTTTTCTTCATCTACTTTTAGTACGTCTTAGGTTAGAAAGAATCAGATCACAAACCATATGGATGGGCGCTGGGATCAGATGGACACAAATGATTTCCATCATGGATGTCCATGTAGAACCGGCAATATTATTATGAAATCTCTTCCATCATGTATAGCCTTTAAATATATAAAAATTTGATTAGGTCAAATGTTGTGCTCAAAATTTAATTTCCATGGTACTAAGCATGACTATGATATTATTATTAAACCATATGTTAACTTAAGTAGGAAATGTAACATCCATTCAACGTCCTTGTCAGAGAATTTTAATCAATTAGACATTGATATAAATTTTATATGTACTTTTCTAAAAATATCTAGCGCTTCAATATATCTTCTAATCAAGGAGATAATTCTATTAATTATAGTATTTCCTGTGGTAAAACAAGAGGACTAAGATTGATTTTTATCTCTCATCAACTTTAGAAGGAGATTTAATTTATTGTTTATTAATTGTGCATGGATATGGTAGGAACAAGTGTGTGCTACTGAAAGTATATATATATATATATATATATATATATGCGTAAAGAAAATTTTCTCTGTTTATTGTATATAATCAGTAGTGAATTGAAGGGCCAGGTGGAAGTTGCCAGCGCATATTATTGACGGAGTAAGGAGGGGCTATCATGTAGTTTCAGTCTTTACATGGTCCTTACACCTTACAAAATTGAAAGCTCAATATTAATATGTGCCACGTTGAAAGTTGCTTGTACACTCACGTTCTGTCGTACTATATTGTTTTGGTTGTGGTGGACCGATCTATTAATAATGGAGAAATGGGCTATACCTAAGGTCTATAGATATATATATACATACCCACATGTATACGTCCAGTTTGTATGAAAGAAGATCACGCTTGGTGACCTTAATTTCTTATATTGAAATTTATATAATTTGGTTCACGTGTAGGTTGAGGTTCCCTAGAGTCAGGCCAAGTAATTCAATTCTTACCAGGACATCAATATCCATTACGTTTGTTAGCGGCAAAAACCAATAACATCCTCAACCGTTACAGTTTTGTTGTACAATAGAGAGATAAAAATAAAGTGTGAAGAAGAAAAAAAACATATAAAATTATACTAGTTCGACAGTTTGTTTATGTTTACTCTTGTGGCTGTTTAAGTGATTAAAAGTTATTGCAAAACTTTGTAGAGAAGCATGCTATAAACTTATGAATCTTTCTTTCTCATACTTGTATGGACTGTCAGCAATGATATAGGAGTCATCTGGTTGATGATTTATATTTGGTAAGTCGAGTGATAAGCCATGCTTTCTGTCTTATGGTGCTAATTTCAAAATTATTTTCAAAATTTTTTAAAGATGTTTTTCACTTTCTTGTCCATTTTTATTATATCAACTGTCAAGATGATTACAAACAACAGTGTTACTGAGTGGTCTACTAAGTGAATGATCAAAAGGTATTGATGACAGTACTTTTTAGATGATCTTTTCTAGCTTATAAGTAGTTTTCAGATGCAAGATTCATCATAAAGTATAATATATATATATATAGTGTAATAAATTCAAAAAACCAGATATTGATCGTGCAAAAGATGCCAGGAGAACATAATTCTATCCATGTTTAAATTTTGATAATAGCTAAGAAATTTATATATATACTTAAGTCTCTTGTGTGGGAGATTTTTGCTGGAATAAGAGAAAATGAAATTGCAATTGACTGAAATGATAGTGATCCAGAGAAGGTAAGGCTCTACAGCCGTTGAATGTCACAATCAAATGGAATATGATATTGTTTTTGTTTATAAATTACTTGAGAGTAGGCACTATGTGTCCTCAGTTTGCTTCGTCTTTATGTATTATTGTAACATCACGGAGAAGGATATGATCGATACAGACCCTTTTTTTTAATCTTTATAGAGTTCAATTATTTTACAAGCCGTTGAATTATGATAGAAACACTAGGGATTTCTTCTTTTAAGTCCTTTAACATTCTACTATTTGGTGTTTCATTGTGATAGCAGATAGCTACACTGATGGAGACGCACGAGCATTGATTGTCTAATCTTTTTTACCTAGCCACCTTGTAATTAGTCAGCAGTTTATTAAAACGAATGAGAAAAGTTAAACAGATACAAATAAACTGGAGTACCCAACCTAGCTAGCTAACTACAGTTCTTTAATACAAGAAAAGCTAAAACTTTAAAGGAATTTTAATGCGCAATCTAATTTCAACTGTAGCTTTAGATTTTGGTACATCATACAACAGTACTAATGGGACATCTAACTTTATGTCGTTGTTTGCTTGATAATTGCACCTAAACTGTTTTGTTGTATATTTCTCCAAGGTGATAAATATCAATCCTCTTTTTTTTTTTTTTTTTTTTTTTTTTTCACTTTTATTTATTTGTGCAGTAGTGATTGGCTTCACATCTTGTATTGATATGATTTATGTTGATGTTTTGAAGACATATTGATATGTGGCAAACTTCATACATAAATGGATAAAATTTATTTATTTATTTATTTTTTCTCTTACTTTGAAATGTATTGTGTTTTATTTTTTCATCTCTCATATTAAAAGATCAACGTATATCATATCAACACTGAATTTAAGCCCGCAGAAATTGTCCCATCCAATCATCAATTCCGCCTTACCATTTGGAATACAAAGTTGGGATAAGTGAATTGGATTGTTTAGTATTATCTTACATAAATTATTCACATTATACCAAATTATACCAAATTAAATGTGTGGAAATGAGCTAATCCTTTGTAAATTAAGAAGTTGGCATCAAGGTTTGTTTTTGGCCCGTTTACGCCGAGTTCCAATGGATATGCTCTCCGAGCAAGATGATTATTCTTGATGATCTGTGTGTATGCATATAATAATGCTTAGAGTATTAGATAGTATATTGCTCCAACTTTATCATATCCGTGTGGATTAAAATTATCGTGTTGGTAATGTTTGAATCTTTAAAAGGTAAAGGTTTCTTCTGTGCAAAGATTAAGCCTGTAAAGTTGATGCAAGTCCTATTCCAACCTTACTAGATCATGATAACATCTTCTTTAACCAATTGATCAAGATACTGAAAGCTGTTACTTTTGTTTACATTGAAACAAACATTGATTCCATCTAACCTACTAGTATTTCTTTTTGAAAAATCTAACCTACTAGAATTGGGTGTTCATTAAACTAATTTGTCACTGTCTTTGGGTGTCATTTGCTTTTCTGTGATTACATGTGGCCCATGAACGGATCAACCTGAAGTTGAATTTGTGATATATGGACACGTCATGGACTATAGCCAAGCCCAAGTTGAAAAAGTCTACGTTTGACAAGGTTTCCCAGAATACATGGTGGATTGGACAGTCCACTCATTCGGCTTGGTTTAGTGATTTTGGTGCGTTTACATACATTTGTTCAGCCATATTCGCTTGTAGGAACCAAATTTATTATTGGACTGAGTATTAACTGTGTATTAAAATTCAAGGATTCATAACAATTGAATATTTAAAAAAGGTAAAATATAAAAATTTTAACCCAAGGTAAATAAATAAATTAAAATCTCAGACACGGATTAATTTGTCATGATTTGAGTTTTTCAGATCAAGGAAGTATGTATAAAAATTATCCTTGATGTTTCCATAATTAATTTGAAGTTTTGAACTGATGATATATATATATATATTTAAATAAGAAATCGGAAGAAACAAATAACTTTCAGACACTTTAATTTTTTCATATATTTGAGTGAATTTGGATCTTTTGCTGATCTTATTTCTTATCTTATTTCCTGCTGAATTTTAATAGGCTTAAAAATATCTTTTTACACATGGCGTTTATGAAATTGAATGGTCGCTTCCGTTTTTTTTTTTTTTTCCCAAATTTACAACACAAGTAACAACGCCGTTTACCACACCCACAATAATCCATTTCACTCACAAAGTCTAGCGGCCGGTAAAGGAAAAAACAATTATCCTGGCGCCTGCAGAAGTTTTTATTCCTAAAGTATATCCTTGGTTTTAAAAAACTGGAAGTAAGATTTGAAAGGATATAAAATACCAATACTTGTCTCCAAATTTCTTGAGAATCAATGAATCAAGTGATTGCAAAGGATGTGTTGATGATTCAAAGTTGTATCTTGTATGTGCTTGCAGTTTGTTAGATAAAAATTTTGGGAAGTATTTGGGAATTTCTTTTATTAAAAAAAAAATGAGAGTTTTCAGATTTAGCCACTGCTGCCCTTCTCGATGTTTATACTCGGATTGCAGGAATTTTGGTTGAAATAGCTGAGAAAGTGCAAATAAAGATGGAGTCGATGAGGTGTTGTGATAGAGTCGAAACATCACCGTATAATAATTACTGATCTTGGAGAAAAGAAATTAAAATGGAAAAATAAAATAAGACGATATTCTAACCTTTTGAATTTGTTAAGAGTTATGCTACTTTGTTCAAATTGGTGTTAGTGTCCAAATAACATGGCATTATAGAAAATAGATAGATTAACCAATCAAATTGTAACTGATCAATTTCAATTAGTTAGTCTTCTTTATTTTCATGGATACCCCATCACCTGGACACTGTTTTGTTAAGGACATGGATCGCCTTATTATAATCACAGACTAGCACAGAATTTGAATCCATATCTACCTGAATCTCGATATATTTATTGATAACAATATTTAATTCAGTGGCTCAAATGTACCAAAAAAGAAAAGGAAAGAAAAGTAAAAAGTAAAAATACAATTCCTACGCAAATCGTTTGTATATGTGCTAAAGTCTTGTTTAACTTTGTTTAAATAAAATTCATCATATCACGAGGAATGATGCCTTGAAAGATATTTCATCTCTACCCTTTATAATATTTATTAGCTTATCACGGTAAGTATCCTCAAATATTACCATTCAGATGTGAAGAATATCGTTTGTATGGTTTCTCAAAAAGATTCTTTACCATATCCTTATGTAGTTGTCTCTAGCGAACCTGTTATGTATTGTATCATTGTATATTGCCATTCTGAATTAGCATTTAGGAATTAGGTTAGTTATCTTGTCCAACCACTAACATTACTTATAAATTGGAATCATTGGATTGATTATAATAACCGTCTTTACAATCAATCCAAGAGCTCCAATTGATAGGTAATATTATTAATTGGGTAAGGTAGTCAAACCCTTAGGAACTATACTAATAAAAATCATATATAAAGAGATTGATTAATATACAATTTCAGTAATAATTAATACAGGGTCAGTTACAAGAAAAATACTGTCATTTTTAATTCAATTTTATTGGATCTTAATTTAGGCAGGGACAGTTACAAGAAAAATATTGTCATTTTTATTTTTTTAATTTTTTTACTTTTAAAACCTCAAATTAAGATCTAATAAAATTGAATTACTGTTGTATTATTATATATGCATTATTAAATATACACAAAGCATAAGCAATTAAGATAATAATTTATGGCATTTAATATTGATAATTGAAATGTAGGAGAACTCACCGTGGAAAGAATGGAACCTGATAATGAGGAGAGTGGCTAGTGGAAGAGTTGCGTAGTTTCATTTTGCTGCCTTTTCCATGCTAACAAATATTTCTCAGTATATTCAAGGCACAGTTCTCAGTGTAGGCGCCTAACTTGGTGTTGTATGGCCGGTTTTCAGAGTCCGGATTCTCCATGAAAATCTGCATAGTGATAAATAGTGACATCATGTTTACAATAAAAATACTTATAGGTATTTGGTTCAAATCTGGTGAACGTCATTTAATCCATTTATTTGTGCATTGTGCTTTACGTTCCGCTCTGCACTTTGCCATTGTATCGTCTCGGACCTATAATTTAAGGAGAGCTAACCTCCACCATATCCCTCTGAGTGCAAGACCAAAATCCCACGCAGACAAATAGTTATCGTGACGATAAAAAATTATTACAGTTATAAAAAAAATTAATGCATCCAATAATTTACAATGTTGAAACTTGTATTATTAAAATCAAATTATATATAATTACCTTGTCGATATTACAACTTTATTTATTTATTTTTTTTACACAACTTTAGTTGATTAAAAAGATTCTCGATTTTAAACATCTCATGTGTTAGTATTCCCATAGAGAAAAGGCCGTCATCACCTCCTATTCTTTTTAAATAAAAATATTCTCTCGTTTTGTTTGAGATCTTGAAGTAAGTAGTTACAATAAAGAATCTAACAATTGGTTTTTAATATTTTGCTATCCATTAAATTTAAGTCTGATAATAATTATTTCAAATATAGAAGCCATAGTGATGTTTGGTAGCATGCAATAAGAAGAAGATACAGTTCGCAGCCATGGAAGAGATCGGAGTTATTAGCCAAAGTCCAGACTTTTTAGTAGAACATGACGGTCCATTATTCATCGGAATTTTTTTATGTAAGTAATTTTATATTGTTCACTTTAGTATTGTTGATTCATCACATCCATAAACTATCTGTATTTTTTCTTATATTCTAACTACAGGATAGGTTACAACAAGGACCCTGATAACAACCCACTAATATTGACATGTGAAAATTTTTATTATGTTAGTCCAAAAATACGTCATAAAAAAACTAAATTAACCAACTAAATGCGGACGCAAGTGCTGTAAGTCTGTAATATATATATTACCGAGTATTTAAATTTTTAGTTCTAATACGATAAGGACATAGTCCTTTTTTAAATAAAAAAATCAGTATTTAATTATTGATATAGAGGATTAAAATTTTTATCATCTCGAGTGTTAATATAGGCTGTTTTCTCTACGTACGGATATGAGTAAAAGCTTTATTTTTTATTTCATTATTATTATTTTTTTATTTTTTATGCAGCATCTATTTTGACTCTTGACTATAACTTCAACTGCAAACATCTACAACTATGAAATTTAAATGAGACTTCACTGCGAAGACTCAATTGTAAAACCAAGATGTATGGACAAAATTCACGCTTATGATTCCTTCCAACAAATTACTGTCGGGCACCAACAAACATCTGGATTCTGGAGCTGAATAAATCTATAGTCAACAATTTTTGGTGAATATCCTATCAAGTATTTTATTCAACGTCTATTCTTTTATCTAATGAAATGCACCTATAATCATACACCACTCTTTAGGAAGAATGATTGTATTTTTAAAAGCACAACATATGTATAAAATTTAGTTGGAGTTATTATCTTCGGATTGTGAGAGCGGTTATTCAATTATGAGAATAACTATTAAGTCCTGATCCGTAAGAGTGTTAAAAAAAATGCACCTATATCTTTATCTATAAAATATTTTGTATATATCTATATTTAAAGTGAAAGTGCATTGTGTATTAATTACAGGGTTAGTTTAGTTGAGTTGCATATTTCATAAGTTGTGCAAGAGATTTTATAATTGGAACTACTCAAATAAGAATTGGAGCCTTTGAGGTTTGGTTTTGTGATAGAGTATTGCGGGTAAATGTTAAATTTCACATTAGTAATTAGAATTTGTATCCCATACTTACAAATTCTTAATCATTTTTATGATTATATAATAGCACATAAAACTTTTTTCATTCTACAACCAAAATAAAAAACAGTTTTGAAAATAGCACAATAATATTTATGAATTATATAGTTTGCAATGAAGGTTGCAAACTATTTACCTTATTTGTAAATTATAATTTGTAATAACTAAAAACGTTAAAAATATCCATTTCAATTTTTGAATAAGATTTTCAAAACCCGTCCACTTTTTATCGGTATCTCACATAATTGTCATTACATAACATCTTATATGTGACCCTACAAACTGATTATTAGAATATGAGTTGGGTTAATACTCTGCGTTAAGACACATTATTAATAATAATTCAAAATGATTTAAGTTTAAGCAATTTCTAATGGCTTAAAAAAAACAGTTGTATTTTTATTCATTGTTTCAAATGTTAAAATTTTCCTATGTGCATAGACAAAGACTATTGAAAATTCCATACGTCAATTAAAGTATTCGTTTCACCTGGTGAATGGTGATAGACTGATAGTGGTGTTCACTTCAACTCTTTGCATGGCAAGACCATAACAGTAACATGTTGTGCTCGTCGGCGTGTGCAGGCTAGATTTTTATACATTTGACAACAAAAAACATGTTTCGTTCTCATCTATCAACTAGTCAATTGTCGCGCCATCCTAACCACACAACCTTTCTAGCCAACAAATTGTATTCATTGCAGTGCGTGCAAGCCAGATTTTATTCTGGAAAACAGCTTTCACAAAAACGTGTTTAACATTCATTTAAAAGATCACTATTATTAGTACATTATCTTTTCTCTAGTTGAATTTGATTATCCACCTTACATATCCGTTCGTATCTTTTTCTCATGTTTAAGAAAAAAATCATCTGAACTAAATGGTTATTGAGAGTCATTACTAAACAAATTTGGATACAATTTGGATACAATTTGAAATAATAAAATTTGAATTAATTTTAAGCTGTTTAGATTTCAATTTGCTGACATACGAAGCTGAAATATTTCTATCGATGTGCCGGCACTGCAATAAACTAACAAAAATCTCAGCTGGCTCCCTCCAGAGGAGCAAGTTGCAATCCACCCTCCCAATTAGATATTCTTTTGAAAATAGCATGGGCCTTTGTCAAGTCGGTGAGGTGTCACAACCCAAACCATTCATCACGTTTTCTTCGTTGGTCATCTAAATTGCATATCAAGCGTGCATGGGCTGTTTCCCTTATACGATCGCAGCTCAGCCGTCGATCACGGTTCATGAAACCCCAACAAGAAAGTCAAACGTGGGTTGTCCATGACTAGATGCTGCATCACTGGTCCTTACATGCCGTTTAATCAGATGTGTTATCCACGTAAAGCTGACTCAGTTCCTACTACACACGTATTTTAGGTAACAAGAGCAATGTTACCATACAAGCATGCTCATTGTATCATTTTGACCTGTATGCTAATTATATTTGTCAATGATAACGTTAATTTTGGAAACTTGTTAATGAAAATATCCTAATAAAATCAAACTTTTAACTTTTTTCTATAAATAGGAACTTTCCTTAACTAATACGTTATTATTATTGGAGGATTGAATTTTCAATTTATGACTAAATCTGCTTTTTTTGTATAATGACGTGTAATCTATTCAGGATTAGCATGCAATCAGCATATTCAATTAACGGCGTTTTGTACGTCAAGCAAGGGAATTGTATCGTTTTTAGCACAATAATTATTGATTCTGATTGGACTGTGGTTAATACGCGCTTTGAGGAGAGTGAATCAGCCATATGTTTTGGATAAACTATAAAGTTTGAAAAGAAAGTAAGATTTTCAGTTGAGGACTCGAAACCTTACTTTTTAGATTTTCGAGGACACAAAACATTCCAAATCTCAAGGAAGGGCTTTTGCTGCCTTGTATAAATACCTATAACAAATCACCCATCTTGCATCACCCTTTTCAATTCCTTGCTCTTCTTTAATTATTTTGTGATCCTTTTGTCTCTCTCTTTTGCGAGCCACAATGACTGTCCTCATTGAGCAGCCTGAGTTTGGTAATGTTTCTTCTCTTATATTTTTTCATTTTCGTTTTCGATTTTGTCTTTTGTTAACGTGGTTTTGATGTTGGAGTTTGGTTTGCTTGGTAACAGTTGCACATGCTGAGAACCAGGATCTCCAAAAGGAGACTAATGAGTTGGTCTTGGATGGAGGATTTGTGTTGCCAAAGATCGTGCAAGATGACGCGTTCGTGGCGCCAGAAATCAATTCTTTTGGCAACTCATTCAGGTCTTGAAAATCTCTCTATCGTTTCCCATTCTGCGTTTGGTTTTCATTTTTTTGTTCTACTTGAAATTAGAAATCTGACACGGGAGAATGAATGCAGGGACTATAACGCCGAAAGCGAAAGGCAAAAGGGTGTGGAGGAATTTTATCGGTTGCAGCACATTAACCAAACCTATGACTTTGTAAGCATATATAGTTGCATACGTAAGAGTTGTTTAACAGAAAAAGGATCAAGGTTAGGATTTTGATTTGATCTAATATCTACATATAACATGAATGCAGGTGAAGAGAATGAGAGAAGAGTATGGGAAATTGGACAAGGTTGAGATGAGCATATGGGAATGCTGTGAACTCCTCAATGAAGTTGTTGATGATAGCGATCCTGACTTGGATGAGCCTCAAATCCAGCATTTGTTGCAGTCTGCTGAGGCTATTAGGCAGGACTATCCTGATGAGGATTGGCTGCACTTGACTGCTCTCATTCATGGTATGCACATGCATAGTTATCCTGTTATTTTTCTTCGATTATTTTCCAAGGGAGAAATCTCATATTTAAACGTTATCGCGAAATTCTAGGAATTTTTTGACTCCGTTAAATGGAATATGCCCCACTTGTCAAATTGGTTACATCATCAACTTACTAATTCTTTTTCGTATTGCATCAGATCTTGGAAAGGTTCTTCTTCTGCCTAGCTTTGGAGAGCTTCCTCAATGGGCTGTTGTTGGTGAGTATCGTATTTTTCACCTCAGAAAATGCAATTTATTTTACGACCTTGATGAAGTAATTTTTAATTAAATTGGTTTTTTTTTTTTTTCTTTTTTTGAAATTGTAGGCGACACATTCCCCCTTGGATGCGCCTTTGACAAAGCCAATGTTCACCACAAGGTTTGTTGTTTTAATTTTCTTTAAAACGTAACCAGAATTGCAAACTTGGTAATTATGAATAATCAAACTGAAAAAAAATCCTTAATTACGTGTCCCGGCAGTATTTCAAAGACAATCCCGACTACAACAATCCTGCCTACAGCACCAAGAATGGAATTTACACGGAAGGATGTGGACTAGACAATGTAATGATCTCATGGGGCCATGATGACTACATGTACTTGGTATAATTTCAAAACTTTCCACTAATCTTGATGATATTAATATTATTATTATTATTTTAAACTGATAATATTAAATATTAGAATAACGGCGTTTTAATAACATAAAAATAATGGTCCGGATTAACCTGCAGGTGGCCAAGGAAAATGGATCAACCCTACCCTCAGCCGGGCTGTTTATTGTCCGATATCACTCCTTTTATCGTAAGCATAATTGCTGGGATCCTTTTTAGATTTGCTTATATAACTGTTTTCTGGTCTGTCAAACTAATTTTGGAAAAATTGTGATTTTCAGCTTTGCATAAGGAAGGAGCATATACCCACCTGATGAATGAGGAGGACAGGGAAAATATGAAGTGGCTCAAGATATTCAAGTAATTAATTTTTCATATTCTCTATCAACTTGTCCATTTCTTTCCTTTTCAACATATATAATTTTCGTACAATTAAATCAACTAAACTTGTCAATCATGGTATATATGCAGCAAATATGATCTCTACAGTAAGAGCAAAGTTCTTGTTGATGTTGAAAAAGTCAAGCCCTACTATATTTCCCTCATCGAGAAGGTGAGTGCATTTCTTGATTTTTTTTTTAGGTATCTAATTCTTTACATATTTTTTTCCGTCTTCCTTAATTGTACAATTTTTTCAAATTTTGTAGTATTTCCCTGCAAAGCTGCGATGGTGAAGGAGTCAATCTCTCAGGAGAAGGAAAATGAAGCCTATAGTCATTTCTTTTATGTTAATTACTAAATGTTGGATAAATAATAATTTGAAAGAGTGATGTTCCCGATATGACTTCGAGGAATATAGTAGCACAGTTGTGCTGAGGCATATTGTGTGGAAGAAAATGCAGTCTATTGGATCACTTCATGTACGTAGTTGTTGATAAGTAGACACATATATTACATATCAATAACACATGTGAACGCGGTTGCGCAAATGATCTTTCCTTTCATTGGATTAGTGACTGTGGTTTCCATAAAGCATGAATGATATGGCCTTCGAAAAAACATAAGCATGAATCATACGTATTTTCTTAAAAAAAAAAAAAGAAACTTAAATATATCAATTTGCTTCCACTAGTCTATACAAGGTTTGACATAAATAAATATCATCCATTCATTCATTGTATTATTTCAATCTCTAATACATTTCTTGTCTTTATTTTTAAAATAGAATTGCTTCAACCAGAAATATAAAACTTAAACTTTAAAAAGTGTTAATGAATAAAAGATAAAATTCTGTCCTGGTCCACAATTTTGGCCTTTTGGGAAAAAAATTTGAGTAAAAATTTACCATTTTATATCTAGAGATTATTCCTATAAAATTTGGAAGACAAGTCAAAAAGAATTTCGTTAAAGAAGGAAATATATTGATACAAAATATCATAAGTAATACTAGGTTTTCCAAATGTTTTATCAAAATCAATGTCTAGATAATATGACATGTAAATTATCAAAATTTTATAAATCATGAGATGATGTGATAATTAATAGAATTTTGACATTAACTCATATGTCATATCATTTGAATATGAATTTAAATAAAATATTTGGAAAGCGTAGAGTAATGTTACACTATCAAAAAATTTATCCAAATTTATTGTATAAATGATACGTCAAATTTACGTGTAATCACTACATCATTAACACATCATCCAAAAATTAATGTGGTGGCTACAAATTAACTTGCTACATTATTTAGACAAATTTTTTGGACAAATTTTCAGGAAGTATAATATTATTCTTACTTAAATATTATAAGAGATTAAAACAATTAAACTAAGCAAAAGATTGTAAAAAAAAAAAAAAAAAGGAAGAATCCTCTTTAATTTGCTAATATTTTTATTTTTTCCCTTTCATGAATTGTTGCCTTCCTGGCTCCAAACTTCCAACTCCGTTACTAAATCGAAGCAACAAGAACAACACGGCCCACCAACAATTGGGCCTAACAGTCAGTGAAACAGCCCATCAGTAGCCGCAGAACAAAAGTGAAAAATTGTTTAGCAAAAGCACACGTGTAGTACACACGTGCTCACACAGAGTGTCCATCTGTTGAGCTGCTTCTCCTTTCTCTGTTCATTGTCCCTCTCTTTCAGTTTCACGTCCTCTCACATCATTCCATTTCTCCAAAATAAGATTCCCAAAACGCCCTCCCTCTCACTTCCCATCTATACTTTCGAATTTTCCAAAGCCACACCACTTCGCGAAATCAATCACTCGCCTCTCCTCCTTTTTCACTTCAAAATTCATTTTCCATTCGATCAGTTACTTTTATTGTTGTTGTCGTCTATGTGATGAGTTTCTCTTCTCTGAATGGCCAACACTTTCTTCATATTTTCCATTTTAACTTTACTATCGTCAAACCCTTCCTTGTCTCTCGATCCGTACGCGTTCGACGCCGATTTCTTGTTTCGCGGCGATTACACTCCCCCGTCGCCTCCTCCGCCTCTCGCGCCACCGCACCCTCCCTCTCTCTCATGTAAGCACGACCTTAATGGTATCGGCACTCTCGAAACTGTTTGCAAGCTCAATTCCAGCTTGACCTTCCAAGAGGACGACGTTTACATACAAGGAACCGGAAGTTTGCACATACTTCCCGGAGTTTTGCTGAGCTGTCCGGTTTCCGGTTGCTCGATAACGATCAACGTCAGCGGCGAATTCGTGTTGGCGGAGAGCGCGGCTATAACTGCGGGGACAGTGTACGTTTCCGCTTCTAACGCGAGTTTGTTGGACGGTTCGGTGGTCAATGTGACCGGCTTAGGCCGGTGAGCCGCCGGCTCAGACGAGCGGGACTCCTGATGGAGTGCAGGGCGGCGGCGGGGGACATGGAGGGAGAGGCGCGAGCTGCGTGGTGGATAACATGAAGTTGCCGGACGATGTGTGGGGAGGAGACGCGTACTCGTGGTCGTCGCTGGAGGAGCCGTGGAGTTACGGGAGCAAAGGCGGGACCACCAGTAAGGGGGAGAATTTGGGAGGAGAAGGTGGCGGGAGGATTCGGTTCGAGGTCATCAATGAGATTGAAGTTAGTGGGAGTTTGTTGGCTGATGGCGGTGATGGTGGTCTCAACGGTGGTGGAGGCTCTGGTGGCAGCATTTTTCTCGTGGCTCATAGAATGTAAATTACTTTCAGTGCTTCCTTTTGCTAACTTTGATTATAAGAGTTTGACCTTTTGAGTATGCCTATTGTTTGTTGCACTGTTATTTATAGTTTTTGATGCTATCAAATTGAACTGTCTGTGCTGTGAATTTGAAATTTCCTTCATCTGCATTGCTAGTAATGTTTATGAATCAATGGATAGGAGTAAAGTAGAAGCTATAAATGTGTGAATGGATAAGTAGGGAAGTAGAAATAATATTTCTGTTAGATTTAGGGGGTTATATAAACTTTGAAGTATTAAAGTCTGTGGAAGGATGAGGAAACATTAGACATAGGAAATAGAGCCTGTGGTTGAAAATTTTCATGTACTTAATCCATGATTTTAAAGGATAATGTTTTCCCTGTCCTTTTCCCCTTCACTCTTCCTAGGTCGATTACAAAGTTTGAAAACACTTTGGGCCTGGTTGTTGTCCTTCATCCCATCATGAGCTTTAAATCGGTAGCTGCAGACTTTGTTAGTTAGTTTTTTTTTTTTTTCATTCTCCAATGTCACCTGTTGTTGGCTGTGGCTTCTCTTTTCAAACATCTGCTTGCCAAATAAAAATTGAAAAGAAAGCAGAAAGAAAAGGATAGTTGTTTCTTAATTAGTTGAAATTGTTCCCGTGTGGCAATTTCAGTGTATGCTAGATGATGACTGTAATTATAGAACTGTTTGGTTTGCTTGTGTATTGGTTTTGTTTTGCAGCAAGTCAAAATTTGTGACAGTTTTATATATTATCATTGGACATATTGAGGCTCTGTATTCTTTGGTGTCTCTGAATTTTGTTCTGAAGGGGAGATCATTGCTGATAAGAATTTCAATATATATGTTTTGGAGATGAATGAAGAGATGTGATTTCCTATAAATTCTGTCAAGTTTAATGGGGCTCAATGGAGATCTTGGTTTTTCCATTGGAGAACTTCTTGGAACTATTTTGGATGGCTACAAGGGGACTGTTTAATTTTGTAAAAGCCTAATTAAAGAGCATATGGAGATTGCATCTGAAAAGTTTTTAAAAAGTTAATGTTCAGGTGGAATGGTAGTCATCTGTGAGGACAGAGGTCAATTATTTTTCTTTGCTCATGTGTTTGGGCTGTTTATTTCTTTTTTTTTTCTTTCTCTGTTGAATTAGCCTAATGCTTCACTTTCAATGGCTATTGCTTAGAGTCATTCAAAAGTTCTCTCAGCTTATAACCTTATTCTGTGAAGAGCAGGACTGGAAATGGCAGAATAAGTGCATCAGGAGGAAATGGCTTTGCTGGAGGTGGGGGCGGAAGAGTTTCTATCAATGTTTTCAGCAGACATGATGATACAGATTTTTTTGTGCATGGTATATGGCTTAGACATTTATTTTTCCTCCTTACGATAAATTAATTGTTGAGCATTCTGTTTTGGATGACTTAGAATAATCTGAGGCAAGCCCATGGCTTGGATTAATATTGTACTGAGTGGAGGATGTTGCTTAAGTAGACAGTATGTCTTTCGTGGTACTAGGATGTCACATCACACTTTTTCACTTGTCTTAGAAAGCATTATTCTGACGAATGGTTTAAAATTGTTTTTGTTAACTTGATATCTTGGGCTTTTTCAGATTGAAGTACGGAGTGGTTGATTTAACATTCAATATTATGTTCTTCTGAGAGATTAGGTGAAACAGGTGTTTAATCTAGGATATGAATTGTCAGTTGTGACCTGTTACGCCAAAGGACATCTGTTTTCAGTTTTTACTGTATGCTATTGATAAGTTTTAACAACTTCACATGCTAGTTAGCCGATCCTTTTAAGAGTATGATTAAAACAACTGTTAATTTTCTTTTATGATACGTAAGTTCTGGTGTAATGGGCTTCTTGGCTTCTCTCTCTTTCTCACTCTGTGTCTGTCTTTTTCTCTTTCTTTCTGTCAGAGCAGAGGTGCTTCATCTTTATCCTGTTTGCTAAAGTTTTATCTTTGGTAGAATATGTTAATACATATCACCTGTCTGCTTGTTTGCAGGGGGAAGGAGTCTTGGCTGTCCTGATAACGCGGGTGCTGCAGGGACATATTATGATGCTGTGCCTCGGATTCTTATTGTTAGCAATCACAACCTAACCACAAATACTGATACACTTCTTATGGAGTTCCCTAAACAGCCACTATGGACAAATGTTTATGTTAGCAATCACGCCAAAGCTTCTGTTCCATTGTTTTGGAGTCGTGTTCAGGTAATTGAAAGATTATTGCTTTCTGCATGCTTTGAATTATGCTGCAGTAATTAACCATTTAGGTGATTGTAGCTTTTGTTTGTATAAATTACTTTCTGTTTGAGATGTTTTCTAACTAATCATGCACGTCGTCATCCTTCATAGTTGAAAAAGTCTCTAGAAACTTTGTTTCCTTACAACTTATGGTCTGGAAATTATTCAAATGTTTTTTTTTTTTTCCTTTGAGAAAAGAAATTATTCACATGTTTTGCATTAAAAATTTTAAGATATGAGTATATTCTTTTTTGTTTATATTTTAATATTCTAAATTTATTACTTTATATAGGTTCGAGGGCAAATTCGTTTATCATGTGGAGCAGTTTTAAGCTTTGGGCTTGCGCATTATTCTACATCTGAATTTGAATTGATGGCAGAAGAACTTTTAATGAGTGAATCAGTTGTCAAGGCAAGTGTCATGTTCTTGTTTTCTTGTTTCTTTTTCTTTTCTTTTTTTTTTCTTTGTTTTTGATGTAGTGATGGTCATGGAAAATCTGTTGTTCTATATATGGTTCTAGGGTATCTATCAACTTCTACTTTTCTAGTCAGATTATTGCGTTAAATATGCTGTTGCTCAGGATAATTTGCTTATACTACTCTTTGATCAATGAAACTTGCCAACTATTATTGGCTGTCTATTGCCAAACTCATGCTGCTTCCCATCTTAGTAGCCTTTGTACACTAGCTTTTGACAGAATGGTCAACTGCTTCAACTTCCATAGTAGACAACAAATATATATGGATCCTGGTCTTGAGATGTATTTATGAATTAACTTGAAAATGAAATATCATATTGCTATTTTTCATGTAAATTGTTTTATGTCCACTTTCAACATCTTGCAGTATCACTATATTTACTTCAGAATCTATGCAGAAATACAGACAGACGAAGATCTTTCTTTTACTCACACCCCTTATCAGTTTCAAAATTATGAGCTTTTCATGTTGATATAAATATATATGTCATTTGCCATTTAGGAATACTATTATGCTTTCTTTTTTATTTTTTATTTTTTACTTTTGATAATTCTATTGTGATTAGTCTCTTTGCAGTGATTATATTTTCATTAGTCTGCTAGACAATAATATGTTTTAGATGCGTTTGTCTCTATTTAATTTTTCTTTATTCTATCCTTTTTCCTTTGTAAAGCAGAAATTTGTATCATCATTGTAGATTATGATTACTTTAAATAATATTTATAATTAGCTTCTCTTTCATTACTTTCGATTTAAATTAGATATATGGGGCGCTTCGTATGTCGGTCAAAATGCACTTGATGTGGAATTCCAAAATGCTTATAGATGTTGGTGATGATGCAAGTTTGGCAACGTCTTTGCTTGAGGCTAGCAATTTAGTTGTTCTCAAGGTAATTGACCTTCCACATTTTCTTAGCTGAAAAATCAATGTTTTGTACTTACATGAATGAAAAACGTTTGTGTAACTGGTTTTCAGGAATCATCTGTGATACATTCCAATGCATATTTGGGAGTTCATGGACAAGGTTTTTTGAATTTATCTGGACCAGGAGATATGATTGAGGCACAGCGTCTGATTCTGTCTTTGTTTTTCAGTATCAATGTAAGTTGGGGGCTCATCCTACATATTAAAATGAGCATGCTTTCTTTAAATCAGATTCATGAATTTTCAAATGAAGTTCTGTTATCTTTCTGGTTTGCTCATGTTGAGAGATAATTATCTAGAAGCTTATATTGTATGTCAAAGTTTTGCTCCCCTCCACCCCCCAGCCATTTACCTTTATGGTCCTTTTATTTAAAATTTTTGCACCAACTATTGGTCTATTGCTTGTAGTAATTGTGAACTTTTATGTGATATCACCTAAAATAATTGATTGTTTTGTTGGATTTAAGTTTTTTGTGTCATCAAGTATGAATTATTTACAGTTTTTCGGTTAGGAATTGAATGCCATATTTCTAAGTAGCCCTTTGATGTTAAATAATCATCTTGCACTGATGATCAGTTTGAAAATAACACATACTTGAAATCTATTTTTTGGTGGTTCTTGTTTGTATTTTCAATAATTTTTGCATATGTATTTTACTTTTGGTTAAGTGTATTAATTGATTGGTCTTGTTTCACAGACCATTCAAAAACATGGAAAGTTCTACGGCTAGAAAGAATTTATATGGAGGACAAAATAGAAGTGCATGGTTAATGAAAAAGAATGTACAGAGGAAAACTGAAACATTTTGGGGCATATGAAACCTTAAATAGACTTGAGGGGGAGATGATTCCCTTAAAACATTTCCATCATCATTCTAATTAACTTACCAGAAAGATGGTACAGCCTTTTGTAGACAAATCCTCTAGATAGGGATATATGTTTGACTGCAAATTGTGTAATTCTTTTAGTATATATTGAGCTCAAAAAGTTAATAAATTTGATATAGCATAGACATACTAACATGTATAAGTTCGCACTTATTTGTTTTATGTGTACATATATTTTTTGGTTTTCTAAACCTAACTGTTTATACTGTTTCTTGAATTTTGATGGCCGGTGACTTATTATTCTTCAGTAACTTCATGTTGAAACTCACATGCTGGTTAAATTTTCTTTCTTAACATGAAGGTTGGACCTGGATCTGTTCTGCGAGGTCCATTGGAGAATGCCAGTAATAATGATACGTAAGTTATGAATTATATAATTATTATAGCAACTATCTGGTTTGGTTGATTATTAATTTAAAAAAAATTGGTAGGAAACCACGACTCTACTGTGAACTCCAGGGTTGCCCAGTGGAATTACTTCATCCCCCTGAAGATTGCAATCTGAATTCTTCATTGTCCTTCACCCTTCAGGTTTTTCATTAGCCAGATTAAACACTAAGTGCTTATCTTTATCATGTTAGTTGTGTGAATAATTGTGTTGTCATGGCTGTGGCCCTTGGGTTTCTTATTTATCTGTGTCATGGTGATTCTCGCTTCAGATCTGTCGAGTTGAGGATATTAATGTTGAAGGCATGGTAACGGGGTCTGTTGTTCATTTTCACTGGGTTAGAACTGTACTTGTCCATGCTACGGGTGTGATCAGTGCATCTGGGCTAGGTATGGTGTTTGCCTTGTAAAAATATTAAATCTTGTCATGATTAGCAACTTGCTTGTGCATTTGGAATTGAAGTGATAGAATGAATATCTTTCTTTCCAGCTTTTTCTTTTTATAGTTATACTGTTCTTACATTGATTGATACTTTGATAATGTGCAGGCTGCTCTAGTGGAGTGGGTAGAGGAAAAGTATTTGACAATGGTCTTGGTGGTGGTGGTGGGCATGGTGGAAAAGGTGGGGAGGGATACTATAATGGCAGTTTTATTGAGGGTGGTGCTATTTATGGGGATGCTGATTTGCCTTGTGAACTTGGTAGTGGTAGTGGAAATGACAGTCTAGCTGGCACCACATCTGGTGGTGGTATTATAGGTAAGCTTTTGATGCAATGAGATAGAAATGTTGTTTCTTAATGTTTCATTCTAACTTCAGATGTGATTGAAGGAACCTGATGTGAAGTGGAATAAAGAGGTTAAACCCCAGAGGAAATTACCATGTTATAGAAACTCTGAGGATCTTGTGATTATATGTACTGTTTTCTTGATTTAAATTTGGGAATTTATGTCTTTTCTGCATTATTTTCCCTTTTCCTTGTTAGTTTATACTTACTGACAGATTTATAAGTTTCATCATCTCCATGTGAGGTGAAATCATATTGTGTAAGTGATGGTAGTAATCCATCCCCTCATTTTTGACATCATCTTACTCTTAGATCACTGTACAAATCTACTATTTCTGTTATGCCGTTGCTTTATCTTATGGATTTTAGCTATGTAGTTGGTTCTTAATTGTTATTATAAAATCTTTGCAGTTAATGCCTTATTTTGGAAGATCAATGCCACAGGTTTATTGTTGCGATTATTTACTGGTGTTCATCTTATGTTGGTATGACTGTACATTATAACTAGTGGAGAAAAAGGAATAGTTCTGCTGAACACAACTATGACTTACAACCAGAAGTCATCTAAATGAATAGGGAATTATATAAGTTGGGCTATTATTCTGCTTTTGTTGGGTCAATTTGAATTACATTGGTTTGATTTTTCTCTCTCTACAGGTTATTACTTGATTTCTTTCCTTTTCTTGAACAGTGATGGGTTCATTGGAGCACTCACTGACAAGTTTGTCTGTTTACGGTTCACTTAGAGCTGATGGAGAAAGCTTTCGAGAAGATATTTATCAGCAAGACGGTAGGCTTATCTCAAATGTAGGTCCTGGAGGTGGATCTGGAGGAACCATTCTTTTGTTTATTCATTCATTGTTCCTTGGCAATTCTTCTATTATCTCAACTGCTGGAGGACTTGGCAGTCCTAATGCTGGTGGTGGTGGTGGTGGACGAGTTCACTTTCATTGGTTGGATATACCAACTGGGGATGAGTATCTGCCCCTAGCAAGTGTGCAAGGAGGAAGCATTCATTCTAGGTTAGAATATGGAAAAATATATTTCTTTTGCTGCAGTTTATAGATATTTTCTTCTTACATTTTCTTCATAGTGAATAATCAGATTGTCCTTATTTAATTAATGATTCTGAGAGTTTGTTATGTAGGGTCCTTTACCAAACACCATGCCTTCCATTTTTCCTTCTATATTGCTGAATGTAAATGCTATTGTAAGCTTTTCAAGTTGGTGGTTTTAACTACACAGTAATGGGTGACTGGGTCATGAAACCTTGTCTCTTGGCAGACTTGTCATACTCTGTTATTAGGTTCCATATACAAATTCTAACACCCGGGAGAGGTTGTCATAATGTTTCAGTTTTATAGGATTTCAAAATTGTGAAGTACAAAGTTTGGCTTGGGTTAACAGGGTGGGTTGTCAACTTCAAGGGTTTGGCTAAGTGGTTGAGGAGTGGGGCTTTCAACCAAGAGGTCCAAAGTGGGAAGGTTCTAGGTATTAATAAATAAAATGGATCAGAATCGGAGAGGACAATCAGGACACACTAAAATTTATCTTTCACACATGGACTTATATTTTCTGTGATATTCCTACTTGAGTTCTTGTTATGTAGGTTAGCTTTTGTATTGATTAGAACATAATTGATTGAAGCCAGTCTCAATAAAAATGTCATTAAGTGACGGAAGGCCTTCATCAGTTCGTAGAATCCCTTCTTGAATGGTCTGCAAATTGTTTCAATTAAACAGTTGAAGAGGCAGAATCTGGGATTCCATAGACGTGATTTGCAGAAACTTAGATCCTAATGTCAGAAAGCATGTTCTTTTGCATATCAGAATCTTTTAAACATTCTTTTCCATGAATATGTTTTTAAGAAGCATCTTGGGATAAGTACCAAACATTTTGATGCTGATTGAAGGTGACTTCATAGTGTGCACGTAATCATGTTAGTGCAAATGAATTATGTTTTGAACACAATTCTTAAATGCCAAATATTTCACATAAACATTTGTTGTGTCTTTTTTACGGTTACTTGAAGCACATCTGCACTTTGTGAATGGGTTTCCTCTTATAAAAATAAAAGAATAGACTAAGGGGCTATTTGTTTTTAATTTGATAATTGAACAATTAAATAGGAATTGAAACATGAAACTTGAATGATTTTTATTTTCGTTTTTCTTATTTCTAAATATAATATCCACTTTTTTTTTGTTAGAAATAAAAAGTGTCTGAAAACAGTTAATTTGATATTTATGTGTTTGTTACCATTAGTTGCTATGTATCTTTATTTGAATGATACAAACAACTAAGAACAATTATAAATACTTTGAACAAATCCAAAACTATTTTATGTAAATATTGATAAGATTTTTTTTCGTGACTAAGATATGATAAAGAATTATATTAAAATGATTTATATTTTGTTTACCAAAAAAAAAAAAAAATTTAAGAGAGGAGAAATGAATTGGATAGTGGCGTTAAAAGTGACATCATCAACTCCACATAATGTGGACAATTTTTTTAAAATTTATTATCACAAGTAAAAGGATAAAGGAAAAAATTTGTGCCATACAAACTTACGATGAAAAAGAAAATATGTTCTTTTCATGAGGATAGTCCTGGAGGAAAATATTTTAAATATAATTCAGTAATTTGATGTCAAGTGAAAAGTTGGAGGTTTTTTTTTTTTTTTTTTTTAATTTATTATTATTTTCTTTGGTATTTTTAAGTTGTTTGACCACTTAAGAAACAAACAAAAACAATTTAATGGGTTCAGTTCAGACCCATTGAGTGTTAAGTGAAATAAATAAACGACCCCTAAGTATTTGTTGGACATAATCTATAGACATGAATGATTTCTTGTAACATGAACATGACAGGTCGAAGAATCTGGAGGATGGGCATACTTGTTTATATATATACTTAATTATGATCTTATGTGTCTCTTGTTTTTGTAAGTTCTAGATTTTTTTTTTTTTTTTTAAGTTTTCCTCTATGCGAATATTTGATTACAAAATTTGCAAGGCGGCCTGAAGATGTGGCAATCAGCATTTTATTGAATCTGTCTGCATCACTTTCTGACATGGGCGGAAATCAATGTTGTCTTCAAGGGTCCAAGACACCGAATTATCTGTTGAAGTGTCCTTCAAACCGTGGTTTCTTGGTTATTAATTACTAGATTGTCTTACATTCTTAGGATTTGTTTGTGTTTTGGTGCCTTTTTTAACAATGAGGAACAGTTATAAATTGTGCAATTTTTGTGCTATCAGCTGTAACAATTTATGGATAAATTACTAGATTCTCTCACATTCTTTTTTAACAGTGATGAACAATGATGAACACTGAACAATGATAACAATCAACTTTATTTTGAGCCTTTTTTTCCTTGAATGGCAGGGGAGGATTTGGTAGAGGTAAAGGTCTTGCTGGGGGAAATGGGACTGTCACTGGGAAGGCTTGCCCGAGAGGCCTCTATGGGATCTTCTGTGAGGTAGCTTATCTTCTCATGCCATGTAATCTTTTGAGTTGTTATACGGGCTAATAGGCTTGGGCTTTGTGTAATGTCTCTACAGGTTGTATGTAAAATTTTACTAATAGACGCCAACCTGTAGCAATTTAATGTTTTAGTTTGACTACAATATCCTACTATTCTTAACCATTTCATTTAGATACCCTTACTATTTGAGCAACTGTATTGCAGGAGTGCCCTGTTGGGACTTTTAAGAATGTCAGTGGATCTGATAGAACTCTTTGTCTTAAATGCCCTCCTAATGAGCTTCCACGTCGTGCTTCATATATTACTGTTAGAGGTACCCCTAAAATTCGATATTAGTTGCTTTCATAAGTGAAAGGATGGTTGTCTCTATTTTGCATCAGGTTGGAGTGGGAGGCTGTTGTTTTTTATTGAATTCTAGCCTTTTCTGTTTTTTTTTTTTTAAAAAAAAAATAACTTTTACTTTTGTTTGTTGTTTTAGTGGATTGTTGTTCGCTTTTGTTCTTATTTTCAAATCTTTGAATAAAGTTTCTGTTTCCTAGAAAAACTAAACGGATGGTTGTCTTTGTCTTTGCTCAACATTTTAAAAATAATTTCCTCTGATTGCTTGTTTTGTTAACAAAAAAGGGAAATTGTTTTTTGTTTGAGGTGCTTTCTGTTTTCTATTGATGTTGAGAGTTGTCTCACCTAGTAATTATTTAGGAAATTTGTTGAGAGTTGTCTCGCCAAGCGATATTTTTTGGAAATTGGTTATTAAATCTTGTCCTATTTTATTAACAGGTGGTGTTTCTGAAAGTCCTTGTCCATACGAGTGCATTTCTGACAGATATCACATGCCACATTGTTATACAGCACTTGAAGAGTTGGTATACACTTTTGGTGGGCCATGGTTTTTTGGTCTTATTCTCTTAGGTCTCCTCATCCTCTTAGCTCTTGTTCTTAGTGTTGCACGGATGAAATATGTGGGTGGGGATGAATTACCAGCTGTTGTGCCTGCTCGACGTGGCTCTCAAAATGATCACTCTTTTCCTTTTCTAGAGTCTTTGAATGAGGTCCATTTCCAGTTCCTTTTCTTTTTGTTTCTTTTTTTCCTTCTCTTTTTTTGACCTGGCATATGGATTCAGTGAACAGTAATGCGTGGAGCCCACTTATTATTTGGTTACGTATTATCCCTAGGGTGATAAGGTTGTTGTCTTTCAGGTTTTGGAGACAAATAGAACTGAGGAGTCACGGAGTCATGTGCATAGAATGTATTTTATGGGGCCAAATACTTTCAGCGAACCTTGGCATTTACCTCACTTCCCTCCAGAACAAGTTATAGAGATTGTGTATGTTCACTTTCTCTGTCTCTCCTGATTAAATGACTTGATGGTCACGCTGTCACTTTATTTAACATTTTAGTTTTTTCACTTCATTTTGAGTAGCTCTGAAGTATAATGTTCATGTATATATTTATAGTGTTGTATTATTTGTTATTTTTATAGATATGTTTTTGTTTTAGCTTATGTCATTCTTGTTGCAGATATGAAGATGCTTTCAATAGATTTGTTGATGAGATTAATGGTTTAGCTGCTTATCAGTGGTGGGAAGGTTCAATTTACAGCCTTCTTTCAATTTTTGCATATCCACTTGGATGGTCGTGGCTGCAACGTTGTAGGAAAAATAAATTACAACAACTTCGTGAATTCGTTCGGTCGGAATACGATCATGCATGCTTACGTTCTTGCCGTTCACGTGCTCTCTATGAAGGGCTTAAGGTTAATATCTTCTGGAATATATTCCAAATGTGGCTTTTTTGCTTTGGATTTTAAGATATTTATTATCTTAATAATTTAATTATTTTTTTCATGAGCATCATTTCTAACCATAGGTCTTTTTGCGCTTATCAATTGCAATATATAATGGTGTTAATATTTAGGCATTATAGGCTTTTGGCATTTCTTAAAGGCAGAATAAATTGAAGTAAGTTTTTTCTCTAAAATTTGAGTTTTTTGGCTGCTATTGTATTTTGTTAAATGAGAGATAATTAACCAAAAACTAAGTAAGTAATTTACAAAATATCAATTAACTGTGCTGCAGACTATAATTAGTGAAGCTAGGTTTGTGTTACTGACTTTAATTTAGATGGTTGCAATAACAATATTTGAATATTTGGCACTGATTCTTTCTTCAACCTCTTTTATTTTCCATTATAACAGACATGGATACAACACTTGTTCTTTTTTTTTTTTAAAGGGGTCCAAATCTCTAAATATGTTAGGATATTTCAGAAGACAAAAAAAAATAATAATAAATAACAAAGTGGGCAAGTAGTCCATGAATTAGAAGACACCTGGAACAAACCAGAACCTAGAAAAGGAAACTAAGCCAAATAATTTTATTAAGTGTACTTGTCTCTCTTCTAGGCAGTGCTGACGCACGTATATGACTTAGAAAGCCCAAGTTGTCTGGAGAGATTTTCTGCTGTTCTGATTTAGTCTGCCTAAGGCAGAAGTTTTCTAACTGCAATGTTTTCATCATTTCAACAATCATGCTCCTTTCATTTCAAAACTTTGATGGAATTAACGAAGTTTCATTTTACTGTTTATTATGTCATATTGCAGGTGGCTGCTACTAATGATCTTATGCTAGCATATATTGATTTTTTCCTTGGTGGGGATGAAAAGAGAGCTGATCTTCCTCCTTGTCTTCATCATAGATTCCCAATGTCTTTGGTTTTTGGAGGAGATGGAAGCTACATGGCCCCTCTGTCTCTTCACAATGATAATATTCTTACCAGCCTTATGAGTCAGGTTTGCCAGTTTTTAGTTTATAAGGTTGTTTTCCTTAGTGAATGCTCAAGTCTGGTTGGCTATGGTATTCTGATTAACAAGATGTTGCTTGTTTGACAATGTTTAGTCTGTTCCACCGACAATATGGTATCGACTAGTGGCTGGTCTAAATGCTCAACTGCGCTTGGTTCGCTATGGACACATAAAAATCACATTTGGTCACGTTATAAGCTGGCTTGACACTCATGCAAATCCAACTTTAAGTACATATGGTGTGCATGTTGATCTTGCTTGGTTTCAACCTACAGCTTCTGGATATACCCAGTTTGGACTTGTGATAAGTGATACAGAAACCGAAAGAGCAACACAAGCTATTGAAAGTCGAGATGGATCCTTCCCATCTGAGCAACAGTCATGGTAATGATATCTGTCTAATTCTTTCCACCGCTTGGCTTAATTATTTTGCTATGGTAATTGCTTAATTTTTTGTCTATTGTGATTTGCAGTTTGCACAGAGGACATAGGGATGATGCACTGGATAATATGAGAGTCAAGGAACATCTATTGACTCGGAAAAGAATTTTTGGAGGGATTTTGCATGCCAAGAGCTTACGAACTCTTAAGACAAGGGGATCTATATGTTATCCCTTTTCCTTTCTCGTTCACAATTCTAAACCTGTTGGTCATCAGGTAGTTGAATTACTTTCAATGTAGTCGTTGATATATATATTTATTGCATTTGATTTGTTTGTTTTCTTTCAATATCTGGTTAATGGTTTAAGATGATATATTTAATCTCTGTTTCTCTCTCTCAACATTGCAGGACCTTGTTGGTTTGCTGATCTCTATACTACTACTAGCCGATTTTAGCTTAGTCTTGCTGACTTTGCTACAGATGTATTCTGTTTCCTTGCTCAACTTCTTTTTAGTTTTGTTTATCCTTCCTCTTGGTCTACTGTTTCCGTTCCCTGCTGGAATTAGTGCTTTATTCAGTCATGGACCTAGGCGGTCAGCAGGCCTCGCTCGTATATATGCTTTGTGGAATTTAATGTCCTTTATCAATGTTGTAAGTTTATCTCTATCCATGTTCATTAAACAATGTAGTTTTGAAAATTTGCCTAGCTGTGAAAAATATGCTGCAACAAATCTACTTGAGCTTTGCCTAATAAATTGAAATAATTTGTGCATTCTTTGTGATATTGCAAAATCACTTATAACAAATCAAGAATGCAAAAGATGTGCTTTCTTTTAGATATATCACAATTGTTTGATCAGTTATCATGAAATATGCCTGGAAGCTGGTGACATACTAAAACAAAATGCCTGATGTCACTTGGGATGGAGCTTACGTTTGTTTTGATTTTTAACATCTCAAGAAGCCACAAATCCAGGGGAATCCTTTCTTCACTTTGTGTTTGATCTAGTTAGACTCTGTTCCAAAATTTTGATTGTGTTTGATGTGTTTGATCTTATAGCGGCTATCTCAGTTGTATCAAAATAACATTATTTGCAATTTGCAAATGTGGTATGAAATTTTGGGACGTTACTTTTGTTGCTCAGAAGGGTGTACTGACCTTCCTAAAGGAATGCATTGTGTTATATATCGGGAAGTTATAGCCAGGATATGTTTAAAGTTTCCTATTGCAATGAATAAAAGGAGTTGCTTTAACTAATTATATATATAGAGGGAAAGAGCGCCTGTGAATTGTGATATCATATGTTGACCTTTTCTGCTCTGTACAAGAGTATTGGAGATAACTATCTGGACTGCCTCCATATCTGTCTGCCAAAGTCACCTTACTTCTCTTTAACCTTTCATATGTGATTTTCATTTACCGTGTTTTCCTCTAATTCATGTTAAAGAAACGCCAAGTGTTCTGAATTCTAAAATGCTTGATCATATGCTTTTTTATCTTGTAACAGGCAACTGCATATATTTGTGGATTTGTTCATTACAAGGCACACTCAAGTAAAAAACATTTGAACTTTCAGTCCTGGAATTTTAGCATGTAAGTAAGTTTAATGGCTTTTATTGTGAAGATCTCTTGCTAGTTGTCCAAGCGAGTGTCTTACTGTTGTTTTCGAAATCTGAAACTCATTTCATCGAATGATGTTGGGTGCAGGGACGAAAGTGAATGGTGGGTGCTTGCATCTGGGTTGTTGGTGTGTAAAATTATTCAAGCACGACTCATTGATTGCCACGTGGCTAATCAAGAAATTCAAGATTACTCCTTGTATAGCAATGACCCTGCTGTGTTCTGGCAGTCATGAAGGCATTCAATGATAGGTATAGCACAAGTCAGATAGGCCTTTCTATAGCATTCTTTACTTTCTATAATTTTTTCTTCATACCTTTAACATGTGCTTTGAGAGAGTAGATGTGTTCAAATGGTGCATAGTATTTAGCGAGAGAGAGAGAGAGAGAGAGAGAGAGAGAACACAAGACAGTGTATCATATCATTCAGTTGTTGATATGTTTGGCCCAATTAGAGCTGGTAGGATGTGTCTACTCGATCATAGATTGTATCTGCTCTTTGCAATGGTTGGGATTGTATTTTTGGTGTGGCTCAATCATTACTTTAAAAAAGGTATTAGTGCATTGAATGTAAATATTAGTATGTCTTGAGCGTGTGGCTATGTTCTCTGTGTTTTTCTTTCCTTCGTTACAGACTTGAAAACACAATTGAACAATATTACAAAAAAGATGTCTTAATCTGACTTATTCCAGCCATTTTAACTGTGCTTTCTAGATCTGACTTACAAACAAGATTACAGGATGTAGCCCGATCTTCTGGTCAACCGTGTAGTTTAATCCAATTTGGTCAGTTTTATTATAATAAATTGATCAAATTGTAGAACAGTCAAACTTGATTTTGAAGCAATAAGCACGTGGCAGCCGAGTTTTGAGTATGCCATCCATCACCTGTTATTAGTTGGGTCGATGGAACTGTCAAAAGAGAGCTGATATTGACATAACATTTTGAAATTTTGAGCCTGCCTTTCAACTTAAAACTCTTCTATGAAAATGTAAAGATGGACGATACCATTTTTATCAATTTACTGTAGTTGCTTTTTCAGAAAAAAAAAAAAAACAAAAAATTATTGAAGTTAGGTGTGTCTAATCGCTCGGTGTTATTTTAATCGAATGGAAGCTGATTAGTTCATATATTCTATCAGTTAAGTCTATAAAATTCTAATTCCTAAGTTGTGATTGAAAAAGCTGCTGTATAGATATGTGATGCAAATTTTATTATTAATTAAAAGGGAAAATCTGAAAAATTCTCCAACATTTGATAATATGTAATTTTTTTCATTCGTGATTTCATTTTTATTTGAAGTACTGCTTGACGTTCATATAAACATTTATAATATTTTTTAGAGACATGTTAAATAACAACAAAGCTCTTTATGATCACAAACTTTGTTAGGTTGATATGGATGATTGGTTGATTTCAGGATAAAAATGAAAATGCAATGAATTAAAATATAAAAAATTAAAATAAATAATATTAAATATAAAATTATAAAAAAAATATTTTTATTTAAAAATAAAACATATAAAGATAAAAAAAATCATTTTTTTCCTTCACTACAACCTCTCTCTCTCCTCTCTTTTCATTTTCTCTGTCTCTATCTTTGATTGGATTTATAGATGAGTTCGATGACATTAATATAGTGAGTTCGGCGTAGTAAAAATCACGGTGGTCTCTAATGGTGGAGATCGATGGGTCAGAGATCTAGTTCGGGTCTCCACCATGAAAGCCTAGAACCATCAGATCTAACTGCTTTTTTTTCTTTATTGTTTTTGTTCTGTTGATTGGTGTTTGTAGTGTTTATAGATGTTGCTGTTGCTGTTGTGTTGATCCAGACCATCGGATGCACCATCGGATGTCAGATGGTGAAGATTCAATAACATTTTTCATTTTTTATTATTATTATTTTTGTCTTATTTATGGGCAAAGAGGTCATTTGATCAAAAATCTTAATCAATTGATAAAGTTGACAGAATTATACTAATAGCGTGGGGGGTTTGCTATAATAGAAGGGTAAAAGTGTTTTCGCGCGGGAGGAATTGTGCAATTTGCTCTTCTGAATTAAAAGTGATTTCGCAACTCTAGTGCCATCGATATTTCTTTTAGACGCTGCCACGTTCAAGAGAGAATCTTTCGTGTGTCTGTCACGCCAAGGTCCAGGTGCCAATAAGAAAGCCAAGGCCCGATGTCCAATTCCAACTCATTTTTACCGGAACCACCGTCAGATTTTTCATTTTCACATTTAGCCTCTGCTCCAAAGTTAACGGTAGTGATTGTGTTGTGTCCTTTTATATCAGATTCCATTAGTTCTCCCTCTGGTCCCTGCTTCTCAGATTGTATTCTTGCTCTTCTAAAATACCATTAAATAATTCAATTCATGGGACCCAACAATGCTTTCATCGCCCATGATAATTGAAATCCACCAAAAAGTATCAACAAAACTAATGATGTGGAATCTTTCTAAAAAAAACTAATAATGTGGAAATCTGGTGCATTTCCCATTTATAATTATGTACGCAGCTTTTAATTCCAGTCAGGTGCATTCTGATGCTCAGAAACTCCAGATTTCTACACTATGACGACGTGGCATAATCCAATTGGCCACACGTGGAAAAATGCATTGACCAATCTGGAAGAGGAATAACAATTCGCATTTGGCATTGATATTGTTGTATACTTCAATGTTTATGATTTATTATACCACGTTAATTCCAAATTTACACAGTAATTATGTGGCATCTTTGAACAGAAAAAGTTATCCAACTATTTAGCCAGAACGAAACATTAAAGAGTGATTCCATGAATCTCTTATATATAAAGTGAAAACGAAATGGAGGGACAAAATTAGGTAGCGTTTGGCCCACCCGAGGCAACCAAAGTAGCGTTAACAAACGCTTCACTTCCTCTTTATTGTCATTCAATTGGGTTCTTGTTTCCCGGGAGAGAAACAGAAATAATGAGGCAGCAGAGCATGGAAGATCCACTTTTGGGTGGTAACTATGTGTTAACTACCAAGAAGAGGAAGACCGGGAGCAGAGTTCTGTGCCTACTTGTTGTGCTACTAGCTCTGTCAAGTTAGTTGAAATTCTCTTCTCTTCTTTTCTCTTAGTTTTTGGACATCTTGGGTTTTGTCAGAGCTGTAAAATTAGGTATCTGGGTAACTTTTTGTTTTTAGTTTAGTTTGTTTTTTCTTGGTTTTATCTTGATGGATTGATATTTCTTATTTTTCGTAGCAAATTGATATCAGATAACTCTGTGAAACGTGCATATATGATTTGAGAGACTGCAGTTTTTTGTAAACACAAGTACATAGTCGATGAGGAGATCAGGAGTTGGAATCTGGTCCGTTAAATTATTGTCTTTTTCTTATGTTTTCCCTGTCGACTTTATATTGAATGACACCTTAAATTTATCTATTAGAAAATATTTTCTAAATTAATGTTCATGGTTAGCCAGTTCATTAATTTTTTGTAGAAAAAAAATAAATTAGTATCCAAATTTTATGGCCATCCACAAAGTTATCATCTTGAAGATGAAGAACCATAATTTCTGATCTTATGAGAAGCCCCAAGTGAAGGAGTTTGGATTTGATTATGTTTTAATTTTTAATAATATCAGTAATTTACTAATTGCATATGTTACTAAATTGTTGTGTTGGGGTTTGTGCTTTTGGAAATGTAAAACTGTAGGGAAATGGCTTCCTGGTTGATTTGATATTTGCCTAATTACTCAAAAGCACATATTACATTGGGAGTTGGTTATTTTTATCTTAAGTTTATTGAAATATTTTTTCACATTTTAGTTGTAGGCCTCGTATTCAAAGACGAATTGAGTTGCTGGCTACTGAGAGGTGAAAACAAGTACAAGGGAAGGATCGTAGTCAATCAAGGTGACAGTGTCGAGTCAGAGAAAGGTGTTGTTGCGGCTGATGATGGCCGTTGTTCTGAAATAGGTGCATCAATGCTTAGGCAGGGTGGGCATGCTGTTGATGCTGCTGTGGCAACTGCATTGTGTCTTGGTGTTGTTAATCCCATGTCAAGTGGGATAGGAGGTGGGGCATTCATGATTGTTCGATCTTCATCCACTGCAAAAGCTCAAGCATTTGACATGAGGGAAACTGCCCCTCTAGCTGCTTCGGAGGTTCATACATTTCTCCTTCAGCCAGTACATTAGTTGAGATTGACATGTTTTGTTAGTACTCCATGGTTCAATGGGTCCAATCTAAATGAAAAAAAAGAAAAAAAAAAAAAAGTGGCATAAAATAGCTGGATGATCAAATGGTTTTTATTTTTACTGAAATCAAAATGTTAGCAGATCTTTTAGGTTGGACTCGTTGGACGTTTAGAGATTATCAATGTTGCAGATCTTATAGCTTTAAGTTTTGACTCAAACTTGTTTTCGTTGTTGTTTTCTACAAAAAATAAAAAATAAAAATGAAATGAAAAACAGAATATGTACCAAAACAATTCTGCAGAAAAGTCTGTAGGTGCATTATCTATGGGAGTTCCTGGTGAGATAGCTGGCCTTCATGAAGCTTGGTTGGAACATGGGCGTTTGGCTTGGAAGACTCTCTTCCAACCTGCAATAAATCTTGCCAGAGATGGTTTTATAGTTGCTCCTTGTCTTGCATTGCATATAGCCCACAGCACGCATATGATCAAGAATGACCCTGGCTTGCAGGAAGTGTTTGCGCCGAATGGGAAATTGTTACAAGCAGGTGATAAATGCTACAATGTTAAGCTAGCTCAAAGCCTAGAGGCAGTGGCTGAGCTGGGGCCACAAGCCTTCTACAATGGAACAGTTGGTGAGAAGTTAGTTAAAGATGTGAGAGAGGCTGGTGGGATTTTGACAATGGAGGATTTGAGGAATTACAAGGTCGATGTTGTGGATGCAATGTCTGCAAATGTGATGGGGTACAATGTACATGGAATGCCCCCTCCATCGAGTGGAACACTTGGGCTTGCCATGGTGGGTGATAATTTTTTTCCTTTTCCTGGCTTTCTGTGTGCGTATATGTACCTTCAAAAAATTGAATGCCTTGTATATCTGATAGTTAAGCATTGTGTGGTCTTAATGTATTTGATTAATCCACACTCTCTAATGAGGAAATACACATCCATGATCGAGCATTAGACTGGATGGACTATTTTTGGACAATAGAATGCTTCAAATTTGCGATAGTATTTTTCTGCATTTCATTATAGTGAAAGTATATGAAGGATACTAATCTAAACACTGATGTGAAACAGGTTTTAAACATTTTGGATAGCTATGGAAGTTTAGATGCTGTAAAAGGAAACCTTGGTCTACACCGACTGATTGAAGCACTTAAACACATGTTTGCTGCTCGAATGAACTTGGGTGACCCTAATTTTGTTGACATAAGCAAAACTATGTCTGAAATGCTTTCACCTACTTATGCCAAGCAAATTCGGCAAACAATATTCGACAACACTACTTTCCCTGCAGACTACTATATGTACAGGTGCTAGAACTTGGAAAATCAAAAGAGACCTCTTTGTTTGCTGATATAATTGACGTGTCTTGTCTATGATTTGTGATGGTGAATTTTTTGTCTCTTATGTCCAGATGGAGCCAGCTTAGAGATCATGGTACAAGCCATTTCTGTATTGTAGATGCAGATCGAAATGCTGTGTCTATGACCACAACAGTAAATTATGTTTTCGGAGCTGGGGTGCTCTCCCCTTCTACTGGAATTGTGCTCAACAATGAGATGGATGACTTCTCAACTCCCACAGAGATATCACCCGACAAGCTACCGCCTGCTCCAGCAAATTTTATCAAATCAAACAAGAGACCTTTGTCTTCCATGACCCCTCTGATTGTTACTAAGGTACAAATTTCATCACTCAGTTCATATACATCTTACTGATTGGTTTATGATCACAGAGCTACAAGTGATTGCAAAACAAAACTCAACATTTGACTCTCTAAACTGGAATTGAGCTCTCCTTGATAGACACTCTTGCTCTATGCTCTTTGAAGTCTTATGTTTTGCAGTAAACTCACTTTTATGTCCTCACTTGGCAGGATGGTCAGGTGGTTGGGGTCATTGGTGGTAGTGGTGGAATGTACATCATTCCTGCAGTAACCCAAGTTTTTATTAACCATTTCGTCTTGGGGATGGATCCTTTAGCTGCAGTTCAGAATCCAAGGGTCTACCACAGGGTTTGTAACTTTTTCCAATACATGAATCATCTGCAAATTTCAGAAACATTCATCTGAATTTTACCATGACTTTCTGCAGCTAATACCAAATGTAGTTTTATATGAAAACTGGACCATGATTGACGGTGACCACATTGAGCTTGCTGATGAAAGAAAGTATTTCTTGGAAGACAGAGGTCACCAACTTCAGGCCAAGGCAGGAGGAGCCATCACACAGCTTATTGTTCAGTCCCTGCAAAACCCTGTTGATATAGGCCGAAAATATGGAAAAGATACTAAGAAGGACAATGTTTTCCATGGAACACTGACAGCAGTGTGCGATCCAAGAAAGGATGGGAAGCCGGCAGCCGTTTGATTTGTTTTTCATCAGCGGATGGAAACACACAGCAGATGGGAGAAGAGTAATTGGTTTGACAAGCTTTCAAGACCTGCTGTTGTATAGTTTGTATTTTGTCAAGGATTAGACGTTTTGTGTAAACATAGTCATTCGGAGCCTAATTTTATTCATCTACAAGGACCTTGAATAATATGAATCAATTTCATCTATTTCATAAAATGATTCCTGGCCGGACTTGTTTGAGCCTAGGTTGGAAGTAACATCTTATTGTTTCTCTTCATGATGATTCTCAATAAATCAATTCATCAATTAAAAACGCTACATCAGAGGGACAAATATACTAGTGCTACCTCAACAAATGCAATAGTTTCTATATTGAAATCCAGTTGTTCTGTCATGTTACACCTCTCATAAATGTTACACCTCTCATAAGGAATTTACATTTTTCTGGAAAAAGAATATACTTTCACTGATTTTTCCAGAATTAGTCAGGTTTATAAGAGATGGGCTGATCAAAGATTTTTCTCAACCGTGATTTAGGAACCTCTACTTGCAGTTAGATTTTGAAGCACAGGGTTCAACCACTTGGGCGACCGTTTCTTTAGGTGAGGGTTCATTCACAGGGGTTGAGTAGCATCATGTTATTACTGTCAACACTTGTGCCATGCAATCAACTCAAGGATATGACATTACATGCAAATTTGTCCTCAATCTACAACAATTATTCACCTGCTGCTCAAGTGCAAGTAAAATGATTTAACGGCCAAAGATAATCAAGTAACGGACGTTACGTATCCAATTTGCCAAATACAGGTATACTATCTTATTCAGCCTTGTAAAGGCAAATTCAACATGTTGTATCAAACTTAAAAGTCTACTTTCAGTACGAGAATTGGAGACAGTAGGTCTAAGAAAAAAGGAGTGGAATATAAAAGACAGAATGCAGGTAATTCATGCGACGGTTATATTTGAGACATCATTGTCAGGATTTAGGACGATAAAAGACATAGTAGGCAGAAGTACAATCATTCAAAAATCAATATAAATTTCCTTAGCACATTATATTTGCATTGACTCAGCTCTCAAAATTCCCACAAATATCCGAAGAATCAAGGAGCTTGTAATTTTTATCCATCAACTTTATAATATTATGAATCAATACAATCAACCACTAAATTTTCACTTGTGAAGGGAACTACAAGTTTTAATGATGCTTTAAACTTAAAATTGTACATAAGGAAACAACACAACCATGATTGAACCCATCACGATCTCATATGAACCCTATAGCACTTAGAATTATATTTCACGATGATTTGTCCATCAGCTGTATTGGGCTCAGAATGTTCGACTTGCTTGTCTCTACAATGCACCCATTCATGACCATTTCCTCCAGCATGAAATGTGCTTTCTCTAAATGAAACATGATGTCTAGCTCACACTGAACAAAATTTAAATAGACAAGAAACACAAGTAAATTAAATTTTCGATACTCCGAACCATAATAAAAACCAATAGACAAGCTGAGGTACAACAACTGTGTTCATATGATAAATCTTACCACATTGCCAAAATGGCGGTCCATGGTTTCAACTAACAAGTGAATGAATTCCAAAATCGCAAGCTCATTCTGCAACACGGAAGGAGAAAATTCGGGATGATGGATGTAGAGAAAAAAACATATTTGGTTGCAACAGCAGAATAAGTAAAACTTAAAGAAGTACCATCATTCAACCGAAATCACTGCTCTACTAATCTTTGCAGCCATGGTTCAATAGTGTCATAATTTACTAACTGCATGCAAGGTTTTATCGTAGTTTCATTGTCCAGTATGATGTATACTTCTAGCACGCTTTGAATAGTATTTTCAACACTTTTAATTGAATTTTCAGTCATTTTAAATCAAATTCAGCCATGTTAGAATTCAAAGGTGCCTTCAAAGGTTGACATATATGATCCATCTAAATCCTTGAAGACTGACAAATAACTAACCTCCATCCTAGAAAACCTAAATATACGCTGCTATATTTTTTCAATTGGCCAAGTATTTAATTCAGAATTCACAAATTGCAAACATGAAAATGTTTTCAAAATATGTCACCTTCGAGATATATTTGGTACCACCAATGTCGTAAATAAAGATTAAAACTTACTTCATCATTGTCGACTCCGACCAGAAAAAACAAAGATGCGTAGCGTCTATACACAATTTTGTAGTTGCGATGCTCAACGAACGAACACTGTTTTCCTCGCAAGCGAAAACGTAAGGTAGAAATTAAACCTTTAATTTTGAATATAAAAATTCCACGTAGTAAAAATAGAAGGAGGAAGGTGAATGGAGATCTGAAGCTACCTGCTGCTCGGAGCGAGCGAGGCACTTGCGGACAATTTCGCCTTCAAGGGCGCGTCGTTCTTCGAGAGTAAGCCATTCGTAGTACTGAGCGAGACGGGTCTGCCCTTGTTTGTTCACCATCAGTATGAATCTGATCCCCATCTTTCCAGATCCACCAGACGCACCTCTCACGCTTGCAACCTCCTATATTCCTATACACTGCTCTTCCCACACCTCCCCTTTTTCTCTTCCTTGACAATTAGGCGAAAATTTACTTTTAGCGTAAACCGTTTCCTTTTATAGTTATAATTGGTCGGTCAAGCTTTATCAATTAATTTTAATTCTTGACTTTAATTTATATGTGTAAAATAACAACATTGGACTAAGATCTTTTTTTTTTTTTTTTTAATGACTAAGATCAGTTCAAGGTACAATAGAAATCATTAACGATAGACGTTATGGTGTAGCCTGAAGATTAGTTTTCAGAAACGAAGGAACCAACTCACAACAAATGAGAGAAAAAATCCACAATAATATGAGACTTTTGAATGTCAAATCCTCTATTTTATAAAAGATGGTTGATTCTTTCGAAGGGAAAAAAAAAAAAAAAGCCGGTTATCTAACCACCGGACCAAAGCCCAATCTACATTAGATTAAGAATTTAGGTGTTTGGATAATAAAATTATAGATTTATATAAATTTTTAAATTGATGTACTTTGATCCGTTTAATTATTTGTTAAAAAATAGGAAAAAGTTGAAATGAGTAGATAGTTCAATCCTAATTATTCATTTTATTTTTTTAACAAGAGGATTTCTTATTTTGGATTTTTAATCTTCACTGGTAGAGATTATTTTGAACTTCAATCTAAAGCGGCTTTACATTGTAAACTCCATTATATATTTCAGAACCATTATTGCCCATTAATTAAATCTGTGTAATTTTATATTAATAAAACAAATTGTTAGTATACAAAATCAAGAAAAATTAAAAAAATTTTGAAAGGCATCTATGGAGGTGGATTCTATGTGGAGCCGCACCAAAATCATGAACCAAACTGCTCACAGTTGTACATTAATGAAGAAAATGGACAGAATTATTTCCCACACCAGTAACTTGATAAAGCTGCTAAAAACTATCCATTTTCTACACCAAAAAATTCGTGCAATTGCAACAACAATGGAAGAAAAACACAATATAATCATCACATTATATATACAACTTTCATCAATATTATATTCATATCCATACAAAATCTCAACAGAAACATTATTAACTTATAACTAAATAGAGAAATAAATGATATATATATATATATATATATTTATTATAGGCCGCCAGGGAACGATATAAGGGAGCAGACTATTCTGGCTGTTGGCCACGGCAATGATGGCAATGATCTAATAGCTTTGCGAAATCGAACTCAATTACACGTTGCTAGTCACTTTGTTCCCTGGAATGTCATCACTACAAATCTCATCATCCAACAGCTGGGATGCTGTTCCTTCCTCCTCTTTCTTCTCTTCATTGACATCTTGGGCGCTTAAAAAACTTGGCTGATTTGTGGAAGATAGCAGCCTCGCCCACATCCTATCGGTAATCACAACCTTATTTTGTTTCTCAATTATTCGCTGCATACCAATAATTCAACATTAAAAGAATGTAAAACAATAAACTTCCGGTTTCCACATAGTTAAAGAAAAAATGTATGCTATAAGGCACATTCATGACTATGATGAGAAAGGTAAATGTAAATAAAGAGGTGCCAGAGGAAACACTTAAAAATGTGTATAGTCATTGTATAAGATGAACTCACATAGAAGGGTATGTAAGTCTGCCTGCCATTGACAAGACCAACTGTAAAGCCAGTGTACCCTGCCATTGCTCCATGCACAGCACTCTGGGCAAGGAGAGTGCAGTACACATTATCAGATGCATTGCTTGGAATGGCACGAATCATGTATGTAGGATCTGCCAGAAAACAAAGTTCAATGTTTAAACATAACAACGAACGACAAGCTTCTGTGAATCAAATACAATATTTAGACAAGTCAGGCACCAACCTATATATTTAAGATTCAAGACCATCTTCTTTTGTTTAAAATAGTTCTGCAAAACCAGAATGGGACCAATTAAATTATCCGCAAATATTTTGCACCAAATAAGTCGAAATAAATTGATAAACTAACAATTCATGTAAATTTAACATCTCGAGGCTTGATAGTTGAGAGTCTTGTGATTGTGGTGTGATCTCGACTCTTTGTATCAAGGATAACATAGAGACTAATATCATGTTCTTCAGTTGGGAATATGGAGAAAAAGATTCACATTACTGACTTATTCTACTTAGTTTATATTAACTTTAAAAACAAGGAAGAAAACTAAGGATTACATAAGGGAAAGATTAATATTACTTTGATCCTCTGTGATAGCCAGAGCCCAACATCTTGAAGAAGCTTGTTTCCTGAAGCATCCTGCTGGGTAGCCGAATGCATACTCTCAGAAACCAACTCCTGTCCTGCCCCTTCTGCTATCACAATAACTATGTGTCCATTTTCTTTGAGTCGTTTCTCAATATATTCAAAAAGTCCACCAGTGCCTTCAAGATAAAAGGGCGACTCTGGAATTAAGCAGCAGTCCACATCTCGGCTAGCAAGAGTAGCATACATTGCAATGAAACCTGCATCACTTACCAAGTTTAGATTCCTTTATATCAAATAAAGAAGAGAATTGCATTATTGATGACAGATTATTAAAAAAAAAAAGTGTATCTGGGAAGGCAAATTATTAAAAAAAAAAATGTGTTTCTGGGAAGGCAAATACAATAACACATCATTGATGATGAATCCAACTAAAAACAAGAGCTTACCACTATAGCGACCCATCAACTTCACAAGGCCAATTCCATTCTCCATACTTTCAGCTTCAACATGTGCTGCATTTATAGCACGTTGAGCTTCCTCAACAGCAGAGTCAAAGCCAAAGGACTTGTCAATAACCTATCAAGTAATAAACAATTTTGACAGTGAGAATAATTTTGAGGCACAGGATTTCATATTCAACTCAACAACATTCCAGCAGTTAAACAAGCCAAGAAAGGTACTGGAATGTCATTATCGATGGTTTTTGGGATTCCAGCAACTGCAACTTTGAGACCACGTTTTCTAACTTCCTGTATAAATTAAAAAAAAAAAGTTTCAAGCTATACCCATATAGATTACAATCAGTTCTAAGGTTTCCAACTATGAAATTATTACTTCGGTCAAAAAATAAAGAAGCAAGGAAACTATCAACTATCACAGCAAACAAGATGCTAAAGAAAATGGCAAGAAACAAATGAGTTAATAACTAGATGCATAAATTTCTTTGGATAACTAAAAGTACTAATACTCTACAATGGAAATTACCTCAAATATAACAGATGCTCCTTTCTGAGTTCCATCTCCTCCAATAATGAAAACCTGAGGTGCGGCAAAACAAAAACTCAGCATCCAGTTTTCACATGGTTGTTATCCAAGTCATAATAAATTCATGTAACTCTTCCACACACCTGATTAATTCCACGATCCTGAATGCTATCAACTATCTTTGAAGTATCATGGCCACCTCGTGAAGTACCGATGATGGTTCCACCACGTTTATGGATATCATTTACAACTTTAGGGGTCAAATTGATCGTATTTTTAGCATAGAAGCCCCTGTATCCTCCCTACAGAATCCTTTACCATATCAGATTGTGATACTATCAAATCATACAGATAAAAATACTAGTTATTTACAATTACTAAATTCAATGGTGTTAAATAAATATTTTTTTTTTCTTGATTTCAAACAAAATAATTAAGATATAGCTCTTTGCAAACAATAAAGTTAGAAAACACAAAACATTCAGAACTTCCAATTGATCTTATGAAAGATCTTGCCATGTCTTCCGAACTGGGAAAGGGCATATATGTCATTGTAAAGGCAACGTAAAGGCTGACATGACATGTTTACTTTTTCAAGTCACTCATGAATATTTTTACGTGTTCATCTTAATATGCTGTTCAGCATAAACAAAATTTTGTAAAATTACTCAGAAAAAAAGGAGAAATGTTGCATTTTGCGTTAGTGGTGGCAGTCCAATTGGTGCCATATGAAAACTATAAGAACTGTTTAAGAGGCTTCAGATTGGAGTTCACATTCTGATAGACGCACACTTTTTCTTACCATGCACGAGCAAGGGTGCAGAGGAGTGGTGGAATACTAAACTCCATAAAATGTATTTAAGTAGAAGTTGGAATAATCACTTACATCTATTCCCAGCACTCTCTTCACACCATACATGTGGTAAAGGCCACACACAATTTCTCTAATCACGGTGTTGAGTCCAGGGCACAGGCCACCACATGTCACAATACAAGCATGAACTTCGTCTGAGTGAAAATACACCTGAGTAACATTGACATCAAAATGAATCTGTAAGCTAAATGCAGGTATTTCCTTATGTCAAATCTTATGCATGAGGTAATTAACAACATACCCTTTGACGAGGTCCAGCTCGCCGGAAATGAATACCTCTTGGACTAGTTTTGTGAACCACAATCTGTAACAATTAAAAAGAAAATTTTAGCATACAAGTAAAAGAACTTTTATCTTTAAATCTCATCTCTTAAAGCCTATACACCCTATAAACTCCAGTCTACCTCATAAAACATGGATGCATCCAGTAACTTTTAGCTTCAGTCATCACACAAGATCAATGGAAAACCATGTCTAGCCCCGGCCCTCTGGGAATTTGGGCACTGACTGAAGAAAGTTGGCAAGTCCGCCATTAAGAATATTACTTCAGATCTGACTCTCTAAACCCAGGTTATGTTATCAATTAATGAACAGGCAGACCTTTTAAACTCTTAGTAACCAACTAATATGCTAAAATCAATTAATGAAGACAAAATTGTAATGTTTAAACAATCAGTTGAAAAACTTTTACCTACACTGAAAATTAAAACAAAAAATAAACAGATCAAGTTATAGAAGGAAAGACCGACCTTTTGTGGCACAGTGTCATCTTCATGAACAAAGTATTGTCTGGCAAAATGTAAAATTGATCCAGTGAACATAAATTACTCGAAAGCAGACCCCAGAAACAGCAACAGAATTTTGAAATCTAAAAAAGCTAAATCAGACTTACTTGACAACCGAGTATGCAGGATTGTCTTGCAATGGGTTGGGATATGTCTGCCACACCAAAAATAAAATAAGACAAGAACAAAATGAAAAGATCAACAAATTTTAAGATCAAATTGCGCCTCCAAGGCAATTAGAGAAAGACAGTAATATTTTATATAAAGAAACAGTTCAAAAGCTTTTTCGAAAGCAAAACTCAGATTCTCAAACATGGAATCAGAAAACAACTTAGAAAAAAATGGACAAATTTGAGCAAAGAAGAAACTTACTTAAATAATAAAATTCAGATTCATTTTTTTGACTTATTTCATTTTTCAACTACTCAGCTATACAACACCAAAACAATAAAAACAACCAAGCAAGATAATTAGAACAACTTACAGGAGCATCAGGAATGTAATCAGACAAACGAGGAACATCTTCAAGAACATAACCGGCAGGACCAGTCACAGTTTTTGGTTTTAAATTCCCAGCAGACCCCATGAAAACAGCTTTACTCTGATGTTTACTATTGGAACCAGAAAACCAACTTGAATAATTAAAACTGACCGAAGAGAACTTTCTAAGACTCGAAATCCAAAAAGAGGAAGGCTCCACGAAACGCGATTTCAATGAAGATATTGACGAAGGAGATGATGGCGGGGAGGACCCGACAGATATTGTTTCCATTCAATTGCAGAGACATGCGGTGTAGCTGCGAAAGAGACAGATAAATCCATACTTATAGGAGACCGAAAACCAGCGTTTGACCCAAATGAATATAGAAGAAGACGACGATCCAGATCACAAGAAAAAGCAACAACACTACGTAAATATATATTTATAATAAAAAAACAGTTGCAGTTGGTTTGTGTTTGGTTTTTCAACGGCTTTATATACAATAAGCGAGACCGGGTGGCTATGTTTTGCCCTGTGGTTTTTGACGTACAAGGAAACTTTATATATAGAAAATTGTACTAATAGAGTGGCCGAGAAGATAGTGGCTTGAAAATCGCTGGTGTTGTTTAACAGATTTCGAGTTACTGTTGATTATATTATTGTCTTTGATTTAGGTCCAGTCTATGCCTTGGGTGGTACGTAAATTATTGAATGGACTGGTAAATTTTATTTTATTTTTTTTCTCTCTTTTGAAAGGTGGAAATTTCAAGTTCAAACAGGCCATTTCTTTAGTAAGAAAAGTTGGGCGAGTCAAAATTTCTTCCACAATTTAAAAAAAAAAAGTCAAATTTTCTTCCGTTAAAATTTGTCTTAAATCTAAATTTAAATTTATCTGTATAATTAGCTGTTTCTTACTAAATCTGTATTATAAATGGTAGTTTTAGTAAATGTGATGTCATGTGATTTTTTGGCATGATAATACATGTTCATATATACGAGCGTTTTATAAGTTAAAATAAAAAACACAATTGGCATCATTAATAATTAAATATCATATTAAAGGAAATTGATTAAATTTATATTATGAAATTAACAATGAATAAGAAATATCATCACATCACATTCACATGTCAGCTCACTAAGAGGATGTATTCAACTTGACTTTTAATGATTTTTACAAAATTTACAAGTTTTGGTATATTTAATATAAACTTTTAAAGATTCTATAAAAGTCACGTGTTGTATAATATAGATTTTTAATGATTTTTAAAAAGTTTATAAAATTTTATGTTAAATTTATAATAATCAAACTCTATAAATTCTCTCCCACTTCACTCACAAACTTTTATAGACTTTTGTTGTTGATTATAAAAAACAAACCTCATAATCTCTTTTATATTTAAATCTCCTCGAACTCAATGATAATCATAAATAAAAATATTTCACTTATTTTAACAAAATACACATAACACAAACACACACACACACACACACATATATATATATATATATTACTCCTATTTTATTGTGAATTATAATTATCAATATTTGTTTTTTCTATGTTCAAATTGTTAGCTTTTTAGTTTTTAAATATTATTTGGCTTTTTTTTTTCCCAAATGACATCAATTTATTATTTTATAAAAGATTTCAAGTTTCAATCGCAAATAAGGAATTAAATCTCGGCGGAAAAAAAAATTAAGAAAGGGAAACATCTTATTATAAACACATACACACAAAAAAATTACCAAAAAAAGAAATGTCTCCAAATCATCTCATTATTCTTATGATAAATATTACAGCTATTATTAATACTTGTATTGTAAGCTAACAAATTAATGTTTCTTGTGTACAAATAATGAAAATATAACTCACAAACCTGCAGATGGAAAATTTTATTACTTTAAGATCGATGAAATTAATAAATGAAATCATTGTTTTTTATACTAAAATATAAGAGGAAAAACCTCTATTTCAAATAAAAAAGGAAAAAAAAATATTTAGAGATCTTTTAGCTAGTGGTTTATTTAAAAAATAAATTTTTAAATTTGTTTATTTAACTATATCTATACATGTGATATATTTTTTTTTTCCAACTTTTATTTCTATTACATGTTGGGGGAATTTCTTGAACTTTTATTTTGATTATTATAGTAATCAATTTTGATATTGGTAAAATATCAAAAAAATAATCAGCTTGAATTTTGTAAAACATTAGTTTAATAGTTGTTTTTCATCGGTTTATTTATACCATGTTAAAAAAAAAAAATTATTGAGATGAGAAATATAATATACAAAGTATATAATTTGCATGAACTTGTCAAAAGAATATATTTTCATTTTAGAAGTGGATGAAAATCTATAAAAGTCTATCAATATTTATAAATTTTTATTATCTTTATTATTATTAGTTAATTAAAAAATGATTTTAACTCATTTATTAAGATTGAATAACAAAAAATATAGTATGTTAATGAACGGAGGACTGCTATAACTGTTGATATGTGGAGGGTTGTTGAGATTATTAATAAGATATTAAAGATTTTATTTTTCATTGAAGACATAAAATGAATAATGAAATGCTAAAAATATTTGATGTTTTTGTTATCAATTTATGTAATTAAGGGGTGTCACATTTTTTAATTATTATTGACATGATAAATATAATGTTATTTACTTATAAAGTGTATATTATATTATAAGTTAGTGAAAGTTTAGTTTATGAAAATATGTAGAAGTATATAAAAGTCTATAAAAATTTATAAAATTATTTTATAATTTTTTTTAAATATTTATCAAAGTTAATAAAATTTTTTTAAAAAATAGCTTATAAAAATTGATAAGAGCCTTTCAACTCAAAAATTATTAACCGAAAAATGTTTCATAATTTTTTTTAAATGTTTATCAAAATTAATAAAAGTTTTTTAAAAAATAGTTTATAAAAATTATAAGGGTCTTTCAATCCAAAAGTTATTAACCAAAAAAAAAAATTATTAACCGCAAAAAATTTATGAAAGCTCTTTTAAAGTAATAATTGAATATACTCTCTATTTTATTAATTTTTCACTCATTTCCTGTCTTTTAAAAAACTGCACCATTATTTGCGACTCACGGGACACCAAAATTTCATATATATTCCCAATGAATGTGTCAGTCATTTTTTTTTTTTTTCTGACGGGTGCACCAAATTATTCTGTTAATTGAATTGAAAAAAATTAACGAGTGAAATGTCGTTAAACAACTGAAATGGAGTGTAGTGTAGTCACACGAAGTGAGTGACGCGTGTGCGGTAGTGGAACCATAACTTCTGTTAAAAGGATGGCAGAGACACGAGCTTCATGGAGGCTGAGTATTGGCGTGGACTTTGGGAACTCTCTGGATTTCCACTTGTTTTGTCACGTCACATGCGTGTTGTCCACGGACTAAGCACCATCCCTCCTGGAAGCTTAAATACGGTCATTGTCTCCTCTTCTTAAATGCAAACATACGTTCTCCTTTTTTTCAATGATTCAAATGTTGACGCCTGTTGTTTGTAAAAAATAAACAAATGTTGACGCATATATTTGTATATGAATATAAATTCTTGGTTTTACATTTCTCGTTGAAGGGGTACTTAAGGAAGAATATTCCATTTTGATGCCATTAGTCACAGAAGATTTGAATATTCTCTTATCTTAATTAATGGATCAGACTACGTTTTAATTAGTGCTTCACAAATTACGACTGCAAGAACATGACAAGTTGGGCTCCAAAAAGCAAAAAGTTAAAGTTCATGCACCGATGCCCCACAACTCTTATCATGGTGTCTTTTCTACATTAATTTCTTTTAACTATTGTAAGGGTTTTAAAATTTTTGTTAAATGAGTATCGAATCTAATAATATAATAGTGGCAAAATACTATTGGTAAAGTGTCGATAATATTAGATATTGCAAAGTGTTACTGTACACATTTTCTTGACAGAGTACCAGCTCATTTGTTATTAGTTATTAACTTGTTACAGTGAATAATTTGCTCCAAATCATAGTGATATATAAGCACGATGTAATTTTTCAAGTTCATCACTGTAATATAAGGACGACAACTTCCCATCTAATTTTGAGGTCAATTGGCAGGCAACGAATCCATTGTAGCGATCTTGATAGGCCTTGACACACAGGTCGCTAACCTTTCTTGACGTGTGGTCATCCAGATAAAACGGCTGGCCAACAAATTCTTCGAGTAGCATCCACTGAGGAGATTTAAAACTGAACACAAAAAGCTAGAGGAAGATGACAGACACACACCAAAAAAAAAAAAAAAAGACGAATCAAATTCAGAGAACCTTGCTAGTTTTTACCTTAGCAGCTAGAATTTCCTTCTCATCAATTGTAATTTCAGATGACAGTGGCTTGAGCATGCACATGAAGAGTATATCCGAGTTCCCGAAAGCTGCAAGGTGTACATGTCTATGGAGTTGTGCACAAAAGAGGAAATTACAAAAGGGGAATTTGAAAAGAGATGGCTATAATATTTGTGAAATAGTTTGAAGTACTTGACAGGTGACCATTTTACCTGAAAGCGACCAGTTCCTGAAAATTTGTGTCAACCTGCAAATTAAGCGAGAATATAAATTGACACTTTCTTTGTAAATTAAAATTGTGATGACGTTATTGGTGCTAGTTTCAGAAAGATCTAGATAATAATGTTCTTACGCCAGTTTCTTCTTTCACTTCTCTTATAGCCGCAGAGAATATGTCTTCAGACTGATTTTTAAGAAGAGACGTGGTGTTATATAAAACCTTATAAGCAACAATTTCCCAAAAAGCAAAGGTAAAAGAATTACTAGGGATCACCTTATTGATATAGCCAGTAGGAAACTTCCACACACCAGAGCAACTACAAGGACGTTTTTCTTTTACAACAAGCACCTAAATATCGAATACAGCTAGAATGTGAAAATACAAAGAATAAAAGAAAAGTGTGATAAGAAAGGGAAAGGTACTGTTAATGGGACCTCTCTTTTGCCGTTGATCACGAATCCTCCTACGCCAATTTGATGCGAAGGGCTACCAGGAATCATGCAGGGCTCGTCAGGAATCCAGTATGTTAACATCAGGTATCCTGGTTCAGCTTGGTGGCAGCTGAAACCTTCCTGGACATGTTAGAAATAGAGAACTTGAATACAACAATTAGGACAGGATCGAATTTTAAGCTACTGTAAAGCATTTAAGTTGTTACCTGAATTGCAATTGGAACAAGATCAGCTTGCTCCGGTAGTATCTTCAGCCATACTGCCTTCTACCCCTGCATTTGTATAGAAATTCACATCTGTGAATGTATATCTAGGATGATGCGATACCTTTAAAGTGTTTGAACAAATTGACAGTAGCCAATAGACTCATATACTACATAAAATTCTCTTAACACAAACGTGCTATACTGCTATGCTATAAGTTAACTGTTGAGTTGTGCATCAAACCTGGGACTTCCAATAGGACAAAGAAGCACGAAAAGCGGAAACAAATGCATTTGCTCTGGAGGGTAAGATTTCTGGATTAATAATGACCCCATCATATTTATCGTCACTTGCATCAAGAAATTCAGGTGCAAAACTTGGTGCTGTAATTCTCTCTGGAGAGAGAACATTAATCCCTCTATTTTTAAACACATTACCACCCCCACGATGTGGCATGGAGGACCAATCAAATTTGGCTGTTGATGATATCAAGCACTTCATTGTAATGTCTGAGAAACACATGGAATGAATTAATTTGAGTACATCAATGATCAAAATTGACTTTGACTTAACTCCTCACCCTTAGACAGCCTTCGATAAAAGCACACATTCGGCCAGGAAGTTGTTTGCTTCTTCACGACACTCCGGCAATCATAAAAACCCAGAGAATGTTGAGCCATTCAGCAATATTTTCATTGTCTTTGTTGTTGGAATAAATTATGAGGGACCCCAGAGCTTCCCTTACACTGCACATATATATAAATATAGCCTTGAAGAAATGGTGCTAATGGGTCTGCAGGAAAAAAATAAGTGAATATTAAAATTGGAATTGGGGAATAGCATCAAGTTAGCATCAGGATGCAAGTCGAAAGAAACAAATGAAGATAAAAAATTTTCCCCATCTGGATAACTACAGTTGAATTGCATATTGTGAGACCACTTCCAAGTTCCATGTTTTCATCCTATATAGAATCAATTTTTTTTTGTAAATTAAAAAAAGGTAGGTAATACCAACATCCTATAGGAGGATAGAGCACAAATGCAACTGCCCCTAATATTCCATTGCAAAATGATGTATGGGAATATTTATCATTATTCTCCCCATTTCGGCATATCATGGGCGTACACTATAGTTAATCCGTATAATCTTATTGTCAGTAAAAAAGCATATTGATCATTTTGTACTTCAATATTCTCATTATGGTACCTCCTCTGTTCTGATATAATGCATAATTGTAGGGGCCTGTAGTTGCAATCATGTAAGGAAGAGGTTTTATTCTCTCTTCCCTCAATCAGTGGTACCTTCCATCTGCCTGAGGTATCTTCACCTAGAAGCTACGGTTGAAATGAGCATTGTTGCATTGTTAGACAACTCATGCACCGTGGAACATTTTAGCATTCCTTTTTAGAACTTCTATTCTCCGTTTTAAGTTGTAGGCATTTGGAATATAAAAATCAAATTGAAAAAGAGAGATATGGCAAAGAAGAATGACAATGCTTGTCATTCTAGTAATGGAAAACTGGAAATGGCATCACCTTTAGTGCAATGTCCTTTCTATGAAAAACTGCAATATAAGGATGCTTGTACAATATCCTTTATAAATGCATTCTTTTTTCTTTTTCTTTTTCTTTTTTAGCATTACAATTAATATAAATTAAACCTCTCTGCATTTTTAGTGTGAGTAAAATTTGAACCTAGAACCTATATTAATCTCTTGTTCATAATAAAAGAAGTATCCATACATTTTTAATATCTATTAATTATCATGACAAAAAATAAGAAAAAGTTATACAAAACCTACAATTGTAGGATTTCTTTACTATAGGTATGTCAAAATTAAATTGATTTGATCATCTCTATTTTGATGTAAAAGGTTCTTTTTTTCGGAAGCCAGATTACAAATGGTCTCGAATAGAAGAAAATAATATACAATTATAATATACAATTATTGTCCTTTTTTTTTTTTGTTTAACAGAATTCAATTATTTAAATTTATCGAGAAAAAATGAGATGAAACTTAATTCTAATATATATATATATATATATATAATAAAGTTTGATTAACAAATGCTACACGCACAACATGGTATTTGAACAATTGTATATATGTTTGGATGCCTTTATCCCATTCTTATTCAAATGAAATTATCTTTGAAGGAAAAAACTTAACTTACTTAGCTCAAGCATGGAAAAATTTCAAGACTATGCTAATAATTCGTTTGGTTAGGAGTGCGCAATTCTTTCTAGGATTTGATAAGGTGACTAAATGTGTTTAGAGAGAAAAACATTTGGTTAAGATTGGTTTAGGTATTTCATAAGATATGGAGTTGAAAAATGAGTTTCGAGGATAAAAAATAGACGTGTGTAGTAGAGCATTGATCAATTTATTCACTATTTTATCTTCACAAATTATTAATACAGTCTTTTATTTCTAATTGATGATGTTTTGACACAATTATTGAATTAAATATGATTCTACAATTCTATTTAACTAAATAAGGATCATTAAATTAACTTTTTCTCTTATAATTGCATGATAGTTGTCATAAAACAAGAATAAGTTGTGTAAGTTTTATTTTTAATTTTTAATAAATTGCGTAGTTTATTTTTTAAAATATTATAATTAATTTAAGGCAAGTCTAGCAACAAAATTGAACCAATATTTTTAATATTATATGTGTAAGATACATGATACTCACTCAAATCTCCTATTGTCAAATTTACGTATTATTTATTTTATTTATTTTTTAGATTTTTAATATCATATTTCTATAATTCATATTCCTTCACTTACAAACTTGTTTGATAGATGAATTTAATCACAAAAAATAAGTTTTTTTATTTTGGTTTTGCACAAAGAGAGCGAGGAAAAAGGAAAATTTTATCTGTTAGATTAGTTATTTCGGAAAGAGTAACGTTGTTGTGCTAAATTTCTTTATCCAACTTTATACTTAAATAAATATTAAATACCAGATCCATTAATGTCAAAAAGAATATTATTAAATTATCTAAATCTTGTATTTAAATTTGTTTTCAAATAATACAACAAATCAATTAGAATGAACGCAATACTATCACTAATTTACTACTTAGCTTTTGTGGAAAAAAAATTAGCATTGACATTACTCTCTCAAATTTTGTCACGATTTTTGATCAATATGGTGAGCACCCCCAACCCAACCCAACCCAACCCAATTTAATTTACGAACCACGTACACATGCTCGAAATTTCCATCAACCAGACATTCGCAAATTGGTGTGGTCAAAATCAGACAATCCAACGACTGATACAGCAAGAGCATGAGCTAGACGGCTGAGATTGAAACAGACAATACAAGATCGTACGACGGACCAGATCGATCATGTGTGTCCATCACACGCACCTCATTGACCAATCACGATTCTCAAACTCCAATACTGAACAAAGAACACAGAGAGAGCCTCCTCTTGAGCCAATCATCACCGCTTGCCCGAACAAACTAGGGTTTCACTGTCACCGAGAATCACCATGTACAGAACCGCAGCTTCTCGCCTTCGCTCTCTCAAGGTCAGTTATTAACTTCTTAATCCTCCCAAAACCCAACTAATATGATTTGATAGAAAGATTTGCTTATCGATACTTGAATCTGCGTTTTGCTTGAATTAGTAGCTGTTAGATCTGTTACTGCTTCTCTGGCGGTTTTTTTCTTATCATACAATCGTTATGTTATTGCATCATGTTGCTATTTGATCTACCACTAAAAATAATGGAAACAAGAGAAAGTTGGTCCAAATAGTTTGATATTTTGAGAAATGAAAAATAATGGAACTAATAATGCGTATGTCCTCTGAAGAAATCATTGTTGAAGTCGAATATGATGTCTTGAATGCAAACACAGTACTTGTATTTACAGTCTTCGATTGATTTTGGTTTGTGTGGAATGTGTATTTAGCTGCTTTATGTTAGAAGAAAACAAATGGTTTAGGCTTTTTCTGCATGCTCACTTTAAAAACATTAAAGAAATGAACTTTAATCTTTTTTGAATTTTTAGTTCCGGTGGGATGATATTATGTATAGAGAGCCGTTGCTATTAGATAGTAATTTTGGTGGTTGTTATAATAGCATAAATTATATATAGATATATATAATTTGGGATATCAAACTGTGAGAGCAGGGCCATGTGCGTGGTACGATACCTGCAAGCACAAGATTTGCGAGTTCAAGTGCTGTTGCTACAAAAACATCCTCTTCTGGTGGAATCTTTAGCTGGCTGACTGGGGAGCAATCCAGTTCTTCACCCCCTTTAGACTTTCCACTTCCGGGTGTCTCTATTCCTCCTTCATTGCCTGATTATGTTGAACCAGGTAAAACCAAGATTACAACTCTTCCGAACGGCGTCAAAATTGCCTCGGAAACGTCAGCGGTATGTTTGCGTATGGTATTTTGTAAAGAGCATGTTTATCTTAGGTCTCTTGTTTTTTTGGGTATTTAATTTTCTAACTTATTAACGTAGTTTCTGTTTTCATTCTGTTTCCAACCAGAGCCCAGCAGCCTCAATAGGTTTATATGTTGATAGTGGGTCAATATATGAGTCACCAATCACGTTCGGTGCCACACACTTGCTTGAGCGTATGGCCTTCAGAAGCACAAGAAACCGGAGCCACTTGCGCATTGTGCGAGAAGTGGAGGCAATTGGTGGTAATGTTCAAGCCTCAGCTTCTAGGGAGCAGATGGGGTACACTTTTGATGCTCTGAAAACCTATGTTCCTGAAATGGTTGAGTTGCTTATTGATTGTGTGAGGAACCCTGTTTTCCTTGATTGGGAGGTTAATGAACAGGTATTTGAATGATTTTGCTTTTGGTTGCCCTTGCTTACTGTCTTTTTTTTCCCCCTTTTTAATTGCAATAAACATCAACTGAATTTCTCTCCACCTTATATCAGTGGACTTGAACTCAAGATCTCTTGTACAATGACAAGAGATCTTACCATCTAGTTATTTAGTACTCTCAAAACAAGATTTATTTCCCTTGCTATTGCTTTAGCAATGTTGGATTTATTGTTCTTCCGAATATAAAATCATACTTATCTGCAGCTTCTGAAGGTGAAATCTGAGATTGCTGAAGCTTCCAACAATCCTCAAGGCTTGGTTTTAGAGGGAATTCACTCTGCAGGTTATTCTGGTGCATTGGCTAATCCTCTTCTTGCCCCAGAATCTGCCATAAATAGACTGAATGGTTCAATCTTGGAGAAATTTGTTCAAGTAAGTATGATTTGTAGATAAGATATGTATGTCATACACAAGATAAGATATATATGTCATACGCAAATTATATATTTGAATTTATTGTTATTCCTGTAGTTTGCATCTTTTGTATCATTAAAAGAGGTTTTGTATGATAATTTCAGGAAAATTTTACTGCTTCTAGGATAGTACTTGCTGCTTCTGGTGTTGAGCATGACCAGCTGTTATCTGTAGCAGAACCACTTTTGTCAGACCTACTTAGCATCCCTTGTACTGAAGAGCCAAAATCTGTGTACACTGGAGGTGATTATCGTTGTCAAGCTGATTCAGGGGTATGTATGATTAATATTATATGTAAGCTGAATCTTTTGTCTTTCTTTCCTATCCAGGAAATATTTTAACTCTGTTTTTGCTTTCAGGACCAGAGAACACATTTTGCTCTTGCATTTGAACTTCCTGGTGGTTGGCATAAGGAGAAGGAAGCAATGGCTTTAACTGTTCTACAGGTTTGATATTTGATTTCTGTATGCTCGAAATTACCTTTTTAGGTTAGGATTATGCTATTGTTTATGGATCCTTTTACAGTGCAGCTAAATGCACTCAAAAAACACTCAACCTACTATTACTATCATATCTTTAAGCAATATTGCCTACACAGACAATAAATAAAACAAACTCTCTCAGCTCCCTCATTATATACCCTGTAGTTTTTCTGGATGTTGCAAAGAAGATAATACAATGAGTGAAAACTGATCGAGGAATTCTGAGTAATATCCAACTGGTTTTGTAAATTCATTTTCCACACAACAGCAATTGATGGTTCAAGATTCACTGGTCGTAAAACTGGATATACATGGCCTTCTATGTGTAGATTGGGAGATAAGTTATACATTTAGGCCATCCCCCATGATTTCTTCTGAATAAACAATATGCTTGGTTCTCTGTTTCACCATTTCAAAAATTCAAAAAGGCATTTGTTGTGCAACTTTGCCATCCTCAACTCAGACCCCCACTGCTACCATAACCAAGGAGAAGGTAAACCAGTATGGTAATAACATTGTAGGACTGTACTATAGAAATTGGGAGAAAACAAATGCTGATTAAATACGTGGTATTGAATATAGCCTGCAATGTTGCAGAATACAAATTCAGACCTCTAAAAGAGAAAGACTTGTTAATTTACTTGAAAAAGAAAAGGTTTATTAGTGGTCTTGATTATGAAGAGAATGGGTGAATTGAGGTTTAGGGTTTATATTATTTGCCTTTGGTTGACAAAGACTAAATACAAGGAATGGTGAGTTTGCTTTAAGCTCATCCTTTGTTGCATTTGCATCTTTATCTTAATTTCCATGGTTTATTGAAATTTTAAGGCCCAACAATGATAGATCTAATTATATTGTAGATGCTAATGGGAGGAGGTGGATCATTCTCCGCTGGGGGCCCTGGAAAAGGAATGTATTCAAGGCTATGTAAGTTGATTGTATCATACTTGATCTCATATGGTTCTACTGCTGGGTTTGCATGGCCTACTGTGAATTTCAAATTTATGCCCTGCGGTGCATAGACACGTGTTCTTGTATTTATTAGTGTTTTTCATAACATAAAGCTCTCTCTATTTATATTAGTGGCATCATTTATCTGCAACTACACCTTGAATTTTACTTATTTTCTCTAAATTTCTGGCTTATAAATATAAATGCTTGTGCTAATATGATGGGCAGATCTCCGCGTCTTGAATGAGTATCCTCAAGTTCAGTCCTTTTCTGCATTCAACAATGTCTACAATCATACTGGCTTATTTGGTATCCAGGGAACCACTGTAAGACACCAATCTGATCTTCAACTATATTTGTAATTAAATCAAAATGTGGTCTCTGAACATATTCATTTGTCCGACTATGTTCTGACAATATATTAAAAAAAAAAATATTGGTGAGGGGGCAGCATACTGCCCAAACTTCAATAATGGGATTCAAAAATGTGCACATTGTTAAAAAATCATGATTATTGATCTAAAAAATGGAAAGAAGAATAAAGATAAATGAACAAAGAATTGTTCTTTCGATAAAATCTTCTTCCACCAAATGTTATCAATGTTTTGCTAAAACATCAGTGACTCTGTGGAGTGTTTTGGGGAATTGTCATTATTTTGGGGTAAGGAAGTAGTTGTGGATCTCACATGTCAGTAGTCTCTGCATCATTATACTAGTTTTGAAGATGCTTTTGTTTCTGGATTCAGGGTTCTGATTTTGTATCAAAAGCCATTGATATAGCAGCTAAGGAGTTGATTGCAGTTGCAACTCCTGGACAAGGTTTGCCACTGCACCTTTATCTTAACTAGTTGCATTTTTCGCTTGGAGCATTTGATCTGTTAGCCTAATACTGGCATGCACCTCTATGTTCGCAGTTGATCAAGTGCAGCTAGATCGTGCCAAACAATCAACAAAGTCTGCTATTTTGATGAATTTGGAATCAAGAGTATGCAAAATTTTTCTTTGATTTCTTGATCTTTGATATAATGGTTATTTTTATTCTGCATCAAGCTTTTAGAATTCTTATTTGTGTTTTACTTCTTGTATTTTGCAGATGGTTGTTTCTGAAGACATAGGTAGACAGGTTTTGACATACGGTGAGAGGTATGACTAAATTTCTTTGGTGACACAAGGATTGCACAATCTTCTAATTCATCTAATGCCCAAAATATGTTCCTTTTGTTTTGTATTTTTTTTTTCCCTTTTTTTTTTTCCCAATGAATCTGGTATGTGTTGCAGATCTTAAGATGCCATTTGGTTTTGCCACTATAACACAATTTTGTTTTCTTTATAACTAGTTATAAATGTTGTCAGTATCATAGAAACTGTCTGCTGCCAATAGTGACTGTGAGATGTTGCATTTGTAGGGGTTAGGATAGGATGGGGGCCTCATAGTTACTATGAAGGGTCTGTATATAGTTGGAACACACGAGGATTCTGTTTCAGTCCTTTTCCCCACTTTCCTATTCCAACATTGAATATTTGATATCTTAACTATATATATAATATTCATGTCGTGGACTATTCACTACCATGTTTATATGCTTTCTGGACATGACTTCACAATCATGGTTCAAGATTAGGTCGAACAGATGGTTCCTCTTTACTGTAGGTGGCTTTCCTTCATTTCATAAATTATTGTGTATTTGCTGACATTGTTTTTTCACTAAACACCTTATTTTATAGTATCATTGTGGTAATATTTGATTGCCAATGTGCCAGTGAGGCTATTCCATCTGCTAATAGTAATAGGTTTAACATCAGAATATATTTTATACACTGATAATGCAATACCCGGGCTAAATTAATTACTACTGGGTACCTGTTCTTTTATGCTTTTTTGAGTCTTCTGTGCTCTGGAATGTGATATAATGCATAAAAACATTTGTTGTTTCTTAGGAAACCCGTGGAACATTTCTTGAAGGCTATAGACGATGTTACAGCAAAGGATATTGCTTCAATTGCCGCGAAGCTTATTTCATCTCCTCTCACTATGGCGTCATATGGAGATGGTATTTCATGGGTTTTATGAGAACATTTTCGTCATAATTAATTGGTTTTCTTTATGATTTTCTTGACTTGTCCCCTCATGTTTTGCAGTCATTAATGTCCCTAACTATGATTCAATGAGCAGCAAGTTCAAGTCGTAAAAAGGTCACTTTCTTGTATCAAACTGGGCAGACACTTGACCTGTTGTCTATACTGCATACCTCGAAGCTCTTTTACGACCAGTTGCAGAAAATAAGAGAAATTTTAGACATTCCCAATTTTAAAAATAATTGTTAAGCCAAGCAATAGGCATTTTGATATACGATGGTGTATTGGTTTGCTTCCTTAATTGCCGGAAAATATTTCTTGTATTCTTTTGTTGTTTGGTCTACCAGTTACTCCAAGAGGAGTTCTTGAAGCCTCGATCAATAGGTATTGTCCTTTGAGTTGCAATTATTGATGACAAATATAACTAGTTGATGGGCCGAACAATTTTTCTGGGCCTTTTTTTTTTTTAAATCATTTTTCAGGGCCTTTGATGTTAATCGAATTGCTTATTTGCTTTTAATTTTTTTCTTTTTGTAATTAACTTCCGTAACAGTGAAACATGCCTGAGTCATGGCAAGTTTTGACATTCTTACAAACTTAAACCAAGTTTCGGGGACCTGGAAGTGGGAAGAAGTTGGGTTTTGTTAAGGTTAAAAATTCTTGTCTTTGGCGTATACGTCTTAATCATATATTATGGGGATATAGTTAAGTGGGTATAGTAAATTGACCATTTAATGTAAATATAACATAATGATGTGGTTGAAGGGGATCCAAGCTGAATCGTACCGGACTTCTCTGTAACGCCCGAGCAGCTGAACCATTGTGGCGTTACTCGTGAATGATGTCAGATTTCGACAACCTATGATTTGGAATTGGAATGTAATTTTTTGAAGTATTACGTATTTTTGTGTCCATGATTAATGGTCAGGTAAATGTTGAAGCAGAGTCGAAAAATATAGGGTGATACTAAAGCTCATATTTATAAAGTTTTTGAGATGTTATGTTGACATAATTTGACGAAGATTAAAATGATATAATCATCTCAAGTGGTTGTATATTTTTCCATCCATCAAAATAATGGATGTTCAATTTTCATTTTTACAAACTTGTGTATGTAGTTTTCTCTTTTTATTATGAGAGTTAAATCTCCTATTATGAGAGTAGATTATTTGAATTGTATAAATGATGCTTTCTTATTGTGGGGGCTGTTATCTTCTGATTATACAAAAATGTGACAGTTCGGTATCAACTTTCTAAAATATAAAAAATATATATTTTTTAAATGAGATAAGACTGATCTTATCATGTGAACAGTTAAAATTTATCATTTGTACCAATTTCCTTTTCATATGAGATAAGACCGATCTAGTCACCTATTTTTCACTACTACGTCAATAAAATCACGGATTATAACTTCAAGTCATATTTATTCCGTCTGCCTGTTTAAGCTTGTTGCTTTTGATCATAAATAAATTTTATTTTAGAACATTTTAATTAAATTAACAAACTTGTGCCATGTTACTGCTTAAATGGTAAGAGATGCATTCAACGCATGGTTGAAAGTTGAGGAGAGAATGAAATTTTCTTCGGTACACGTAAAATCTATATGGAAATCTGACTTAGAATTGAATGAAATTGAACAACTTGCTACCAATTTTGACAGCATGGCCGAAAAATCCAACCTTGCAAATCCTTGTAGATTTTCTTGTCCAATGTTAATAAAGTATTTTGTATGATAAATAAATAATAATAACATGGTCAAAACACCAAATGGCGTAAATCAGAAGCAAAAGCCAAGATTAGATAAACCTAACATCATCCATCATTAGAATTTATATGGGGTCATAACCAACTTCTCTAGTCTCTCCCTCCCTCACATTTGTGGGTCAAGAAATTCTAATACATTTCCATTACTCAATTCTTCATCTTCCAAAACAAATAGAGAAGTTGGTTAGCGACTAAAGTTTCTTGCATGCCTCTCTTTTATCTTTATTTCTTCTGTCTCTTTCTACTCTTTTTGTGGGCTGTTTTTCTTTTTTCCTCAACATTTGTCTTTTATTTTCTCATTTTCTTTTTTTACTTTTTTCTTTTTTTTTTTAAAATAATAATAATTTTCAGCTATCATTATATTGCACATGCATTTTAAATATATAGTTTAACAATTTTCGCCAGCAAATATGCTACTTTGCGATTGGATAAGCTGCAATTCTATTTTATACATTTGTTGGCTAATCTACTCTCTGAGAGAGTCAATGTGGCAGCGCATTCACAATCATTTTAATTGAACCATGTATACACAATATAATTTAATTTTAATTGACAAATAGGAGACTCGAGGTATTTTATATTTATGGTAAGAATATCATGCATAAATCTTTTGCAGAACAAAATTGTGTATAATGTTTTTTTTAATCTCATATCTATATTATTTAGATCTTACGCATAAATGTAATTTTTGTGTACAAAACATTGTGTATGGACTGGCTTATAACATGATAAAATATAATTAAGTAATAAAAATTGTATAACACATCAACTAGCTAGAAGGATTCAACACAAATTTAGATGTCTTGATTCCTTGAATTTAGATGTTTTGATTCCATTACATGGAAGAAAGCAAGTGTTTGATACAAATAAACATCCATATTTGCGTAAAACAATATGTTTTGTCTGTGTTACTTCGAAAAAAAATGTTTTGTCTGTGGGCGTCATGAGATCTTCTCATCCTTTAGTATAATTATAACTTCATGTAAGTGTTTGTTTATTTGTAATAGATGTTCAAAAGTCATATATCATAATACTATACCATAGTAGCTTCTCTTTATAGTAATCTACTAATATATGATATTAATTGAAGTTTCTGTTGACATATACATTGCATAAACTTTTCAGGAATTGCAAAATAATAATGTACTAAACATGACAATTATTTTAAGAATAAGGTGGCATATACTAATATATGTGGGAAGTTATATATATATAGATTGTATTTAAAATTGTTTGTGAATGGAATTCTAAAATTTAGTTTATAATTACGGTAACATTAAGGTAACAAGTTAAGATTTCAAATAACCAATGAATGTACTCAAAAATAATAAAAGAAGAGAAAAGGAAATAAATGAATCGGTTCATTAATCGGTTCTTGTGGCTTCTTTCCTAATTTTCTAGGCATAGTTAACGTTAGCCTTAAAATTAACACAAGAAAAATATTAGTCCTATTATTTTTTTAATAAAATTTAAGGTCAAACTAAATTAATTTAAAATTATGAGTTTATTATCTTTCCATCTATTTTCACTTAATCTAATAATACATACAACTGAATTCAAAGTAGATGGCAGCCCTTAGATATGTTAGTAATCATCAAACTAAAAAATTTAAGTTGATGATAAATTATCCAATTATAGTTTTTTTTTTTAAAAAAATTGAGGTTGATAAGATTTATGACACGTTTACACCTTTTCATGTGTAACGTAGAAAAATGGCAATATCTCGAACACGTGTTAGACGTTTCCTACCGTGTAAATCTTCTCACATGAAACGTAGAGAGATGATAATGTTGGACATATGTAGAAATTTTCTACTGTGTAATATGAGCAATGAATACAAATTTCGGATAAAAATGATAGAAATGATTTAAACTCAAAACTCCAAGCTTTGATAATATGTTATTGATAGGTAAATTTAAAAACTTAAACTAATAAAACATGAACTCAATTATAATATTTAGACTGAGATTAATGTAGTATATGATATTTTAACTAAATGAGTAAAACAATACTATTAAAGTTACAAATTTAAATAAAAAATTTAAGTTGATATAACCTAAATTAATTAATATAATTTCTAGTTTCTAAATAATATCTTACTAAAATTTGCTTATCGTCTTACATGCATACTTGAACAAAACTATATACTAAATATGAAAACAACTTGGAGTAAGAAATGAAGCCTTAAGATGCAAAATGTCATAATGGTGAAAAGTATCCATTTAATAAAGAAAGGTAAAATGTAAAGGCATTAAAGGACTAAAACAAGAATAACGTTTCAACAGTTTATAATCATCCACCACGTTACGATCATAGAAGATACAATGTCGTTTTTGTCTAGCTTTGATTTGGAAACCCACATGCATCTCTGTCTTAATTCTTTGTAAATAAAATCATAATTTCAAAATAAACACAATCAAATTAAGAATTTTGCATCAATTATACAAGGGATTAAATACATTCCTCACTCTAATTTAATCTGAATTTATCAAATTTATTATTGATATAAACAGAGATTCTATTGTTCTATTCTATTGAGTAATATTCTTATACATGAACTATAATAAGTGTTTTTATTTCCATGAAGATGCTCCCTAATGAACCTAGCAATGTTTTTTTATAGGAATATCTCATGTTCAGTGTAGAATTTCACTCTTTCCTTGCTACTTCAAGAGCATATATATTACATATATATACATGACTTTTTAGAACAATATTATTCAGAAACTTAATAAGATGATCACATATAATGACAAGAAATTTGGTGGCACATGCCGAGAATCAGGACCATAAAAAAGAGAGAGCTAGGTCTCTGATTATTATTATTAGTCAAAAGTCAACTCATTTGGATAATTTCAACAATCCGATTCTTTCATTCTTCTGGGACAAAAAGAGAAGCCTAATAATCAAAGGGTTTATTCACAAGTTGAATAATTGCATGCGGACCACTCTCTTTGATCTTCACATATTTTCTCCTAGACATATTCTTTATTGCCAATCATACTGTTACAATAAAAATATATGTCCTTTTTTTTTTTATTTCTGCTTCTTGTAATTAACCTTTTGAAAATATAATAGAAATGAAAATTAATAAAGAACATACAAAGAAGCAATCATGGCCATGTATCTGTTTTGCAAACATTTTTCTGGTCCCTTCATCATTTAAGGTTGACTGCTTATAAACGTGAAGCATAACCATCATCGGATCAATATGCTTTTAAGAACGGAAGGGTCGAAAAATCATGGCCCCACAGTAATGGTGGGGTCCGGGTCTATTTCTTTTGGTGTGGACTCGAATAATTGTATGAGCGCAACATACTTTAAATTACCCTAGAATGGAAATAACAACTGCTGAAGCCAACAAGAACCAGACAGAGAAAAAGATTAAATCTAAAAACAAAAATTTTGTTTTAAATTGTTTAGATTGCCAGGTGAGATAGCTATTTAATTTACTCGGTGCTGCTTGTAGTTGAAGTTTTTTAGATTTTTTTTATATGATTTTTATACAGTTCTAATTAGCAGGGGTGGTGGTGGTCCATCAAGTACACTGCTCATTTGCCTTGCTTATCAAGCAACCCCGTAATTCCTCTCTCTCTCTCTCTCTCTCTCTATCTATCTCTCTCTTTCTCTTTCTCTCTCTGCGACATTCATGGCAAAAGTATCATGATCAGCACTCCAGCTCAAACCCCATGTGAGTTCTTATCATCCTTTTTCACTCTTATGTTTCTATTTTTCCCTCAATCTCTCCTTTGTGTCTCCCTTCATAAAATATTGTCCAGTTTTATAAGTTAAATCTGTTTTATTATATGTACAAAATTTTCCCTCATATAAATCTTCTATGCTACTCAAACTTATATTTACTGTACTCACTTCTCCTCAAAAAATATATATATATATAGGTTTCTAACTTTCTTGATACCTACCTTTCTACCATGGAAATTTTACTAACCAAACCAGTATTTCTACAAGTCCAAAACTATATTGTTTATGAAAAAAATAATATATAATATACCGGCAAATACAGATACAGATAGGTTTGCCATGCTTTTGAATGTGTTCCATAAGTAACAGCTGTGAAGGCCGTTTCATGCCTTTTGCTTTTGTAGTCAAGACCTTGAGAGCTTTACAAAGAGAAAGAAAAACCAACTGAGATATATATATTTTTTGGTTTTCTCCTTTCTATCTCGTGCTTTTTTTTTTTAGCTCTCCTCTCTCTCTCACACATACACACACAAACCGCCTACTAGTTGTGTTTGTTAAACTGGCAAAGGCTTAAAAGTGGCGAGTGGAAGGCTTGAGGGGCAACTTTTCCTTTTTCTTCACTTGGCTTCGGTTAAAGTAAGCTGAGAGAGAGAGGGAATTCGGGTTGTTTTGTATTGTTAAAGCAGGTTTATAGCTAACTCAAACTGTGACAGTTTCTTCTTTTCTTGCTCCTCCTTCCCTCTTCAGTCCTTATCGTCTCACTGCACCTTCTATTCATTGAACCCCTTTTTTTATAATTTTCTTCCTCGGGTATATATATTTTATTTTTGATTTAATCTCTTGGGCATATTATTTCTCATCTGGGTTTGTTGTAATCAGCTTTCTTGTTTTAGATTTGATTTTGAAGTTTGTTTTTGGTGGCGTAGTTCTTGTGTTTTACGATCGAAATTTTTTTTTTTTTTTTCAATTCTTATTGGGATAAAAAATACTTGGGTTCGTTATTTCATGATGCATATCTCTTAAGAAGAACGATAAATAAGATAACTATTAACATGTGATTCATGTTTTTTTTGTTTGCTTTTCTCTATTTTTTATAGATCACTGATGGATTTTTGTTGTGTAGCTAGAGAGGTGACTGGGATATGAGTGGCCGGCTGTTATATAGAGGTGATAAATTCATAGAATATCTCAAGCGTTTGCGAGAAAGAAGATAGCATCTGCTTTTGCATCCAACAAGCCATGAATAAGAGCAATTTGGGTTCCAATATCAGCAGCTCTGATCTCATCGATGCCAAGCTTGAAGAACATCAACTGTGTGGATCCAAGCACTGCCCTGGTTGCGGACACAAGCTTGAAGCAAAACCGGTACGGATAGTATAATTAATGATATTAATATTAATATTCTTGGCTTTAATTTAAAGATATGTCAAAAGAAGAAGAATCAAGAAAAACAAGAATTATGCTTGTTGTTTTTATGCTGGGGGCTAATATTATTTGATAGTACTAATTAATGTCTTTTTTCTTTTTTTAACAAAACCAAGTTGGGAATTCGTATTAAAGTTTAATTCCTCTTCTTTTTTCTTTTTAGTCCTTTTCGTTTTCAACTTGAATTTGAATGGATTTTGCAGGACTGGTTAGGTCTACCAGCTGGAGTGAAATTTGATCCAACAGACCAAGAGCTGATAGAACACCTTGAAGCCAAGGTAGAAGCCAAAGACATGAAATCTCACCCTTTGATTGATGAGTTTATTCCTACCATTGAAGGTGAAGACGGGATTTGTTACACTCATCCTGAAAAACTTCCAGGTCAGATATACCAAAATTACGTATTCAATGTAGCTTGCTCTTGCTATATTATTCTCTTCAAAGCCCGCTCAATTTGAGAAGTTGCGTGATTTGTTTTACAATACTAGTTCGTTTAATTTGTTGAGACTTTTTAAGAGAGTCCTAATATGGCACAGTTTAGTTTGTTACACCTAAGTCAACCAACCTAACTTTGATTTTGGAAATGGGTTCACAACATTTCTTGCAGGAGTAACAAGAGATGGCTTGAGCAGGCACTTCTTCCACAGACCTTCCAAGGCTTATACAACTGGGACAAGAAAGAGAAGGAAAATTCAAACCGAATGTGACTTGCAAGGTGGAGAAACGAGGTGGCACAAAACCGGTAAGACCAGGCCAGTCATGGTTAATGGAAAACAAAAAGGGTGCAAGAAGATCCTAGTTCTCTATACAAACTTCGGCAAGAACCGGAAACCCGAAAAGACCAACTGGGTCATGCATCAATACCACCTGGGTCAGCATGAGGAAGAGAAAGAAGGAGAACTTGTGGTTTCGAAGATATTCTATCAGACTCAACCAAGGCAATGCAACTGGTCCGATAGGAATGCAACAACTGGTGAAGGTAGTAGTGATCCTAATAGTAGAAGAGATAGTGGCAGCGGAAGTTGTTCTTCCAAGGAAATGATCCCACATAGAGATGAAGTGTCCGGAGCTGCAGTTGCTGCTGCCATATCCAGTTATGGTACCATGGATATGCAACAACTCAAATCTGACCATTTCAGCTTTGTCCCTTTCAGGAAAAGCTTCGACGAGGTACATTTTGTTTGTTAGTGCAATGCATATATATCATATCCTATATTTCTTCTACTTCTCGAAATTCATATTTCAAGCATCAATCAATACATATATATATATATATGTATATGAAACAAATAAGTGGAATATTTTTATGCAGTTCTCTCTTCAGCTTGATAGAATTAGTTGAGATTAGTATAAATAGTTTTGCTTATAGCATTTTGCTGTTTCAAATTCAGGAATTAAAGTAATCAAATTATGATATATATTTCTGATCATGGCATATGTTTGCAGGTTGAATTAACCAATTGTGTTCAAATTTTTATGACAGTTTTGTTTATCACATATGTATTTGATTTGATATATATAAAAGTAAAGGGAAGAGCTCAAAAAGGTTCTAGGGTTGCTTTTATCCAAATCGTTGCTTGCACATACAGCATGAAAATTCTATGGACCTGACTTGATTATCTTTGTCAGCTAACCGTAAGCTTTGTTTACCCGCGAAAAGGGTAACCACGTATTGAAACCTATATTCAAACTGATTGGGTAGCAATGCAAAAATAAAGAGAGAAAAAGATGTTAAAGCCAAAACAAATAGGGTGTTGAAAATGGACTTGCTAGCCAACTGATATTCCCATATGGGGTGTACATGTAACCATTGCAGGTGGGGATAGGAGAGGCTTCAACAGCAAGGGAAGCCCCAACACAAGCACCACCACCAGGCACGTGCGAGGATTTACGGGATCACCAGCGCCCACATCACGTGGCCCATGATCATCACCATCAACATCATCATCAGATTGCCACCACAGCCTTCCATGTCACCAGGCCTTCACATCCCATCTCCACCATCATCTCCCCACCTCCTCTCCATCACACCTCTATCATTCTTGATGAAGACTCCTACCATGTCTCGAGAATAATGCTTCCAAACGAAAGTTTCCATGTAATCTCTTTTTCACTGTTATATTTAATTGAGTATTACGAATATATAAAGAATCTATAGTTAATATATTTTAATTTTAAATTATTAACATCACTAATCATAATAATTCATTGCATTCTTTTTTCTTAATATATATATATTTTTTATTTAATTTAAATGTAATGAATAACTAAGATTAATGATATTAATAGTTTAAAAATTAAGAAATATAGATTAAAAATACTTTATATGAATATATATTTATATATATATTCTTCTATTTGACTTAAAAGAAACACAATCTATCTATCACACGTCCCAAGCAAGCATGGTTAATTTGTGTCAGCTAAGTTGACAACAGTTAGACATGATGATTAAGATAATAATTTGTTTGTTGTCTTTTTGAATGAATGAATACAGCAACAGCAGCAGCAGCAGCAGCAGCAGCATCATAAACTAGGAGGAAGGTCTGCATCTGGTTTGGAGGAACTCATAATGGGCTGCACTTCATCAGATATCAAAGAAGTGAGTATGAACTTTTTGACCCTGAAATCCATGAGCCTTATGCGTCATAATACCAACTATAAGAAGGGTGAAAATAGAAAACTAGGGATTGAAAAGGACTAAATAAAAAATATATTACCCTATCATATTCTTTATTACTATCATTTTAAACTAAAGAGAGAAACCTGAAACTTTTTTTTTTTCTCTTTATCTTTTTTAATTTATTCTTCTTTGTCATTTTCATATTTCGGTGAGTTAGCATAATATACAACTCGGTATCCTGTAAAGAAATGTAGGTACCTATCATGTATAGACACACACTTTTTCTTTTATTTCTTTTTTTTTTCCCCTTTAATGGTGAGTTTAGTTAGGCAGATGGAAGAAGGTAATAATTTTCAAATTTAAAGCTCCATATATTTTTAATTGGATCAAAAAATATAGAAACCCTAAGAAAATAGTAGAATATCATGCAAGATTGTTAAATTGTAGAAGAAAAACAGAATCTCTTTATTGCCTCCCTCTTTTGAATAATAAAGAGAGTAGAAAACTAAAGCCAAAACTTTTTTTACCTGTTTTAATTTGTTTCAAATTACTGCTAATAGGAATAAAACCCTTTTTTTTTCATGTCTATTCTAATCATGTCTTATGACATTATAAGTTAAAAAGGTAATATATAGCCATCTGAGTTTTATAATAATTTTAGGATTTTGAAAAGAACGTAGATGATAGCACATTATAAAGTCTTTTTTCATGCGTAGCATTGAGAGAAAAACACATCATCAGACAAATTGATAGTGGAGTGGAGGATATATAAAAAGGACAAAAGAGGCAACTTCTTTGTAGGTTTAAACCTGAAACGCAAACCCTAATTTTGCACATTGTTGCACTGTTTTGCAGGAGGCATCCATCACCAACCCGCAAGAAGCAGAATGGTTGAAGTACTCCTTCTGGCCTGATCCTGACAACCAGGATCATCATGGGTAGAAGCAAAAAATAATAGAGAATAAAAAAAAAAAAATACCCTTACAGACGACATTATTGTTATCATCATTAGTACTTGAAGCGTCCCCTCTCAAGTTCTTTTCAAGAGAGGCCTCTATAGTTTGTTCTTTTACTTTCTTTTCTCTTGGGGGGCCTCCCGGCCAAGGTCTGATGGCTCTCAACTCTCAAATTCTCAACTCTCAGCTGTCCTAACTGTACAACAGTCCATGTTGAAGGAGATGAGAAAAAGAACAAAAGGAGAAAAGAAGAAAGAAAACCAAAGAAAAGAAAAAGAAAAGAAGCCAAAAAAGGCTGCTCTCTCTACTGACAATAGAAGGAGAACCAAAGACCCAAAGTAAATCCATCCTGCATGAAAATCATCACCATTATGATTACAACATCATCTTTATGGCTATTCTTATTATTTTATTATTTCCAGATGTTTGTATATTTTCTTTTTTTTTTTGTTCTTTTAAAGAAAACAACCCAAAGAGTTTGTGCAAATTGCAACAAAAACTTTGTTAATTGTGTTGCGTGTAGTCACCTTTATAGTAAAATATAAATATGGATTCATAAATGAGTTCCCTTTAAATTGTTTTGCCCAGTTGTTTATCTCATCCATGCCTCGCTTTATCCACTTCTTTTGATATTTTGGGTGAAATTAAAGGAGAGATGAGCTCTCCTTGTCAGTTTACTGAATATAGTTACTCTAAACTATATATAATATTATATAATCTTTACTGTCTAGGTCCCAAATGTTTACAAAATTGTCTAATCAACAAGCCTATCCTAACTCATCTTAATCATGTATCAGATCAATTACAATTAATTTGGCTTTAATTCTTTCCATGTTAAGAATTTCCAGTTAAAATAATTACTTCAATTTATTCACATATATTTAACTTTAAATTACTTCAATTTATTCACATATATTTAACTTTAAATTACTTCAATTTATTCACATATATTTAACTTTTCTTCACATATATGTGCCTTTTTTTTTTCACTTGATATATGCCTATTTTGTTGTGAAGTACTACATTTAATTTGTGTATCGTAGGCAACTTAAGTTGAGTATCCTTTATCATGTTGATTTTTTGGGTTTTATTTAACAAAGCTCGATATCTGTTTCTTTCTAGGCCACAAGTTGGAGTATCAATTCTTTACTTCCTTTATATGGGATTATTGTTTCTGTAGCTGAAATTAGAGCTATTTTGACGCTGATGATCGTCACAGATATTGGAATTGATGTTTGGCTAAGGAAAAGGAAATATACTTTCACACGGTAGAATAGAAATTAGTTCCATCCTCACGTACTCTTCACCGAGCGAGACTTCCTGGAAGGCTCTTGGTGCTATATCTACTATTTTATTAACTGCTGTCACTCACTAAAGAGTAGCACAGTGTCAATAGTGACAAATAAGATATAGCCACCAGTTTGGTTTTTGGCTGGACTTCACATCTCATATATCATACTTGGTTAAATTTAGTTATTGCAACCAATAATGGAATCTTGGTATAGTAGCTAGTAAGTAGCAGAAATCACAATTTAAAGTTGGTTTCTCTTTGTTTTTTGTTTCTTGGGAAACTTCTTTACTGCTTTATTCTATTCCAGATTCGAGCTTTTTCTTAATAATTATAGAGTGTAGAGATCATGTTCTTGCCAATTGAGAGAAAGATAGATAGAGAGAGAGAGAGAGAGTAACGTGCATGCTATCTTTTAATTCATGGGACGTGCATGTAATAAAGATAAAACAACAAGTAGAGGAGAGTTAGGCAACTTCATCGTAGTTTCTCAAGCGAATAAAGATGGAACAAGGTATGAGCGGACAAGAATAACCTTTAACTTTGATTTGACACTTCTTGTGACTTACCATTGATCATTTATGTACATTTACATTTATACATTTAACAAATGTAATATCCTAATTTCCTTTCTTTCAGTTCCTAATTAATTTATAATATATATATGGTATTATTCCCTGACATGTATAACATTAATTTAATAAATTGAAGCTGATCATATATTTATATATATATACTAATATGGATGGAATTGGTACGTATATATGATTGTTCAAGACAAAATTGTAGGTGAAGCTACTACTACATGATTAGAAGATTCAGAGAATACCCCTTTTGCAGATGCTACAAAATCCATAACTTAAGGGTTGTTAAGTCATTACAACAGTAATTCTTTTATTAAAACAGAAAAGGTAGAGAAGGAGGTGTTTTGGGTCATTTGAAGGTGTTATAGAGAATCTAAACACTGTAGTGAAGAGATGCTTCAAGTAAGTGTTTTTATAAAATTAATATGCAAAAAAAGAAAAAATAAATAAAAATGGAGAGATCATGCAAGGGATCGGAAGGGGAAGTGTCTCTTTCCACATGCAATAAAATATAAAGGAATGACATGTCTTGTTCAACCTAAAAAGGTGATATTCAGTTCTTTCACTTTATGGAAGATTTTGGATGCTTTTAAAGGGGGAGAAGGGTAGTAGTAATTAGCAAATTTAGGGTTTCTCAGTGTAGCTGAGATTTGGTCCCATAAAGAACTTGCAGGAGGAATTGTGTAGTGCAAGGGGGAATATCACAACATGGCCACACCCACCTTTTTTAGATTCTTCAAATGTGTCTCAGCTTCTTTTCATATAGTAGCCCACCTCTTCGTGCTTTCTTTGCTCCATTTTACACTTTTATATATAAATATATATATATATATATAAGCAATTTACAAACTTGTTTTGCTTTATAATTAAAATGAAAAATTATATGTGTTGTTAAAAATAAAAACTAGACCAATGTTGACCAAAATGTAATTTACATATTGTTTCAAAATAAAATGCAAGGACGGAAGATGATTTATTATTACTATTATTCTATAACAACGTTTACAAAACATGTCTGAATAGTACCTCATATTCTGCATATTTCTTTGGTTTCAAAATCTTCCCCTTTTATAACTTCTATAATTTCCTACTCACTTTTTACGGGGTCTTAATGGCTATTTGAGATAACTTCAGAGGTGGTACTGGTGTTGATCAGTGCATGACTGCAAATTACCAAAAGAGGGTGTCACAACTTACGTACAAATTGATGAGGTGCCAATCAGTGGCCACATTGCTGGCTCCTGTATAGCACACTATCCCTGTCACAGTAGCAAAAATGTGAAAGAAGAAAATAATAAAAGTATTCATCCTTTTTTATGCTTTTCTTTTGTATATAAAACTGTGAAAGAAATAAATTATTAAAGTAGTCATCCTTTTGGTTCTTTTATTTTGTATTGAAACATAACGTGGTGATTGGTCATGGCACAAACTTGGTGGAGCCAATCCCCCATGAAGCTCAAGTTGGTGTGGTTAGGAAAGTTTGGTGAGCATTCACCACTTGAGTAAGGATATTAGTCACCAACCAGTTTTCCATTAGTATTCTCGTAATTAATTATTCTCTTCTATTTGTCCAATTATTAATTATTATCACACAAATTCTGGTCCATCTCCATTCCTTGTTATTGCAAGAAAAATATATGGCATAAGATTGCATTAAAAAGAAAATATAAGTTAAAACAATAATGAAGCATAGTTAGTCCATTTTTTCGTAAATTAAAGACATCATTTTCGTTGCATATTATGAAAATGATTTAAGGACGAATTGGGATGATTCATAATAATTAAGTAGCTATTGAAAACTGAGTCTTGAAAACATAATGAAAAGAGGATAAGGTTAGATGAGACTAATGTGATTTTAAAATGTTAATAAATGTAAAAGTACACATATAAATGTAACTTTTGAAAAATGTTGAGGAAAAACAGGTTTAATGTTGTGATTAGCTATTTGAATGGACTATAGCTCCGATTCTCAATCGTCTATATAATTAAGTCTAGACTCATGTGGGAGTGGAAGTCGACCTTCCAATCACTAAGCTTCAAGTCCAAATTCGATGATCCCTTTCCTACCAAACTCCTTTTAGAGGTTCAGCCCAGGAGGATCCAATGCCAATTTTGGGTAGATGTGCATGCTGCTCTGATGCTGCCACCGGCCCCATGGTAGACCAAGAGAGATGTTTTAATTTGTACATGCTAAATTCAGTATAAATTAATCAACTTTATGATTTGAATTGTTAAATCAATTAATGATTTTGGAAGTTCAGTATTTCAAACTTCATGAATGACAAACGTAGAATAAACAAAGAAATATTTTAGTATCCATTATAGGGCATTCTTACAAGCTGACATCATAGCTGCCGGTCGGGATCTACTCATTGAGGGCGGCCTAAACATGTATATCACAAATTCACAACATTGTTGGGGTAGTTTCGTTGTTGTACAAAAGATACACAGTCGCTTGTTGATTCAATAATAATATAAATAGATTATGTTATTATTTGCTCACTTATTAAAAAGTTAAAAAAAAAATCATATTTATAAATAATTCATGGCTATCTAAATTGTTTATTAAAACATTGATATTTAAGTTATAAGAACTCTACAATTTATAAAATGATATGTTAGTTACTACCCATTTACCATATCATTTATAATTAATTTGGACATTCCAGTATTCCGCTAGGTTGAGTTGTTTATTTAGGTTTTATCTTTTTAAAATAAGGTTTCTTTTTTAGGTTTTAACCCATAAAATATATTGTTATAAGACATGTTAGTATAACCCATGATATCTTACGATTAGAGTGCAAACGTACACTAAAGATACATATCTACAATCATTTTTTTCGACTCAATGGACCATTTAATGGCCCAGTTGGCATTGGGCCTCCATCAGCAAAAGTGGTCCGCCTTTTGGCAGCCCATTTTCGTTTTTTAATATATTTTTCCCTATTTTATTTTATACCACTGTTCTTCTCTGGCTTTTCCGTATTTCATCTGCTACCAAACCGAATTTTGCTAGAGGAAGCTCTTCCAAGGCGCGTAGGCATTGCATCAAGGACCATTTTGGTTCTTTACTTCAATAAAAGAAAATTGACTATTTTGGTTCTGACAGCCACTACCTACCCATAATCTTGATCTTGACAGACGAAACTCCCGATTCTAGCACCAGTACAAAATATACTTAAATCTTGATCTGACAAATGAAACCGGATTCTAGCTCCACTACATTACACATTTGCAATTGTCTGGCAACAAATCCGTTGAAATTAAATCTGACATCTAGGAAGACCTCTTTGGAATACAGATTTCACTCGACACTCTGATCAAGTGTTGACCGCATACTCGACCACTTTAAAACTGATGACACAATGCCCAATAACATTTATCTTCAAATGATTACAAATGTGAGAAATATTCATGGGCATAAACATATACTCTGGTTGGATGACAAAATAGAAAACTAGCTATAAACAGCATTGAAGAATCATTCTTCAAATTTTCTTTTCACTTTCCTTCTCTAATGAACAGATCATTACCGGAAGCCAGGTAAAGATTGGACCTCTTATTTAATGATGCGTTTCTGTACAAGCAACAAGTTCATCACATCTTGCCAGTATTGGGGTTTAGCAAGCACGTGCCTCAGGAAGTCGTCCAGTGACAGGTCCGCTGATACCAGAAACTTTCAAAGATGCAAAAAGGCATGACAACCTAGCCATCATAGGCCTCGTTCTCACCCTTCTGGGTACAATTGCCAGCTCCCTACCAGCATTATCATCACAATTGCCATGATATCCTTCTAGATCTGCTTTTGTTATTAGCACTGCATCGCCTGATGGAGAGTGAGTTGTCTTTGATGGTCCTTGCCGGCTGAATTCCTGAACAGCCTGCATATAATAACCATCGAAAAGAAAGAACATGAAAGAATTTTCACCCAATTAGTTTACCATTATTACTTGAAAACACCATAGAACCACTCTCATCGTGAAAAACAGTTTCGATTCCGTTATCATTTACTCTCTAGTGAAGTAACTACTAACATAGCAAGGGGCTGGAGAACTTATGAGTTAAATGACCAACAAGGTGTCTTTTCTACAAGAAAGAGAGCCATTGAAATAATTGTCTGATCTCGTTATTTGAATACCGCATATCACTTTAAACCAGCGAAGAGAGAAATCAAAGGAATACAACTAGAAATATCTATTTTTGTTGGGAAAAAAAAAAAAAAAAAAAAAAGAGACACGTCTGCATTTGGCAAACCTAGAACCTCCCATTGGTATATTGTAAAAAGAGACATAAAACAACGGTAAAATTTGCAAGGTTACTTCATACTCTCCATAGAACATTTGAAGAAATTTATTTCTTACCTTCCACTGCGAGGGAGCCAGCAACACTCGAGGTCTTCTGGACCGCACATATTCCAAGGCGGCAATGGGTGTCATGTGCTTATACTCTACCTGCAGAAAGTTAAATTAACCCAATCCTACAGTGTCCAAATGTGAGAGCATTAACTTAAATGACAGATCAGATATCTTCAGCTAACCCAAAAATTTGTACTCAAAACAGATCAATAACAATATATATAACACACAAAACCTTACCAGATAGCAAAGCACAATAGTTGTGCTCCTTCCACGCCCAGCTTTGCAGTGGACATAAGTAGTCTTACCAGAAGATGTATTCCCTATAAATAGCACCAAGACGGACGAAAAAGTTACAATCTGATCCAAACACAAGAAAGCCATTATGAACAAAAAAGCTAGCAAATCTTAGATCAAATATTCTCACTGTGAATAAAGTCCACAGCTGTGCTGATGTCGGCAAATGAAGGAGCGAATAGATAATCTCTCGTGGGAATTACTAGGTGATCAATACCATGGGCCTGTACGCCATCGATAAAAGTGAACAAAATGAACCCAAAAAATATAGAAACTCAAATCCCTAGCCCTCTATTGAACACATTCAATAATGAGAAACAAAATTAAATTAAAACATTTCTAATCATGAAGAAATTAAATTATCTATGACATTATTGATTTACAATAATTTCAAAACTACAAGTAGAATAATATTGTGAACTGACATGATATAAGGAAGTTGGAACCAGAGTTTCATAGGGTTCGTTGAGAGTGATGACTCCTCCAACACCCAATTGCTTCAACCGTGGAACATCCTTCGGGAATGGAACCGCACCCAGTAAAAGAAACTGTCCATAAACCCAAAAACAAAAAACGTTAAATTTCACATGAAATTCAATAAAAATTTTAAATTATATATATAAAATCACTCTAATATTGAAACGAAAAAAAAGAAGGGTTGAAACATGAAAACCTGATCGACTTCGTCCCACCATCTGAACTCGGCTTGGATTTTGTTGCGGAACACATTATACAAAAGGGTCGGGTAAAACAGGATCCGAGCACCCGCCCCAACCAACGCTCTCTTGGCGTCGTCTACCCTCACTATCTGCTTCGTGTGATGATAAACACCGTCGTTTCGATCACACTCCGTCTCCTCCAATTCTTCGATCCTCATCTCGCCAAACTCAAATCTCTCTAGTTCCCCCAGATAAACCACGAACCGATACCCGATTTCACCGAATTCGAAAAAGTTACATAAAATTAGGAGAATTTGAGAAAATTTAGAGAGCCATAGTAGGGATTGTTGGGGTGAGTGAGAGATGGTTCGTGCTTTTTAAAAGTTGAAAAATAGATTGCCACGAAATTTGGCAAGTGAACAGTCAATCAAACTCTCATCTCCCAGTCGTGAAATGCGAATGGGACATGGAGCCCCGATTTTGTACTAGTCAGGTCCACGCTTATTCTGAGGTGGTTGGTTGCCATTAGTTGACGCTATTTATTTTTAAGTTTTTTTATTTATTGATTTAATCAACCCTATTAATATTTTTCTATTTAACCTGATTGTGAATTAAAATAATAATAATAATAATAATATGTTTGATGCATCACTCGTGTAAATTATTTTATATTATATTATAGGGTATGATATTATTTATAGGAAAAGCTTATCTCATTCAATGAATTTCAACCTCTATTTATAACGTGGCTTCTAAATAAATTATTTGCTCTTTAATCTGGCCTGGTAGAGATGAGTTTGATTATTTTATTTTATTTGTGAAATTTGATCTTTAATGTGCGAATGATGATCGACCGTTGAGAATGACTATTTTGGTTTTTTTTTTTTTTTGAAATAGACTATTTTGGTTTTACTTGAGACCATAATGTATATTAAATTATTAGTAATGCACGTCACACTTGACATAATCACTTTTTAATTGGATTGTTGAAGTGGTTATTATTATTTTTTTTTTTTGAATGATGAAGTGGTTATTTTAATCTGAAAGGTGTTGCCATCTGTTCCTCTTATAGTCTATCTTTGCTCAAGAGTTAGCTGGCGCCACTGGTCTGGTTATATTTTCATTGGACACTTGGACGGGTTGGTGGTCATTTTGTTTAAAATTTTCATTTGGTGGTGTGCACCGAAGAAAAAGAAACTTGTTGTATTATAAAACTAAAAATACATTTGAAAAATATTTATTTAAAATAAAAACAAAAATTAAATTTCTTTTTTAAGAAAATAAAATTCAAGAATGTGATGCCATTATTTAGAAGACAATAGTAGAGAAATTCTATGTATTATGTGAAATTGTATTTTTTTTTTAAATACTCAACATATTCCTGAATGGTATCTTAATCTAGGATTATTTTTTTTTATTTGAAATCTGAATACTAATGAAATTATTTGATAAATCTTACACTAAAATTATCAACATATTTATAATATTTTATTAAAATTTTGTATAGCAATAAATAAGATATTATTTTATTTAGTAATATTTTAAGAAAATATTTAGCTCACGTAATTCCAAATTATTAAGGTTTCGTGTTTTTTTTTTTTTTTTTTGTTTTTCAAGTAACAAAGGATATACCATTAAACTAACTATACAAATATAAAGATTCAATTTGCATATGAAAATTGATAATTTATGGGATGTATGATAAAGATAAAATTGAATATGTGTGACTTTTTATGGATATTGTGAAAGAAAATATTTTGAACTTTGATTACATAATAAGTTATAATTTTAAATTTTTTATTTTAAATTATTTTGTAATATTTTTAAGTTGTTTGATATGACTCAAATCCAGGCTTATTAACTAAAAAGTGAATAAACCAAACAACCCAAATAATGATTTTGAAGAATTAAAGTTGCTTTAAGAGTTATTTGCTTTACTAATAGCATTTGGAAAGTGAAAGCTCATGGGATATATAAAGATAAGTTTGAACATATGTTACTTTTTGAAGGATATTATAAAAGAAAACATTTGTTTGAAAAAAAAAAAAAAAAAGGTATTTTCAATTATGATTGAGTGATAAGCCCTGATTATTAACTTTTAATTTTAAGTTATCTCAGGAAAATTACTGTTTTATTTTAAGTTAATTTTTAGTATTTTCAAGTTATTTGACTAATTAAAAAGAAAAAAGGCCTTCTAATAAGTCCAATTCAAATGTATTAACTAATGTTTTTTTAAAAAAACCAACCGACCCATGGACATGGTACTGATTTTGAATGTTCACTTTTTGGGTTCAGGAACGTTATGTGGGTATGAATGGAAATTAAATTGGGTTGAATGCCACTGGCCCATCGCCCAAATGAAAAGTCCAAACCTATAATTGCCTCTGCTCTTGCTCATATCCTATGAATTGTAAAAATAAAGAAAAAAAAAAGATAATTTAAATTCAATATAAAATTATGATATAATTTATAGAAGAAGTAATACGAGATATTTCAATTTGCATGCTAAAATGTAATGGGCCAATTAACAAATAAGTACATGTTAATAACTATTCAAACTTATGATTTCTAGCATTGTTAATATGAAAAAGGGTTTCCATTGTTTTCATTTCTAAATTGATTTTAAGTTTACATTTAAAAATTAATATTGCATATACATTTTCCATATAAAATGAATGTTTTAATTAAATGTATTTTCTTGATTTTTTTATTTGTAATTTCAAAATTTAATGTTTCAATTCATCTTTTATAAAAACAACTTTTACATATTGTCCACAGTCAGGATGTGAACCAACGGGTTGCGATCAACCATGGTTACTCAAATCGCATATGGACTGATTGGCCTTGTATCTCTATCTTTTTCCAACCAGTACTTCTTTATTCCAAAACATTTGTCCAAAATTCATGACATAAAATCACTTTCACATCATGAACTTTGGACAATTATTTTTACGATTCGCATCAGTTTTATCCAATTCCAAGGAATAGGTTTCTATTGCTTTATATAATTCAAAAAAAAAAAAATCAGCTGAAAAATGAGTGAATTGATAATGTTTGGCCAAGTCGTGGTCCTCCCTACTTTGTGCTTAGAAGGACAGGCCACACCGACTTTCGAGACAACAATTATCCGGAGCGTTGTGTGAAGTGCGGTGCTCTACCTACCTGTTTACTCTTGTTTTGGGCTTTAAATTATTAGAATTTTGTTATTTTATATGCTTACGATGGTATAAATAGGTTATTTAAAACCTAAATAACAGTTAAATAAAATATTGAAATTATAAGGTTAGAATAATAATGTGCATTTTAAATTTCATGTAACGCACGTATTAATATGTTCTAATGGTTTGTAACTTTCACTACTAATATGTTTACAAGTTTGTTGTAATATCCACAATTTTGAATTTTGAAGTTGGTGTTAAATCTTTTATTTCTAACATAAATCGCGAAAGATTACACAATGAAATTTTGTCACATGCAATATTTTATTATTAAGAAATAATTGCTTTCCATAATAATTTGATATTTTTAAGTGGAGATACGATTTGAACTCATGATCTCAAAAATGTAAATATGAAGAACAAGTCAATAAATCAATCACTTTTTATATTATTAACAAATAATTCACAAAGGTTTGTTATGACTTACGACACTTACATCATATTAAAAACATAAATATTATAATTATAAGGGTTCGATGAAATTTTCTAACGGAAACCATCTTAAAACCATATCATTACTTTGGTAATATCTCATGATTCATGAATTTAAATAACATTTTACACTAATACTAAGATAATTAAAATATATTAAAGTAGAAATTCTGAAAAGCTTTCAAATACGAATGAACTAAATTTTCCAGATTTTCTATCTTTTCTATTTTTTTTTTATAATTTTATATTATTTAAAAAAAAAAAAATGAGTGCTCGTCCAAAGAAAATTTTCAATATTTTTTTCTATAAGTACGCTTCATTTCTCTTATAATTCATAGTATTTATATAAAATACTACAAAAAAAAAAAAAAATCATTAAAACCTACATTGGATTGAATCCTCTTTAATACTGTTTGTTTACTTATTTGAAATAATTAGAAATAACAAACTGCATAAAAATTATCTCAAGATTATTGTGGTGCTTTAAAAAGGTTAATTATGGCGTGCCCATTGGCAATAGAACCAATAGTTGACACAAGAAATGTTACGTGGACCACCAATAGGAAAGAAGAAAATCAGGAACCAAAGAAATATTAGGTAATTTTTATAATTTTTAATTTTTACAGGTATAATAATGTGAGGAAAATATTAAATGAATCATTCGTATTGCCACACTTTCTAAAAAAAATTATTTTTATGGACACTTTATCCTCTTCAGTGATGGCTAAATTATAAATACACAAAAATTAACTAATGAAAAAAATCTGTTTCAATCAATTATTTTAAATCAAGTGCAAAACAGTAGTTTTAACCATACCCCTGGTAATATGACAGTTTAGTTTTTGTTAGATGTAGGGACGACAACGGGTCCAACCCCATTAAAAAAAGTAGTACCTGCACTCGAACTCGTGAAACTTTGCAGGTCCATGGGGTGAGTGGACCCAAACCTCATTTGCAAACTCGCAATACTTCAACAATAATTTTTAATATCAATTTTCATATAATTTTTTTCTTTAAATATTACCTAATAAGTACAAATGATATAATTTTTGAATTCTGACAGTAACATCAACCACAAAATAGAATTAACTTAAAAATTCAACCTAAATACAAGTTCTAACATCTAACAGAATAAAAAAAAAGAATATAAATCCCATAAATCTCAATAAAACACAAAATATGTCAAAACATTGGCCAAATATATAAGTTTAGGGTTCGAGAAAATGTTTATGTGTATCATACCCAAAACAACATCGTTTTAAGAGAGTGTATGCGGTGTATAAACAAATATAACTTTAGTACCATTAAAAAAATTTAATATTATGGGTTTGCGAGTGAGAATACAAATTTTTTCTATTTGTGCACCTAAGCCTAAAACTGTTTTGGGTTCAGAATTTAGTATTCACATATGCTCACAAACTCAATTAATAAAATCCACATCCACTCATAAGAGGTTAAAATTCCCGAGTTTGCAAGTTTATAGATAAAATCGTCATCACTAGTCAAATGAGGCATTTTGACGTATTTTTAAAATTTTGAGAATAAAATAAATTAATAAGTTAAAGTCATTTAAACATAAATTTTTTCCAAAAAGTGGGTGTTATATTGTAAATACCTCTATAAAATATTATACGATGCCAGATATAACTATTAAGACTATCTACCGATATGATATTTTGAATACGAATTTATTATGAAATTAAGTAATTTCAATTTTTAATAAATTATCCAATCATACGACACCTTGGAGCATAGGTGGTTGTGCCCCAAAATGGTAAAAGCTCAATTCCTATTGAATGTGTTTTACAAGATTGTATGAACGGTTTTTTTTTTTTTTTTTTAAAATAATATTATATTTTTTAGTTTTTTTTTCATCCAAACTCATACTCAAATAACATAATATATTAGTTATCAATATCATATTAACCATCACTTATAAGATATTGACAACTTATATAACGCATTATTTCGATGTAAATTTAGATAAAAAAAAAATTGAAAAATCTAACATTATTTTTTTTAATCTTTTTATTATGATCATTCTTTTTCTAATTATAAAGGTAGAATTGCGCTATACAACTAATAATTGATACTGATATATTTCAAGAAGTCTCTATCTAATCCGTTGATATCAACCTTTTTTTTTTTTTTGAAGTACGTTGATATCACATTTTAAGATACAAAAATTAAAATAAATTATTCATGAAAATGTCACGAATGTCATGTCAATCAAGGTCATATAATGGGGAGACTAAGGATGGTTCCCTATCATTGTCATTTGGTATCTTATATTCATCTTCATCGTGAAATGAAATTAACGAATATTACTTTTACAAAGCAAACAAACTAAAAAGCGAATAACACTATTTAAAACATCTGACAGTCCAACCAGTGGAATATGAAGTTTAGCTATATCATTAATACCTTGAAAAGGTTTTAATTCAAAACCGTCAATATATATATATATATATATAACACGTCTGTTTGTGAAAGCTTTTAGATGTGTTAAAAGCTGTGTTGAAAATTGAAAGTGACTTCTGTAAGTGTTCGAATGTATTATCAAGACAGCTTTTGAGTTTCAAAAACTCTTCTTAAAGAAGCCACACTCATGTAGATCAAGAGGTGAGGACTTAGGCTAATATTATCTTGTAGTGGAAGAGAATTTTGCTAGCAGATCACTTGAAAGAATTAACTCAATCATTAATTTGTTGGATTCAATAATAAATCCTCACCTAATTCACGTGCACTTAATTTCTGTTCATTTGGTAAGTCATCATTTTTTCAGGTGGGCAACATAAACTTTAATAATGGCGAACTGAAAATTTTGTGGCAAGCTTTAACTAGCAATTACTAAACAGGAGTGCCACTTATAGAATGGAAGTTGAATTTCTTGTTTTTCTTTTTTTTTTTTTATTTTTAATATTTTATGTTAAACAATTGCTTGCATTTGGTTGTGTTTGGTAAAAGTAGTAAAGATAGGGCATGGAAGCTAGCTGCCTTGCAATTCAAAGATCAATGTGGCATAGCATGCGCATACTTTGCGGCATATGATGTTTTACAATCACATGAAGGTCTCTTTTTGAAATAATGGACTATGTACAATCATTGAGATGGGGGAACACTGCATGTTACTCACTATACCCAATTGAAATGGAGGCGGCACTGCCTTTATCGCTTAAAGATAGACCAACAAAGACATCCATCCTTTTACGGATTGCCATTGTTGTCACAAAAAACAGAAACAATTGGAAGAAAACATTACAAGTCTCTTTTACAAGTTGTAAAAATTTAAGAGAATCTTGTCTAACATTTGACAGTTTTAAAAAGATTTTCTTATCTGTTAATGTCGATTGTATAAAACCTCTTAGCCCCAAAAAACTTGGATAAGACGAGGCACATGCACTGCCAACTCAAAACACATTATATGAGTAAATGCATTTTCTCAACTGATTCTCTACAAATAATTCCTCTCTGGAGTCCATGTAAACTGATATTAAACTTCTTTTTTTTTTTGAGAGAAAACTGATATTAAACTTGGTATATAAACTCTAGCTTGCTTCTACCCCCATAGACCTGTCTCAATCAAAGCCCTGTTGCTGATCTTGAAAAATTCTGTACAGCATTTTAAGCAATTAGCTGCCAAGAAAGTAGTTTCTAAGATTTTTATTGCATACTGTTAAATTCTCTTGACTCACTTTTTTCATTTGTGGTTGCTTTTGCCCCATCGACACTCTCGATCCGTAACAACTGGATCTCGAAATCCTTCAAATCTATCAACATTAAATGTATTCATGTTAATTTGTATTTCTAAGTACGAACTGCAGACATAACAGTCATTCTTGCAAGCAAACACTTGGCTTTCATTTTACACAAGCCAAAAGAATTTGTAAACTTTAATAGCACCTTTTTGCACATTTATGTTGGCTCTACTGCTTAGTGAAAGAGTAAATGAATGGAAAAAGCTTGTGCAGATTTGTAATTTATCCACAACTGTTGTTCTGGTAAGTCATCAATTACAAACTCACCAACCTGTAGTGTCTACCGTAACCAGCTGATGCCACTATTCAACATGTGTACAGTAATATAAAGCCTAAACTTGTAGACATAAATAAAATAAAATGAAAAAGAAAGTGTAAATAGGTTGAATAGACTCACTCACTCACTCACTGTCTCCTCAAGACGACTACTCAGCCCCACCATTTTGTGCATTCAATGCTGCAGCTTCGCTTGCACAACTTTAGAAGCAGAACCCACAACATCAAATAAGCATCTTTGAGTTTTCAACTGCGAAATGGGGAAGAGCTGGTTTGTAGCTTTTCTCCTACTTCCCCTAATTACAACAGAAGCTGCTTTTGGTGTGGGTGGTGGTGTTGGTATTAGTATAGGCAATGTCGGTGGTGGCGGTGGCGGTGGAGGTGTTTGGATTGGAGGAGGTATCAACAGCCCGACCCCAAGTGGGTCTGGTTCAGGTTCAAGTCTCACTAGTGCTTATTCTGCTCTCCAGGCCTGGAAATCAGCAATCACAGATGATCCTTCAAGAATTCTGGACACATGGGTTGGAACTGATGTTTGTTCTTACAAAGGAGTTTTCTGTTCGGATCCTCAAAGTGGTGTGGATGAAACACCTGTTCCTGTTGTTGCAGGAATAGATCTCAACCATGCAAATCTGCAAGGCACCCTTGTCAAAGAACTCTCTGCCCTCACTGATATGACTCTACTTCACCTCAACAGCAACAGGTTTTCAGGCACCATTCCTGAAACTTTCAAAGACCTCACTTCTCTTCGAGAGTTAGACCTCAGCAATAACCATTTCTCCGGTACTTTCCCTGTAGTTGCTCTTTATATTCCAAACCTTGTTTACTTAGACATCAGATTCAACAGCTTCTCAGGTTCCCTCCCTGAAGATCTTTTCAACAAGAAACTTGATGCAATCTTTGTCAACAACAACCAATTCACTGGCCAACTTCCGCAAAATTTAGGCAACTCTCCGGCTTCTGTCATCAACTTAGCTAACAACAAGCTTACTGGAAGCATCCCAGCTAGTTTTGGCTTAGGGAGTCCTAAACTGAAGGAGATTTTGTTCCTCAACAACCAGTTATCAGGTTGCATTCCACAGGGTGTTGGTCTATTCTCTGAGATGCAAGTTCTTGATGTGAGTTTCAACTCACTGATGGGTCATTTGCCGGACACTATTCCGTGCATGACTGAGATTGAGGTTCTCAATCTGGCTCACAACCAGCTATCTGGGGAGCTGCCTGACTTGGTTTGTTCTTTGAGAAGCCTAATGAATCTGACAGTTGCTTTCAATTTCTTTTCTGGGTTTAGCCAAGAATGTGCAAAATTGTTCTTCAGAAACGTGGGGTTTGATTTCTCTGATAATTGCATTCCCGGAAGAAACATGCAGAGACCTCAACCAGATTGCTCTGAGATCCCCGGAGGAGGATTGAGTTGTCTGAGAATTCCAGCTGTGCAGCCTCTAGTTTGTGGGTCATTACTTGGGATGTTAGAGGCCAATTACAGCTCATCATCTCCATGAAGATCGATCAATCACTAAGAGAGAGTTAGTATTTATCAGTATTGTATAACAGGATGGCGTTGGCTGTCTTTAATTAATATAGCAATTATGACTTAGAGCTGCCCAATTTATTCTTCATATATTCAGTACATCTGTAACTGTAAGTTGGTACATCTCTATTGAATGGATGAGACATGCCTAGAAACTCTAGGGAAGCAATTCTTCAGAGTAATGGTAAGTAATCAAGTACTTTTAAGTTTTTTTTTAAAAAAAAAGTACTTTTAATTATATGTTGACTAGCTACAAATTATTTGCACAATTGCTTTTAACAAAATCTTAGAAAAGGATTTGCTTGCTCTGTCACACATTATTTCTGTTCATGTGCGTCATGTGGTTGAAATTGTGGAAGAGATTCACGATTGTCTAAAAATTCACTCCGATTGTGTTTGTTTAGACATTCAATGATGCTGAAATCCATGGTTTCGTTTCCAAGTATTTTCTTCACATACAATTGACTCTAATTTCCAATGACAGTAATTGTTCTATGCAGTTATTATTGGAAAGAAGATGCTTTCCGTTTTGGTTAGTCCAAATATTAAACAGACATACATATCAGAGATTCAGTTGGTTGAACAAGAGGGACAACTAAAATTTCTTATACAACAACATAATATTTTACCAGTTAAATTAATTTAACACTTGTGTTTAGCCATAACATTATAATAAAATATCGTCGAAACAATCTCGTGAAGCAAAGAATTACAACAAATTGATCACATACACAATTTCTTGACGCTCATTGTTTAGGCTATGAAATACATTGGATTTGGGAGTTTAAATGACCTTTTAGCCACTGCAAAACCTTGTAAGTCACTCCACTGATCTCCAGAGCTCCCATGAATCCTGTAACCTTCATTAACCAACTCCTGCCTCTTCTCAGATTTATAAACCACGGCTGGTTTGCCTTGATCCTGAGGGCCCCTGTATCATCAACCGAAAAATTGACATTGTTAATTATGATATTCAACCAAAGGCCAAATTTCACACCATAAACAACAATTGTAAAGAAAGTAGTCAGCATTCATATTGATTTATGTACCTCAAAATAAGCTTCTCCCAACCACCGTATCCAGAGAACAGAAGATTTTTTCCTGTGACATTCCTTTGAAATTCGCTTCGCCCAGTAAGCAAAAATATCTTAAATCCCAGTTGTTTGAGCTCATTGTACAATTTCAAACTTGCTGGTAAAGCAGGAGCCTCAGCCAGATCTACCCATTCATCAAAAGAGCTTTCGTCGAAGATTTCCGATCTATGTTTGAAACAAGACGCACTTAGATAATTTGTTCAACAGATTTTTCCTTAAAAAATAAGAATAAAGGGTCCTTAACCTATATTCTACGGGCACAAGTAAAAAGAAATTATCAATAGGGTTAAGATAAAATCGAAACTGCAAGGACTCGCAAACTTAATAACAAAATTTGGTCCTTAAATTAATTATCAGTACTGACAAATTGACATTAACCTAACATTATCTAGTAAACAACATCAATAGACACAAAGAAGGCATCCGAGAGAAATCCCAAAAACCAAAAAACACTTCAATAAACAAATATTAAACTGCAAGCCTACAGTCCGTAGGTGCAATCAATATACTATAATAGTAAAATTCTCACAAGAAAACACTCTGTTTGCAACATGAATAAGTTCACCATCACGGATATATTGTGTCAACTATTGTCATGCTTATGGCCCCCAACACTAGAAAATTATTGAGGTCAAATAATTCCTGTAATATAGCAGCAGCTTAACCTGTGAAGTTCCTCTATTTGTAGTACAATCTTCATCATATGGTTTAAAGTCACTTTTGAGTTTATTCACCTTCTTAAACCCTGTCTCTGTCTTTGACAGACACCAACATTCAGTATAAGCAATCACCACTATTGCATATTCTTCACTTTCTATCACAGTATACATAGAACCAAAACCCACATGCTTTCTTATTTGTCCCTTCATATATACATGTACTACTTGCCCACAAAAACAAGTCCTCAAGACAACCCTCCAAAAAAATTTTGTCCCTTCAAAGACAACTCTTGGATGCATCCATCCAATACTACCTAATGTTTCAATTATCACACACTAAACGTTACATACATTTGTTCATGGAAACAATCATTTTCCAACTAAATCTAGAATCTGATCAATTTCATTTTAGGCTGGCATCCATTTTGATAATATACCCAATCCCCTTACAGCATATTCACATGCGCACCTAACTAAATCACAGACACAACAGCAGTAACACTTGTTTTGTAATAAAAACACCAAACTAGTTTTATCTTCCAAAGAGACAGAATCTACGCCAAATTGTGTTCTATTCAGTCACATGCTATGACTACATCATAATAAAATAAACAAAATCAACGGCTAGAAACCAAGGATGACGTACCCGAACCCATGGGCCTCGTAGTAGGGCAGGTTAGATAGCAGAGTCTCGTCGATGTCGAAGACCCAAGTGTCCTTTCCATCACTGGAGACGTTGACAGTCTTGGCGAAATCCAGGCCGTAGCTAGAGACGACTTGGGAGTCGGAGAGGTAGCGATCACCGTTCATGTAATCCTCGACGAAGGGGATGCACCTGGAAGGAATACTGTACCAGACTCCGGCGTCATTGGTCTCGACGGAGAATCTCCAGCTGTCGCAGTAGAGCCCGTCGTCGACCCGGGTTTTGCGATGGGGTGGGATTTGGATGATGGATTCAGCAAAAGCGTGGGAGATTAAGAGAGTGATTGAGAGGAGGAAGTTGGTGGAGCCCATTTTCGTCCAAAATATTAAAACCCCGCCTCTCCCCACTTATGTTTCTCTCACGTTTGTGTGATCGTGAGTGGCTCACCAGAGACAGAACGTCAGTGGATGTATGGCGTTTTCTTTTTGGCTCTTGTTTTTATTGGGCATATAATGATCCCAGGCCCAGCTAGCCAGTTAGGTCGATGAAGGATACATTAGATGATACCTCAGGGAGGTAACAGTGTGAGGGTTGATTTTATTTTTTTTTTTTTGAGGCAGGTTTGAAGGTTGATTATTATTATTATTATTATAAATTGGATATCGTATTTGAACTTGACTCAACTAAAATTTGTTAAAATATGTGATTAATAATCCATCTATGTTTGGGAAGATCAAACATTTTCTACCGACTTTTTTTTTCCGTAGGTACAACCGCAGTGATTGTTACCACCAGATTTTTAATGTATGCATGGGGGATCTAGATTCTAGCTACCAAAATGATGTAATACAGCATGAATATATAGAGTTATTGATTATATATTTATAATCTGATTGTAGTTGATATGATGCATGTAATTCGATTTATAAAAAAAAAAAAATTACTGTCATATATAATTTGTTTAATTGTTTGATGTTGGAAAGTACACGTAATGATAGCATCTTCGATTAAGTTGTTTTATTGTATGTAGTACTTTATGTGTAATATCTAAAAAAGATAATATTTAATATGTGACTTTGTTGTTTAATTATGATTTCGCTACGAGTTTGACCAAAAAAAGGCAAACTCACATGGTACGGTAGTTTGACTAGAAAGGCAAACAATGTGATAACTGTTTTAGGAGGTGTATTTAATCAAAATTTTTATAGAACAACTGAAATTATATAAGGGGCAATGAAATTATACTGAAATCTATGAAAGTCTTTTAAAATAAAGGGATATTATCAATTTGCCCCCTCAAAATGAAAATAATATCAAACCACCACTGGTTTTGAAAATATTAACTAAAAAGATCCAACCGTCAATTGAAATAGTAAAACGGTTAAAAAAATGACGGATCTGTTAAAATCGAGGGTATAAAGGTCATTATACGTGTCAATAGAGAATGAAATATAGCTTGAATATAATATGTAATATTTTAATTAAAAAAAAAAGAAAAAATAAAATCAAAAACCACTCACACCACTCACACCTCTCTCTCTCTCTCTCTCTCTCCAACTCAATCTCTTTCTCCGGTCACCACTCACACCTCTCTCTCTCCAACTTAGCCAAAAAGATCCGACGCCGTTCGTCGAGAAGGTGGAGAGGACAGGGAAGAACGGCGGAGGTGGATCTGCGGGCAACGGTTTGCGGGGAGGTGCGGGCAACGGTGGAGGTGGATCTGCGGGCAACGGTCTGCGGGGAGGTGCGGGCAACGGTGGAGGTGGATCTGCGGGGAGGTGCGGGCAACGGTGGAGGAGGATCTGCGGGCAAGACAGTGAAGAACGGTGGAGGATATGCGGGCAAGACAGTGAACGGTGGATCTGCGGGCAACGGTGGAGGAGGATCTGCGGGCAAGACAGTGAAGAACGGTGAAGGATCTGCGGGCAAGACAGTGAAGAACGGTGGAGGATCTGCGGCAACGGTGGAGGTGGATCTGCGGGGAGGTGCGGGCAACGGTGGAGGAGGATCTGCGGGCAAGACAGTGAAGAACGGTGGAGGTGGATCTGCGGGCATCTGAAATCTGGGTACAGTTTTGATGTACGATGAAATCTGGGTTTTGATGTAATTGGATAAAATATGATGATGATGAAGATTATGGGTTTTGGTTGTTGTGAGTTGTTGTCTCTTTATCTGGGTTTTGATTGTTGTAAAGCTAGTAATTGGGTTTATTGGATCTGTATGTATGTTATTGGTTGCTTTCTTTCGATCTGGATATGAATGTTATTTTGGGTTGTTTTTTCTTTTTCAACTTTTATTAAATTTTTAATTTTTTTCAAATGTGGATATCTGTTAGAATTTTTTTATTTAATTTTAATTTAATTTAATTTATTTACTTTTTATTTAATTTTAATTTATTTAATTTATTAATTTTTTTTAAATTAATCTCCATCATCCATCTTGAGATGGAGGGTGGAGGTTAATTTTAAAAAATTATTTAATTTTTATTTTTATTTTACTTTTATTTTGTTAAATTTATTTAATTTTTTAGTTTTTTCAAATTAATTTTTACATATGATTAAAATTTCTTTAATTCAATTTATTTAATTTTATTTAATTTTTTAAAGTTAATTTTTATTTTTTAATTTTGGTTATTAAAAGATAATTTGATAATTGATTAATTGTTTGTTTTTAATTTATTAATTTTTTAATATTATAAGGGTATTTTGGTCTTTTACTGTTTTTTTCATAAAACCGCTTTAAATCCGGATGAAAACCGCTCTTAGGAGACGGTAGGGGGTTTTTTAGCTAATATTTTGAAAAAGTGGTGTGAATTGATATTATTTTTGTTTTTGGGGGGTTTTTTAGGATTTTCCCTAAAATAAATTATATAAAAATCTACAAAAATCATTCATAATTTTATAGAGGCTACAAAAATCAATAAAAACTCACAAATTCTATAAAAGTCATTTACTTAAAAAATCTGTAAAAAAGATTTGATTAAATACACTCTTGCAAGTTAGGAAATCTCATAGTCTCCCAAATAACTAACGTATCTCATTCTCATTGTGTTGTGGGCAAAATCTACTGTTTCTAATACAACTATTAGATATTTAACTCTAAAAGTTCAAGATATTTAACTCCTTTTTTTTTTTCCATTTTTCTTAAAATTTGTTGTATTATACTTTTTAAAGTGCTAAGAGTGTCTTTAATGCTCTCATAGATTATATTTTAAAAATAGTGTCATGTTATCAATGTTAAGAGATTTGCTTTCTACATGACATAGATGTCATTTGATAGACAATCAAATTAAAAAATTGTTCTTCAATATTTTCATGTATTTTCATTTAATGTCTCCATGTATTTTTATTCAATGCTTCCATATTTTTCATTTAATGTTTCATTATTTTTTCTTACTTTTAATTAGATTTGAAAATTAAAATTAAATAATTATTGATTTACTAATATGACTGTCTAACATAACTTTAAAGATAGATAGTTTTATTGATAATGTTTTTTTTTTTTTCCTGTCATCTCAACTTGATATTGACGAATGATAATTGTATTAAAGAAGTTTATTTTAACTAAATATTTATTCATCCTATATAACATGTAATTTTTTCGTAATTCATGAGAATATTAGAGATGTGTGTCGAGTTGAGATATGTTAGACAGCTATCAATATCAAGTTGAGGCGACAAAAAAAAAAAAAAAAGATATTGTCGACATGATTACCTATTTTCAGATGATATATTAGGCAGTCATGTCAGCAAATCAATAATTATTTAATTCTAATTTTTAAATTTAATTAAAAGTAAAAAAACATAAAATCATTAAATAGAAAATATGGAAGTATTCAATGGAAATACATAGAGACATTAAATGGAAAATACATAAAAACATTAAAGAATAATTTTTCAATTTGATTATCTATTAAATGATATATATGTCATGTAAAAAACAAATTTTTTAACATTGATGACATGAAATTTTATTTCAAAACACAATTTATGAGAACATTAGAGGTACTCTAAAAGCTTCGTCAACTTTTCGTTGTTTTATAAACCTACCCTTTCTCTTTCTTTTTTTTTTTTAAAAAAAAAAAAAAAAAAACTTTTCTACTAAAATGTTTTAAGATTTTAGTATAAATGTTTGGTATCATTTTAATTTTAAAATGATTATTCTTAATTTTGTTGAAAAATTATTAGCTGAAAATTTAAGTAAAACCTACTCTACGGTAATGAGACTATAAAATATTTGTATAGTTATAAAAATGAAAATATGTCATTCAATTAAAATCTAATAAACAAATAAAACATAAAAAATAAAAAGTATATATATATTAATTCTACATCAGTGTCTTTTAATTTTAAAAAGTTAAGATTTATTCATCCTAATTTTTTAAAATTAAAAGATACTGATTATAAAATTAATATATATATATATATATATATATATATATATCTCAACGAAAGTGAAAAATACTTACCTGAACACACAATGTCGCGCACCCAATCCTCATTCAAGGATAAAAGGTAAAGCCAGTGAAGTAAGGTTATGCAACAGTATGACTGTTTCGCGAAATGGCCCGGCACTTTTGAATCCCAACCTTTTAGAGCAGGGCTTCAATGTCTATGCTAAAAGCAATTCAACCTCCCCATAACCTAGATCCAACTCCTTAACCACGGAGGCAACATTGCAGGCATCTAACCCTGCCAAATGAACCATCACATTCCTTTACTCGGCCGATAACGACCCTATCCCGGAAGGCCATATTGAATTGCCCTACTTCTGTCGAGACACCCACCAAAATTTTTGCGAGTGCTTCTACCACAAACCGGCTTCTTGCCTTCATCCCTAATGATAGCCCCCAAACCTAAGAGATTCCTCCCTTTCCTTACTGCCACTTGTGCGTTCAATTTCAGCATGCCAACATGAGGAGGCATTCACGAAGCTGACTGCTTAACCCCCACCTGTATCTTTAACTTTCAAAGCCACTTGGGTACCTTGAGATTCCTCCAAGCCCAAAAGATCTTCTTCTAGTTTACAAACCCCATTAAGAACAAACAGGTTCCTGTTACACCAAATGCTCCACCAAGTCATACACACTTGTTCATCGAAGGAAATATTGCAACCTCAATTTTGTTTCTCAACTCGATGCAAATATTTAAGTAATACTACATACTTCACTTCGTATTTTAACTTTGATCTCAACTCATGATATGTCAATTAATAATTTTATATTTCATTAAAAAAATGTATTTATTAATCATTCACACATCATCGGTTGACATCAAATTGAAATATAAAAACTAAGATATATCGATCATAAATTTTTAATTTGAAAGTCATCACAAAAGCGGCTTTCCGTTAACATTGCCAAAGGAATGAACCAAATTTGACATGAAATTACACTCATTTGCCTAAAAAGACACGATCCAAAGATTAACACAAAGTTGCCACACAAGAAATTTTGCTTTGTCCAAAAAAAAGAAAAACAAATCAGAATACAAATATTTATATATGGGCAGTTTTTTATGCTGACCTCTTAAACCATTGAGATAAATATAATCGGATGACTCTTTCCAGATGCTTGCGGTTAAGCAATTAGCATGTTTATTCTGGCAGATGATATTACGAAGGCAAACGAGTTATCAAAAAGAAGATAGCGACTTTCAGAGTTTAATTTGTTGGTGCAAACTTTGCAAGATTATTGAAGTCCGAGCAAGGGTGAGCAAATAGCATTCCTTTTGAATATTTTGGATTGATAACGTTTAATACCATATATAAAATCTGAAAATATTACGGGAAAGATGAGATTTGCATTATAGAAAATGAATGATTTGCGCTAATTATGGGAATTGAATATGATTAAATGATCCCTTGATCGTAGTCAATCTTTTGATTGAAGACATGATTGATTGATTGAAGACATGAATGATTGATGGTATAATTGACTAAATTCCTCTTGTAAATGATTCTGATTGTAATTCATCGTGTATATATAGTTTCCTAGAATAGATTATTTGATGCATTGTATAAATATATGATTTCCCTTTTTAAATCAATATACTGAAAATTCTCCCAATAATTAGTAATCTTTTCAAAAAAGCTCGAAACTAATTTTTCCAGGTTATGTATATATGGATATGAGGTTTATAGAATTTATAGGAAGCACGGGAGATGCGATCTTTCCTCGTTGTTTAAAGAGTTAATGAAATATTTATGGTTCAATCTCTACAAGATGAAGCCATGCAAGTGACATAAATAATACGCAACTCTATTAAAAAATGGTACCTAAATTTCGTGCTATACATCAACATTTGAAATTTTAAGAATTCTCTGGTCGCTGGAGAAGTGGGTTTGGAGATGAGGTTTGTATGATTGATTGGGCAAAATAAAGTTGCTTAGGGATCCATATTCGTACGATATTATGGAGTGATTAGTTGGGTCCATCAAATACTAATCATTAATTAGCATAACATTTGTGCATTTATCCAGCTGTTCTGCTACCTTTAATTGATCTTTCAATTTTATTTTGCTTTTAATTTTATCTAACCCCTCCTAGGATGTTTTTGCAAGAAATTCATTCATCGCAAGTAAATAAAATTATGAAAAAATCAATAAACCAGAACGAAGGTTACTTTGCATGTTGAACTAAAATTCTCTCTCCTTTTACAAGCAGTTAGGAACTTGAAGGCATTAAAGAGGTGGAAAATAAATAAATAATCATTGCCAGCAATCAAATTTAGCGAATATATAAAATATCGCTCTGTTATAAAATGATAATTGAGAAAAAATAAAAGAATAAATCAATATTAACAAACAGTACATTTCCTTTTTCCGTCTGTACAGTTTCAATCTGTAAGATATAAGACTCCACTACATATAAACTGTTGAGAAAACCCAACCTACTTAACATCAAAATCAAAACCACCAAGAAAAATGTGAATTTTAAAGACCAAAATCAGGAGATTGGAGAAGAATCAACCATGAAGAAAATCTCCCATCGCAGATCAGCAGCCATTGAAAAAATTAAAGAAAAAAAAATGGAAAAATGTTTCTTCTAAGCTCAAACCATTAGTAGTTATTGGTCATCACAGCAATAGAAGGGGAATTTTGTTGTGGGGTTCAATAGAAGGCGTCTTGTTCGTCATGAGAAAACTCTTTTCTGAGTTTATGTGAGAAAAGTCTGCAAGCGTCCATGCTAAGATCAATGGCAGCTGAAAGTGCCACAAAGAGAGCAGCATCAGCCATGCAAGTCACATGCTGCACCCCAACTTGTACTACAGGCTTGCTGATCTTTCCTTCACCTTTCACTGTTGAGCCCATCACAAACCCTTTCACTGATGATCTTGTACTCGCAAAAGAATCTCTCATTATTCTACTATCAATACAAAACTGGCCACCCTTTTTGACGCTCATTGTAGCTTCAGCGATGGGGATTCTTCCACTGTTGGGGCCACTGTCAGTTACAAGCTCAAACTTGTAACCCAAGCCATCTATGGGGCCTCTCTCACGCCATGCTTCGAGACGGCCCCATGGTTTCCAGCTGCTTACAGAGGCACCGTTGGGACGGAGGATTAGCCATGCACCGGCGTTTGATCTTGAGACACGGTCCGTGCCTGGTGAGGGAACGAATGGAGTGATCATGGAGGCTGCTGCCACTGGCGAGCCTGAGAGGTCATGTACCATTATCATCCATCCTTTTCGTTCCCTCCCTTGTCGCTCCTTTTCACCTGAAAATGTTCTCATCCATCCCCGGTTGTTGTTGGTGAAATCTGATGGAAGAGATCTGGTTCAACGCAAAATGACAAAAAAATATATATCAGAATCCGTTACATTACTGATCAGTATAATAACCAACAGAGAACTAAACAAGAATAACTGAGACCAGATATGTCTGCACATGCAAAGGAATCAAGGGTAGTTGTGTTGGACGGTTAGGGAGACTTCAAGTCATCTGTTTGACCAGACTAGATGGTAGACTGGAAGGCCTTTGCTATAATTTATTGACTTGTTTGTTTTAGTTTAAGATTTTGAGTTTTTTCAATTGGGATCGTGACCAGTCATGTTTAGTGAATGTAGAAAATTTTCAAGGGAATATCACCAACTGCAACAAGAAGTAAGGTCACAACTTGTAATTCTGCAGCAACAATTATAGATTGAGGAAAGGGGAGCCAAGTAAAATAATATCAGAACTGAATTAATCATAAACCATGAGTACTACTCAGAATCAATCATGAATGCTTGAATTCCAGAGCATAGTTCAAGATCTAGCAAAATGACAAAAAGGCTCCACCAGAATTAAAAGGTAATACTAAATCATGCATTTGGTACACTGACTTGATTTGTGTTTTGATTCAAGTCAAAGTGCCAAATACAGCATGCCAGCCTATAGATAAAGACATGCGTTGTGGCACTGTCCATTGATTGGGACCACTACTAGCTGTAAGCTTTTCACTTTAATTCGAAAAATGGATCCGCCAACAATTTTTCATGTTAATTACTACGGATAAAAACACCAAAAGACGACGTCAATTTACATGAATCAAAAATAGAAAATATATAGATAAGATGGTGGGTGCCCAACTTGATATAACACAGCATGTGATGTTAGTTACCAGCTAAGCTAGATATTGACAAATGACACCCCCCACATGCCTACTTTATCAGAAACCATTCCGGTGTGAGAATCAACCCATGGGCCCCGAATTAAGACCAGATGCAATAATTTCTTAGAAAAAAACAGAGTCCACTAATCATGACTCCGACTCACTAAAATTTGCCATTGTAAATTAAATTAACCAACAATAAAAGTAAACAGTGATAATTGAAAAAGACAAAACAGAAAAAAAAAGGTTACCGGGATCTTGAGTTCCGGTCAGCACTGAACTTGCAACTGAAAACGGGTTGTCTAATATTCTCTTGAATCTGGAAAACCACTGGACTGCACTCCGGTTCGCCACCGAACTGGAAGACGAACCGGGGGTCCGGTTCAGCACGTACCGTTAAATGGAGGCGAGCGGAGGGCCTGTCCGGCTCACTACCCAGTTTGAGCCACCCATTGCGGAAAACAATAGGCCTAGAGTCAGCTCCGGCGAGGTCGATAATGATATGGACTCTGCCCAGCAACTTGCCGGAGTTGACGCCACAGGTGCTGCCCATGCGGCCGGTGTAGACGGAGAGGCGGAGGGAGATGGGCTTGGCTGAGAGGCGACGGAGAGCGGCTGCGTCAAGGTGGAAGCCCTCGGCGGAGGTGGAGTGCTCCGGTGGGGCGTCGTTGGGAGATGCACAGAGGGGCAGAAGCGTCGTTTGTGAAGGGAAGTTGTTGATCTTGAGCTTGCAAAAACATGGTGTGGTGGAGGGATGGACGCCGTGACCCGCTGGTCTGGTGGCCTGTGGGAGTTTGAGAGCCAGCGATTGGATTATGAGACGAACAAACGGGCACGGATCCATTTCCGCAGGCTCTTGTTTGTTGGTTGTTGTTTACTCAGAATTGAAGTATATGAAGAGAGAGAGTGAGCAGTGAGGCTCGAAATGTACGTCAGTTGGTGAGACGGAGAGGTAAGATGGCTTTGAAAACATCTATCTTCAGGGACTAAATTGCATGTCGGCTCACCCCTTTTAACCTCTCTCTTTCTCACTCCTTTTTTTTCATCTTTTCGCGGGAAATTGGCCAGGAGATCTCACTGGGTGGCTCGAAGTCTAACCAACTAATTTGCTAGTAATTTCTCTACACTAGTCAATTATTTACCTAACAAGCAATTTAGTTGTAGATATGGTTGCCAATTATCAGCAATGACCAGGTGACGCGTCGAAAAATCAGTGTTTTTATGTTAGATTTTATTGGACTTAAATTATTATTGGTTAATTTAAATAAATAAATTGTGTTTAGGTTGGGTTATTTTTTAAAGTAATGCCAACGTTTTTAAATATTTTACTAAAATTCATATCCAAATGATTTAGCATGTAAGTAGTCAATATCTTATAAATCATAAGATTATATAATAATTAATATGATTTTGATAATTCATATGTCACATTATTTTGACATTAATTTTGATAAAATACCTTAGAAGTCTAACATTACTCTATTTTTTATTCATTAACCTAGTTGATACCTTTATTATTTAGGTTGATTTTAGAGTAATGCTATATTTCCTACATATTTTACTCAAATTCATACGTAATTGATGTGACGTATGAGTTGTTAAGATTTTATAAATCATGAAATTATGTAATGGTTAATAGAATTTTGACAACTCATATGTTATATCATTTGAGCATCAATTTTGATAAAATATTTGGAAAACACCTAACATTACTCTATTTTTTATTCATTAACCTGATTGATACTGTTATTATTTATATAAGAGATTTTATTATTGAAAGTTGTGTTACAATGAATATTAGTTATGATCATTTTTTTTCTTTTATTAAATAGGTTTAATTGATTCAAAATTTGTAATTGAGATGAAAATATTTCAATTTTTTTTTTTTTAAAAAGAGCAATTAATTGAGAAATTTATGAATGTTCATGTTAAATTGTAACATATTATTCATTGATTTAATTGATTGTATTTAAATGAAATATAACAAATTATGTTTAAGTTGTAAGAAAATTAAAAGGGTGGTATTTGGACCTACATAAATACTAGATGACAACTCATATTATCATTTCCGGTTTTAGAAAAATATTTTAATTATTGCTTGTGAATTATGTGTTACTTTTATAATATGACAAAATGTTACTGTGAATTAATTTGCCATAAAAGATGTAATATAATAAAACTGGGAAAACGACAAATTGACGACAAGATATGAATTTATCGTTTGGACCCACAAGTGGGGTCCGAACAGCTCGGTTAAGGTTGTCACCACGCCGTGATGGAAGCCAAGCTGGAGTTTGATTGGGTGAGATTTTTCGCGCATTTCCAAATCAGCACCAAACATATCAGGACAAATGAGATGGCTGACGTGTCATTCGTGGCCTGCCCTTCGATTTCTTTTAAGTCGCCGTTCCGACGGTTTTACTTGACGGCGCTGAATGCTAATACCATTTATTTTATGTATAATATATAACTTATATAGCTTAATGTATCTGACGCCTGTATCATAATCTTTGTATTTAAAAAATTGTTCTTTTATAAAGAAAATTCTACAATTATTTCTTCAACATAACTAATTCGTCTCTCTAAAGAAGTTTGAGAAGATACATTGTAATCATACGCAGTCAATGACATCAATACAAGCATCTGAAGCCATATACATATTATATATTAAATAATGGATAATATGATCACTTTTCTTCTACAATAAGCCAACATCGTTAGTATGAATTGTCTCTTTAATGTTACATAACATATTATCGTGCCACTTTATTTCAATAACATATAAATGTTATTTAGATAAAGTCCACTTTTCTTATCGTTTCAAATTTTCTTTTTTTAATTATAATTAAATCAAGCACACTCTTATATGATGGTGTAAAAGTTTTGATAAAACAAAATGGCCCCCCCTCTCTCCTCTTGTTGCTTTTCGTCAATCTGTCAAGCTGGTAGCTAAAGCTTTACGTGACAGTGTGCAACATGATTATTCACTCTGCCAAATTTCATTATATGACTACCACTTTCATTTCATTACATATCCTTTTCGCTTGTTTTTGAAACCTTATCCTTTTCAATTCCAATCAACCCTTTATTTATTGAGAGTGACCCATCGAACAAGCTAATTATTCTTCATCTTCGATTGTGGGTGTGTGGGGTGCGGCTGGGACCTTTATTTACATGCATGGATCGGTGAGTAGTGGGAGCGTGGGGAACAAGCATGTAGGCTTTTTATTCTAATTGCTCCGCAAATCCCACTCACAACATTATGTTTGTTTCATTGCGACGCTACCGCCATAGTTCATGGACACAACAAATTTCATTATTCCGATCCCCCTTAATAAAAATTCCATGTCCATCTTCTGACTCATTTTTAATAGAATTCCTACGTTATAATTTTAACACAGTTAAGTACATCTAATAAAGGAGTTATTTTATTTTTTTCATTCAATTTATTTATGGATGAAACAAATAGATTTGATTCGTAATATTCATGCTCTAATTTAATCTAACGATTTAAATTTTAAAATCAAAATTTATTTATTAAAAGTTAGAGTGTAAAGAAAAAGGGGATCAAATCCATGGAAGCTTTTCATAGATTGGTGGAGGGGGAAGCTATTATTCCCTCCAATATTAGTTTGTTATTGAAATAAAATGATTGTTTATTACTGTTACGTTGTGCGTTCCATGTGAAGATGTTGGACATTTGTTGGTTGATCGGCCACGTAGACATGTCATGCATGCATGGTTTCTGATATGGCTCGATATAATTGGCTGTTGCTGCTACATTAAGGCAAATGTTTTGGGTCAGGTGTTTAGTGATTCCAAAGTGATTATGTCTGCTGCTTTTCACTGTGTTTGTATTATTACAGGTCAAACATTATCTTTCCTATTACTGACTAATCATCCCTGCACAGTGTACTATAATTAGCTGGATTGTTGGGCTTCACCCACCACAAACGCATTGCTTTCGCTTAGTCAACTGTCGCTAACAAATTTTAATAAAAAATTTGTAATTGAATTTACCCCAAATACCATAGTCTTCAACCAAATGTAACTCATTCAACACTTCAAGAAAACTATAAATTTGCAGGCTCCCTTCGGTGATGTTCACGAAAAGTTTTTGAAAACATTCTTAATTTCTACAAATTTCAAACCAGATTTTGATCGATAATAGAAACAGAATTCCAAGTGAAAGTAATTTAGAGTTTTATGTGTCTTTCAAGTAGAATACTTTTACAGTGAAAATAGAGTTTAACCTTGACGCAATTGACCAAAATGACCGAGACGTCAAGTTGCAGTAAGCATCAGTTAATGCACATCAAGAAGCGCACTGTGTGATGTTGGGGTCTATGTATCCCGAATCAGGCATGTTACATCAATGTCTCTCAACGACAACAAGACCATATCACGACAACATAATCTCTTGTATTTATTGCCAACAACAAAATTGGCCCGGAGCCCACATGAAACGGGAGCGTGCTACTCACGTGGTTCAATTGGGTGTTCTTGCAAAAATCCGATGCAGGCGAGCAGATGCCAGCGTGACATCAACGTGCAGTTGGTAGACAGACAGGCAACCCAACTTCAGTGTATGCAAAGATCCATCGGGTGCGGCGGGTCCTCCAAAGCTCCAACCATCTTTATAAGGGAAAGGGTCCCCGTCCTTACCCAATTATAACTCTAATTATGACCATGAATGCGCTGACTTCATTGTAACGCTTGTTAATTATGGTTTAGAACTTTGTCCAAAAAAATAAAAACAAAAAATTGTTATGGTTTAGGACCCCAAAACCACGCCGTCTTATGATGAGTACGAGGAGAAAGGGAAGGTGGGGAGTCGTTGATTAATTGTTAGTATTTCGTCAAACGCAATTACCCACCTTAGCTTCACTAAACTCTTGGTTATAAGTTGTAACTTGCAATTGCTGACCAAGCATATGGCGAATTTCACATGAGTTCTCTAGATGGGTGTCTATATTTGAACCATTATAAATGTTGGATGCATCTAACTATTATCCATCTATTCTTGGCTACCACCCTTTGTTTCACTTTTCTCGTAAAAATAAATATCTAGACCACGTTTATAATATCAGGGGTTATTTATTTTTTAATTTGAAGGCTGAATAGTTTTATTGAAGATCGAAGACTGAATAGTAACTGAAATCTAAAATCTAAATGATATGTTTGTTTTTTTTTTTTTTTTCCTTATATCTAAATGTATAGTAATTTTGTTTGTTTTTTTAAGTTAAAATTGTCTGAAAACTAGTAATTTGATAGTCATATCATTTGACTATTAGTTATTATATAATTTCATTTAATATAATACAAACAATTATAATAAATTATTTAGCAAATATTAAAACACTTTTATGTATATATTAATAATATTTTAATTCATAATTAAAATATGAATAATTATTATAATAAAGTATTTTTTAAAAAAAATTTGTATACATAAATAAATTATTATAGTAAAGTAAATTAAATAAAAATAAATAAAATGATATTAAGTTTAATTACTATTGTTATATATTTAAATAAAAATAACATTAAAAGAAATATCATTAAAATGAATGTGTATAATGTAAAATTAGAAAAAATTTGGAAATATATTTGTTAAAGTATTAAAAGAAATTTGTATAATGTAAAACTATAACAAACTTGAAAATATATTATTTTGGGAGGATAAAATTAGAATAATAAATTTACAAAATCAACAAGTGATTTAATATTCAGTGCAAAGTTAGAAAATATAGTTTTTTATTTTAAGTGATTTTTTTATGGTTTTAAATGGTTTGACCACTTAAAAAACCAAAAAAAAATCATTTAATTAACCTAATTCAGCACTATTAAGTGTTAAGTGCAAAAAAATAAACGACCATTTAGATCTCAATAATGAGTTTAGTTATCTTATTGGTTGAGTAATGTTATCCATCAATAACAGTCATTTAATATTCTTCCATAATTATGCTTACAACTAATCTATAAGTTATTATTGATAAATAACGTTACCTAGCAAGTAAGTTAGCCAAAGGTCTTGATAATATCTCACACTTAATTTTACTCCCAGTAGTTTTTAATTATGGCATACATAGCATTTACTCTCATTATTGTAGAAGCAAATATCCCGATAATATATAGGCCATGACCCGACACCCGTTATAGTGTTTCTTATCAGAATGGGCCATGTTTGGAGTGCATGAATTTTCTTTCAATGACCATAAATGAAGCACAAAATGGCCCAATATGCATGCCCTCAGAATTATTTTCAATTTCCCACAGGTGAAGCCAGAAAGCCCGGCCCAAAACGCATGAAGCCATTGCCATTTATTATTATTAGCACGTGCGACGCAAATGGCACATTAGGCAAGGGAAACTTCCTGGTCGTACTGGTATCAAATGTTTTGACAGCCGGTCTCGGATTCAAAACCGAGCTACCACATACACAACGCCTCAAAGTTTCCTTTTTCTGTCCTTTGAAGCGATTTCTTACTGTTAAGAGCTTCTCTTGTCTGCAATGTCTACACCTGCTGAGTAATGCCCTCTTCTCTTATTCTCCGGATTCGTTTTTTAAGTTTCTTTGGCACCTGTTATTTTTTTTTTTGTCTGATTTGTCAACTCTTGAGTTAGGTCTTTGGTTTTCGCTTTCATTTTCTTGATAATTCTTTATTTTAACAACGGTCATATGTTTTAAATTTATATGTCTATCAAAAGCTGTTACTGAAATTTGGTTTATGGAATTTGATTACATATACATGTACTTTTCTGCAGACTTAATTATTTAATGTTAAGTTAATTTAAACCTAAGCTAGATTAATATATGGCAAGGCCTCAGTTAAAACTTTTTTAATGTGTTTATAATTTTAGGTACTCCAATGTCGGGAAATCCTTCAGTTAAACCTAAAAGCTGTTGATAGGCGTACGTTTCTATAAAAAAAATGTAGGTTTTCCTTATAAAGTAGAAGGATGGATGTATCATTTAATTTAGCTGAATTTGAGTACATTTATAAGTGGACAGTTCAAAAATTTGTTACAGGGCTTGCCTGAAATTAGGTTATGTGACAAACTGAGAGGGTTGCTTCTGAATTTTAGAAATTTAAGGGAGGTCTATGATGATTTTCTATACTGTACGATTATTTCCGTATGTAATCCAAAACGTGGGAGGTCGATAAATTATACAGGAAAAGAAACACTTGGGCTCTTGTTTTTCTGAGATCTTTAGATGTGTGAATATTGTAAGGCATTGCCTGCGTCATATCCGAAGTCTTCATAAGGGCATTACCTTGCCTATTGTCATCTTGATAATTTTGCAGTGACGAGGCAATTTGGCTGCATCTGATGATGGAGTTTAGTAGCGGAACTCCGTTATGAAAATAATTTTTTTACAGTTATACTATTATATTCTTTGATCTTTCTTTTAATACTGCATTATTTGTGGTATGAGAATGCTTTTGGGCTGTGTACGCCAGATTTTTCTTTTCTTCTGTGTGTTTGAAAATTTTTAACTAGTTAAGGTGTTGCAATCCTAATTGTTCTTCCTATTTTCAGATTCTATAACTCTCTTCCGCCGATAAGCAAGGCTTATGGAACTTTGTGCCTCGCTGTCACTGCAGCTGTTAGTTTGAAATTATTGGATTATCAACTTATTGCATTAGATTATGGTCTAGTGTTTTATCATTTTCAGGTATCTATTCAATTTTTGTGGATTATAGTAAATAAAAGATTGGATATTCTATATGCCTATACAAAAGATATCATATGCAATCAAACTTTCTTTTGAAATAATTTAATTGATTATGCTTGTGATTTCAATAAATTGACAGGTAAAATCTATTGCTTGTTGCAGTCTTGTAGAATCTCCTTTCTTTTGAAGATGTTTTAACTTAACTGAAATTATTTAGTATCATATCTCTTCTGTATTGAGCGTGTTTTTATAATGAATGCATAGCCAGATTGTGCTTGAAATACATTATAAAGAGTTTGATAATTGCATGGATATTTGAGATTTTCCTTAAAAAGCCATGGCTACGGTATTTGCTGATTGTTCAGGGTATAGAGGTAAAAATCTGACTTGCAGAAACTTGACATTTCTTATTTCTAAGTCATGCAAGCATATTGGATGTAGAAACTCTAGCAATTCAAATCTGTTTTATGATAAGTCACTTGCTTGACTTGGTATTTTGAGGTATGTAAATTCCTTTGCTTTTCCACGTGAGCCTGTTTTGAAAGTTTCACAAAATGTTCTTAGTGGGATTTAATACAACTCGATTTGGTACTTGCTCCCCAAATGTATAAATAGACATTGAATATGTGTTTTCTGCGGTACGTAAACTTTCAAAGACAATAAGTTGGTTAGAAACACCACCTTTTAGCACAGATGGTTGTGTACCTATCCACGCTCTAAGAGATAGGGGGTTCGATTTCCACAAAGTCTATATTACAACTTGTGTGGTTAGTATTTGACCCTTATTGTAGGAGTAATTGTCTCCTGTTTATGGGAGTAGATATTTGGGCTGCTCAAGTAATATTTGATCTCGATAGGTTTTGGCAAAACTCTGAATTGTTCAGTGTTGACTTCCAAAAAAAAAAAAAACAGTTGGTTAGAAAAATTGCTAGTTGGAACTAGTCTCTCTGTATAAGATGTAGACCTTTCATATAAATGTTTTTAGAAGTTGTAGTTCAAATAATGCTTTTTTGGCTGCATCTCATTCTGTGAAGAACTTGGTTGTTGTGCTAGAAAAGAACTGTTAATACCTAATTTGTACCCTTTTGAGATTTTTTGAAATGATCCTTAACCTATTCCTCACCTCTCATACACACAGTTGTGCTTTCACTGGCAACTGTCTGCATTGGTACACTTGCAATTATGCATTTTTACTGAAATTGAGTTTTTTTTTTCTAACTATCTATTTTAGAAGTTTAGTGTGAGGTTTCACTTGATTTCTCAAACATTTCAATTCCTTTCTTTACTAGTCATTAGAACTTATGGAATTTGACTTGCACTTATAGATCTGGAGGCTGATTACAAATTTCTTTTTCCTTGGGCCCTTCTCAATCAATTTTGGAATTCGCCTTTTGATGATGTAAGTATTAGTCATGAAAACTTTCTATCTAATGCGTCAAAATGGTTTGATTTCAGTGTGACTACCATGGTTTTCCACCGTGACAATCCTGTGGCTATTTGATAACTGCTAGAAGGATATTCTTTTGTTTTTTAATTTCCGCAGACATTTGTAGTTGCCTGGTAATTCTTAATAACTTTACAGAGCAAGATATGGAGTTAACCTGGAGAAGGGACCATTTGAAAGACGTACAGCAGACTTTTTATGGATGATGATTTTTGGAGGCTTATCATTGTTGGTATGTGAAACTATATTTTTATTCAGCTTTCTCATTTAATGCTTTGAAGGAGTTTCTTTCCTTCAATATGATTTATTATGCTGCAGAATTCATTAATCAGGCCGGCAAAAGCTCATCTTAGCTGCAGAGCTTTGAAAAGTCAAATGACTTGATAGCATAGAAGTCAATTGTACTGTATTTTAAAGAAAAAAGAAAGCTTCAAAAATTGAAAATTTACATCGCATGACCCTTCCTGTTTGGTACCAAGAATATAAAATTTGATGTTGCATGCAGTCATTTGTATCTATGATTGTGTTCACCATCTTGTTTAGTTGGTTAGTCCTCATATGAGTCATGTAAGAGGTCCTAAATCAATTCCCGCACACAAAAGGGTTTATAAGGATTTGGTTTATTTCATGCATTTAATGAAAAACATCGGAATAAAAAGCTGTAGCTACGATCAGTTCTTGATTTGAGTATTTTTTATAATCTCAATATCTTTGATTCCTTTCCGTTTCTAACAGAATTCTATTTGTTTCTGCTGTTGCTTCTTTATTCTAGGTTTTGTCTGCCATCCCCATATTTGAGTCGTATTTCTTAGGTATATCACTCGTTTTCATGCTTCTCTATGTCTGGAGTAGGGAATTTCCAAATGCCCAAATCAATATATATGGCCTCGTGGTGCTTAAGGTACAATTACCATTACTCTTGAGGGAAAATTTAATTGATTGTTCTTGCATTAATTTGTGAGGTATCTTGTGTTGGGTCCTAAATTATGTAAAGCATATGATGTTCAACTTATTTTTTAACCTGTAGGCATTTTATCTGCCATGGGCCATGCTAGCATTGGACTTGCTTTTTGGTTCACATCCTGTACCAGATTTTCTTGGAATTGTTGCGGGACATTTATATTACTTTTTGACTGTCTTACATCCTCTTGCTACTGGAAAGAACTTATTGAAGACTCCGAAGTTGGTGTATCCTTTGTTTGGTGTCTTTGGGTGAAAACTTATGTGGCATGCAGTATGATTTTGCATATTTTGCTGAATGTGAAACCATCACTAGACATATCTGCACGCATGCATTCCAGAAAATCATTGTTGTCATTAGCTGATTAGTTCACCAAACAGGTTCCATTAATGTCATCCCTAGTCATTCCTAATAGAAGACCTGCATTTGTGATCCTGCACTCTTTTCTTATTGCATCATTTAACTTTTTAAAATTTCCTTGCATCAAATAATGAGGTGGTAAATCGGTTCATTCTTTAGCCCCCTCAAATGCGGCCCTTAATTGATTATTTGACTATACTAGCGAAAAGAAAATGATTCTATCTAGAGTAGCCTTTTCTTTTGTATATGTTGCAGTATTATATCTTAACTCTTATAGACATAAACTGGTGGCGAGGTGGAGAATTGGAGCTCCAGCCAGGAATTATACCCAGTCCAGTGCCCCTCAGCCTCAGCCTGACCGGACAACTGGTGTGGCTTTCAGAGGAAGATCATATCGACTGAATGGATAATTAATTCTATGCTCTTCAGATATCCATTCAAAACTTTCTGATGGGACCGGAGCATCACTCATGTGTTGTAATTTCCCCACCATTATTTGACGATGATGTTTACTAACAAATGGAGCAGAAAGAGATTCCCAAAATGGAGCTGACTGCTGGTTCAAGCAATTGTTGCTTTATACATCAACGTTTTTCAGATTGTTCTCATTAATGTTTCCACAAGATTCAACTCCTAGAAAAACTATGCCAAAGGCAAATAATTTGAACTATACAGTTGACAGAAGCAATCATTGACATACATAGTTGTGCATTCCGTTCCATACACACCAAAAACATAGATTAATCAAAGAAAATGAACGGCGGATATAGATTAATCATAGTTGTCATTTGACCTCATAAATAAGCGTCTATAAGCTGAAATTCTGGGTATCTGCTTTACGGTGGCCACAATTTCGTTTTAAGAATGGAAGGAGTGTTAACATAGTAAATGGTCGATAGTCGTTAAAAAAAGAACAAAAAGGGTGGGCAGAAAGACACGTGAAGGCGTGAGAAAATGAGAAATAGTCCTAAAATGAAGGTGGAGGTTAATGGCATGGCATTTGTTAAACGGACGGCTAAGAAACAATCATCATTATCATCGCTCTCACCCTTTTCCTCGCGCTCTATTTATTATGCTCTTCAAGAGTTACCATTTCAAACGAATACTACGTACACATAAAACGTTACACAATCCTTGAAATTTTAGAAGATTTAAAACAGAAAGTGTAAAAAGCAAACAAAACCACAAGCACACGAACACGCACAAAAACCAAACACACGAAAATGTCGTGGCAAACATATGTAGATGAGCATTTGATGTGCGACATTGACGGGGGAGGCCAGCATCTCACTGCTGCTGCCATCGTCGGTCTTGACGGTAGTGTCTGGGCCAAGAGTACTTCCTTCCCTCAGGTTGCTCTTCTTTTTATCTCACTTGATTTCATCAATTTTTCCATTTAATGCCATTGACCTGTGTTTGTCATATTGCACGGGCTCGGTTTTGGTCAATAATATGATTATTTTGTTATGTTTTTTCATTTGTCTTGAATTGAATAATCATGCTTTTCGATTTTGTAATTTTGTTATGCTTAATTTTTTTTTTTTTTTAACATCTCTTAATATGTATGAATTTCAAGTTGCTCGCTAAAAGGATTATATTGATAGGTTCTGGTATTCATCTGACATACTGTTAGGGGTAAAAAAAAAAAAAAACCAATCTAAGGGATTTATTGAATATATTAGCTATATATTTGATAGAACAAGGTGATTCATGTCAGGAAAGCTAAATTTATGCGTTCCACTGTTTGGGTGTGGATCTCAAATTAAAGGGCAACATAGGCTTAAAAGTTGCATAGATATTCCATCACCATTTAGCTTATGTACATATGTCGAGGAATAACTAATTAAGCATAAAAATATTGTAAAAAATATCACAAATTGAGATCCAACTATTTTTGACCCGTCCATTACATTACATGCAACTTACATATTGATACGACAGAGACTATCATCTGAATGTATGTTCCAATATCGAAAAATTAACTTCTAAAAGTTGATTTATTAGTCAACATGTCTCATGTTTCCTAATGTGGCCTACACAAACTGGAAATGCATGATTATCCTACTCCATGTTGATGCTGGTCTAGTTTAATCAAAATTTCAGATCGAAAAGATTTCTTAAGTTGATTTTTTTCCTTTTTATTTTGGTGTTTCCAGCTCAAGCCTGATGAGATCAATGGCATCAATAAAGATTTCGAGTCGCCAGGTCACCTTGCCCCTACCGGCTTACATCTTGGAGGCACGAAGTACATGGTAATTCAAGGAGAGCCAGGAGCTGTCATCCGCGGAAAGAAGGTGATGTATATAGCTATAAAAGTAACTCATGTTTAATCTAAAATCGATTTTTAATTTCGTCAACTTCGTTTTTTAATTTTACCTCACAATGTTTGCATTGCACCACCCTAGTACCTAATCAAAGTGCAATGATGCTCACATTATAAATTTAGAATATTGGCCTTACTTATTATTAAGAGTTGAATGTTATTTTGGTTTGGCAGGGATCTGGTGGCATTACCATAAAGAAGACTGGTCAAGCTCTTATTTTTGGTATCTATGAAGAACCTGTCACTCCAGGACAGTGCAACATGGTTGTTGAGAGGTTGGGGGATTATCTTGTTGATCAGGGCCTGTAGACCTAGATCTATCAACCATTTTAGTATGTCTTTTTGGGGGTACAATTATTTTTTTTAATTTCTTTCTTTTTGGTTTTCTGGTTCCAAGTTTGCATCTTCTTCCTGCATAGCCTTTGAATTGGCAGTGACAATGATGCAGACCAATAACCATTTGAGAGGACTAAATGGTTGTTTGGTATTTGTTTTTTTTTTGTTTTGACTTATGTTACCTTTAATATGTTCATGATTGTTGTTTACTCTTGTGGGTTTTTTTTTTTTTTTTTTTCCTTTGATTTGTTATTACTTTTTGTTGGCCCTCTCTGCTGAATCATTCTTTGAGTGTCATTCAACAAGTTGTCGGCAGCCAGGGCAATTCAACACTGTTATCTAGTAAGAGTACTCAGGAAATCATATTGTTTGGCAATAGTTTGTCACTTGTTCTTTTGTGGAGACAATAATGATCAATGCCCATGAAATATCAGCAGTATATTTTGTGGAAAAAATCCAAGAACCTCCACTGTCTTAAAATTTCTTGGTTGGCTGAGGTGTTTGGATATAAAAGTCTCCCACATGTGAAATAATTTGAAAAGACAGTGAATCTCCAATTATAATCCTAGTTATTTTTTCTGTTAAATATAACTAATGGATAATGATAAAAAATGCTCAATTAGTTTGATAATATCTCAAATTTGAGAGATCTTTGTGTTAATGGTATCTAAAAAACATATTGTTATTATTTTTTTATGTAAACCAAAGTTAAAACGTAAATGTAGGAATAATCCTCAATAATGCTCCTAGTTATAAAAATCTCAATTTGTTCACTTTAGTTTTATTATCGTCCTTTTATATGCTTTTAAGGAAATATTTTATATATTTATATTAATATCAGATGAAATTTTGCATAAATTTCAAATTAAAAATTGTAATATTGAAATTTAGACAAATTATGAGTGATTCTTAGGGATTATCCCCGTAAATGTATACAATAGGATATAACTAATTCTCTAATTAGTACTCTTCGTGCGATATCGTAAAATCACATGCTACCTCCAAAACCTGACGACGACTGGTTTTGTATAAAAGGAATCACCCAAAACGTGCTGCCCAAAGCCCAGAAGTCGGATGTTTGTTAATTTTATGTGGCACCGACCCACCGACCCGAAGAGAATAAAGAAAGATGGAAAAATGTTGGGGGAATTGGGTGAGCAAAAGAGGAATTGACGCTTCAGGAAGATGAGATTTCGAGAAAGTTGTGGACCTAAAGAATTGCAATTGCGATATTAAAAAAGGAATATCCAGTCAAATTATGCATCATCAGAAAGTGACGGGCATCGAGTCCAGATAATTACGCATTAAAAAAGAAAGTATGATTAACCTTCCAAAAATAAAGCATGCTTGAGAGATTTGTCTAATACACTACTTTGATTGCGAAACACAGGCTCTCATCCGAATATTTTACTTTTTTACATCTTCTTTCCTGTGTTCCAACAATCATTCGAGCAACAATCACTCCAAAGGATGGGACATTACATCCATTTACATTTGAAAGCTGTCATTGTAGAGTAAGAGATTTTTGATACTAGGAAATATCGTGGTTAATCAATATTTGCAGAGTTTTGACATTGTTTTAATAATAAATTTAATTTGAACCTTATCTAAATAGTAAATCAGAGAGGTGTGTAACCATGAATCATTTCTGTTACAAATAAAATTACACATTTTAATATAAGTCAATCAACCGTGTTATCTTTTGAATATATATCTTCTATATAAGTCAAGTATTATTATAAATAATAGATATAAGTCTTTTATATAAGTCAAGTTTTATAGTAAATTATAAATATAAGTCAAGTATCGTTGTATTTATAACTAACCCATTTTGTTAATTTTAGAGTTAATCTATTTGCTAATCAATCATTAATAGGTAAAAAAAAATTATTATATAATAGTGTAAACTCATTTAAAAATTAAAATTTATAACAAAAAACAGTGCTTGCAATTTAAACTAGATGGATCAACTAATATTTTTTGGTTATTAGAGACAAGTTTTTCTCTTCAGCGTGGACATTTTGATTTAATAAAATCTAGACCCCATTTTGACTATCATGTCTAAATCGAACATGAAAATATTGTAATCAATAATACAAATTATCAAGATACTTCGAGATTATGAAAATTTTGATTGATATTTTCATATCTTAAAATATGCTTGTCATGCTTAGATTTGAATTTTTATTAAATCAAGATGTCTAAGAATTAAGAATCGTTTGTTTTCTTTATTTGAAAACTAAACAGTCTTAAATCTTATGAAGATTGAATAATGATTTAAACTTAAACTTGAATATCGTGTTTGTTTGTTTTTTTTTTTTTTCTAATAACTAGACGTATTATCAACTTATTTATTTTTTAAATATAAAATTATCTGAAAATAATTAATTTGATATTTTATATTTAGTTATATTTATTTCTATTTTATAAGATACAATCAATTAAAATAAATAATTTAACAAATCTTAAAAGATTTTTAGATAAATATATTAAGATCTAAAAAAAAAGAGTGATCTAGAGTCGGTTTTTATATGTTTAAAAAATAAAATGAATATTCAAAAATAGTGTTAAAATACTAATGATTAAACGTAACTTTTAAATTAATTTTTAAAAAGATGTTAAGTTAATTAGATTTTTGTTTATTATAAGTCTTAGGTTATAAAAAAATTGTAAAGTATAATATTTGGATAAAATTAGAAGTATATTGTCTTTGATATGATAAATCAGAAAAAAAAAAAATTTAATAATTTGAAATTAAATAAAAGGTCAAAGATTTCTCTTTTTTTTTTTTAATTTTTTAAGTTATTTGACCACTAAAAAATAAATAAAACAATTTAAAATTTAAAAATTTAATTATTTCTTATTTGGGGGCAAACAAACAAGTTCTTAAATTGATAATTATTTATATTCGAATCACTTCATGTAAGTAATATTAAAAAAGAAATTATCCAAAAAAATTTTCACATTTACAATCATATTAGTTTGTCACTTTTGCCATGCACATAACTATTTATGGTCCTTTTTCTTTAATGTCTATTTACAGTTATTTAGTCTTAAAAAAAATAATTAAATTTACGGTCATCCAAGACATTCTATTATAAATCAAAACTATGCAATTTACCCTAGGACCACATTTGTACAGAAAAAAGTTGTCGGTTGCATCAGATTATAATTATATGCCTTCAGACTCTATTGACATTAAAATGTACAGTACTAATGGGTGATATATTATTTGATATTTTTTTTTTCAAAAAATAAATTTGATATATACTATTCAAATAATATGTAGTTATAAGTATATCCTAATTGATGATTATAATTTTTTTTTAAATTAAAAAAATACAGATATAATTAAGAAAGCTATTTTCATTAAAAAATAAAAATTGAAAAATATTTATTTTAAAATATATAAACTCAATATAACTCATTAATAACACAATGACAAAGTAAAAATCAATTCAAATTTACGGTTATAAATCTTTTAATTATGAAGGATGAAACATAGCATTTGCGGAATCATTTTTCTTCCATTAAAAAAACAGTTTTTATTTATGAAATGATTTAATAATTTCCATTTTTTAAATTAAATAACATAAATAATAATAATAATAATAAATAATTATGATTCTTTTCAGCCAGTTTGAAAAAAAGAAAAGAAAAGAAAAGAAAAAGACAAACAGTAGATTAGAATAATACGTGGCAATTACAGATAAAAGGATAAAATAATAATATTTAAAAGAAAAAAAAAACTGTAGCGGAGCAGATCTGGTTATTTCAGCGCTATATCTGTGTGTCTGCTGTCTCTGAAGTCAAGTCTGAACAAGATCAGCTCCAAAACACACAAGCCTCAGAACTCTCCCAAACAAAAGACACAAAGAGAAAAGCTAAGCTACTCTCCAAGAAGAAGAAGAAGATGTCGTGGCAAGCTTATGTGGATGATCATCTGATGTGCGAGATTGAAGGCAATCATCTCACTGCGGCCGCTATCATCGGCCAGGACGGCAGTGTTTGGGCCCAGAGCGCCAACTTCCCTCAGGTTTTTTTTTTTTTTTTTTTCGTTTTTGTTTTTGTACATAAAAAATGAATAAATCAAATTCAATGATTGTTTGGTATGATTTGGGTTGCGATCTTGTACTTGATGCTGATTCATATTTGGCTGAGTTCATCTGTTTGAAGTTGGGGTCATAGAAGAATTTTGATGTGTTTGGATTGATGATTTGTGATGTCTCATGCAAGGTTTAAGAGGTAATTCGATCGGGTTTGTTAGTTGATGTGTTGGTTAGGTTAGATCTATTTTGTAATTTTTTAAAGGTCAACTTCGATGTGTTGTTATAGCGCTAGTTGATGCTATTGACAAGTATTTTTGTCTGTTTTTGTATGATATAATATGACCCCGATTCATCGGTTTGTGCTTGGTATGATTTTGTGCTCTTTGTTGATTTTTATAATTAGCTGAGTCTATGGATTTTGTTGTGGAGAATGTGGAACTGTTTTCTTGATGGTTTAAAAGAAAACAAGTTCAAGTATCAATGTCGATCCTAGCAACTGTAAATGAAGTTGCGGTTTAATGCTTTGATTACTTAGCTATAAGCTAAGAGAAGAGAGAATGGTTTTCTTGGATTGGTTATTTGGTTGCTTGGGAACAAAAGTGAGTGCTTGTATGTTAATAGAATTTATCTGGACTTAATTGTTAAGGGTTGATGATGGTCAGTGTTTGGAAAGGCGAAAGGCAAGGTGATGGGGCCTCGGCGAGGCGAGGTGGTCGCCTTGAGGCGATTGAGGTGACTGCCTCGACTCCAAATGAAAAAAAATTCAAAAAAAAAAAACCTTTAACATACAAAATCATCCATAAAATATAGTGAAAACCAATGTTAGAAATATAAATATCAAACAAAATAGAACCAACACAACCAAAATGTGGATCATCCATATCATTCTAACACACAAAATCATCCTTATCATCCATATAAATCCTAACATAAAAAAAAATTAAATATCAAATAATTCATACCATCCTAATGACCACTAGTATTAAATAAAGAATCATTTGAATCTAGTAGCCTAAAATTTGAATCAAAATGTAAGGTTGAATCTGGATGTAAGGTTTCATCTTCATCATCTAGTGTGTCATCCTCCAAAGAATCATTATTATATCTGATTCTTATGTCACCATCCTCATCACTAGTCTCATCCTCCTCCCACTCGAGTTCTTCAGCCTCAAGTCGTATATTCTTCCTTTTGTCTAACAAATAATATATAGTAAAAATTTAGTGACTATCATATCATTAACAAACAACAATATACAAAATTGTCAAAACAATAAACAACAAACAACAATATACAAAACCATTGATATACAACAGCCAAATAACACATATATATAACAGCCAAAACAGCAATATATACTAATATACAGCAGTGATTACGAAACAATACATAATAAAAAGTAAAATGCATGCAAGTTATGATCTCAAACAACAAACTTACAAGTAAACATGGAAAAATATATAGCATACAAGCTGAAATTCAGCATTTTAACCAAGACCCAGTGTACAAACCCATTGTATAACAAGTTTCAAGTTGAAGAAGTTGAAAGAAACTTACATGAGACTCAAGAGAGCTGGCTGCCGGAGTTGGATCTTGAGAGAGCACGAGTTGAGAGGCTTTTAGTGACTTGAGAGGAGGATTTTAGTGATGGATGGAGAGGATTTCAAGAGAAAATCACATCAAAATGAGAGAAAACTATGAAAACCACACAAAAAAAGAGAGACAGGCTGACTGCTTAGTTATAAGGAGAGTTAGGGTTTTAAAGGGGAAAAAAATTGTTGAAATTCAAGGCGGCCAAGGCGGGTTTTTGCACCATTTTCGCCTAAACTGGGCACCTTGAGGCGCTGAAGGAGCAAGGTGCTGCCTCGCCTCGCCTTTCAAAACATTGATGATGGTAATGATAATTGTAATTTAAAGATCATTTTGTTGTTGCAAATGGGTGGACGGAATAATATAATCCTTTTAAATGCTATGCAAGTCAGCTCTTTTCAGATCAACACAATGCTCATTGTTTGTTTGTTCCTTTTGTTTTAGTTAAAGCCTGAAGAAGTTACGGGGGTTAACAATGATTTTAATGAGCCTGGAACACTTGCACCAACTGGACTTTATCTTGGTGGTACAAAATATATGGTGATCCAAGGTGAACCAGGAGCTGTCATTCGAGGGAAGAAGGTAGAGAGAACGTATATCTGATCTTGGTTTGATTTTGTTTATTATTCTCATAACCGCCTGCACGTGCACTCATGTTTACAAACTATGCTTGATTTTCGGCCATTGCTGGGTAGTAGCTGGTGCCATTATGTACTATGCTATTTCTGATGATTATGTTGCTGCTTCTTACATTTGTTTTCTTTTCGTAGCTGATTTATGATTTGTTCCCGTTTCATTTCAGGGACCTGGTGGGGTTACTGTGAAAAAAACTAATATGGCCTTCATCATTGGTATCTATGATGAGCCGATGACTCCCGGCCAGTGCAACATGATTGTCGAAAGGCTTGGTGATTACCTTGTCGATCAGGGTCTTTAATCGGTTTGCATGTCTTGTTATTTGTTTCAATTCTTCTTGGCTTCTTTACAAACTGGCATCTGCCAACCTGCTATATGAATGGTTTGATGTGGTGTAATAATATTATTACAAGTATTTGAAGTCATGGGAACAGTGTTGAAAGAAAAGTTTGGCGACTGTGGAAGTGATGGATATGATCTCTTACCTTGTGGTATTGTTATGATTTTTAATTGAGTCAGTTGTTTACATTACAGTGGAACATATCTAATGGATGTGTTAATTGATTGTCATGAAATCTTTAAGTTCTCTCTTTTCCCTACTTGTACATTCTTGGCTGCTGGTGGAATCTATTTTTATGTTTTTGAGGAGATGCTATATTTTGGGTATGCTTGATGGGTGACTGCTGTCTCCTTTTACTGGTCGAAGCCAGTAAATGGATTGAGACCCTAAGCAGTTGTGTCCTTGTCATGTTCTTGTTCACGAATCAGGCATTATAGCAAAATTCAATCAAGTAATGAAGGACAAACCTACTGAAATATACAGGTAGTGTGTAATTTGTGTTATTAGATGAAAGGGATACTGCGGACTGCAAATTAATTTTTGCAAAAAGCTTGAAACTGAGAAGCAAGAGTGAAGATAGAATAAGACAGTTGAGGACATGCGGTTTGGTGATGTGAAATTAGGACTTATTTTTTCCTCCCTTAAAGCAAATTAGGACAAGTTGAGTCAGGGTCATCATCGTAGTAGTAGTAGGAGTAGCTGAAGAGAAGGATACAACGGTGGAGGACCAAGCCTACCCTCAGGCTGAGACTGTCCTTCATGTAGGAGTTAAAAGGCCGCCTTGGCAATGAAAATTATACCAATTTGGCATTAAAGAAAGGGTTATTATCGATTTGCCCCCTAAAAAGTAAAATAATGTCAAACCACCACTGGTTTTGAAAATATTAGCTAAAAAGGTCCATCCGTCAATTGAAATAGTAAATTAGTTACTCAAGTAACGGTTTCCGTAAATTTGGAGGGTATAATCGTCAATGTCAGTGTGTATATATATGTATACGAAGCGGAGAGCTGGATTTGAGTTAAAAATTAAATAAAAATAAAAAATTCAAAAACTAAATAAAAATTAAAAAAACAAGATACACTATCTCTCTCCCTTTCTCTCCCTCCCTCCCTCTCTCTCTCTCTTCTTCATTCTTCACCATGTTAATCTCTCATTTTCTTTCTCTCTCCTCTATCAACTACTCAAGCTCGCCGATCAGATCTAGTATCCGATCGGCGAGCTTGACAACAACACCATCATCACCGTGACGGAGATGGAAGAATGAAGAGAGATGAGGAGGCGGGACTAGCGGCGGCCCTGTTTCCGACGTGGTTCGTGGAGGAGACGAAGAGAACGGTGAGGAACGGCGAGGAACCGTTGCGTCGAGTGATGCGGCAGTGCGAAGGTGGAGATCAGAGGTGGAGTCAGATCTTGTAGGCCCTGTTTCCGACGCGGTTCGTGGCCGAGAAGGAGAGAACGGTGAGGAATGGCGAGGAACCGTTGCGTCGAGTGATGCGGCGGTGCGGAGGTGGAGATCAGAGGTGGAGTCAGATCTTGTAGGTCCTGTTTCTGTCGTGGTTCGTGGTCCAGACGGAGAGAATGACGAGGAACGGCGAGCTGTAAACCTTCGTCGGCGGTGGATTTGTGGGCTGCAAATTGTGTGTTTTGTTTTCTTTTGTTTGATGTATGTTGTTATGATGTAATGAAATCATCAGATTAGCCTCGTTTTGATTATTTTTCTGAGTGGGTTTTTTTATTTCTGTGTTTGTTCTTGATCCTTTTTTTTTGTTCCTAAAAAAAAAAATTGTTTTTGTTGTTGATGATGATGAAGACAAGTGTTGGTGTTGATATATTGTTTGATCGATTTCTTTGCGTGTTGTTGATGATGATAAAGAGGAATGTTGAGGTGTTTGATGTTGAAGATGAACTGAAGAATTATGGGTTGGTATTGAATCTGGTAAGGTTGATATTGAACTTGGTGGTTAATCTTGGCTTATTGATGATGGTTGAATCTGTAGATGATGGTGGAGATCCAGCCTGGGATTGGATCTGCAAAATTTTTTTTTTTTTTCAAAATCGCTAATGGACGGTGGAGATTTGATGAAAATTTTTTTATTTAAATTTCATTTAAATTTAATTAATTATTTTTTATTTAAATTTAATTTATTTAGTTTTTATTTAATTTTTTAATTTTTTTTTCAAATTCATAAGGGCATTTTAGACTTTTAATGTTTTTTTCACAAAACCACTAAAATTTTGGATGGAAACCGCTTTTGACATACGGGAGGGGGTTTTTTTGGCTAATATTTTCAAAAGGAGGGGTAAACTGATGTTATTTTCGTTTTCAGGGGGTTTTTTAGGATATTCCCTTTTAGGGTTTTAAAGAAACTCCCAACAATAACAGAACTAGATTTTTAAAATATAAATGATGTGGAAATATGCTTAGCTTTAAGTCAGGTTGAATATGCTAAGTTGCTTGCATGCAGTCGGGAAGAAACATACTTATCGCTACAGCCGTTCCTTCGTTTTCCTTTTCTTTTTTGTTTTTATTTTTTCCAAAGTAATCCGATAATTTTAATGGGTGGGTAATCTTTAATGTCGGATATTCATATAAAGGTTTACCATTGAAAAATCTGAAACATTTTATCAAAAATTCAGAAATTAAACTACACATAAAAGTTGAGATTATAAAATCTTGAAAAATATATCTCCTTTTGTAGTCTCTCTCATTCTTTTTTGTAGTCATGATTAAATCCAGCTCCCTAAATGATTCTGTTTTCTGTAATGATGCCTATCTGTATAAGAAATGGACTAGGTTTGGAAACAAAAAGATCGAGACAAATCAATGAATATAAATCATGGAAAAGCTTCAGTGGCTCCGGGGAAGGCAGTAAAAGATGCCTCATCAATCATAAGGGCTACATACTTAAATATCTTAAAAATAAATAAAGTTGACAGTATTTCGACATGATCAAGCAATATCGAAATCAATGAATATAAATCATGGAAAAGCTTCAGTGGCTCCGGGGAAGGCAGTAAAAGATGCCTCATCAATCATAAGGGCTACATACTTAAATATCTTAAAAATAAATAAAGTTGACAGTATTTCGACATGATCAAGCAATATCGAAATTAATAATTAGTTGGATTCTGGTTTACAAAGGATTAACGTAAGTTGACCCTCTAAAATCTATAAGATGCGTTGGAATAAAGTCATAAACAGCACAAAATGAGTAATGACCAAGACGCTAGAGGCCGGTAAGGTCGGTGGAATATCTACTTCATCAGCCAATAATCAATTTTCATTAAGATGGGACGAAAAATCCTGACATAAACTAGCACCTCTTTTTTTCCTTTTGCCGGTTTCGTCATTGACCTTCGCTGGCAGACGTGTTTGCATCAGAAAGAAGAGACAGTCGCACTATCCTTACAAGATTCTTCTTTTTATTATCTTACACCATTTCTACGTCAGATAATTACTGATATTAACCCAAATTAGACTCCAATAATATAACTACGATAATTACTCCCACATATCAGAAAAATCTATCCACACTTTTAAAGAGTGGGACTAGAGAAAGATTTTGAAGTCACAGGTTGAGATGGTTAAACCACTGTACCAACCTTGCTTGTCACCCCGAAATTCTTTTTTTGTTTTTGGAAGAAGCCCTTATCAATATTCATGGATGACAAATCAATTAAATAAACAAATAAACTGTTTGAAGGCAACTTAAGAGATATTGACCTTAATTTGCACCACAGACACAGTTGGTACCTTACACCCTAGCAATTGCACTCTTACTGGTCCATGCGTATCAACCATAAGCAGCAATATCTGTGCAAAAACATGTAGCTACAGTTGTCCTTACTAAGATCAATATCATACAAAACTGGTGGATATACTGCTCCACAGCAGTTACATTCTTACACTTGAAATTTGAGGCAATATTCCAGATAACCATGCTTCTCCCTTGGTTTTCATATCCGACCCAAAATCTTCATGGATTCTCCAATGTTTAAGAGAAATAGTAGGCAAGTTATCGATAAGAAACTTGAAGTCCATGCAAAGGCTTCATTATGAGTAGAGGAAGAAGAAGAAGTTGACGTCATAGCAGTTGTATTGCTTGCTGCAGTCTTGTTCATCCTGTATGATAAATGCGAAACAAGTTTAGCATGCTGAACAGAAATGATACCACAAAAATTAATGTATATAACATATAAAATATAGGTTTATCTTAGGCATCTTACTTACCCAACACCGGTAGTCATATACAAGCAATTATCATAACCTGCACAAACAAATACAAGCCAGTTGCTTAAAACCAATAACTATTCATACTCAACAAAGCAATTTGCGTTATATGTTAGGGGCTGCTTAGTTCAACACCTAGAATGCAAAGGAAAATCATGCAAAATAATTCAGCTCAAGTATGCTTTTCGTCATCCAACTAATTCTTGAGCTGCTGTTTACTAGATGGACAGATAGGTTAAGTACTTGTATCTATGTAACAGAAAGCAGCTAAACTAAAAACGGAGGAAAGAAACGTTGATTGAAGGAAAAGGTTTGATTGTTTACATACTTGGATCTTTGTCAACTTTGACCCCATTCCCTCCAAAACTGCAAGCAACATCAGTAGCTCCATTTTGCTGGTAGTAACTGTTGAATGCATATGATGCATGAGAAAGTAGAGTATCTGGCTCAAAACAAGGCTGGCTAGGTTGAACAGCAGAACAGTCTACATTCCCAGAACCGCAAGCCCAATTTAAGGCATTCTGCAAATCCATTTCAGAAGCCTTTGTAGATGCAATGCACCATGTTGTTGTTCCATTGCCACTAGTGACATTTGAATCTGGTGTTGCATCAGCAGCACCTTTTCCAGTAAAATCCAGGTTATAGACGCTGGTCTGGTCAGGATAAAACAACCCCCAATTTCTCTCTGATTCTAACCCCGGTTTCCTGTTCTCATTAAATAAAGAGAACATATACACATCAATCTCCTCTCCAGGCTTTGCAGGAGTTCCAGAATCATTTACGACGTGGCGAATCAGATTGGCATTATAAATCTGTGCATTATCTGGAGTTGCGGCCGTCTCCTTTGGTGATCCTTTGGAGGGCCAGCCTGTCTCGGTTACCATAATTTTGATTGTTCGGAAATTTAGAGCCATGAGTGCATAGTAAAGGGCATCAATCTGGGCATCGAACATGTTCGTGTAAAGCAAACCAGTGTTTGGATCAATAACTTCTGAGGAAGACTGAAATAGAGCATAGTCTAGAGACACGTTGTTGGGGGAGTCTCTCAAAGCATAGTAAGGATACAAGTCTATCATAAAAGGTGACTGGTTCTCCACAAGAAATTCCAACATGGGCTTCAAGAACGACGCATGGCTGCTATTAAAAGCCCCTGCAGAGGGCGGGAATGATCTAGACAAAACACCAAGGGAATGGGTACTTGAGACTTTAATCCTTTTGTGCAAACCAGCCTTTTTTATTGCCGTGAAGACATTTCGCATAGCAGGCACAACCAATGCAGAGACATTGCCAGGGCTTTCTGTGACTTCAGCACCCACAGTTATGTAGGTGATTTTTGTGGCCGGGTAATAAGGAAGAATGCTGTTCTTCAGCCAGGTGTCTGCATTGGACTGGAATTGGGAAAATGGCAATAAATCTGAATTTGGAATTCCTATCATAAGTTCAACTCCAGTATTCGCAAAGGCCTTGAGGACCTGAATATTAGAATCATAGATCCTGAGATGTTTAATATTGTGTTGTTGAACCAGCTGTGATACTTTATCAGGAGTTGGGAGGTCATCGGCATTTCTTCCATAGCAAACTCCAATGGTACTTGCCCTGCACAAACCTATGCATAGATATGAAAGATTTTTAGTCCTGGCTACTCTGGTGTAGTAATTTATACAACAGAAGGAATAAACTGCAGATGTAATTTAAAAAAACAGAATACTGCACATACAACACAACACAGATGTCAAAAAGAGAGAAAGAAAGAGCAACAAAAGTTGCCGTATATATAGCTCAGAGTAACAAGTTAAAATTATAATGCTAGATAATTTAGATGCATTGACATTCATCTTATTTATCATAAGCTTTGACAAGTTTTAAAGTAAATCAACCACATATTGCATCACACAAAGAAAGCTGACATAAGACAAGATCCATTGAGATGATTGAAGAACTTCAAGGAGTGTTTCAAGTACGTTTTTCAATTTTAGTAAGTTTCTCTATTCATTTCTTCAACAAGCATAATCCATGAAAATGCTTCTTACTCGCAATCAAATCAGGACTCTGTTAGATCACCATTTCTATCATCTATATGAGCTCAATGACAAAATTATAATAATAAAAAAAAAAAAAAAATTCCTGACCACACACATACTATAAGGAACTAAATTAAGATAATAATAATAAAAAAAAAACAATGAGCTCAAACAGACTAAGATCAAGCTGTAACAAAATTAATAACAAGAAACTCAGAGCTCGAGGAGCCATCACATTTAACCATTTCCCCCAATTTCGAAATTTCAATCGACCATAGCAACTAAATCATATACAGCCAAATGAGTAAAAATGATGAACAACAGAACTAGTATTCAATGCAGAAGAATGAACTCGACAGCATCCTACATTACAACATGCTCACACTACATTAACATTTCATAAACAAAACTGTCTCATTAGCCAATCTAATCATTAAAACCAATCTTTTAGACATACAAAAGTTTTTTAAAGACAGCATGTTTACCATCTATTTGGTAAACTACAACTAATTGTAAATAAACAAAAACACAGATCATGCTAAAATCATAACAAGTTACTACATTACATTTTCTCACAAATCTCTATCATACGCCTGAGATTCATCACATTGCAGGTAATATATCACATAAGCACAAAAGAAAATCAAAAGGGGCCCCCACAAGCTTTTATAGTTGCAATCTAGCTGTCCATCAAATTGAAAGCCTACCTAACTGATGTAAAACTATAAATGCAAGTATACTCACAAGATCAAATAAATCAATAAATAGCAAGTACAGCTAATAGCATTTTTTTCTTCTTTTTTGGTGGAAATATTAGTTAGTGTTAGTAATATCATTTTTTGATTATTAAAAAAATGGAAGACAAAATATCTACCACTAAAAGTTGTATATTTCTAGGAGAAATAACTAGCTTACAGAGTTACAATATCGAGAAACAAATGTAGGAAAAAAAAAAGGACAAGAAATATGTTAAAAATAAAAATCTCAAAAACCATGAGTCAACAGAACATTAACTATCAAGTAGAAGTACAGAAGAGAGAAAAATGGTATGTTGAACAACACATATATTTTTGCATATTGTAAGTTGAAAAATAAAATAAAGATCTAGACGGAGAAAAGAGAACATAAAAACCATCAATAAAGATTGAATGCAAGAGCACTACTGTGGAAAAAGATAAAGTTAAACAGAGGAAATAGAGAGAATGAAGAATCTAGACCATTCAAAGTAAACACATACCCAGAAGCATGAGCAGCAAGAATATCGCAAAAATAAGCTTGAATCCACTGGCCATTGCTCAACAACACCACCCCACCTCACTCGCTCTATCTGGTCTGAGATAAGCTTAGAAATGACAGTTGTTTTTCCACTTTCGCTTCCTTTATATAAACACTTTTCGTGGAACTGCGATTAGAACGTTACTGTTTGTTGTTTGTTTGTTCTAGAGAGTAACGTCTTTGTGTGCTGTGGATGGTTTGGTTTGGCTTCTCGAGAGTGAGGGAGCTTAATTTGTTGTTGTCGTGGGCGTACGAGTGTTAGTGTCAGAGTGACAGTGTCAGACACAGCGTTCGGACCGGATTTCAGAATTGTTTTGTGAAATATAGCATAGAGTGCGTCTCGGTTCCGCGAACTGGCATGTCTGTTCCCCACTATTTACAATAGATGCCACTAGCTTAACGGTCCATGTTGTCACCAATGCTCCCCTGTTTTTTATGTTTTTTTAATTGTTTGTTCTCTACTTTGGTTTTTTGGCATTTCCTCCTCTCCTTTTGGCTTTTATTCTCTCTCCCCATCTTGCTTTGTCGATTGACTAAAATCGGGTTTTTTCATAATTTGGCGAGTCGGGTTGATGATAGGTTCTATAATGAGGCAGCATACGACGTCGTCTCATATTCATGATTTAAAAAATGTGGCCTCTGTACCAACTTAACCTTTGCTGCTGCTCTAAATTCAACATATATAATAATCCAAACATATTTATTGGGTTTAAGTTTGAGAGAATATAAAAAATAGCATCCTAAAAAATGAATATATATTTAAATTTCAATCGTTTCAAACTACTTGGGGACCCAAGTATCCCAACCTTATTGTTGCATCTTCTTCTTCATCGATTAAAATGTGTTATTCTAGAACTTAAAACTATTCATATTAGTTGTGATATCATAATTATATATACTTTGAATATTGCTTGCATAATTTTTTAGTTTAATAATGGTACAAAAACTTGTCATTTCTTGTTTTTCATAACTTTTCAAAAAATCGAAGACAAAAGGTCAAATATAATAGCTAAACATGAAACATTATATGCCGAAAAACATAAAACGTCGAGCCACAAACAAAACTGACTTCTGATGGCATGTCGAACCTCCCATGCCGATATCATTTGTTGCATACGAATCCTTTCAAAGTATAACTTATTCACAATAATCAGTTACACCATTTTCGCAGCAACTGGAAATTCATAAAATTATAAAGATTGAGCTTTAACTCATATTTTTGAGAAATTTAAATGAATTTCAATTGATATGTAAGTGGTATAACCAAAAACCAGTTATTATGAATGAGGTTGGAAAGAGGATTCAAGAATATCCAATGTGACAAACAACATCAACATTAGAGGTCCAACGTGTCGTCATGCGCAACTAAATGTCAATTGGTCAACGGCATTATATTTGACATTTAAGTATCACAAAATATTGTTAAAAAAGAGAGAGAGAGAGAGAGAGAGAGAGAATCGATGAGATTTTTTACCAAAATTTTCATCAAACTCTAAAATAATGCAAATAACAATAAAAAATATGAACTTATATGTTACAACTCTTATGAGTACATTTTCTCTCAAAAAATTATTATGAGTACATTTAAATAGCAAGATCTCTTCATAAATTGATTTTTTTTTTTTTTCAAAACTTCCTCCTCTCTCAATCTCAAACTTTTTTCAGGATCCAACTTTATTTTTTAGATTATTTGTATATTAGTAATTGATTTTACAAGAATGTAGATGCTAATAGATATGAATTATAAATGAGAAGATGTAGAACAATGAAATTCAAAGAGAGAAAAGAATATGGAGAAATAAAAGAGAAACGAATTACAAATTGGGGTTGAGTGCTATTTTAGTAATTGTTTGGACATGGAGTGAAAATCAATTTTGTATAGTAGTGATTAATTTGTCTGTGGTTAAAAATGAATTTAAACTATTTTAGAAATTTATTTTTGGTAATTATAACTTTTAGTTAAGTCTTCATAGGAACATAAATATAATTGATGCAATCATTGTAATTATGTAAAGTTACTATACACTTTGCTAATGAGATTTGAATGTGCACAATCTTGAATGTGCACAATCTTAGTAGGTCCAAGAACAAGAAAAGCTATAACTTTGTGATCGAATGATGCTGTGAAGGCTGTGGACATAGACGAATCTACATTTGGACCTGGGGGTCCACTGCCCCTTAAAAGTTTCAAATATTTTTAATTTTGTGTCAATTCGAATTTTTGTCTAGTTGTAAACTTTATATTTCATACTCTTATCCCATAGTTTTAAGTTCTTTTAAAGATACATAATCAGTATTTTGTTACTAATCTTCTAAATTCTAAACTATTATTATATCTTTCTTCATCTTTTTCTTAAAATTGTATTTTTATTTACTGTTATTGTAATCAATTGTTTTCTCTGAGAAAAGACTTTTTCGCTTCCTTCAATATTTTATCTATCTTATTGTGATGTCATGCATTTAATTAGTTATTTATTTTAGAAAGTAAATTTATTGATGTATATAATTAAAATATTACTTGACTTGAGATTAAAACAAAATTATAATATAGTTAATTAATATAAACTATGAATATATGAATATATATAAGTTTAACCATTACATTATTTTATCAAAAATACCTTATAATTTATACAATTATGTGGATAACATGTGAGAGATGTTTTTTGATATTAAAAAAGTACTAGGAATACAACTTAAATCTTAATTTGATATATAACTCCTGAATACTATTTTAAATAATGAATAAAATATTTACATGATTTTTCATAGGTTATTTTCTTCATTTTCAATGTATCAATATTAATTTTTTCCAGAGTTGTAAAAATAAATTTAGAAAACCTAAGTAATGGCCATGAGTCATGGCTATTTAAATTAGCAAGGGAAAATGTTGTGAATTTGAATATGTGGTCATGACCCTCTATAAGAGTGATATACTCATTCAACTCGATTAGTTATGGAGTTCTTTTTTATGAGTTTTCTTTTGGAAAAAGGTATACGAAATAATTTTTTAGATTTGCTGAAGGATAATTTTACCTAAAATTGTAAAAACAACAAAAATTATCACGAGGGGCGAATTTAGTAGCTACCCTAGTTTTTGTGCTTTTTACACTTGAGCCTTCCGTAAAAGGGAAAAATTTGGAGCACTTTAGTGCAATTAACCTAAATTTGAACAATGTGTAAGCGTAACACAGGCATTGGCCCTTGAAAAATTTCGGTGTATGGATTCTCAAAGTTGATATGGTGCAGCCATACGTCAATGAAGAAATTCAAATTCAATTGCCAACGGTCGATTACACGTCAGCCAATTTAATAGGAACACGCTCATCAAGTGCAACCGGTGACAGAGGATATATTTTTGCTCTCGCCGGCATCACCGTCGCCAGCTGCAGTGGGACCCACATATAACTTTCAGGTTGGTGATTCACAGCATACGATGGAAAGTGGGAAATGCATCAGATCACTCCTCTTCACTAAATTGCAAAGTAACAACAGTGGAATTTGCGCGGTCTTCAGTATTTGAATTAACGTTACGTTATGGAGCACCTTTTCTTGAAAACAGAATAATCAACTCTACTCTCTCTCTACTCTCTTGACTCATTTAAAAACCCTAGAAAGAAAAACGCAATTACTCTTTGGTTTTTGAAAATTTAGAGACTATGAAGATCAAGAAACCACTGGAAAAACTCAAGCTCTCTGTTCCAGCTCAAGAAGCCCCCATCTCTTCCTTCTTGTATGTTCTTTGTTAATTTCATTTTTAATTTCGGATTTTTTACTGTTTTGTTCGGCTAATCATAATGTGATGCGAGTAAATTAATTAATTTAATTTGAATCTTAATGAATGAATATGGTATAATTGTCAGGACTGCAAGTGGGACGTTTCATGATGGCGATTTGCTTTTGAACCAGAAAGGTTTGCGGCTTATATCTGAAGAGAAGGCATCCCGTGTAAGTTCTAAAATTATTGTTGCTGGTATGTTTGATTGAAGATAACTGAACTTTTATGTTACATTGTGAGGTGTAAACTTGGTTCTACAACTCTTGTATGTAAAGAAGCCGTGAGCCCTATGGTCCTATCTATGGATGCTCGTTGAAATCCTCTGGATTGATTTTCTCGTCCATATTCCAGTGTACTTGATGTCTTACGGACTGAAGCCTTCAGCTATTTGATCATTTTTATAAATTTTGTTTGAACAGCCTTCCAATGGCAAGGAGCTTGACTTTGAATTCTCTTTGGAAGACCTTGAGACGATCAAAGTAATTGGGAAGGGAAGCGGTGGCGTCGTACAACTTGTTCGTCATAAATGGGTTGGAAGATTATTTGCATTGAAGGTCATTCTTATAACAAACAACAACTACATTTTTCATTCCTTTTCTATTGACCTGTATTGTATGCTCATGTTTTTTTTTTTAAGCTTTTAAATTGAACCCTTTCTCTGATAGAGGGAAAAGTTCTTAAATTATTTTTTCTACAGATATCAGAAGTTTATAATGTTTTGAATGCAGGACTAAAAATAATTCTTGATCAACCAAAAATATTTCATTTGTTAAAAAAATCAAGTAGGATGGTAAAGATTATGTTTTTTCCTCAGCACTTCGATGCAAAATGGTGGATCCAGTACACGTGTTATCCAGTAACTAAAATATGAAGACGAGTGATGAGATAGGAAGGGAGGGAGGCAAGGCATGCTTCCATCGCTGCATTGAATTCGGTTGTACTTTGAAAATCAAATTTTAGAATAGAGTTAGTGGAAAAATTGGCAAGATTTCAACAATAACTCTTTCTTTTCCCTCTTATTTCTTTTTGTGGGTATTACATTTGATGTGTAGTGAAGAGAGTAATCCACTTTAAGCACCACGTTAAAGATTATTGTACAGCAACTTATGGTTCATGCTTTTTTTTTTTTGCCTATGATGCAGATTGTCCACTTTTTGCTTATTTACTTCCAGAATCATCTATCCTTATTATCAGTACATTCTTGTTTCTCCTAGTTCAGTCTAACACATCAAATTTTCCTTTAGTAAATTGATAAATGTGGCTCCTATCTTCCCTCATGAAATTTTCCTTCTTTTTGAGCAAATTGATGTATGTGATTTATTGCTCCAGATCACAGAGTCTGATTCCTGTGCTTCTAGTAAGGTCATTGAGTTTTGTTTTACAGGTTATTCAGATGAACATACAAGAGGATATTCGTAAACAAATTGTGCAGGAACTGAAAATAAATCAAGCATCTCAATGTTCACATGTTGTAGTCTGCTACCACTCTTTCTACCACAATGGAGCCATTTCTCTTGTGCTAGAATACATGGATCGTGGTTCTTTGGCTGATGTCATCAGACAAGTTAAAACAATTCTTGAACCATATCTCGCAGTTGTGTGTAAACAGGTCTATAAGCTACCTTCTTGTCAATTTAAATGTGATGCTACAATAAGTCATTGCAACATCTTAATCAATCTCTTTATCTTATTGAGTTCTCATTCTTTTGTATATGTTCCAGGTTTTACAAGGTCTTGTGTACTTGCACAATGAAAGGCATGTTATACACAGGGACATAAAGCCATCCAATCTACTAGTGAACCACAAGGGGGAAGTAAAGATTACTGATTTCGGCGTGAGCGCAATGCTGGCTAGCTCTATTGGTCAAAGAGATACATTTGTTGGAACTTACAACTATATGTCGGTAAGTGGAACTTTCACTCTACTGTAATTACTTTTATTGCATTGAACTAGTTTCCTACCTTTCTTTTATGCCTTTTGTTGAGTGCTTGGAGCATTTTTCACACAAATGATCAGAACAGTTCCATGCAGAATATAAATTATAAATTGTCTACATTTTCTTTTCTAGCCAGAGAGAATCAGGGGAAGCACTTATGATTATAGCAGTGACATATGGAGTTTAGGCATGGTAGTCCTTGAGTGTGCTATTGGACGTTTCCCTTATATGCAATCTGAAGACCAGCAAAGTTGGCCAACCTTTTATGAGCTTTTGGAGGCAATTGTGGAAAGCCCACCACCAACTGCTCCACCAGATCAGTTCTCGCCAGAGTTCTGCTCATTTGTATCTGCCTGGTAATGTCATAGATGTTCATTTTTCATTTATAACATATTCAAGGCATAATCCTTATCTTTAAGCATCTGTTACAATTTTTTTTCTTCTTTATCGTTACCTTTGATGATTGTTTTGGTCTGCTGTAGTTCATTTTGGAGCCTATATTAAGAATATCTGATTCTTAACTTCTGGGTTTTTCATACTTCTATGAAAAACTACAAGTTAATTTGAACACCCAATTCGACGTTGCTTCCACAAGTTTTCAGAACCATAGAGACCATGTTTAAGCATTTGGATTATTATTCATTGGGTGGAAATGGTCTGAAGGGATACACTATATGATTTTAACTATAACCTTATTGCTATGGTACTCTCAGAACTCCTACTGTAACATTGCCCTTTCCGTCTTCAAAATTGTTTTGGTTTTACATAAATAAAGAAGTTCAATCCTCACATGTATTATACTTTTTTATTTCTATTTAATTTTTATTACTTGAAAAACTTCGTTCTTATGACGTCCTATTTCTATTGCATATGCAGCATACAGAAGGATCCCCAAAATAGGTCATCATCGTTGGAACTCTTGGTAAGTATTTATAATGCTATTTTTGGTGAACAAGATGGACTGAAATTCGAGATTGTGAATCTCTTATTGATATAATAAAGAGTAATATTTTTTGTTTGGTGCAAGGTGGTATTGAATTAAGTAATTATTTAGTCCAATCCATATTGCACCAAACAAGAACACTTTATTTTTTGAATTTAATTTCAATATCAATCTCAAATTTTATTCTATGCAATGCGCCAAAATGTTATAAAAAGTTGGTGCATAGTTCATTTCACATATTTCACTAAAGAAAGAGGTCATAGTCTTAATTGGAAGTTTTATTTGTTCCTCCAGAGTCATCCATTCATCAAAAAGTTCGAAGATAAGGACATTGATCTTGGCATTTTGGTTGGTAGCTTGGAACCTCCTGTGAATTACCCTAGGTAGTTTGTTTTGTTATAGTATAATGTGATTTTACTTATGTATCAATAACTAGTTTTTGATCAAACATTAAATTGATTTTCTTCTAGTACTTAATCATCTGGTTTATATAATCCTTTTTATGGATTGAGGGTTTGATATTTTAGTGCATAATTCAAATTAAGTTATGTTGATATGATACATTTCGAATTATAGTTAACTAAATTTGTGAGTAGTATTGGTTAAGCAGCCCAATCTAATGTTTGATACCTCATCACTGAACATTGTGAAAATTAATTTTAAACTACTTGACGTTTGCTGGTAACAAAGCTCAACATTTCTCTTCAAAAAGAAAAAATAAAGGAAAAGAAGTAACAAAGCTCAATCACTTTATACAGCATTCCAAAATTGTGAATAATACCAGTCATTTTGCTCTCTTTCAGTTTCTAGGTTTTTCATTTGGTACGACTTTTAGATGGACATCTGATATTTAAACTGTTGATGTAAGAATTTCTCTTAGTGTCATCTAATGCAAACATAAATGAATTTTGGACTTTGGTTCCAAGTATACCTCCAAGAAGTGCTCTATCTTGAACATCGAATTTGTCTTTTAGAGAGATTGTTTTAAGCTTTTAAATATCATATTTATCTTTAAAAAAGGTTCTTATTAGGTCGTATCTAAATTTTAACTTTTATTTTTTATTTTTTAAAAAAAAGGATGTTATGGTGATGTTGACAACCACATTTCAATACTCAAGTCAAGTATTTATAAAGTGGTGGAGGACATCTAGAGATATGAGAGAGCTTTAGAATAGGAGAATATAAGTTTAGCATGTATAAGTACTAGTGTCGATAGGTAAGATAGTTAAAAATAAAGAAGACTCAAGGGTAGGAATTTATACTTCTCTCCATCTGTTCCTCTCTTTACATGCTTTGACGAGAACCTTTATGAATGTAATTAGCTGCTTGGATTGTTACTTTACCAAAGGAGTTATCATTATCAATAAAACATGTTCCAAACAAGTTAATAATTGACTGGAAGTTATTACTGATAAGCTCATAATTATCAAGGAGAGTTATAGAACCATGATAGGTTTAATGATATTCATAACTTGTGATGGCTTTATTAATATAGTCTACAAGACTACAATATCAATGTCACCACTGCATCATTAATAGTATTGTCCTCAACCGTATTCCTGAACAAGTCTTTTGAAGAACTTTTCATATAAGAGCTTTTGTTTAGAAATAATTTTATTACTAAACTATTTTTATTGCTTAGAAATATTGTATTAAGTAGTTTTTGCTAAAGATTTATAACTTTTTATGATAAACAACTTGTATATAACCAATTAAAACACATTTTTTTTTATGGAGATTACAACTTATAACTTAACATTCACAATTCTCCAAATCACAAAAGTACTTAGTTATCATTTAACCCAATCGAGTTCCTTTTACATAGCTGTTACAACTAATGATAAATTGTTGAAAGCCTCTATTTAAGTAAAACATTATTACCAGGTAATGCCGATTCATAGTGCTTACTCTAACGTGGACAAGTTTTCTACTTTTGAAATGTTATCAAATGATAATTAAGTTCTTGGGGATAATTAGATTAAGATCTCTGTTCAATTATATTATTATTATTATTTTTTGAAACTGACATCTGTTCAATTATTATTATTTTTAACTGCCATCTGTAGTGTAACACCTTTCTCTCCGAGTGTTTTGAACAATAACTTAAAAATAACATATTAATATTATATTTATCCATGAATAATATGTGATTGAAAAAGACAACCAAGAAAATAATAGCTATAGCAAAGGTTAAAGGTCCTTTGCAATTAAATACAAGACCATGATTTCTTTTCTACTTTTTCTTTTTTTTAATTATGATTTGTATTCATTTAGTTTTTAACTAAAAAAAAAAAGGCTTTTTCCAAACCGTGTGAGGAGGCATTTGATAAATAATTGTAATATATGGGCAGAGAATAGGCATTTCAGAGGGTCCAACTCCAATCTGTGGGCAATTGTGTAGATAAGATTATAAAAGTGAACAGGGCAAGGCCTACCTACAATCGCTTGTGGTGACAATTCAATTGCCCATCAAATACCAAATCTCGTAATATCATCACTCATGATTCATGACTCATATCAACGTCAACATTCCGTATCCTTATTTCCCATCCTTAATAAAAGTTTAATATCTCATTTTAAATATTTTTAATGTTTTAAACAATGATTTAGCTTGAGGGTTTAGATGCATAATTTATTGATAATAGCAGTGAAGGTTCTTTGGCTTGAATTCAGATTTAAAATACAAGGTCCTCATCTTTGTTTAACTAATATCCGCAGCAGTCATATCACGAATAGTAACCTGTAATAACAATTGATTTAAGTTATCACATATCATATTAATTAAAATTCTTTAAAAATTGGGATGTACATTAAAATATGTAACACTACTTGTCAAAGTATTATGCATTTTAATAAATAGTAATATTAAATACCTCAACTTGTATTTTAATTTTAGTTTTATATCATTTGACTAATGAATATAATGTATACCATATAGATTAGTACTAAATAACTGAATATTTATTTACACTATTATTATAGTGAAAATATAGTAATAGTAATTATTTTAACCATGGCTCACTAAAGATTGGAGGTAAAAGCACTCATATAGTTTAATAATATCTTAACTTCGAATTGAAGTTCATATTTGAATTATGATATTTTGATTTGAATTAAGAAGATATGATTCAAATTCATATCACTAAAAGTGTGAATATCAAAGACATATAATTGCTACAGTCTCATCTTGGTAAATCTCAGTCTTTTTTGTGTATTAAAACAAAAACACTTTCCTTTTTCTTTTGAAAAATGTAAAAAGACATTTTCACTGTTTTTTCTCAATATATTCCCCTCAAATGTGATTATCGTTGGATTTACTTTTTTGAGGTATAAAATGTAATTTTAAAAGTAAAAAATAAAAAATTAGCAGTAATTTTACAAAACGGTGCTGAAAGGCTGAAGCAGTGAGCGTAAAAGGGAACGTAAAACCAAGCAGGATCAGACAAACAAATTTCGATGGAGCTAAAATGGTGACCCAAAAAATAGATAAAAGAGATTATACTAAGATAAAGCATAGCAAAGATAAAAGAGATCATACTAAGATAAAGCATAGCAAAGCAAAACAGGGACTGTGTGGGAATAATTGCTATCCCAAATGTCCAACAACGATCGAGTTGTTGCTCTAAAATCTTATCGAAACAGAGTGCGTGTAGAATCTAAGAGATTTCTGTTGGCACAACTTTAACTATGTACATGCCTTGAACCATGAGAATAAATGTATAAAAGAAGATAGAATATTTTCTACAATGCAAAGTTGCCAAAGATAGTGACCCTCAGTTTCGGCTAAATAAAAAAGAAGGTGACTCAGATATGCATCTCTTTTATTTTTAGACCTTATCTCTTCCCTAGTAGTAGGGAAAAGCTTAATATACTAATCCTTTTAAACCATTCACACTTGATAATGACAAATCTCCGCATATAATTTATAAGGTGGTCTAAATTTAATATTGATAAATAAATATAAAAAATAAATATGGGGCAACTTTATCCAATACTTGCAGGCCACCAAGTGCAATTGTCTTCCTAGATTTTGTGAGACTGGCCAACAAGCATGTCTCCATATATATATATATATATATATGTATATGGAATCATAAAATAGAAAAGTCTTCAAGCTATGATCGATTTTCTCCTTCTCCGTTTGACAACAAAGTTTGTTTCAACATCTGAATTTGAAGTATAGAACTAGACTTGGAAGAAGCTCTTAGAGGGTGATGTTATATAAATATGGAAGGTGGCCAGAAAATGTTTCAACATCTGAATTCGAGGAAGATTGATGATGGTAATGATTATGGAGATAGAGAGGATAAATGGGTGGTGATGATGGAAAGTGGTGGTGGTGGTGATGAAATTTGTGGTCGTTCAAGTTCCATTGAATCCTCCCTAGATGATTCAATAAACTCTGCATCTTCTTTGTTGTCTACATCATCTGACTTGGTTGAGGAGGATGATGCCTCTTCTTCACCATCTTGTACATCATCATCTTCTTCAAATGGACCTTTATATGAAGTATCTGCTCTCATGGCTCAGCTCCCTGTGAAGTAAGTATCATGTGACTTGTGAGGATCTTTACTGAACTGATCAATGTTAGAGGATTTCTAATTTATGTATTGTGTTTGATGAAGCAGGAGGGGCCTTTCAAAGTTTTATCAAGGGAAGTCTCAATCATTTACCTCTCTAGCAAATGTGAACAACATTGAAGATCTTGCAAAGAAAGTGAATAATTCTTGCAAAATGAGGATAAAGTCATGCAAAAGCTATGCAGCAGGTTTAGATGGTCACAATAAGTCAATCAGTCCAAAGGCTACCATTGCAAAGAAGTCTTCGAGAGGATCACCGTTTTTATCTTCATTAGGTAAAAGAACTAGTTTTGTGAGTGGTTGCAGGCCCGCCGTCTCTGAGCAGAGGAACGTTTGATGACCAAATCAAACCTACTGTTGGGTGTATTTTATTCTTTCTTTTTATTTTTTCTTGAGGTGTTAAATTTTGAATGATGTTAATTGTTAATACATATTAGATTTTGTGGCTTCTATCATCATTTCAATTACTGTGACTCATCTGCATCCTTTATCTTTGATGGGATGATAGTATTATCTGTTATTACCATGATCATCCAACAGAACGCAAAGATTGCATTAAGATTGTGTCTTGACAATACAACCAAACTGGTGAAGCAACCATCGAACTAGAATGGGGAACAGCTGAAATATAATTGCATGATTGCACCCTTCGCTCTGCTGGATAATCTTTTAAAATTAGATTTTATTGTAGGTGTTTCAAGAGTAGAAACAAGTTGAGTGTGACCGGCATTATTTGTTTTTCCGAGTTCTCCTGAAAAGGTTAAATGGCCGTAATTACAATTATAACCCCAGCATCAGAATTAAATGCGTTCGGTTAATTCAACAAAATCTTAAATTAGCAGGGAATATCAAGTCTTTATAGTCATAATGTTGGGGAACCATACTCACAAGTGGATCGGTTTGATAGTTCCAATCCCCTCTACCCTGTTTTTTACAAAACATTGGTAGGGTTCAGATACCTATTAAGGAGTAGAGAGAAATAAAATATTGAGTTACAAACTGTCCCATAGAGTCCATATCGGTATTTGTAAAGATACTAATAATGTCAAAAAATAAATGTTGGGAAACCATCTAATAGATTTGCCTTAAAATGCCGGTTAGTGATAAACATAACACAACAAAGAAATTCTTTTATCTTTTTTTTTTAAAAAAACTTTTTTTATATATGTCTATGAGGTCAGATGTCAATTAAGATCTACAGATGTGATCTGTTTAGTATACAACCCAAAAATCTATTCCTAAGATAAGAGAAAATACCCACAATTAGTAGAAAAATGTCACTCTTAAAATGGTCTCATCTCATTTGAACTAAGCACTTGTTTGAATAAACAAGACAAGGGAGATAGACATCACTTCATCAACCAACCAATCTCAAAATTCTTTTTTTCTTTTTTGTTAGAGAAAATAACGGCCAATGACAATGAAGCAGTTCAACAATCAAAATCAAAATCTTCATCACGAAATTTTATAAAGAAAATCATACCGTGATTGATTATATTGAAATTCAATGGTGGGGGCCAATTAAGCTAAGCATCTTAATTCTCTTGTCGATTCATGAAAGACCTTCAACTTCGAGAAAGGACCATTTCAAAGAGCAAATCCAGTGAACCACTTTCCTCCATCTAAAATCAAACATGGTAACGTTTACCAAATTGAATGCTTAATGCCTCTTCAGGTCCTTTCTAATCGTAAAATGGTGGTACGAAGTTCCGTTGCTTCCCCGAGAAAAGCTCCCCAGTCCAGAGGCAATGCCATCATAAGCAAGATACCTGCCCTTCATATCGTTATCATCCGGCATAGGCTCATAGCATGGGGACTTACCCATTCATATTGATTAAGCTCCACGATTCATGGCCACAAATTTTATAGCTGTTTAAGCACTTGGACCACCACCAGATTACCTTGCCGGGCAGAAACATCAAAAACTTGTGTAACCAAAAATAAATCTTTGGAACAAACACAATCCATCAAATAATACAAATTGAAATCTATAACTAATCTTTAATGGCCGTACCAAATTTTACATAAAAAAATTTTGCCAGCAAGGGCTATCCGTGTACAATCTCTAAATTGTTTAAGGACAATAAGCACTATGAACCCTTCATCATGGGTTACGCAATTCTACTATGAATGTTGTCATATTTTGTAAACAGGTTCGATTCCAAGGAGGTGAAAGCATTTCCTCATTACTGTTGCTGTTGCTTCACAGAGTAAAAGTCTGCTGGTTTCTTCAGCAGACCCTACAACCTGTACCATGTTTCAAGGAAATGAAATTACATAACAGAAAATTTAAATGTTATATTCCATACAATTCTTGTTTCTTTCCGGTAAAAATGGCTAGAAAGTTAAGGACTTGATCATATCTTGACCATACCTGACAATTGGAGTAAAATTTCGTGAAATTTTCGGATAAATTGTAGAGGTATTCACACAAAACATTTGGCAGCAGATTAGAACAGGCCTCTTCCACAACCTGGGAATCAATATCAAGGTGTGAGGGAGAGACTGTGAATGCTAATGAAAATACATGCATCATTATTATACAATTTACATGAATGCTAATGAACCAACATTTCAACCAAGATCAAAATGTGAGGGAAGGAATGTCTTACTTCTGAAAATTGTAGCAAATGAAGCCCTAACACACGCTCATCCGCATGATCCAACACTAGTGACCCAGTCTGAAACAATGAATATTTATACATATAAGAACGGCACAGGACATAACAAGCTTTAACCTCTTTCACTATAAGATTAATTCAGTTGGTAAAACAGCAAGAATAATATATCAACTTCCCTAGGCCTTTTGATTTATCATCCAACTACAAAATGCTTTTGAATTATGACCAATAAGAGATATAGGTGCAGTGATTTAAAATGCAGCTACCACCCTATTTTGGTACAAGAAATCCAAAAGTTCAGAGTATTTGAGTTCTTAAACATCACAGGCTTTAAAGGGGCAAGACATAAGCCTAGCTTCTTTAGGTTTGGGGTGTTAAGTAGGTGGAATCACGTGGAAGTCTAGAGAAGTATTTTATTTTATTGAAATATGCGGAATGACTAAAGAAGAACACAATAGTTTAGATCAAACTTTCAGATGGATGCAATTAAAACACTTCATATCATGATTGAAAGAAAACAATAGTTCCACTAGCTAGAAGCATCTTGGTAGTGATGGCTACTTCAGTAATGAAGAATGAAGGATAAATCTACTTCAATTTGATTCCAATGCAGGACAAAAGACATGCCAAAAGAAAGCAGAAATTTGAAGAACACCTGCAAGTAGAAAAAGAAAAAAAAAAAACACAAAAAAAAACAAATATTACTTCTCCTTCAATGTGGATACTTACATTCTTCAACTCCTCTATATCTTTTTTAGATTTCCTGATGATTGAACAGATCCGTGCATGGGCATATAGCAAGTAAACAGCAGTATTACCCTGCTCAGAAATTTTGAAATGTCAAAAATAAATGGGGTCAACAGCGATCATATAATTGACAATGTGAGAAATATGAACACAAAACAAAATTTCATAAATATCCAGCACACAACATAAAGCTAATATACAAAACAAAAGCAAAACAAAAAAATATATATATACATGTTCAGACATGAACTAATCAATATGCAGCAATATTAGACAAACCTTATCATTAAGCATCTGATCAAAATTAAATGTGTAATTGGTCAATCTGTTGTTCTTCAGGTCAGCATACCTGCCAAAGCAATTTAAATATACATATGTGTCAAGAAACAAAACTGACAGTCACATGAAATAGCATGTTCATCTCAAAGAAACAACTATTGCAAATAAAATAGCAAAGTGAAGAGTAACAAAATATTCAAGAAACCTGCTCTTTAATTGCAACAGTATATTTGTCAAAATCTATTTAACTATATCATGTCGATTAATATTCTAGCCACAATTATTGGATCCAAAACATGTTGTGTAATTAAAAATATCTCAAAATATACAATCATAACCATGGGAAATTATAACCAGATACAACTGCTCCCTATTAAGAGAGTATTGATAGCTTACTTAACGGCACCATAACCAACTGCCTCGGCAGTTTGCTCAAGCTCATCTTCAGTCCACTCTTCACCCTTACCTGATCAAAATACAAAGAAAAGTTGCACACTTAAAAGTTTTGGCAGGTAACTCAAATGGAAGATCTAAATAAGAAGAAACAACCATGATCCAGCTCCCAGACCAAATTTCTAAGTATAAAAAATCAGATCATTCAATATTATACCACGTTCAATAAATGCTGCTTTACTGCGACTCTTGGCTTCATCAAGTAAATCAACTAATCGAACCACTTCACTACTACGTGTCCGAAACCTCTTACCATCTTCCCCAAGAACAAGGCCAAAACCAACATGGCTAGTTTTAGGGTAAGTACTACCATTAGCTGGAAGCCAACCAGCACGTTTGGCAGCCTGTAAATAAAAAAAAAAAAAAAAAAGGATTCAAATACTATTTAAAAAATTTGAATGGAGAAGATCACAACCTCCTTCATCCCCAGCAGCAGGCGGCCACCAGCCACTTGCAGGTGGAGGTCATTTGAAGTCTCCTGAAACAGAATGGAGACCAGTGGTAGCCTCCATACACAAAAAGAAGTCCACAGCGTCCTCCCTATCAAATAGGACTAGGTGTGGCATCATCCCATCAAACAATAGGAAGGCAGCCGGCCAGCCTGCTACCACATCATGGGAATGGAGGGGGGTGCAGGTGTGACAGCTGAGCTCCCTCTCGTTGAGGTTGTAGGGTTACAATTTATATAAAATTAGGAATTTTTCTTGGATCAAGGATATTGTTTGATCATAATTTAAACAAGCAAGATTTATTTTAATTAAAAATTTTTCATTAAGTCAAAAAATTTGACTCTTGTATTAAGATTTTTTTATATAAATATTAAACTTAAGTTAAAAAAACCAAAAAAAAAAAAAAAAAAAACTAAAGTCACTTCATTTAAGTGTTAAATGAAATCAAGACATAAGTGCCAGAAAATAAATAATCCCTAAGGATCTAAATTCAATTCACCAAGTACATTAGCATCAGAAAGTAATAACAGTCGAGCAATTAAAAAAAAAAGTAGTAGTTAAAGTGGAAGTTTGACTAAATAGAATACATACACTGAACACCATGTCAAAGTGTTGCTGCTGACCAACATCAGTAACATAAATAATCCACTCAGCTTTCTCTTCATTAAGGCGATACCTACACATTTCAACCAGTACAATCAACACTAGTAATTTCATCATTCCCCACTTTTATTCCAGCCAATGAGATGCAACCAGATGAACATTAGTCAATTTATATACAACTGCAACTGAGTAAATAGCACTGATATAGTCCTAAAATAAACAAGCTAATAAGTAAACTCTTCAAATACTACAACATTTAGGTGAGATCCAGTATGCACAGGAAAACAAATAAGCCAGTGGCAATAGCGTGATCACTATGTGAATACTTTTGCTGCAATCAGTGGGACCAAAGCAGCAACATCACAGAAACAGGAGAGAGTGAAAGTCAATGACTTAAGAGTGTCATCACGTACTGAACTTTATTGATCTCAAGACCTGAAAACTGTTAAAATTTAGCAAAACCTGCATCTGAGTTGGACAACTCGATTGGGTGACCAGGAAAACTTTCCAAATAATTGTTGTAAATTTTCAACTTTTTAATGTCCAAGGCTCCATGCCACTCCACAGACCATAATTCCAAAAAAAAAAAAAATTGACAACTTATCCTTTTAAGTTCCCAATAAGATTGCTGCAAATTACGAGAAAAGGAAATAGGGCTATTATTGATATGATAATTGTAAACCAGTCAGCACAATACATAAATAATGTTACTAGCACGTGCTTGACAAGGTTATTAAGCCAATGCATGTAAAGATAACAATCAACTAACAATAAAATAATAAGAACTTGCATAGTAATGAATGCTTCAAAAGTTAATAGTGTAAAAATAAATTTCCACCCATTTAATCAATCTCACTCTCTGGACACTGTTAAGTACTTTTATAACATTTCTTATAATCTTTAAAATATTTCTCATCAACAAAACAGATGTACTGCTATGGAAGAAAAATAAAACTGCTGAACAAAAAATGAATAATAAAAAATTAACTACTATTCATCAACTCACAAGAGTTTTAGTCCCAAACAGAATATAAAAAGAAAATAAACCAAAAAACTAACCAAAGAGCTGTTAAATCAGTTGAAGCATAGTTGTAACCACCATCACTCTTCACAACAATGAGAGGTATGTTAACCCCTTCAAGGAAGATCACACGAGCACCTTGACTTTCTTCAACTAACCCTTTCTCACTCAATTTCTCAATAATCCCAGGAATATATGGATTATAAAAGCTTTCCCCCTGTCAAAAAGGAGAACATATATAGATATATTTAGAATTTAAAATTAAATTTTGTTGCAATTAAATAGGTCAGAACAAAATTAAAGAGGTTTATATAGTAAATATAGAAACTGAAGTAAAAGACACCAACCTGCACTTCACAAACAACTTCAAGGAAAAAATTTCAATTCAGAAATTCCTAACTTATCACGTCCTTAAACAAGTACATAGCATGTATATTTGCAATTTATCATCACCAGATACATTTAGAGAATTCATTCAAAATAAAAGAATGTATACTAAAGGTCAATTTCCTGTTTAAAAGGTATAGCCAGAGTTCATCTGCCGACAAGGTACTACAAACTCCCCACGAATATATGCATTTGAGCATGTAAGGGACAACTGTGCAAGTTCACGGCATCGTTAACAATTAGCTCTTCCAAAAATTACTTTTATATAAATTTACGAGAGACACACTCAACATTTATTTTAAAAAGTTGAAGGCTTATGTATTGCTGCCATTAACTGCTTCTACCTGTAAGTTGATAGACCTACAGCTCACCTAATAGCAAAGCTTATACAAAAACAACCACTGAGTTCATCTCAAGCTAGGAGGATTAAACGAAATGCAAAAAGTGGCAATGGATTTTCAGGTAGAACAATCATGCTCATACAATTGCTAATCAGCACAAACATAAACTTGACCTTTAGACAAGAACAAAATAAAAAGGAAACAAGCGAATAATTGTCTACTGGCTCCCTTAGCTACCATAAAAAATTTACCCAATTGGTGCCATAGTGCAGAATGAAATTTAAAAGTTACCTTTTCCTCAATCTGAATTTTAAGGCGTTTATAGACCTTATCAAACTCTTTCCGACTGATTTCACAGATCTGTGCCCATGCCTGGTGATACTTAGGTTCCCCACCCTGAGACGATTTTGGCATAATAAAATTAAATAGGGAAATGTAAATATAATTTGCGGGAAATTATAAAAACTCATTCTTTTCTACGATCTTGTACAAGCATAAATATTAATAAGACATAAGTCCTCAGCTACGAAAATGAAAATTTTACCTGAAGCGAAACCACTGCTTTCTGTGCCCTCTCCTTAAAGGCAGGATCAGAGTCAAATCGTTGCTTGGATGCCTTATAGAAAGCCTAAAATATACCATCGAAGTTAGAGTTACAACAGTACCTATAATAAAATTCACATTTGGATTTTTTTGTCCACATTAAAATTTGTATTCTTCAGGTTCAGTGATAATATAAATAAGATAATATGAAGAAAAGTCCCATTTCAAATACTGATTAGTAAAATTTAACATGCACAAACGGTTTAACTATTGTTTCTAGTTTGAGATGATCATCTTAATTAAAAATAAAATGTTCCAGCTTCCTCATGGAATTGAGACATTATTAAACTTAAAACTATATAGGCACAGCCAGTATCACACACAAAGAGCATAGTCTTCACTTTACAGTATAAAGTTGACCCAGTTGATGTGAAGACCAAACAGCAAATTTCAGTCCAAAGAAAATAACAGATTTTTTCCTCACCTGTAGATCTCCAATGGCTGCTTCATTAACATCTTCAAACTTGGGGAACTTCTCAAAGAGGTATTCAATTAGCATACCAAACTACAAGAAATATACATAACATCATTTAAGTTGGGTATGATTAACAAAAAGAAGACAAGATATTAATGGGAACTTAGATATATACAATCGAAGAATAAAAGAATCTAGTAAGATTCATAGTTCATAATGATAAAGAACACAAACTTGAGAAAAAGACAACAGAACACAAATGTTGCCTTTCTCAAAGATACAGTATCACCCAATGAGGATCTCATCTTCTATATACCACAAGCACACTCAAATATGTGAGGGCACAAATGAGGACCTGCAGAGATCAGTAAACAGATGTTGTTTTGCATCTCACAGGACAACCCATTTGATAGACACCTAAGTTAAGCATATGCTATATAGCAGGCAAATTCACAAAAAAAAAACTTCAATTATAGCAAAGAAACTCATAAAGAATCATCAATTTAACATTATCTATCAGACAAATATTGGCTTTAATGAAACAAACCAAATGTTCACTCATAAGAGAATGAAACTAATCTACACTGAATGATCTAAAACCTAAGTTGATGATGACTTAAACCCTCAAAACACATGAGAAGCATGGCATCCACGTAAACAAAACAAGTTATCAGAAACCACATCTACCTGCGTACCCCAGTCACCAACATGGTTACGCCGAAGAACTTCAACTTTTGAAAACTCAAGCATTCGGGCTAGAGAGTCCCCAATTATAGTAGATCTTAAGTGACCAACATGCATTTCTTTTGCTATATTGGGAGATGAAAAGTCAACCACAGCCTTTTTGACTTGAAGCCGTGGCGACCATGTTTCAATTCCGTCAATGAGCATCTTCTGAATTGTCTACATATCATCAAAAACAACACATAACAAACCTTACATAATTATTCCAACTTCCAAGTACACTAAACTAAAAACAAATTTCCAATTATCCATGTGAAAAAAGAGTAAAACAAATCCACAAGCAAGAAACAAAATATAAGAATATCCAAACACCTGCGCTATCCAATTCTTTGATAATACAACATTCACAAATCCAAGTCCTGCTACAGAGCATGATTCTAACATTTCAGAAGGAGGAAGGTTTTTCACAATGGCCTACAAAGAACAAAACAAAAAGAAGCATGTCATGTGAAGCTATCAAGTAAGAACAAAAAAATAAAGATTGACCACAATAAAACAATCTCCAAAACAAACTAAAAGATAGAAAAACGACAGGGAATGCCAATGTTCATACCTCTCCAACAGATGCAGGCTTCTTATATTCAGTATTTTGTCCTCTAATTTTAGAGAATATGCCCATGGCATTATTGCTACACCACAAAAAGATTTGTAATTAACAATCATTAAAAAGAAAACACATAAAGAACATGTATCCAAAATTTATAACATATCATAGGTCTTTTTTAACTCTACATATTACAAGAGAATACCATTTCTATGAAACTGATATAACCGTAATTCACGCATTTGTCGGGAACATTATCACATCATACCATTGGTAATCCCCAAACTTCGAAGTGCAGGCCGCAACCAAAGGCTCCACATCCGGCCCTGTAGGAAATGTTGCTTTGAGTGAAACATCAAAGAGCTTTGCCAACTGTTGCTTTACATTTCCCACGTTTTCTTGTTCCTTTATCACAGGAACATTTAACTCATTTTCAAAAACAATTCCATCGAGCAACACAAGCAAGTGTCAAATACCACACGATGAAAATAAATTAGCTTACGTTCGCCATGCTTGCTACTGCACGTATCTTCGCTGATGATGCAAGTTTTCTAGACGTCGCCCTTAATATGTCTGTCTAGTTTCGCAATCAACACATTCAATTACAACAAATAACGTGAATAAACAATCTTGAGAGATCGTAATAATGCATTGGAGACAGTGGTCCAACTTGACAAAGCCTTCTAAATGTAACTAAATATTGAAGAACAACAACAAAAATAAATAAATAAATAAAAACACAAAAACAAATATCTAATAACAAAAAGGAAGATAGTCAATCTTTAACAGAAAATTGTAAACCACACACACAAAAAGGCCAAAAACGGAAAGGAAAAATTAAATGAACAAAACAAACAAAATGTTAAAGGTATATAGAAGTGAGACGCAAAGAAGAAGCTAAGTGACTATCACAAATAGAAAGAGAGAGAGACGAAGAAGAAGAAGAAAGCTCACCAGAGGCAGAGAAAGGAGTAGAGGAGTGAAACGAAGAGAGTCGATTGAAGGAGAGAAAGGAGAAGGAGAAACCGGCGCCAGTTGAAGAGCAATGCACCCTAACATCACTTTTCTTTTTTCGCTTTATATAATAATAATTATTATTTATTCGTTTTTATTTTAGCGGCGTGGGAGAAAAAAAAAAAACCCTCGCTCGCTGACTTCACTCGGCGGGCTTAACGTTTGTATTGATTTGATGAGATCCTCTGCTGCTTTAGTTTTGTGCAGTTGCTTTTTTGGCTGTTTTCGCCGCGTGTTTTGTTAAGTTGACCAATAGTCTCTTGACTTGTCAGTAATTAGAATTCAAGAATAATTCTGCGTTAAACATAATCGACTTAAAATTTAAATTTAATTTTTTTAGTGAAATTAAACGTCATAGTTTGTTGAAAATTATGAAACTCAAAGAAAATAATCATTCATTTTAAATCTAAATAAAAATATTAGTTTTTAATGTAATATTACATGTGAAATGTTTCAATTAATGAAATGATTAAATTTTAAAAAAATAAATTGAGGTTAAAAATATATTATTTTTTATCATAAACAAATTTTTTCATTATTTTTAATCATTTTTAATTTTATCTGGATAGTTTTACTAGCATAAATAAGATTTTTTTATCATCTCATAAATAATTTTTTAATTCAAATTTTGAATCCATGAATCTTCTTTAATTAAAATATAGAATAAATTTAGTTTATTTAAGAGAATAAAATCTTTATGTAATTTTTTTTATACAATATAGATATAGATCTATCTATTAGGGCCACCTAAAGATTTTAGACGTTACAGAGTAACTCAAAAGTCTATTCACAATGAGTAGGAAGACTATCCTCCAACTGAAGGATCGAACAAAAAATTGGTCCACATAAGGGGCTAAGGAGACATTGGCCAATTTAGAGGCCATGGGTGCCCAAACCATGCACTGCTTTCATTGTGTGGAAAGCATACGGTAGGCTTTGTCATTCACACAAGCCACTTGGAAGCAAAATATTTATGTAAATTTAATTTTAACTTTTTTTTAAAAAAACAAAAAATAAAACTCGAATTAGTGGTGAGCCATGAAGGGGAGGAGGTAAGGCATGTCCCCATCACTGCCTTGAATTCTGATACAAACTTAAAAATCAAATTGTAGAAGGGAATCAGTGGAAGAATTGGCAAGATTTCATCAATTACTCTTTCTTTATCTTTTTGCGGGTATTAAATTTGATGTGTAGTGAAGACAGTAATCTACTTTATGTGCAACGTTACAAATTAGTATACAAGAAGTTATGGTTCATGTTTTTTTTTTTTTTTAAATAATTTGTGCCTATGATGCAGATTATCTACTTTTTGGTTGTTTACTTCCAGAATCATTTATCCTTATTAATATACATTCTTGTCCCTCCAAGTTTCAGTCTAACAAATGAAAATTTCCCTTAGAAAACAGATAATGAAATTTTCCACTCTTTCTACTACAATGGAGCCATTTCTCTTGTGCTCGAAGACATGGATCGTTATTCTTTGCCTGATGTCTTCAGACAAGTTAAAACAATCCTTGAACCGTATTTTGTTGTTGTGTGTAAACAGTGACAGCATCTCATAAAACACAAAATCCCAAGATCCTTGATAGTTATCAACATATGCTTGAAAGTCAAAGGGGTTAACCTTTGTAAATAATTACTAGGATTAAAAAAAAAAAAAGGTATTAAATCTACTTAAAATGGTAGCTTTCGGACATAAGGTTTTTCTAAGCTATGTGATGGGAAACCAATAATACTATCATTGGCTTGTAAGATATCTATAGAGTTTTCTCCATTATTAAATATTAAATGTAAAATATCACGTAGAAATTATACCATATGAGCTGATAATTATGTTTATTAATGTCATAAAAAGTTAATGTTGGTGTGATTTTCTAACAATAATATGACACATGATATAGTTTAGTTGAAAGGTCACACCAACATTAACTTTTTATTGTTGAAAGGTTACAACAACGTTAATATTTTATGAAAGGGAAATACTACGTGTCACATTATTATTAAAATATCATATCAACATCAACATAACACGCCAATTAAACGTTTTGTGGAAGATTTTTTTATTGTTCATCACTCTCTTCCCCTTTTTATATATAGTAAATAGATGTACATATGAGTGTAAAGACATTTTCATGTTAGTCAAAACATTGATTCATCCCATTACAAGTCTAACAAAAAATTATATAAGGTTCACGCCTAAAACAAAACAACTGGATCTAGGAACACCAAATGACCAAAATGGTGCATTTACAGAATTGATCACGCATCAAATGAACCAACGTAATACTCTAGAATATTTGATATTTGACCAAATGTAAATCCGGATTAGGACAGGGGTAATTGTGGTAGGCCACATTAATCAGAAATAAATACAAGTAGTAGTCTATAAGCTACCAGCTTGTTAATTTAAATGTGATGCTACAATAAGTCATTGCAACAGGCAACAGCTTAATCAATCTCTTTTATCTTATTGAATATACATTCTTTGGTACATGTTCCAGGTTTTACAAGGTCCCGTGTACTTGCACAATGAAAGGCATGTTATACACACGGACGTAGAACCACCCAATATAATCTACTACTGAACCATCAAGGGGAAGTAAAGATTACTGATTTTGGCATGAGCTCAATGCTGGCTAGCTCCATGAGTCAAAGAGATACATTTGTTGGAACTTACAACTACATGTCGGTATGTGAAACTTTTACTTTCTATCAATTAACATATCACATTGAATTGGTTTCCAATCTTTCCTTTATGCCTTCTGTTGAGTGCTGGGAGCATTTTTCCATACATTACCACAAATGCTCAGCACAGCTCCACGCAGAATATGAATTTTATAAATGTCTACATTTTCTTTTCTAGCCAGAAAGAATTAAGGGAAGCACTTGTGATTAAAGCGGTGTCTGGGCATGGTAGGTTCTCGAGTGTGCTATTGGATGTTTCCCTTACATGCAACCTGAAGACCAACAAAGTTGGGCAAGCTTTTATGAGCTCTTGGAGGCAACTGTGGAAAGCCGACCACCAACTGCTCCACCAGATCAGTTCTCACCAGCCTTCTGTTCATTTGTATCTGCCTGGTAATTCATGATGGTTTTGATCCCACCCACAACAAATCCAATGCAAGAAATGCACCTTAGCTTTAGGTCTCATTTGTTGAATGGGATTCGGAATAGGAATGTAGACAACTATTCCATTGTTTAGTGCATGAGAACTACCTCTCTTCTTTACTTTTCATGCCATGTCGTAACTATTTTACTACCTTTCATCTTAATATTCATTATTTTGCTAAAACAAAAGATTTAAAATATCTTTATTTCATGATAAAATTATTTTACCTTATTAAATAAATATTTAGTTTAATTTCGTGTACCAAACAGAAACTTTATTTTTAGAATTCAATCTCAAATTTTATTCGATGTAATGCACCAAAGGCTGTTGCACAGTTTGTTTCACATATTTCACTAAACGAAGAGGTCATAATTTTAATTACAAGTTTTTTTTTTTTTTTGATACAAATTTTAATTACAAGTTTTATTAGGTACATTTTACACTAATATCTGCATATCTAAACTTGTATTCCCCTAGTCTAAAGTTTTCTCATTTCTCTTTTAAGTCCGAGGTGTTATTGTCGGCATCACCTTGACATGCTTTAGTTTGTAGGAAGGGAGTTGAAATTTCGATATGTCCTAGCTAGAAGGAACCTCTCCAGGAGATTAACCTAGCGTCCAGGACGTGAGTGGGGATTGTGTCTCCAACTGGCCCTCTGTAGTTCCACACCTTTCTGTGAGTGTTTTGAATAACATTTGTAAATTGCAATAAATTGACCTTTTTTTTTTATTTAATTATCTTTTATGGGCTGAAACTTAAAAATAAAACATTAAAATTATATTTATCCATACATCATATATGATGAAAAAGACAACCAAGAAAAGGATAGGTATAGCAATGGTGCAAGGTCCTTTGTCATTAAATACAATAGCGAGATCACAAGTTACACAAAACCGACGCACACTCACATCACTGATTATAATTTTCCCTTATAGAGCAATCTGGTTGTGAACTTGTATATATTTAACTTTTAATTAATATTTAAAAAAAGAAAGTCTTTTGCAAACCGTGCGCGAAGGCGTATAATAAATAATAATAAATGGGCAGAGAAGAGGCAATTCAGGGGGTCCAATCTGTGGGCACATTGTGTAGATAAGATAACAAACATGAAAAGGGTAAGGCCTACCTGAAATAGCTTGTGGTGGCAATTTAATTTGGCCATCAAATACCAAATCTTGTATTATCAGTCATGACTCATAAAAGTCAACCTTCCTTATCCTTATTTCCCTTTCTACCGACAATAAAGTTTATTATGGTGTCTCCACCTATTAACATCTAATTTTAAATATTTCTATATATTGAAATTATTTATTTCAAAATAATATTAGATTTTTTAAATATTTTACCTAAAATCATGTCACATCAATTTAGATGCATAATTTATTTATAATTTTTTTTTAAAAAAAAAAAAAAACAGAACGCAATATTACAAAATGGTGCTGAAAATTTAAAGACAAAAAAATATTGAAAGGCTAAAGCAGTGACCAAAAAAAATGTAAAACCAAGACAGTATCAGACAAATAAATTTCGATAGCGTTAAAAAGGAGACAAGAAAGGAAAAGAAGGAGAGAGAGAGAAATTATAGCATGATAAAGCACAGCAAAACAAGGGTTATGTGGGAATAATTGTTGTCCCAAGTGTCCACCAAGGATTGAGCTGTTGATCTAAAATCTTATTCTTCTTGGCACAACTTTAACTACGTACATGCCTAGAAACATGGGAAGAAATATGTATAAAATAAAATATTGTCATGACTTTACGGGGCAATGTTGCCAAAGATAGTGACCCATAGTTTCGGCTAGATAAAAAATAAGGTGACTTAGATTTGGATCTCTTCATTTTTAGACCTTATCTTCTTCCCTAGTAGTGTGGGAAAAGCTTAATATATTAATGCTTTTATACCATCCACACTTGATAATGACAAATCTCCCCATATAATTATATAGTGGTCTAAAATTAATATTGGTAAATTAATATAAAAAATAAATATGGGTCAACGTTATCCAATACTTGCAGGCCACCAAGTGCATTTGTCTTCCTAAATTTTGTGTAGACTGGCCAACAAGCATGTCTCTATATGTTTATATATATGGAATCAAAAAATAGAAAAGTCTTCAAGCTATGATTTTCTCCTTCGTTTGACAACAAAGTTTGTTTCAACATCCGAATTTGAAGAATAGTACTACTAGACTTGGAAGAATCTCTTAGAGGGTGGTTATATATGGAAGGCGGCCAGAAAATGTTTCAACATCTGAATTTGAGGAAGATTAATGATGGTGATAATGATAACGAAGGTAGAGGGGATAAATGGGTGGTAATTATGGAAGGTGGCGGTAATGAAGTTTGTGGTCATTCAAGTTCCATTGAATCCTCCCTAGGTGATTCAATAAACTCTGCATCTTCTTTGTTGTCTACATCTGACTTGGTTGAGGAGGATGATGCTTCTTCTTCACCATCTAGTGCATCATCATCTTCTTCAAATGGACCTTTATATGAATTATCTGCTCTCATGGCTCAGCTCCCTGTGAAGTAAGTATCCTGTGACTTGTGACGATCTCTATAATGAAATGATCAATGTTAGACATTTCTTTTTTCAAGTTTCTAAATTAATTATGTATTGTGTTTGATGGAGCAGGAGGGGCCTTTCAAAGTTTTATCAAGGGAAGTCTCAATCATTTACATCTCTAGCAAATGTGAACAACATTGAAGATCTTGCAAAAAAAGTGAACAACACTTGCAAGATGAGAATGAAGTCATGCAAGAGCTATGCAGCAGGTTTAGATGGTCACAATAAGTCAATCAGTCCAAAGACTACCATTGCAAAGAAGTCTTCAAGAGGATCACCAATTTTATCAACACTAGGTAAAGGAACTAGTTTTGTGAGTGCTTGCAGGCACACCATTTCTGTGCAGCGGAAAATTTGATGACCAAAACCGTCAAACCAAGTGTTATTTCATTTTTCTTCTTTTTATATTTTCTTGACTTGTTAAAATTTGAATGATGTTAATATATGTTAAATTTTGTGGCTTCTATCGTCTTTCAATTACTGCAACTCATCTGCATCCTTTATCTTTGATGGGATAATAGTATTATCTGTAATTACCATAATTATTCAACAGAAAAAGCAAAGACTGCATTAAGATTGGGCCATGACAATACAACCAAACTAGTGAATCAACCATGGAACTGGCATTGGGAACAGCTGATACATAATTGTATGATTGCACCCTTTTCGTCTTGGAAATCTTTAAAACACCTTATAATTGCATCATAAACACTAATTTAGATTCTATTTAAGTGTTTCAAGAGTAGAAACAACTTGAGTATAGCAAGGATTAGATTCTATTTAAGTGTTTCAATAGTAGAAACAACTTGAGTATAGCAAGGATTATATGTTGATCCGAGTTCTCCTAAAAAATTAAATTACCGATATAACAAGTGTAACCCCAATATCACAATTAAATATGCATGAGGTTGATTAAACAGAATCTTAAAATAGTAAGGAATATCAAGTTTTTCTAATCATGATGTTTGGGAACCATCTAGATAGGCCTCAAAATGGTGGTAAATTACAAACATAACACAACGAAGAGATTCCTTTATTATCTGTTGTTGTTTAGAGAACATTGTGGCCATTAGCAATGCAGCAGTTCAACAATCAAAATCATCATCACGAAATTTCCATAAAGAAATTTATAACGTGCTTGTATTGAAATTCTATGGTGGAACCCAGTTAAGTTACGCATCTTAATTCTCATCAACTCAGATAAGACCTTCAAGAACGAACCATTTCAAAAAGCAAATCCAGTGAACCATTTTACTCCATCCAAAATTAAATATGGTAGGTTCACCAAATTGAAAGCTAAATGCCGATCATACTCTTTCTAATAGTAAAATGTAGGTATCACGTTTGATCGTTTATTCCAGAAAACCTCCCCAAAAAATACTTCGACCATCACCAGACTACCTTACTAGGCAGAAACCTTCAGAACTTTTAAAACCAAAACGAATCTTTGAAACAAGCTTGATTCATCAAATAATGCAAATTCAAAAAATTCTTGGACCATCACCAGACTACCTTACTAGGCAGGAACCTTTAGAACTTTTAAAACCAAAACGAATCTTTGAAACAAGCTCAATTCATCAACTAATGCAAATTCAAAATCTATAACTAATCGTCAATTGCCTAACCAGATTTACATCTAAAAAAATTACCAGCAAGGGCTATCCGTGTACAAACTCTAAATTGTTGAAACAAAATAGGTACTAAGAACCGTTCATCATGGGTTACACAAATCCACTATGAATGTCTGTCATACTTTGTGGATAGGTTCGATTCCAAGGAGGTGAAAGCATTTCCTCATGACTCTTGCTGTTGCTTCAGACGGTAGAAGTCTGCTGGTTTCTTCAGCAGACCCTACAACCAGCACCAGTTTTCAAGGAAACGTAGTTAAATAACAGCGCAGGTTTAAATATTCTATTCCACATAATTCATGCATCTTTCCAGTGAAAGCTGCCAGAAAGAGTTAAAGATTTGATCATATCTTAACCATACCTGACGATTGGAGGAAAATTTTGTGAAATTTTTGGATAAATTGTAGCCCCCCCTCCACGACCTGAGAAATCAAGATCAAGGAAAAAGGGCATGTGAATGTCAATTAAAACACATGCACCATCACTATACAATTACATGAATGCTTATTAACCAGCATTTCAACTGGGATCAAGATGTGAGGGAGAGCCAATCTTACTTCTGAAAGTTGTAGCAAATGGAGCCCTAACACACTCGTCTGCATGATCCAACACTAATGACCCAATTTGTAACAAACAAATATTTATATATATAAGAATAGAACAGGACATAACAAAGCTTAAACCTCTTTCACTATAACAGATTAATTCAGTTAGTAAAACAACACGGATAATACATTGACTTCCCTAGGCCTTTCGATTTATCATCCAACTACAAAATGCTTGTGAATGACCAATAAGAAGTATAGGAGCAGTGAATTTATATGCAGTTACCACCCTATTTTGGTACAAGAAAATTCAAAACTTCAGAGTGTTTGAGTTATTAAACACCACAGGCTTAAAAGCTTCTTTAAGGTTGGGGTGTTACATAGGTGGAATCACATAGATGTCTGGGGTATTCCTTTTTTTCTTTTTTTTTTTTGGGAAACATGTATAAGACTGGAGAAGAACACAATATTTTAGATCAAACTTCCAGATGGATGCAATTAAAATACTTCATATCATGGTTGAAAGCAAACACTAGCTCCACTAGTTAGTAGCATCTCGGTAGTAATGACTATTACAGTAATGAGGATTGAAGGATAAATCAACTTCTATTTGATACCAATGCAGGATAAATGACATGTCAAAAGCAAGCGGAAATTGAAAGAACAATGCATGTAGAAAAAGAAAAAGATAACCAGTTACTATTTCTCCCTCTTCAGAATTGATAGTTTCCTTAACGGCGCCATAACGCACTGCCTTGGCAGTTTACTCAAGCTCATCTTCAGTCCACTCTTCACCCATACCTGATCAAATAGGAAGAAAGGTTACAACTTAAAAGTTTTGGTAGGTAACTCAAACAGAAGAACTAAATAAGAAGAAACGACCATGATCTAGTTTCTAGACCAAATTTCTAACAACAAAAAGAAATTGGATCTTTCAGTATTATACCACGTTAGTGCTGCTTTACTGCAACTCTTGGCTTCATCAAGTAAATCAACTAACCAAACCACTTCAATGCTACGTGTCCAAAACCGCTTTCCATCTTCCCTTAGAACAAGGTCAAAACCAACATGGCTAGTTTTAGGGTATATACTACCATTAGCTGAAAGCCAACCAGCATATTTGGCAGCCTGCAACATAAAATCGAAAAAAGATTAAAAATATTTTGAAAATTTTGATTGGAGAAGGTCATAACCTCCATCCCCAAAAGCAGGAGACCGCCAGCCGCTTGCAACAATGTGGAGGTTCTTTAACAGAATGGAGCCCAATGGCAGCCTCCATACACAAAGAGGAGTCCACAACCTCCTCCCCATCAAATGGGACAAGGTGTGGCCTCCTCCCATCAAACAGTAGGAAGCCAGCTGGCAGCCTTAATGAATGAACATGAAAAAGTTAGCATAGCTCAGGACAAGTCCTAGGTTATCTCTACACAAATATGGTTTATGATATTTTATTAACTGATTTAGAACAAATAGTCCCAGGTGTATGGATTAACAAAATTATGTAAACAATGAAAAAGAATGTAAGAACAAAATACGTCTAAATTGCAGTGAGGATAACATGAGTTGCCAATTACTTTTGAGAAGAATTCTCTCAGTTCTTTTTCTTCTTGCTCCTCTTTCTTTTATTATATTCTTTATCAGGTTTCTCAGGTTGCGCTTCAGACTTGGTTGTGGTGCAGTCAAGATGTAGTTCACTCACCTTCCTTGTTGGCTTAAACACCTCAGTAATAGATGGATCTAACACGTCCCTCGAGCAGTTTAAAGTGACACCCATAGCTCTGGCCTCATCTCATAGCTCTTCACCCTTTTCGAAATCTCCTCCTCTGCAAAACTTGGGTATAAGCACATCATAAACTGGTCAATAACCACCTAATGAACTTCATTTCATGCGCTCAAAAAGGTCAAGTGCAAAGTTCACTCTCTCAACTCCACAGAGAATACCAATCAAGTCATAGTAAAATTTGCGATCTGGTATCAGCCCCTCTTCAATCATCTCATCAACCATCTTTTTACCTTTGCCAAACCTGCCAGTCAAATATAATACTCTTGTAACAAGATAATAGGTGATCCAATCAAGAAAACAACCAGACTTTTTCATCAACTCAAGAACTTAACAGGATTCCTTCACTCTTCTAGTCCTGCCTAAACAAGAAAGCAATATATTATAACTAATGGAGGTTGGGGAAATCTTGTAGGAACTCATTTCCATCATCACATTCAAAGCTTCAGGTACCAAACCGGAAGGATTGCGTTTAAGGTTTCTCTCACACAAGCCCCTAAGGAACGTGTTATAGCAAAATAAATCAGGCAGAATCCCAGCTGACTTCATCTCTTTTATAACTTTTCTTGCTTCCTTCATATTCTCTTGTATGGACCACCAATGAAGTAGATACAATGCTCTACACCAGATATCTTATCCTCATGGTGATAAACAACCCCTGCTGCTCTCTTAGCATGTCCGCTAGCACAAAGAACATTGACAATGGCAGCTACTGTAACATGATCTTGTGCACACTTGAACTTATCCAAGTTTTTGAAAATACCCAATGCATCGTCTTCTCTCACTAGTTTAACTAATGCCTCAGCTAAAACACAAAAAAATTGCCTCTCCAATACGCGATTCTCTTTCCTAAGATTCGAAATCAATATATTCACAGCTGTAAGATCCTTCATTTCAGCAAAAGCACATACTGCATAATTATAATCCTTATCTTCCAAACTAATATTTAAATTCTTACTAGACCACAAGAAAAAACGCAACAATCTTCTAGTGGGAGCTTCATGTTTGCAGGAATCTATGACTTGGGCGACAAGTGATGAAGTTAAAGCAACATCAAATCGATTAAGGCTTGCTTCTAACTCATCTAGACCACCTATTGTGCTTGAAACAACTTTACACAGCTCGTGCAGCTGTTGTGGTGTACGGTTAGGTGGAAATGTGGAGTACATAGAGACTAAACGATATTCGCATTTCTGGGTATTGAGAGTTCGCAACATCAACAGCAACTGCATCTTCATTGAGGAATTTCATCAAACAGGCGGTGTTTATTATTTACATCGGAGATTTCGACATGAAAATGTACGAAAAACTCTTCATGATGCTGCAGTACGAAAATGTAATATATCACTGAACCACACACACATAAGCCAAAAACGAGAAGGTAAAATTAAATGAACTAAAAAAATAAATGTTAAAAGAAAATGCAAGAACAAGAAAGGTACGTAGTGAGACTCAAACTGAGAAGCTAAGCGACCATCTTAAATAGAGAGAGAGAGAGAGAGAAGAAGAAGAAGAAGAAAGCTCACCAGAGACAGAGAAAGAAGTAGAGAAGTGAAATGAAGAGAGTCGATTGAAAGAGAGAAATGGAGAAGAAGAAACCGGCGCCACTTGAGAAGCAAAGCATCTAAACAATTTGCATCTAAACATGATCTTTTTGCGTTAAATATAATCAACTTTCGTAGAAAAGTTAATGTAATAATTATGAATTGGGTAAGGATAAATCAACTTAAAATTTAAAATTTGAGTTTTGATTTTGTATTAAAAATAAAATATGATAATTTAGGAGGTTTTTTTGAAAAGTAATTTAGGAGGAAATTATTAAAAATAAAAGTTTATTATTGATTAAAAAATTATCATTTTTAGCAATAATTTTGCTTCCTGCTAGTACAAGTGAGAAACTTATAATTCAAATTGCCTATTCATAAATCTTGACCAAATTAAAATAACCAAGAGACTACTTCCCAAATAATTTAAAATAAGATGACTATAAACCCTGCTTCCAAAACATGTTGTGAGCTAATAAGACGAGGTTGATCCATTATTAAACCTCAAATTTGTATATTAGAAGTCATAAATTGTGTAATTTCCTTTTCTAAATCCTGATTTGATTATATTAGTGAAGGAAAATCAAATTATAATTTTTTTTAAAGCAAATTACTATAAATCCCTCAACTTTCTCATTCTCTAACAATCAATTTTATTTTTTTTTAATATAGCACTAAAATGACGAGAAGCTTTGGAAGCAGCACTGACCGTTAAATAGAGTTTTCAAAACAGTAAAATACTTTTTAACACTATTTTCGTACCAAATCACTCATGATTCCATTACAATTTCATAATTTCTACAATTTTAAAACGAAAGACATCATTTCTTCCATATCCTGCAACACACCCACCGTTAACCAAGGGTAGAAAACGAACAATGACGAAGTGAAATCAATTATTGGAGATCAACAACAACCATTGAGGGGCTAAAGAACAAGATCGATAACGCGAGGGAATTGTCAATTAGTTCACGATAAAGGTGATTAATTTGCCATCACTTCAATTTTTTTCAGTGATCACACTGTTGCCATACGGCTAAAGGACTAGGTGATCACTATGCAATTTTAGGACTCTCCTCTCTTACTATACAAATATCTATATAAAATAAGTTATCAATTAAAGTTTTTTTTTTTCATTTTATTACACTAATCACGAGTATTTTATATACTATATAATTTATCGGACACTTATGATCAAAGTCTCTGAAGTATGATATGAAACTGAATCTCTAGAAATCAAAAGAAAAACTCATAACATATGAGAAAATTATCACTTTGATCAAGTGGCTGATGAGCAAAGTCGAACTTTATCCTTACAAGCAAGAACAAAGTTTTTACATGTTGCTTTACCATTGCAGCAGAACTTACGTGCTCAATTATCAATTAAAGTTAATGACAAAATGAAAAGGACTTTATATTGTGTTCCTCGCACTTGCACTATACTGTTTATGGGCCTTGACTCCCGAGCCCGCCGTGCCATCCTTACCGGATATAATTTAATTGTGATACTTCAAATTGAAAAAATAATTAAATAGCTAAAACACAAAAATAGAGAAAAACAAAATAGTTTTTATATTAGGGATAATTTCAATTTCACTCCTAATTTGATGAAATAGCCAACATCCCCTCCTACTTTAAGAAATCATTAATATCCTCCTGTTGATTTACAAAATATATAAAAACCCCTGTAATTTATTAAAATATCAAAAAAACTTCTACCATCAATTTAGATATTAAAAGTCAGTAGTTGACATTAATGTACAAGGCAAAACCATCCAAGTAAAATAAAATATTTAATAAAATGATAATTTAATATTTAAAAAATTAAAAAAAAAATTATCGTTTATCTTTAAAATAGACGAAAGAGATCAAATTACTAAAAAAATTAAAAATTTTAAAAATATTAATAATTTTTTTAAAAATTATGTCCATCGTCCATCAACATGATGGACGGTGGACATAATTCAAAAAGATAAAAATATAAAAAGATAAAACTTAAAAGCTACAAACACACGCTCTCTCTCTTTCCTTCTCATTCTCTTTCTTCCTCTCTCTTCTTCTCTTTCTTCCTCTCTCTTCTTCTTTTTCTTCTCTCTCAACGGAGACCTCTTTCTCTCGACGGTCTCTCTCCATCGACAGAGATCCAAACTGAATTTCCATCGAAAACCTATAGATCTATGTGTTTTCGATGTCAGAAACCTAGATATCAATGAGTTTTCACGCTAGAAACCCATAAATCTTTAGATTTTTGGCTCTAAAAACCCAATCTATATATTATTTTTTTTTGTTATGTTGTTATTGTGTTTAATGTTGTTGTTATAGTATTGAGAGGTTTGATAATGATGATGTTTACTGTTAATAATGGTTTGACAGAATAGAGATGAATAAAGATATCTGAGTTGGTTGAATGAATGATAATGATATTCTTCATTTTTATATATATATTTTTTAATTTTATTGTATAAAAAAATTTAATTATTTTTTATTTTTAATCGAGAGGTAGTTTGGTTTTTTCATGTAATGTCGTGGTTAAAATCATCTTCCACTAATAGAGTTTGTAAAAGAGATCAAATGAGATTTATAAAAATTATAGGGAATAATGAATGATTACTCTAAATTGTAGCGGGAATTGGCTTTATCCCTGTACAGAAAATGTAGGGTCCAAACTGCAAAAACCGAATGGGTGTCGACCACGCTATCGGACTTGGGAAATAAGGCAAGGTTGTGGCACGCGCTGGTGCAGTTGAAAGTCGATCACCTCCGGTTCAATTCCAAAACTATGAAAGCGATTGGGAGAAAGTAGTCCATTGGTGCCTCAGCGTACCTTGCAAAGCACGTATTACGAGATCACTGGACGCGTGTGCGGCAGAGAGCAAATAAAACAAAAATATCTGCTTGGTAAGTACGCGGCTTCGCATGGTCCGTCAGAGAGAGAATCCACTCTCCTGATTAAAATAAACATAAAATCGTTTGATCTTATCCACTCGCTGTCCTGGTCGAATCACCAGGGTACAGACCACAGTAGTACTATACGACTACATACGAACCCCTCTCATTTACTTACTATATATGCAAACCAGGAACGGAAATTCAACAAAGCAAAAGCAGCAGCAGCAGAATCATTTTGGTGCAAGTAGAATCGCAATGAAGAAGACAGAGAAGAGTCACGGTTCGAAGAGCAGTGCAAAAGCAGAGGGCAGGAAAGACCGGAAATCGGGAACTGGCATGAGTGGATCGCCCAAGAAAGGAGGTCGCGGAGGCAAGTACACCTGGTCCGGCGATGGCTACTCCCAGGCCGAGATCGGCAACCAGAGAGAAATCCTCGACGCTAGAGATCCCAACTTTGAGGACCCAGAAGAAACCGTCACTGTTTGATTATTATTATGGTTGATGATCAGTTAGTCATTTATTTAGCTTTGATGAGATATGTATATATATGTGGTTTCGCATTTGAATAAGATGTATGTTTTGCCGGACTCTGATTATGTGAACTTGGTTGTAGTAGCATCATGATCTGATGCGTGCCTGCTAATTAATTTATCACTCATTGTTCTGTTTATGTGTATAATTTGGCTGTGGACTTCTTGTAGCATCATGTGAAGGGACCAACCGGAACTTGATAGATAGGGAATTGAATTTAATAATCGATTATGATTTGTGAAGAAAATCAGGGTGATAAGATAATCAGACAATTCACAGATCTAAGGGTATGTGATCACATAGGGCTGACAAAACGATTTGGCGTGTTGGGTTGATCTATATTATATTCGATTCGTTTATGAATTCAGTTTATGAATTCAGTCAATTCGATACGAATTTGTTTATGAAACGAGTCGATACTTTTGAATTCGATACGAAATCATTTAGAAACGAATGACACGACATGATATGATTAATTCGTTTATTAATTGTATCATGAAAGATTTAAATCTATTAATCAGTCAATTCGTTAATTCATTTAACCCGTTTAACTCATTTACTCTGTTTATTTCGTTTAACGAGTTTAATTCGTTTGATTTCAATCGTATTTTAAATATAAATATAATAAATAATTTACAACTAACCACTCAATTTAACACATAAAAACCAATAAATTAAATCAATTACATAACATTTCATATTATCCATATTTAAAAACTATAACAAAATAAAATCACGTTCAATTTCAATGTAAAACCATAGAAATTTAAATTACATTACATTATAATTCTTCTCTCTTTAATTTCAATAGGACCTCCAATCTATACAAAAATCACAAGAAAACAACATTAAATATTTATATTTACAATCTTAAAGTTTATAAATATAATTATGAAAGTTTACCACTAATTCAAGTTAAATAAATATAATCAATAGATAATATCACAAGTTGATATTCTGAACATGAAAAACTTGACTTGATGGAGCTAGAACATAATCAACATATTTAAACCTTCTTTCAAGTTTTAACAATTATGTTACACAAAGAACCAAAGATAACAGGAAAAAAAAATGAAAACAATAATCAAAATACAAAAAACACAAAAGAAAATGAAAGATAAGGACACCTGAAGGTTGAAGCTGGTCTGATAAGATCTGATCTAGTGGTGGAGATAATGGATATGGTGGTGGAGCCACGGAGAAGGGATGACGGTGAGCAAGAAGGAGATGCGATCGATGACCATGAGGAAGAAAGAGCGATGACCAACGACTATGAGGAAGGAGCAGCTACTGTTAGGGCAAACGGATAGATTCGGTGGTGTGGTGCGGCCGTATGGGTGTGAGAAAAAGGGAGAAGAGTTGCTGTCGGGTGTGGGATAAGGGGAGAACTAGAGAAGAGAAGGTGGCTGTTGAAAATTTGAAATGAATAGATTAGGTTTATGGTTTGGTTAATGTTTGTATATGTGCATAATTACATGCTAACGTCTATGATATTTCAATATTATAATTTTATTCCTAATTTAATCCTGTCAACCGCGATTCGTTTAAGCAAACCCAATTCGATTGGTTTAATAAACGGATTAAACGGGTCGACACGATTATGACACAAATTCGTTTAACTCCAACTCATACCAATTTATTTTTCACGAATTCGTATCGATCCGTCTTGTTGTAATCCATACTACCACCCTTAAAGAACAACCAGTCCCATGACCAGCATTTGTCATCGTTCCCAAATTTGTTATAATTTTTTTGTTCTTAAATAATGGGATAATTGATTTAAAAAAATTATGTATAATGGGATAATTGATTTAACTGTAATACATCTTCTTATTTTCTTAAAAAAAAAAAAAAAAAAAAAAAAAATCTGACAGGGACATCATCTTATCTTGTTATTGTGTAATGTTGACGAATGAAAACTTTTTCAGATTAAAAAAAAGGGGTATAAACTAAGAAAAACGAACAATTTGACAAAAAAAACAAAGCAACTATCAATGTAAGTGATGTTAATCTTTCCTAGATGAAAATTTCAAAAAAATCTTTCCCAGATGAAAGTTTTAGGGTTTTTTATATAACTTTTCTAAGTAAATCTTTTGGAAGAAGATATTTTACAAATAAAGATTTTAAAAAGAAGTTATTGGATATTTGGTTGTCAATTAAAAAAGTTTTTTTAAATTATAAATTTATAAAAAATGATTAAATAGTTTTAAGGATATAATGATATTAATAGAGTTATATTAAATATTTTAAATTTTTAAAAATTTTAAAAAAATCTACTTAAAAAAACTCAAAATTTGAGTTTCTCCAAATAGATATTTTTCACCTTTTTTAATTACTCAAAAGTTCTATTGATATAATAACCAAATGATGTAAAAAAAAAAATTAAGTAAAGTTTTGGGTATTAAAAAAATGCTTTTGATCATTAAATAAGCTATACATACACTTAGTAAATAAGTGCTCACATCTCTCATCTAACTTGAAATGCGAAGGTTTATTTCTTCTCTTTATCAAATGAAAAAAAGTTGGAGAAGTCTCTTGATAAATTTGAAAATGTTCTTCATAGAGTAACATTTTGTTTACTGGCGGTTTGGAAGGAACTCAAAATTTTGTTTAAGAGTGGGCTGAAATAAATTTTAAAGAATATTATATCTACCGGAATCTTAATGGTTTTGTGTTTGGATTGTTTAATTGTCGTTTCTATTGTAGAGAGGGCATTTGAATCCACGAATAATGTGACGAATCAAGTAAGAAATTGGATGGTAGATCAACAGTCGCGTGATAATTTAATTGTATAAATTAGAAATAATAAATTGAAATAAAACATAATCAAGCAAGACATATTTGATAACATAAATAATGAATTTGCCATGCTACTGTTTTAAAAAACGAAACCAAAAAGAGAAGTGTAGTAAAGATATTGAAATAAAATATAATAAACAACATTTTTTGAGTTTTGGTATTTATTATTTTTCTTAATTATTTTATTAGCGTCCCATTAAAATTTGTTGGCTTCAAGATTGGGAGATACACGACCACATATATTAAAATATGGTGTGTTGATGAGGTATCACTTGATTTATGAGTGGACATGCATAAGTTTAAAAAATTTCTTTCCAAATTTTGGTTTTCTCAACTAATATTAACTATACAAGCTATAAAGTTTCCTTTGTCTGAATAGACTAATGGTACGTTTACTTCTATTATAGGAATTAAAATAGAAATCAGAATGATTTGAAATTTGAATGGTTTGAAATCGGAATGATGTATCAGAATCATAATAAGTTTTTTACTTCAATTGTAGGAATCGAAATCGACAGTATTTTTATTGAACTATTTACTTTATTTTGGAATTGAAATGAATTAATTATAAGCTATAAAAATGTCTTTGATTAAAATTATGAACTCTATAAGCTTTTTTTTTTTTGGTAATAATAATAATAATAATAATAATAATGTAACCATTGAGATTTTGCAAATTGCAACAGAAGTATTGTGTATCTTTTTGTAAAATTATGTTTAAAATATAGTGATATTTTTTTGTCATGTAACTCGTCGTAGTGATACGCTAAAAAAAGAAAAATTCTTATTATAATATTGTAAATATATCGTGTATTTATATTATATATCAAATGATTTCCTTTAAGTTCGATCAATGGAAGTGAATAAACATATACTTTGACATATATATTAGTTGTCAAGGTAGGAGTTTCTACATTATGCATGAATTATAAATAAATAATTTGTTTCTAAAATCTTAGTATGTGCAAAAACCAAAAAAAAAAAAAAAGGTTTTTCTTTTTTCAATAAAGGGTATAAAAGTATTTTTAATAATTGAGAGAGAATGAGAATAGGAATCTTAAGTGGGGTGGGGGAAATGAGATTCTCATTCCACAACCCCAAATTCATGTGGGATCAATTATTTTATTCACATTATTGAATGATTTTAGAGTATGTAAACATCATAAATCATTCTCATTCTCTATTCTCATTCCCTAATCCATAAAATAAACACACCATAATTTTTTTTTCTGTTTCTCATAAAGTTTTTAATTTGCATTTAAAATTTTAAATTCACTCTATTTTGTATGTTTAATAATGATAATGATAAGGGTAAGAGGGTCCTACTTATGGGCATTGATGCTCGTTATATTGGAGTACGATGATTAAAACTAAAACATGATCATGTAAAATTACTATCCAAATATTTCAAAAAAAAAAAAAAAAGGGAATACTTCAAATTGGCTGTAACCCTGTAACAATATTCAATTAGTGTTGAAAAAGTGCTCCATGTGCAATGTTAAACTAGTAAATATAAAATAACAACCGCAATTGTCTAAAAGTTGGGTATTAATAAAATATGGTTAAAAATGATTAAAATGACAAAAACATAACAGCAAAAAATTAAAATAAAAGGAGAGATCAAATATCACGAGAGAAAGATTTTATTTTATTTTATTTCTTATGCATAATTAAAATATAAAAGTGTGAGGCCATCTATATAGCCTCACAAATAACTTATGTAATAATGAATATAAATTTTAAAATTACAAATCATTAATCTTTGATAGTTACAATAGAAAGTGGAAAAGGTGAATATAACTAAATCTCTATTTATTAAAAAAAAAAAAAATTCTCAATAAAACAAAAAGGTATTTTGAAATACCTCCTTTTAAGAAAGGGAAATATAATATCGCCAAAACAACCCTCTGGTCATCATTCGAACCCTAAACCCAAACAACCCAAACGCCCCAGTTCCAACTGACCATCGAGGTCTAGGCAAGGGTTCATTGTACACCTTCTCTCAATATTATTTAATCACTTGCTTTCCTTCTTTCTGTATTGAACTTTCACAAGAAGTCAACCAAAACCATTGTGATAACAATACCCTTTATTCGACATCGGTCAACGGCAGTGTGATTCACGGTTTCAGGACTCGTTTACACATTTTCATCAATATAGTTGAAAGGCCAACCAATCAGTTTCTCCACACCACTCTTGGTCTCTCTCTTATCTCTACCACACTCACCTATCACCACCGCAAACGACAAACCACCACTCTTCGTCTCTCTTATTTTCTCCTCCATCCATGAACTAACTGTAGTAACCGTCTTCCTCTGTACTCTCTCTCTATTTTTATTTTATTTTATTTTTTTTTTTTATGAGTGTGAGATTGTAATCATCTGGGTTCAATTGGAACCTATATGACATCATATGGGTTCCAGTCGAATCCAGATGACCTTTGGGTTCGTCAAACTTAGTTATCCTCTTGTTTTGATTTTTTTTTTAATAAACTATTTTGATGTTGATGAATTGTGTTGTTAACAATATTTAATATGGTGGAGATCCACCAGATTGGATCTCTATTATTCGTCCATTTGATGAACGATGGAGATCCAATTTGGTGGATCTCCATTTTTTTTCCAGTTTTTCTATAAAATCAATTTAAAATTTAAGAATAAAATCAAGTATTTAAATTAATTTTATTCAAATCATGATCTATACTAAATAAAATATGTTATAATTGTAATCCAATTTCAAGTTCTATCAAATATGAGAAAATAATTTTTTTATCCTATCCAATTTCAATCTTGTTCTCATTTCTAATCTTAATCCTGTGTGTCAAAAACAATCTAAATTTTTTTCTGTTTCCTATAAAGTTTTTAATTTTCAAACGTTGCATTTAAAATTTTAAATTCACTCCATTTTGTATGTTTAATAATGATGATAATAAGATGGTTCTACTTATGGGTATTGATGCTCATTATATTGGAGTTCGATGACTAAAACTAAAACATGATAATGTAAATTTAATATGGAAAAAATGAATACTTCAAATTGGCTGTAACAATACTCAATTAGTGTTGAAAAAGTTATCTATGCAATATTTAATTAGTAAATATAAAATAACGACCTTAATTATCTAAAAGTTGGGTTGAAAAAAAAGACCTAAAAAGAGATTGAAATTAAGGAAAAGAACTATTTTTTATTTTACCCTTGAAAATTACAGCTCTATTAATAAAATATTGTTAAAAATGTTTAAAATAACAACAACATAATAGCATAAAATTAAATTAAAAGAAGAGATTAAATAACATAGGGAAAATCCTAGTTGCCCCCTGTAGTTTAACGTAATCGCTAATTTTCCCCCTATAGTTTATGAAAATCCTATTTTACCCCTTTTGTCAACTCTGTTAGTGAGAATTGATTTCTGACTATAATAGTGAGCGAAAAGACCAAACTACCCCTCAACACCAAACTGCCCTTCAACCATAAGAAACCCAGATCCGATCTGGGTTTCCGACTTGGAAACCCCGATCTGGGAGGATCTGGGTTTCCGCAGATCCGATCTGGGTTCCGCAGCGGGAACCCAGATCGATCTGGGTTTCGTATGGGTACTGCCGAGAGAGAAGAAGAAGAAGAAGAAGAAGAGAGAGAGAGAAAGAGAGAAAGGAAGAAGAAGAAAAAGAAGAAAGAGAGGAAGAGAGAGAGGAAGAGAGAGAGTGGAGTTTTTTTCAATTTTTTAAATATTAAATTATTATTTTATTAAATTTTTATATTTTTTATATTTTATTTCACTTGGACGGTTTTGCCATTCCATATTAACGGTCAACTGTTGATTTTTAACGTTCAAATTGACGGTAGGAGGTTTTTTGGATATTTTAAAAAACTACAGGGGGTTTTTTATCTATTTTGTAAATCAACAGGGGGGATATTAGCGATTTTTTAAAGCAAATGGGGATTTTGACTATTTCATCAAACTACAGGGGGGCAATTGGGATTATCCCAATAACATAAGAGAAAGATTCTTTTATTTCTTATGCATAAGTTAAATATAAAAGCGTAAGGCCATCTATATAGCCTCGCAAATAACTTATATAATAATAAATATAAATTATAACATTACAAATTATTAATCTTTGATACTTACAAGAGAGAGTGAAAAAGACTAAAAGTTTTATTCTTTGATGTGGACATTCATTTACATTGAAATAACCATTTCATAATAAATGTCTTACTTTCGCATGTTTCTTTTTTTTTTTTTTTAATTATCATGTATACGGTGATGATTTGAATATAAGTTTTTATCAAACTAAATGTGTATTTTTTATCATTAAATTATATTGGACTCTCAATATAGTACTGGACACTGATATTTAATTTCTCTATTTATAATATTTTTTAAAATTATATAAATCTTAACAAAACAAAAAGGTATTTCAAAATACCTCCTTTTAAGGAAAGGGTAACATAATATCGTCACAAAATACCCCTGATCATCATTCGAACCCGTTACCCTGACAACCCAAAAGTCTCAAGTGCCTACACACCATCGAGGTTAGTGTAAGGGTTCGTCACGGACGGTCTCTCCATATTATTTTTTTCTTGCTAGTATTGAGCTTGTGAAAGAAGTCAACCCTCCCTTTGTTCGATAATAGTCAACGGAAATGTGATCCGGGGGTTCATGGACTCGTTTAGACATTTTCATTTATAGAGTTAGGGATCGTTTGTTTTTACCACTTTTCACTTAATAGGTTTGAATTATATCTTTTAAGTGATTTTTGTTTGTTTTTTTAAGTGATCAAATCACTCAAAACTACCCAAAAATCACTGAATATAAAAAGCTACAATTTTTTACTTTCACTTAATGACAAATCACTTAATGATTTTTTATATATATTATTCCAAATCTATCATTTCCAAAATAAAATATATTTCCAAATTAGTTCTAATTTTACATTATACAAATTTATTTTAAATGTAATCAATGAAATATTGCAATGAATAAAATATATATTACTTTACAGTTTTAACTTTTATTATAATAGTTCTTTAACTTAAAAACATTTTGTTTATTTTTATTTAAATATATAAATTTAATTTACTTTACTATAATAATTTATTTTTATATATATAATTTAAAAAAATTACTTTACTATAATAATTAATTATATTTTAATTATGAATAAAAAATGTTATTAATATATACATAAAAGTGTTTTAGTATTTTTAAAATAATTTATTATAATTATTTATATTATATTAAATGAAGTTTCAAAACAACTACTAGTTAAAGGATATAAATGTCAAATTACTAGTTTTCAGACAATTTTAACTTTAAAAAACAAACGAGATTACTATACATTCAGAAGTAAAAGAAAAAAAAAAACAAATATGTCATTCAGATTTCAGGTTTCAATTACTATTCAATCTTCAGTCTTCAACAGTACTATTCAGTATTCAGACAAAAAAACAAACTACCCTTTAAAAGGCCAACGTTTCGTTAAAAAATGAGGACTCTAACGTAATTTAGTTTTTAAAATAACAAAGACGAAAAAGAAGCTGAATTCCCTTGGGTTTCCTTCCTCCAAATCCACCTCCTTCCTTCTAACAGAAGACGAAGCCCCGCTAGCGATTCAAACACCACAACAACAGAAAACCAAATAAAACCCAAAAAACAAAAAGAAAAGAAATGGAAATAGAAAAAGACAAGTAAAAGAAAAAGCAGATAACAATGGGGAACAAGATCGCGCGAACGACGCAAGTATCGGCGACGGAGTACTACCTGCACGACCTTCCGTCGTCGTACAATCTGGTGCTGAAGGAGGTGCTTGGGCGTGGCCGCTTCTTCAAGTCTATTCTCTGCAAGCACGACGAAGGTTTGGTCCTCGTCAAGGTCTATTTCAAGCGAGGCGACTACATCGATCTCAGAGAGTACGAGCGCCGCCTCTTTCACATCAAGGACACCTTCCGTGCTCTCGATCATCCTCACGTCTGGCCCTTCCAGGTCCAATTTTCTTATTACTTGGCAGTTGAGAATTTGTATTTAACTTAGAACTTGATATAGCTATGCTGATTATTTGGTTCAATTACAATCTATCACTCGAATTTTGACTAGTCTTTTTAGTCTATTGTGGAAGATAAATTAACTAATTATTTTAATTATCTGATTCATAATGTGATATATTTGTTTTTAATGCTATGTTTGATTGCTGAAAAAATGTGGCAAAACATAGAATGATGTGGATTTTTGGACTTGCATTTTGTGGCTGTGCTAGATGAAGAACTTAGTAAACCGGTTTTGAACTTTGTATGTGTATCCATGTGGCTTGGTGTGGGATAGAAATAAAAAGAGTTGGATTTGTAATATTTGTTTGTTGTCTTTTAGAGAGTTGAAAAAAGAGACTGTTTTGAAGTTGTCAGTTTTTTTGTTCTCTTCTTGCAGTTTTGGCAAGAAACAGATAAAGCTGCTTACCTTTTGCGGCAATATTTCTTTAATAATCTTCATGATCGTTTGAGTACGCGCCCTTTTCTTAGTCTTGTGGAGAAGAAGTGGCTGGCTTTTCAGGTTTTTATCACTTAATTCTCTTTATGTTTCTCTTCCATTGTGAACTTGACTTGCCAGTATATTTTGTTGAGCATTTTACTTTTCATGCTTATGCAGTTACTTCTTGCAGTAAGTCAGTGCCATGAGAAAGGGATCTGTCATGGTGAGTCCTGGTTAAGGAGTTTTCTTATGTTGTGATATTGTTTGAATGGTTTGATTAATGGTAAAGTTTATTTTTTATAGGCGATATTAAGTGTGAGAATGTGCTGGTCACTTCTTGGAATTGGCTTTATCTTGCTGACTTTGCATCATATAAACCCACATACATTCCGTATGATGACCCTTCTGATTTCTCATTCTTCTTTGACACTGGAGGAAGACGACTCTGTTATCTTGCTCCTGAGGTTCGTTTTAGTTTCCATTCACATTTTCGATGATATAGTGTCTATGATATGCTTTTTGTCTTAGAAAGAATGCTTGATGAGCCATCATTTAGTTGATGACATGTGGTACGGTTTAGCATCTTATGAGCTTCACTTCCTGGCATAAGTCAAGGTTTTAGTGTAACTTGCTGGTTACTTATCAGTTGGATTACAAGTAGGATATTGGGATTTTAGAATTTGCAAGTAGCTTATATCATCTCTTAAAAAACTGCAACGCAGATTAAACCATAGCAGCAAGTGCTCAAAATCTTAAAAGACTTATCCAAGGGAAAGCATCTGCTAGTGCCCTAATACTGGTTCTATTCCTTAAATTCTCAAATGTCTAGCCTCAATCAGTTCTTGGGATACAATTTGTATAACAATTTTGGGTTTGAAGATTGTCTTCTGTTTGGCATTTGTAATATTTTAAGGACTTGTAATCCCCTATTAAAGGTCAAGTAATGAAGTCCTGATTACTACTTATATGGAAAGGTTTTAATATGTTTGATATGCATTTGCTTTTATTTTTTATCTTTACTATAGCTTTAATATTCTCAAATATTCAGAGATTTTATGAACATGGAGGTGAAATGCAAGTCGCACAGGAGGTGCCTTTAAAGCCATCTATGGACATCTTTGCTGTAGGGTGAGCATTTACAACCGCTGACTTGTATTTCAGAGCTATATGTTACATTTAAATTTCGATGTCAAGGAGATGCTACTATTCTAAATGTAAAAGTTTGGTACTTCTAACGGTTCTATTGACCCATTTTTGTTGTGTAAATGTGAATAATTGTATTTCTTATTTAAATTCTTACGGGACAAGAAGAAAACTTGTGTTGTGTGATTCGTTTCTCTGCTCAAAAGCAGTCGGATGTTGTCTGTTGAAATTATACATTTGAATAGTTACATTGTTGCAAGATATAATGATCTGTATTCATCTTGTTACTATTTTAGGTGTGTAATTGCGGAGCTTTTTCTTGAGGGTCAGCCACTCTTTGAACTCTCTCAGCTTCTTTCTTATCGCAGAGGACAATATGATCCAAGCCAACATCTTGAAAAGGTCTGCCCTTTTTCTTTTTACGGTTTCAAGACAATTATACTGTCTAGTCTTTTGAAAACAATGTTCAACTCAGTTAGAAAAAATATAGATTTCCATTTGGTGATCTGATGCTGCTAGTTTCAAATGAATAAGTCTGAAGTGAAATTTTATTCTTTGTTCTTTCTGTTGTGTTGCTTTAGCAATAGTTAGTGTGTGTGTGTGTGTGTGACACTTTAGAAATGAGACTATAAATTCAAATTTCCCCTAGATCTGTGAAGACTTCTTATTATCGCGTTCAACTCATTAATGCTTAATATTTTTTTTTTGTCAATTCATATGGCAGATCCCAGATACTGGAATCCGCAAAATGGTGCTTCATATGATCCAACTGGAGCCGGAGTTGCGATTTTCTGCTGAAAACTACCTGCAGAATTATGCTGCTGTTGTATTTCCAACTTATTTCTCGCCGTTTTTGCATAATTTCTACTGCTGCTGGGATCCTCTTCATTCTGATATGAGGGTAAACAACTTTCTAATGTAGTCATAGAACCTGGTAATCCTTACAGCTCTCATATGCCTTACTGTTGTGTGATTCCTACTGTAGGTTGCAATGTGCCAGAGTGTTTTCCCTGAGATACTTAAACAGATGATGGGCAACAAATTAAGTGACGAGACTGGTAGTGGACTGATAACACCATCAAAAGCCATGAGTGTTAAAGGGTCACAAGAGATTGTTGCAAATCAAAAGTTAAACTTGAAAAATGACCTTCTTAGAAACAGCGAGAAGATGGAGAAAGTTATAGTTCAGGATAGGTTCAGGTTTCTTGGTGATATGAGTCCCCTGCTTGGGCATGGAAAGCAGGGCAATCACTTTTCTAGTGTGAAGCCTATATCGGAGGATGTGTCCAACCATGCATTTTCTCGGGATCCCAAACATTGTGGCATGCAATCTTCAAATGAGCTTCTTAAAAGTATCTCGGATGCATTTAGAAGAAATAGTCATCCCTTCTTGAAAAAGATTACAATGAATGATTTGAGTTCATTGATGTCTGAGTATGACTGTCAATCAGACACCTTTGGCATGCCTTTTCTGCCATTACCTGAAGATAGTATGAAATGTGAAGGAATGGTTCTTATTGCATCTCTGATCTGTTCCTGCATACGTAATGTCAAGTTGCCTCATTTGAGAAGGAGTGCTATACTTCTACTGAAGTCCTCTTCGTTATATATTGATGATGAAGACAGATTGCAGCGCGTACTTCCTTATGTTATTGCAATGCTTTCTGATTCTGCTGCTATTGTGCGTTGTGCAGCATTGGAGACTTTGTGTGACATTCTGCCTTTAGTCCGGGATTTTCCGCCCAGTGATGCTAAAATTTTTCCAGAGTATATTCTTCCTATGCTTTCCATGCTTCCTGATGATCCAGAGGAAAGTGTGAGAATATGTTATGCGAGCAACATAGCCAAGCTCGCACTTACTGCTTATGGGTTCTTGGTTCACTCAATAACTTTGAGTGAAGCAGGGGTTCTTGATAAATTGAGTTCACCACATAAGTTGCTGTTATCATCTAATGAGACATCTGGACAGCTGCAGAGGTTAGATGGTGATGTGCAACTTGCACAGCTTAGGAAGTCCATTGCTGAGGTTGTTCAAGAACTTGTAATGGGTCCTAAGCAAACTCCAAATATACGTAGAGCACTCCTCCATGATATTGGCAACCTTTGCTGCTTTTTTGGCCAGAGGCAGAGTAATGACTTTCTGTTACCCATCCTCCCTGCTTTTCTTAACGATCGAGATGAGCAGCTACGGGCAGTATTCTATGGGCAAATTATTTATGTCTGCTTCTTTGTGGGCCAAAGAAGTGTGGAGGAATATCTTTTACCTTACATTGAGCAGGCCTTAAGTGATGAAACAGAGGCTGTCATTGTCAACGCATTGGACTGTTTGTCCATTCTGTGCAAAAGGGGTTTCTTGCGGAAGAGGATACTGCTTGAGATGATAGAGCGCGCCTTTCCATTGTTATGTTATCCTAGTCAATGGGTAAGAAGGTCAGCTGTGACTTTCATTGCAGCTAGCAGTGAGAGCTTGGGCGCAGTAGATTCCTATGTTTTCCTTGCCCCAGTTATACGTCCTTTCCTCCGCAGACAACCGGCATCTTTAGCTTCTGAAAAGGCTCTTCTTTTATGTTTGAAACCTCCAGTCTCAAGGGAGGTATTTTACCAAGTCTTAGAAAAAGCTAGGAGTTCTGACATGTTAGAGAGACAGAGAAAGATATGGTACAGTTCATCTGGACAATCTAACCAATGGGAAACTGTTAATTTACTTAGTAGAGGGGGAGGGGATTTAAACTCAATGAATTGTTGGCCTGATGAGCAACAAAGTAGTGAGGATCAAAGAATTGCTGTCAATGCTTCAAAGAAGGCAGAGTTAAGTCACTGTGATGATGATGATGAGGCTAAGTTGAGAGCTATGGGGAGCTTTGTGTACAATGCTTCTAGTATGGCTGACCTTCAGGATCCTCTATGCTCAGAGAAGTTACAGTTCCCTGGTTTTATGTCCCAACAAGTTAGTGGTGTGAAAAGCCTTGTATGTGATAAATCACCAGAAGGAATACCTTTGTACTCCTTTAGCATGGACAAGCAAGCAGTGGGAAATCCTCCTGTGGCTTCTGATTCTTCATTGCAAGTTAACTCCCTAGCAATCAGTTCACCGTCCATGCCTTGGATGGATCCATTTAATAAATCATTCAGTTTGGCCAGTTCAGTTCCTGCTCCTAAGTTCGTTTCAGGTTCATTCAGTATCAGTAATGGTTCTAAACAGTTCTATAGAGTGGTACATGAACCAGAAGGCAGGGAGAATGATCAGTCAGCCTATGTAAATAGTAAATTTCAGGAGATTGGGATATCTGGTACAATGAAAGGAAGTTCTGTTGCTGTGGAAGATGCTTCCACTCCTGCTAATCTTACAGGTTTGCCATCTTTTGCTAGAACTTCATCGATTCCAGATTCAGGCTGGAGACCTCGTGGGGTGTTGGTTGCCCACCTCCAAGAGCATCGTTCCGCTGTCAATGATATTGCAGTTTCTAATGATCACAACGTTTTTGTCAGTGCATCTGATGATTCCACTGTCAAGGTGTGGGATTCAAGAAAGTTGGAAAAGGACATTTCATTTAGATCTAAGCTAACGTATCACCTGGAGGGAAGTCGAGCATTGTGCAGTATTATGCTGCGTAATTCTGCTCAAGTTGTTGTTGGAGCATGTGATGGCATTATACATATGTTCTCTGTGGATCACATCTCCAAAGGTCAAGGTAATGTTGTTGAAAAGTATTCAGGTATTGCTGATATCAAAAAGAAGGATACCAAGGAAGGTGCCATAGTAAGCCTTGTGAACTACAATGCAGATAATTTTGTCAGTCAAATGTTTATGTACAGCACCCAAAATTGTGGGATCCATCTATGGGATACAAGATCAAATTCAAATGCATGGACATTAAAAGCAATTGCTGAAGAAGGCTATGTATCTTCTTTGGTTACAAGTCCTTGTGGAAATTGGTTTGTTTCAGGGTCTTCTAGGGGTGTTCTCACTCTTTGGGATCTGAGATTTCTTATCCCTGTGAATTCGTGGCAATATTCTTCTGCATGCCCTGTAGAGAAGATTTGTCTTCTCATTCCTCCTCCAAATGCCTGTGTGTCTACTACTGCAAGACCCCTTATATATGTTGCTGCGGGTTGCAATGAAGTTTCACTTTGGAATGCAGAGAATGGAAGCTGCCATCAGGTACATGGCAATTGCTTTTTGTTGTAACTGTAGGAGAGATTGAAATAAATAGTCTAGGATTCCTTTGACATATCAATGTCATAAAGTATTAGGAACACTGTCAAAAATAAGAAGATATAAATGATTATGATATAGAGAAAATTTGAAACATTGGAGGGTTTAATATCTACTGAAAATTGAAAAGCAATAGAGGCTCACTCTGGAGGCAGGGCATTTTTTGTTTTATTGTAAAATTTCAAATATATCTTTCACCTTCTTTTAAACTATTGTTGTTTGACATTGTAAGATTTTAAATGTCACATAATAGTGTCAACCTAAACACCTTTAACCTGGATTAGAAAGTTTCCATTCATTAAAATCTTTTTAGTATGTTCCAAGACTCAGGGGAATATTTTAAGTAAAGTGAAATAAATGCAATGATATAGCTGTTTTGCCTCTCTATTTGCTATTAGTTCCTAGCCATTGATATGTGTGTTGTTACAGCTAAAATTATTTTCTGGATCCTTCTAAGAGTTCAATCTTCTAGGTCAAGTGATTATTTATTTGATATCCAAACTGATCTTATTATCTGCATTTTATTGTGTCTAAATCAACATCTGTATTTGGACTTGATCTAGTTGGCAAATTTGTTTGTCTTGCATGTGAGTTGGTGCGTAAACAATTAGTTTTGTTGTTTCAGTTATTATCTATAAGTTCAAGTCTTTGGGTCAAGTACTAACTAAATATGTGTTAACAATAGAGACGTGTATTGAGTTTTGAATGCACATGCGTCCGTGTTCTCTGGAATGAATTCGGAAGGTGGCATGTTAAATGCTAATATAAACTCATGTCAATGAGTGCATATAGCTGGAATCTACCAATTTATTATATCTATATTCTTATTTATCCCAATTACTATTTTGATCGTCGACACCTAATAAACTTCATCTTTTGCAAATTTTTGTGCCAGGTCTTGAGGGTGGCAAATTATGATGGTGATGCTGAAACTCATGATTTGCCTTGGGCCTTGGCGAGGCCATCCAGTAAGTCACAACCTAAACCAGATCTGCGGCGGAATGTCAATCCAAAATACAGGGTTGATCAGCTGAATGAACCTCCTCCTCGGCTTCCTGGTATTCGTTCATTGCTTCCTTTACCTGGGGGTGACTTGTTAACTGGGGGTACAGACTTGAAAATTCGTCGATGGGACCACTGCAGGTTCTGGTTTGAATTCTGTATTTGTTCCCATTCATCTTATTGCAGTTTTGCAGTTTAATTAATGCTGGTACCTAATGTTACAGCCCTGATCGGAGTTACAGTATATGTGGGCCAAATGTGAAGGGGGTTGGAAATGATGATTTCTATGAAGCAAAATCTAGTTTTGGGGTGCAAGTGGTGCAGGTATGTTTGTTAAGTAACAAGTTCTTTACTTAAAAGATTTGCTATGTTGGTAGGTATATCCTCTTTCAAATGGTAGGGTAAGGATCTATACTGGGAATATAATCGTTCTGCAGAGTTTGGTAGTTTGTTTTTCAGTTTCCCTTCTTATAGGAAGTATGAAGTTGTCATCCTTTTGATTAATTGGAGAGAAAGCTAAGCTCATGTAATTGTTACTTAGCTTAAGTAATTGTGAAACAAGGTGTCACATTGTAGACTCAGTTGTAGAACATGCCATTGAAAATTTTTCTTCCATCTGAAATTTGATCTTGATTCCTTTTCACAATTCTCTTTCTGTAACTTCCCTCATCAGAATGGTCACAACTAAAACAAAAGTGGCTGTCATATGATTCCAAGAGGAGGAATTGCCATTTTGACTTATGCTTACCTTTTAAATTGTATCTTCATTCATCTGAGAGATTCCCTTTGTTTTTCACACAGCGGAATGAACTATATTAAATCATTTGCTGTTCTTACAAAATATTCAAATAATTTTCGGTTTGTTATGCCAATAATATTTAATGCTGAATTTCGTTATTTTTCTTGCAAATAGGAGAGAAAGAGACAAGCGGTAGCAACTAAATTGACAGCAAAAACCATCCTTGCAGCTGCTGCCACCGATTCTGCTGGTTGTCACCGGGACACCGTCCTTTCTTTAGCTTCTGTCAAGTTGAACCAAAGACTCTTAATATCAAGCAGCAGAGATGGGGCTCTCAAGGTTTGGAAGTAAAAGTTAGTACATGACTGTTTATTGTACATAGTGCCGATTCTAATTGAAATTGTATATAATATATTAAGACTAGAAATCTACATTCTCATTGAGATAAAAAATCCTGACTACTAATATTTTTGCCATAGATTTGTAAATCTGCTTTTAATTGTACAGCATGGTTTTTTTTTTTTTTTTTTTTGGGATAGGAAATAGAGACTTTATTTGTACAGCATGTAAGTGCCTAAGAATAGATAGTAATTCATATTGTTAAGTGACATCTTTTATATCAATAATAAATTATCACATACTTACTTGATGACTGGTGTGGTACCTGAGTCCTAGTGAGGTGGTAAATGATTTATCATGGTAAACGATCGGAAGTTGTGCTTATAGATGCAACAATGTACAACAGTGCTTTTACCTTAATATTCTTTGCGTTCCATGTTTGACCTACTGGGTTGAATTTTGAAACTACTTCGAGGCGGTTCAATTAGGGGCTCCTTACTGTTTCCTAGATACCCTTTGCAAAAGAGTGGTTATAGGTAGGATGCATATGAATTAAGCTCTTATCAAATATTTCAAGTTATGGTTGATTACTCTTCTGTGGATTGAGCTAGAACTAGATTGAGACCTGCTAATTTATTGAGCTCTAGTTTTATTACGGAATATGGCTCAATGCCTCAATAACTTGATACAGTATCTGTACTCTGTAGTTAGTGGATGTATGTTTATTTATTTTGTGTATTATGGATTTGTATATATTTTTTGTGAGTGTTTGTGTGTGAGTTTGATAAACGTAGATACCACTCAAGTAGGAGGATCTTCCAACTTGCTAAAACCCGGAGAAAGGTTGATTGATTCAGTGCATGTATTCAATATATACAAAATGCAAAATGCGAAAGTGGATATCCCTAAGCAATGGTGAGAATACTGATTGCTTTGAATACTGTGAAATAAAGCAAACAAAACTGCAAAATGAATACACATAAGTAAACGGTATTGAGAAAGTTCATCTACACCAAAACAAATTAGTGAAAAACAATAAAAAGAGGGAAAGTCCCTACCAAAGATAAGTGTAAGGGTTCTACCTACGAAACAACCTGGTTGCTAGCTTATGAAAATGAGCTCCTATCAGTCTATTAGTTGCAAGTTACAAGCAAAACTTCAGGGCTAATGCGGCAAATGTAGGATTAAATTAAAACCAGTTCTCAAAATATCAACAGCTCAATTAACAAGTAAAAGTTTAATGCCAACTTGGTATCATCTCGAGCATGGAAGATTTTATTAAAAAAATTATGTGTTAAGGAAAATTTTGCACTTCTCGTAAAATTGACGTCAATTTCCGTTGATATTTCTATAAAATCGTAATATTGATATTTCCGTCAATATCAATTTTTTATCCCTGGTGATAACAGCCGGTTCGATATACAACATCTAAAGTTGATTCTCTATTATTATACATCACACAATTCATAGATTTAATATAAAAGGAAGATCTAGGTAGTTAATCGTAGCGTGGCTACAATTATTTTAATACAATATTGCTACCATAATGTAGTGACAGTAAAATAAAGTTTACACAGCAATGAAGATATGAGTAAAATAAGAAGGCGTCATGGAAATGTGATGAGAGCATTTTAATATTAAATTCATATATTACATTAAAATTTAGAATTTCTATTAATGTTAATAACTTGGTTGATAAATTGTTTACTAATGAAGTTTTGTTGATCCACAACTCATTAATTAATTTTTGATTTTGAGGATAATGTGTTTTACAAAAGAGAATAATTCTAGATTTATCTACAACCCTATTTAATCATTATAAGTTTATTCACGAATTCAGATTTTGGGGCATGACAGGAGGGTTGATGGGAGAGATTGATATATAATAAGTGATATTGAAAGGTAACTCATCATGCTATATGAAAAACTCATAAGGTGCTTTGTAAAGAATAGTCATTCAATAAACTTTTTATTTTTACAATTCTCTAAATTTCAACTATTTTATTTCTAATATTTCTCGTCTAGTGATTAAAGCATTCTATACGTGGCTTTATCTATGATGATCAAACCCACAACCATTTGAAAGATCACAAAATAGTTAACCGAATGATAGATCGTGCAAGATTTAAGATTTAAAGGAAAATAACAAAACATTTTTTTTTTTTAAAAATAGGGTTACGTTGTTTTGAGTGAATTTTCAATATATACAATTTTTTTTTTTCTTAAATATATATATATATGTTTAGATTGGGGGATCAACTAGCAATTGAGTTTAGGTTGTTGCTACCGGAGTTTGGTTTCGCTTATTATTCCACAAATGTTCTTTCGTGATGATTTTTTAGTTTTTCGAAAAATCTTTACGGTTTATTAGGCCATTTATTGAATGCTGTTATTTGTTCACTGTTCAAATTTAAGTGAGTTTTTTCCACAGTTTACGGGACTTCTCTTCAGAAATGTTGTGTTTTGTGTCTCTTTTTTGGTAATTTTGATGCGGATCTCATTTGCAGATTATTATTAAAATGTTCATTTCTAATTTGCAGTTCTGTTGATAATTAACGTAAATTAAGACCATTAACAATCACTGTCTGTATTGCTACTTGCGAAACAAGAACTGTAAATGAATTTCTTAGACATTTAGGACACTTGTTCATACATTGCACTGTAGTATGTTCATGTCAGTGCTCCATTGAGGACAAATGATGCATGTGTGACTGCTCTAGAGACTCTCCAAACTTCATGTTGTACGGTATGCCACGACTCTGTAGTGTTGAGATTTTTTGCCTCCTCAATGGCATCATCTGTTCCAGGGAAGGATTTAGGTCCATATCGTTATGCTTTGACGGTGCATAAATCTAAAAACAGTAAAATAATAAGTGCTATTAGTCCATTTATGCAATAATTACAAGATTGCATGACTCTAATGGCATCAATCTATTGCAATCTGTGTGGGGATGATGCTTACTAGATTTAAAAACTTAAGCTGATAAGAAAATGTCTCATTATAGTATTTAAAGTTAGAGGTTATGATATGCTAATACACGTCTCTTCACATGCAATGTGGATAGATAACATATGCGTTAATATGTTATCTCCCCATACAATGTGGACAGATAACGGATGACGGATATATACTAAATGCCCCCTATTGTATAACATGTGTAATAAGAATTTCAGATAAAGGAGGGAGAGAAAGTTTGAACCAGAAACCTCCGAACTTTGATAACATGTTGGTTACTATCAAATGTAAAAGATTAAGTTAGATCCAGCTATAGTATTCAAGACCTAAGTTTATGATACGTTAGTTAATAACACGTTATTTGAGAGATAGCATACCAAATGCTTGTACCATGGCCTTCCAAGGAGTCCATCTCGATCTGTAAATGCTCGTTCTGTCATCATTAGTCTGTCGTTGAGCTCTCTCACCTTAAAACGGTCCTTCTTCCATATTGATGCCCAACCTTTGGCTTCTTCTATTGCCTGAAAGTTTTTCTTAAAATTATTCGGTACGTTATGAACATTCATTGTAATGATCTTGAATGAAAATAACTGATTTGCAATTGATACCTTTTTCTGGTTTTCAATTTTGGTGGCTGCTTCTGATAGCTCCTCTATAGACTTGAACAAGGGAGAGAGGCTTATGCCCCTACCTTAGACCTCATTCTCCAAGTTCTTTGTGCTTTTCTGTTACTATAATTTTTGATTGCTTTTTAGTTTCTGTCACTAGACTCCAATTGAATTTGGTTTCTGTTGTATATCTCTGCATATAATTCTTTATTAATTGTTGATATAAATGTCCACACATACCTGGAGCTCATCAGCGTAGGAGAGATAGGTAAAAGGCAAGACCTCCGTGTCTGCTAGTCGAAGAGCTACTAAACCCCAAACACTTGCTGCTGTCCTTTTTTTCGGGAGAGAAAAAATTGTTAGAAACGAGGTCAAGAAGCACACTAACAAAACTCAGATGTTAAAGACATGATTCGAGACTTGTGAGTATACTCATTTGTATAAAATGATAGATTTTTGGACAACGAACTGGTTCTACAAATATTGTAATAATTGTTTCAAACTATTAATACCAGATTTCGAATAACATATCAAATGCCCTGATTTTTGCTTATCTTAATGTAGGATTGAATTTAAGACTGAAGATGCGGTGGTTGTGAACGAAATTCAAATCATGCATTCTATCAATAAGATTTTTTCATGACAAACCTGCAACGTGTCTTTGGAACGTTGGGTCCCCAAATTTTTTCATCCAGATGAAGTCATCATACATTGAGTGGTATACTGGGTATCCTGTGATTGATAATTAATTTCAGCATGAGATGGAAAAAAAATGCTTATAGGTCATATATATAATTCATCCATTCTGTGGTAGTGATTGTGAAACTCTCTATGTTATGAGTTGCTTTATTATGAGTAACTTCAATCAGAAGTGTACGTGTGTTTCATTTATTGCAGTTTGCGGGTGCTAGTGCATTCCAAGGTTTAGACTATGAAGTAAAAGAAAATGAACCAGAACATCATGTCTTTTACCTTTACCAAAAGATATATCTGCTGCTGGAACACCAATACGCTGCACAAAAGCACTATAATCGGATCCTCCACCACTCAATCTGCCTATCTTTGTATAGAATAAAGAGGTTTATGAGCTTCTGAACGCTGTAATAAGCTTCCAAGTTTACTTGAGAAGAACATTACTTATGCAGGAAACAATTTATGAGCTACTATAACGTCAGAGTCGCTAGACGGGAGTTTGTGATGAGTTTATAAGCTATCGCCTTGCACTTACCCCAGGAGAATTGCTGGAACCGGCCCAAGATTCATATATTGTTTGTGATGAATTTTCTGGATCTTGAACCTTCAAAATTAGTTTAAAAAATCTGAATGAGATGCGTAGCAGGAACATGGAAAAAAATATTGAAATTTAAGAATGACAATAGATTCTGCCACAGTGTACTTTAGTTTTAGTTATTCTTATCGCTACTTGTTAGTTTGTAGAATATGCATTTGTAGACTACTCGTCTTTAGTATAGCTTTTGCTGTATTGGCAATTGATGATTTTAGGGGCTATCAACTCTATGTCTCTTCAATTTCTAGTGGTACAGTACTGGTACTTTCAAGATACCTTTGAGTAACTTGTTTGAGTAGTTCATCAAGCTGTGGAGTGGCAGAGGCATAAAATCCTGCACTGTCAACGTTCAAGTAAGCAACAACCCTTGAAGCTAGTATCTCCCTATTCTCTTCTACCCATTCAGTTGATCCTATCTGGAATTTGTCGAATTTGGTCAGTTTGAGTTCCTCTTCACCCACATAACAAACGCACACACACACACACCCACATCGGGCTGATGAGAGATACCAAGCCATACTCCTCAGCGTCCCAATTACATAAAACAATAGTTCGTCGAGCATTCCAACCTCTTTTCTGCAGCTTCTCTAGTCTTTGTGCAACCTGTATTTCTGGTAATTAATCATTCAGATGAAGGCACGATTATTGAGTTGTGACATGTGTTTACTTGACTAAGAAGAAACATAATAACCACTAGGAGTGCAGCAGTGCCGCTGTTGGGATCCACGGCGCCGAATGTCCATGCATCCCGATGATTGCCCAGAATGACAAATCTACAAACAGTTGCAACAGATCAACCGTACGGTAAGTTTTCTCAATGATCAATAATGCATTTTGATGAGTTATTTTCTCTTGATAGCATGCCTATTGAAGTTCTAAACGGGTGCTTTTATAAGCTGTCACTACTTTCTGCACGTCTTATGACTTACCGATCAGGCTCCTCTGTTCCCGTAATCACACCAATTACATTTTGAATGGTCGCTATGACATTTTCTCCCTGAAATTTGTACAACTTGTTAGCAGTTGTTTGTTTTGACTGGAGAATAGGGAATCAGTTGAAATGACATACAACATAGAAACATGAAACCGTAAGTTGTAATCAAGATTAAATTATTGCATCATATTAAAGTGCATGTGGGTGCAAGACATACTAAGTAAGATTGACAACACCTGGTCCTGGTCCAACCCTGTAACAAGGGGCATCTTTGTCCCCTTGCCAATCCTCATATGCTTCTTTTCCATCAATAGACCTGATAATTGTCTCACCATCTGCTGCTGATATTGGCAACGAAGGTATAAGAGGAACATTTCCTGCCTTCTCAACCTCTCCATACGACAACCTCTCACATCCTTCATTACTAGCCCATCCAGGAGTAGTAGGGTCACCAGCCCCATCATACACAGATCCCACCTGGACTCCACTTGGTGGCATCCACTTGTCATCCGGAAACCACTTGGCGTCACGGCCACCACCGCCATAGTCTTTCCTATCTGTATAAATCAGTGCTCCTACAGCGCCTGCATCATAAGCATTATGTACAATATCTCCCCTGTAAATCTTTCCGTACCTTGCCAATACGACAGTACCCGAAACGTTTACACCCATTTCTTTCAATGTCGCATAATCCTCTACACGCCCGTAGTTGACATAAACAACAGGTCCCGTCACACTACCAGACTTGGCATATCCGTGGAACGTAGGCAGAACTTGGTTGGCCACGTCAGCATACGGGTCACCAACGTAAATTTCCTGACGTAGAGGGAAAGTGATGGTTGATTCTGCTGGGGGTGAACGTATGAGTGACAAAGAACGTGAAACTGGGTAAGTGAGAGACACATGACAGGATGCTATATGTGCTTGAATATTGCTGGAAGTGAAAACAGATAGAACATAGGCTGCAGCCTCGGCGTTGGCCTCAGAAACGGCCACATGGGGCCTGCAAGTGAGGGTGTGGAGGTGGTGAGCTACGGAGACATTATCACATAGGGCTTTGGATATAAAGAGAGAGTGATAGGAATATTTTGTGGGTGGAGAAAAGAGGACGAAGAAGTGGCTATGGCCACCAAGGTCATAGCCATGGCTGTTTGAGACATGGTCATTTAGTTTAGGGGGATGGTTGTGCTTTGTGGGGCTGTTTTGAAGTTGAACAATGAGGGAGTTAGATAGACAACATAGCGTTGTTAAAAAGAATGGTCAATGGTTTATAATTCTGAATTAATACATAAAGGTTTCTATATTTAATCCTTTTAAATGATAAGTTGATAACTGCCTAATGATATTGTGAAGTTCCAAAAAAAAAACAAAAAAGATACTGTGAAGGTTTATATTCATTGTCATTGATGCGTCTGGTATTATTTTTTTTGAGATGCCAAATGATTCATTTAAATTTGGGTTATTGTGATTTGTCTGATTAAATAAGTATTCTTTATAACCAGTCTATGTTGGAGGGTGGTAGATGCATTTATTATTACGAAACGAAATGATATCAACGTTTCAGTCAAGGAAAGGGAATAGTGTCTACACTATTCTTTTTTTTTTTTTTATCATCATTTGTATGGGATGCAACTCATACTTAATCATTCCGTGACATTTTTATTTAAAACTATCATGTCATCGATATATTATCTTATAATCAATCTAATTACGACAAATCAACTTATCAAAATTCTGAATATATTTTTAGGAGTTATAGTATTTTTTAGTTTATAAATCACAAATAATAATTTATGTTCTCCTTCCTTAATTAAGATTTTTAGTTAATAAATATATTCTTAGTAACGGATAATTACTCTCACCGTAATGACTCACAAGTCACGGGTGGATTGATGAGTTGTTCAATCCCAATAGGAGTATTTACAAAGTGAATAATTACACTCTAGTCCATCTATATAGGGGAAAATTACACATAAATCTCTTTTATTGGAGGATAATTTTCCCACTTAAATGTGAGTCTAACTCTCCTATCAATTAGGGAGTAAAGTAAAAATAGTGTTGAGTTTCGGATCGCATTTTATAATCTTTATCAAAGGATCCTGATAATTATAAATATATTTATTAAAAAAAAAAAATTCCCACTGTAACGCAATAATCTCCCTAACTCGTGTAGTGTAAAAAATCAAATTTGAAGTGCGCGATGACTAAGCAAGAGTGGACGTGCCAACATGCCATCTACTTTCGTCATTCTTGACGTTCTTTTCTTCCTTTAATCTACTTGCCCTTTGGTTTTTCAGGATTGGCCGATTGGGACTGTTTCCTACCATTTTATTTTATATCTAGTGGATTATTTATATAGTAAATGTGATATATACATCATAATTATTTGAAAGCGTTGCAGTATCTTTGCATTTGATGTAGAATTTTGAGGATATATAATTAGGTTTTATAATCCAATTATTGTAAAGTTACTAAAGGACAAATGTCAAAAAAAAAAAAAAAATCACTAAAGGACCAGATAATGCCCATCAGAATCCTTATATGAAATGACAAAAGCCTTTTTAGTCCATCATGGCTATAATGTAAAACATCCTTCAATTATTTGCAGACCATTGACTAAGTCCATTCTGATCTTAAGATAACAATTAAAAACGTAGTGTGAAATGAACGTTTGTCACCACTTTACTTTTATATGCGTCAAGCAAACGTAATTTGCAATCCACATGTAAGGAAGCCTTTTTTATGGCTTCATGCAAGTTAGCACATGGCAACTTAGTTGTCACTTAGACATTAGATTTACACTCCCATAAACAGGAGTGCTATGGTTATAAATGGATTCTTTCGAAATCAATTAAGATAAAATTATATATAGTGAAAAATGGGAGGGAGCAATTCACATAAGATGAGAAAAATTATCTATAATTGTGAGACTCTTAACGGATAGAAGTTACAGCCTCTTTTGAGGCTATAATGTTGGCAGGACTGTGGTGTTTTACCGGTAGATAAAAGCTCTTTTCTTATATTAGTCGTTTGTTTGTGTTTTATCATTTTCGATTTTGTTTTTCATATTGATTTCTCATTATTTTATTTAGCACGATTTCGCACACGAAAAAGAATATTTAGGGTAGTGATTGATTTATTCTTATTTTTTATTTTATTTGATTTATTTCATATAGTTATCTTTATGGATATACTCTATGCTTGTCTATATGTTAGATCCTTCATATTAAAATGAAAATTTAAGTATTATTTTCTGTGAATTTTATTTACATGACATATTTATATTTGAGAGATATAGTATAAATAGATGACAAAAAAGTTACATACTATTATTTAGCAAGATTAGTTGGGCACTTAATTTAATTTTAATTTGATTTTAAAAGATTAAAAGTTCAAGTAAGATTAATTGAGTATTTTATTTGATTTTAAAATATTAAAATTTCAAGTCATATCCATATCCTAAAACATAAATCTTTTTGTAAATGATCTCTTACTAATAATTAATCACCATAAAAATGTGGTTTATTTTTTTTTTTTAAATAAAAATATGGTTTATTTAAATAGCGGTAACAAGAAGTTAAATCCCAAAATATCTTAACGCTTCTCTCTACCTATATATTCCTTCACTCAAATTTTATCAATCTCATCAGTTCCTATCTGGTAGGACCCAAACAGAGATCCTCTCATCAGTGTTGGTAAGTACAAAAATCCTTTTTGGAATGGTAGGGTAAGGATCTGCATTGTTAACGTGAGAATAGGTTTATCATCGTTCTACGGAGTTTGTTGTTCGTTTTTCCTCCTATAACAACAGGTAACAAGGTGGTGTCACATTGTAGACTCGGTTGTAGAACGTGCCATTTTCAAATTTTTCTAGTTGGTTAATCTGACAGATTCCCTTTATTTTCCACAAATAATTTGTAACGCTGAGATTTCATTGTCTTTCTTGCAAACAGGAGAAAAAAAGACAACTAAATTGATGGCAAAAGCCGTTCTTGCAGCTGCTGGTTGTCACTGGGACTCGAGATGGGGATCTCAAGGTTTGCAAGTAAAAGTTAGTACATAAATGCTTTATTGTAGATAATTAGGTTGTGACTGCTGGGAGATTAACTTATTATGTCCTTTCATGATGACTTTTTGTAGTTTTCTGAAAAATCTTATTAGGCCAATTATTGAATGCCGTTATTTGTTCAGTGTTCGAATTTAAGTAAGCTTTTCGTGTTTTAGGGGACTTTTCTTTAGAAAATGTTGTGGCTGTTGTACATGAGACTTGAAAACTTTGAAATCGCTCTTTTAAGTATTTTTGCTATAGGTGTAATTAGCGGATTATTATCAAAATGTTGATTTGTACAGTCTTTGTGATTGCAGTAAGCATTTAGTAGTCTTGGCCTAGGAATAGCCTTCTCTTGCCAGGCAATTTTGTACATGTCCTGTCCAACTCCATTTTTGTAGTTTCTTACGGTGTTTCTATAACCTGCTAACTATTGGCAATAAGCACCAAGGTTATGAATATGTTGACAGCTAAAGATGGCCACTAGAAAATCTGAATTTTGAAATGGATTGCATGTGTGAGAAATTAGATGGAGCATCGATTGGAAACAATGTTTTAGAGTTGTTTAAGGTGGTGTGCAACAAAAATGGAGTGAATTTAATCAAGTTAGTTGACCTAGTTGTTTATGATTAACCAACTTTAATCCTGGTTGATGTCTAAAGAAGAAATTGGAAATGTGTTTATATGAAATAGTGGGTTTATCATTGTAGTCATTGACAATTGCATCACTTGTGATTTGGATATTCTGGGATCGCAAATATCAATAGGGCTTTAGATTTTGGCTTTCATCTAAGGGTGGTTAACTTTACTTATTAATTGAAACCGTAGAACAGAATGTACCAACTTTTACAGTTCTGTTGATAATTGATGTAAATTAAGACCATTGACAATGACTGACTGTAGTGATATTTGGGAAAACAGTAATGTAAATGCATTTCTTAGAAGATCCAGAACATTTATTCGTAAATTGCATTGAGAAAGTGAGACTTGAGAGTGATAGACTACACTGCAGTTTGTACATATTCATGTCAGCACTCCATTGAGTACAAGCGAAGCATGTCTTACTGCTCTGGAGACTCTCCAAACTTCATGTTGTACGGTATCCCATGAGTCTGTAGTGTTGAGATTCTTTGCCTCTTCAATGGCATCGTCTATTCCAGGGAAGGATTTAGACCCATAATCGTTATGCTTTGAGGGGGCATAAATCTGAAAACAGCAAAATAACGGGTGCATTTAGTCCATTTATGTAATGGCTACAAGAACAAAAATTCTAATTGCATCAATCTGTTGCATTCTGTGTGTGGATGTTTCATGTCGGAATTTGACATAAAAATTGTTTCTGGATTAGTGTAAAAAAGACAAGAACTGAAAAAGAACATCAATTACAAACTTTATATGTCCTTACAGGGATAACCTACCAAATGCTTGTACCATGGCCTTCCAGAGAGTCCATCTCGATCTGTAAATGCTCGTTCTGCCATCATTAGTCTGTCGTTCAGTTCTCTCACCTTAAAATGATCCTTTTTCCAAAGTGATGCCCAACCTTCGGCTTCTTCTATTGCCTAAAGAGTTTTCATAAAAATGTTCTGACCTGTAATGAACATTGATTGTGTTGATCTTGAATTAAAATAACTGATTTGATACCTTTATCTGTTTTTCAATTTTGGTGGCTGCTTCTGCTAGCTCCTCGATAGACTTGAACAAGGGAGATAGGTTTATGCCCTTACCTGAGAGCTCATCCTCCAACCCCTTTGTGCTCTTCTGTTATGATGATGTTTAATGGCTTGTTAGTTTTTGTCACTAGACTCCAATAGGATTTGGTTTGTGTTGTATATCACTTCATGTAATGCTTTATCATTGATAAATGTCAACTTACCAAAAGCTCATAAGCATAGGAGAGATAGTTAAAAGGCAAGAACTCCTCATCTGCTAGTCGAAGAGCTACTAAACCCCAGACACTTGCTGCTGTTCTTTTTTAATTTTTCCAGGAGAAAAATTTATGAGAAATGTGGTCGATAGGCAAATTAAAAAAACTCAAATGTCAATGACACGTGACTGGAGACTTTTGAAAATACTCAGTATAAAATGATTACATTGTTGGACAATGAAATGGTTCTTCAGATAGTCAAAATGAGTGTCACAAACTTCTAGTACTGGGTTCGAATAACATGTTAAATGTCCTCGTTTTTGCTTATCTTAACGTAAGATTGACCTTAAGATGCTCTTGTTGTGTACGGAATTTTAATCATCCACTCTGTCAACAAAATTTCATGACAAACCTGCAACATGTCTTTGAAACATTGGGTCCCCAAATTTTTCCATCCAGATGAAGTCATCATACATTGAGTGATATACTGGGTATCCTGTGATTGATAATAATTTTAGCAAGTCATAGATGAAAGAAAATGCATATAGATATCGTATATAATTCATCCATTTTGCTAGTGATTGTGAACGCTCAGGGTACGGAGTTGCATTATTAAAGCTATGATTGTGCAAACATGTCAAACACGGACAAATGTGTATATATTGTTTATTCTATGTGTACATTTTAAATATAGCACTTGCCCTAAGGCTTATGTTCTATGTGTAATGCTTGAAATGTCCTTGCTAGTGAGCATCAACTTGTTTCTTGCTGCAAGTTGGATGATTTTATTACCGAGCGATAAGCCTGCTTGTCATTCATTAATTTATGTTTTCTTTCAGAATGATAAATTAAAAGCTCAGTCAGGTGCTACAGCAGAAAGCATTTTCTTCGCGATACCTCTACTGGACTGCAGGCTTTAAAGTAAGTTTGGCCATAAACAAGAAACCTACTATCATGAGCACCTAGCTTTTCAAATCTATGTAACCAAAGCCCTATGTATTTTTAACTACGTAAGTCCGTAACTACTTTAGACCAATGAATAGAATTAAGTGAAGCAATTTGGGATGAGTGTACATATTCGAAATGACTTATTGTAGTAGAGCTGTTTTCTTATTTCTAACCTAGATCATTAAAATTGAGTTCTCTCTAGCTGCTGTATGAATGTGGAGACTTCTTTTGCTTTTGACTGATTGTCATTATTTACCAATTAGATATATTATTTTGGGATTTTCACCCCACACTTCTATTTTGTGCTGTTTATATAGTTATGTAGATAGTTATTGGATCAAAGTTCTATCAGAAGTGTATGTGTGTTTTCATATAGTTCAGTTTGTGGTTGCTAGTGTGTTCCAAGATTACATTATGAATTAAAAGAAAATGTAAAAGAACAATATGTTTTTACCGTCCCCAAAAGATATATCTGCTGCTGGAACACCAATATGCTGCACGAAAGCTGAATAATCGGATCCTCCACCTCCTAGTCTCCCAATCTTTGTATTGAATAAAGCGGTTAATGAGCACTGAACTATGTGATAAGCTTCAAGGTTTACTTGAGAAGATCATCTCTTATGCAGGATATTATATATGGGCTACTATAATGCAAGATTTATATACCAATCACTGGTGGGTCAGAGTCACTAGATTGCAGTGTATCTTATTTCTACTGAAAGTCATTAAAATAATCTATCATGGTGGTGTAGTTAAGCTATTACCTTGCACTTACCTCAGGAGAATTTCTTGAACCAACCCAAGATTCATAGATTGTTTGTGATGAGTTATCTGGATCTTGAACCTTCAAAATCAGTTACAAATCTGAATGAATTGAGAAGTAGGAACGTGGAAAAACATTAAAATTTCAGTATAGCTTTTGCTGCATTGGTAATGGACGACTTTAGGGGCTACTATCTCTCAATCTATTGAACTTCTAGTGTTACTTTTAAGATACCTGTTGAGTAGCTTGTTTGAGTAGTTCATCAAGCTGTGGAGTGGCAGAGGCATAAAATCCTGCTCCGTATACCGCACTGTCCACATTCAAGTAAGCAACAACCCTAGAAGCTAGAATCTCTCTGTTATCTTCCACCCATTCAGTTGATCCTATCTGGAATTTGTAAAATCGGTCAGTTTAAGTTCCTCTTCACGAACAAAAACACACAGACGAGAGAGGAGGAGGGGGGAGGTGGTTGGGGATGAGAGATACCAGGCCATACTCCTCAGCATCCCAATTACATAAAACGATAGTTCGTCGAGGTTTCCAACCTCTTTTCTGCAGCTTCTTGAGTCTTTGTGCTACCTGTATTGTAGGTAATTATTCAGATGAAGGCGTGATTATTGAATTGTGACATTTGTTTACTTGACTAAGAGGAAACATAATAACCTCTAGGAGTGAAGCAGTGCCGCTGTTGGGATCCACAGCGCCGAATGTCCATGCATCCCGATGATTACCCAGGATGACAAATCTGTAAATAGTTGCAACAGCGACGACCATATCACAAGGGTAATTTCCGCATTGGTCAATAATTCATTTTGATGGATAATTATCATTTTGTGGACGTTATATGTAATCTTCTCTTATTTGCATGCCTATTAAAGTGGGTGCTTCCAATTGCTGTTACCATTTCTGGAAATCTTAGAACTTACCGATCAGGCTCCTCTGTTCCGGTAATCACACCAATTACATTTTGAATGGTCGCTATGACATTTTCTCCCTGAAATTTGTACCAGAAGCCAACTTGTTAGCGGCACCTGGTAGTAGTTTGTTTGACTAGTTGGACTGAAGAATACACAATCAGTTGACTTTACATGCTCGCAAGTCACAACACAGATATGAAACCATAAATAGCAATCAAGATTGAATTATTGCATCATATTAAAGTGCGTGTGGACATACTGTGTAAGTAAGATTGACAACACCTGGTCCTGGTCCAACCCTGTAGAGAGGGGCATCTTTGTCGCCCTGCCAATCCTCATATGCATCTTTTCCATCAATAGACCTGATAATTGTCTCACCATCTGCTGCTGATATTGGCAACGAAGGTATAAGAGGAACATTTCCTGCCTTCTCAACCTCTCCATACGACAACCTCTCACATCCTTCATTACTAGCCCATCCAGGAGTAGTAGGGTCACCAGCCCCATCATACACCGATCCCACCTGGACTCCACTTGGTGGCATCCACTTGTCATCCGGAAACCACTTGGCGTCACGGCCACCACCGCCATAGTCTTTCCTATCTGTATAAATCAGTGCTCCTACAGCGCCTGCATCATAAGCATTATGTACAATATCTCCTCTGTAAATCTTTCCGTACCTTGCCAATACGACGGTACCCGAAACGTTTACACTCATTTCTTTCAACGTAGCATAATCCTCTACACGCCCGTAGTTGACATAAACAACAGGTCCGGTCACACTACCGGACTTGGCATATCCATGGAAGGTGGGCAGAACTTGGTTGGCCACGTCAGCATACGGGTCGCCATCGTAAATTTCCTGACGTAGAGGGAAAGTGATGGTTGATTCTGCCGGGGGTGGACGTGTGAGTGACAAAGAACGTGAAACTGGGTAAGTGAGAAACACATGATAGGATGCTATATGTGCTTGAATATTGCTAGAAGTGAAAACAGATAGAACATAGGCTGCAGCCTCGGCGTTGGCCTCAGAACCGGCCACATGGGGCCTGCAAGTGAGGGTGTGGAGGTGGTGAGCTACGGAGACATTATCACATAGGGCTTTGGATATGAAGAGAGAGTGATAGGAATATTTTGTGGGTGGAGAAAAGAGGACGAAGTAGAAAGAAGTGGCTATGGCCACCAAGGTCGTAGCCATGGCTGTTTGGGACATGGTTATTTAGTTTAGGAGGATGGTTGTGCTTTGTGGAGCTGTTTTGAAGTTGAACAACGAGAGAGTTAGGTAGACAGCATTGCGTTGTTAAAAGGAAGAGTTAAATTCACAATACCCCTACGAGGTTACATGAAATACAGGTGCGTGTTAATATACGCTCGTGTTAATATACGCTCCAGTTAACAGTTAATAGATATTAGATGTGATGTTTGACTGACTTTTTATATAAAATGATCAAAATGTCCTTACTTTTATAATTTTTATTTTAAAAATAAGTTTAAAAACATAAAAAATTTAATATATTTTAAAATTTTAATAAAATAAAAAATAATAAAACTCAATGAGATTATATCTCCACCGTTCATCCATTTGGATTGATGGTGGAGATCTAAGAATTAAAAGAAAAATCTAAAAACATGTTTAAAAAAATTTACGGTAGATGATAGAGATCTTATTAAAAAAAAATTATTTAATTTATTTTGAGTTTTTAAATTTATTTTAAAAAATAAAAATTTTAAAGGTAAGAATATTTTAATCTTTTCATAAAAAAGTAGGTCAAAAATCACGTCTAACAACTGTTAATTGGGGGGTATTGTGTTACAAAAGCAAAATATTAATGCACTTGTATTTTACTTAACCTCAAAGGCTTTCTATGTATTTAACTCTAAAAAAGAATGGTCAGTGGTTCATAATTCTGAATTAATATATAAGGTTTTTATATTTAATCCTTCTAGATGATAAGTTGATAACCGCCAAATGATATTGTGAAGGTTTATATTCATTGTCATTGATGTCTTTTATTATTATTATTTTGGAGATATGGGTTATTAAAATTTGAGTTATTGTAATTTATGAGATCTAGGAAAAAATTTTCATTTGATTTTCTAATTTTTATTTGATTTGTTAATTTGTTTTTCAAATTAATCTCCATCATCCATCTTAAGATGCACCATCCATCTTAAGATGGATGGTGGAGATCTTATTAAAAAAAATTATTTAATTTATTTTCAGTTTTTAAATTTATTTTAAAAAGTAAAAATTATAAAAGTATGATATTTTGATTATTTTATAAAAAAGTCGGTTAAACATCACATCTAATAGCTGTTGACTGTTAACTAGGGGCTACTGTGTTACAAAAAGCAAAATATTAATGCACTTGTATTTTACTTAACGTGAAAGGTGTCTCGTGTATTTAACTCTAAAAAAGAATGGTCAATGGTTTATAATTCTGAATTAATATATAAGGTTTTTATATTTAATCCTTCTAAATGATAAGTTGATAACTGCCAAATGATACTGTGAAGGTTTATATTCATTGTCATTGATGTCTTTTATTATTATTATTTTTGAGATATGGGTTATTAAAATTTGAGTTATTGTAATTTATGAGATTAGATAAGGATTTTTTTACGAGAAATGTTAGACTATCCAAAAAATTATTTAAATTTATTGTTTAAATGATGTGGTAATTAATAATGTGACAAACTTATGTGTAATTATCACATCATTAATACTTATTTTAAAATTAATATAGTAACTATAAATCAATTTACCATATTATTTGATCAATATTTTTGGATAAATTTTTGAAAAGTGTAATATTATTTTGTTTAGAGTAAATTACAATTTAGTTACCCAGTTTAAACTCTAATTCTAGTGGAACAAGACTTTCTATGTTATTGCAATTGACTCCCTTATCGTTAGTAAAATTCTATTACATTTGACAATGAACAATTTTAAAGTGATAAAAAGATAAAATTGTCAATAGTGATTGAAGTTGACCCAATTGATCATAGAGATCTGATTAATTTTTTTTTTTTCTTATTTAAGTTATTTCAAAGTTTTTCTTAAATAATTAGAAAAACTATCTTAAATAATTCAAAACATCATCTTCTCTCTCTCTCTCTCTCTCTCTCTCTCTCTCTATTTCTGTCTCTCTCTCATCTATCTCTGTCTTTCCATCTACCTCTCCGTCGATGGTACCGTCGCCATCTACACTTTCGAACAACATCTCCACCAACGGTCCTCACTCTTCTCTTTCCATTGCTGTTTGTCGCCGCTCTCCTCACTCCTTTCTCTACCGCCGTTCTTTCCTCGTCGATTTTGATGGTATCATCACCGATCACTGATAATCGAACCCAGATGTTGTTCATATGGCTTCGATTAGAACCCACATGAACATCATCTGGATTTGATGAACCCAAATGAGTTTGGTTTTCGGAACCCATTTCTGGGTTTGCACGACTGAAACGCAGAAATAGCATCATCAGATCTCTCTTCACTCTCCTCATTCTGAATTTGGGGGTATAGATTCATCAGATGAAGGTTCATGATAATGTTGTTTGATGATTGATGATGTTGGGTTTTATTTTTTAGGTTGGATTAAAGATGATGTTTGGGGTTTTCAGTCAATGTTTAGAAGATAGCGTTTAGGGTTTGATTGAAGATGATGTTTGTGTTTGATTGAAGAATGGGGGTTTGAGTGAAGATGATGTTGAGGGCCTCCAGTCGATGTTTGAAGATAATATTTTGGGTTAGATTGAAGATGATGTTAGAAGAAGATGATGTTTGGGTTTGATTGAACACTGAAAACCTAGAATCTAGTTTCCAGTTGATTGGAAACCCGGATTTCTGAGTATGATTGGAAATGCAGAAAGAATTTGGTTTTTAGGTGATGATGATGATTTTTTTATTTAATTATATAATTTTAAATTTTTACTTATTTATTTTTTAATTAATCTCTATTCTGGTTAAATTTGTTTTTTTATCTAATTTATCTTAAAGTTTTTAAAATTTATTTAAAAAAAAAATGTGTAAGGTAAAAGACAATTTTACCCGTTACTTAGTTTATTTTAATAAAGGAATGTCAACGGTAGGAGGGTAAATTATAATAATATTGAAAGTCTTGCTCTACTTGAATTAGAGTTTGAATTGGGTAATTAAATTATAATTTGTTCATTTTTCTTTTTTTTAACCAATCTTGGATGGTGGCGGATGTGGATGCATTTATTATTAGGGAATGAAATGATGTCAAGTTTCACTCGAGGAAAGGGAATGGTGTTTACATTCTTTTATTTTTTTCCACAATTTATATTGAAAGCAACTCAAATCTGAATTATTCATTGACTGATTGAATGCTCTCTTTGAAAAAACAAAAACTATATTAAACCATGATTGAATCTTAATCCTATTTATAGGAGTAATGTTATATAAAAATTTAATTAAATTCATTAACCGAATGATACGACGTGCTTATTTGTAATCATCATATTATCAATACATTATTTTATAATCAATCTTAATTCTACAAATCAACTTCCCAAAATTTTGAATAAATTTTTGAGAATTACAGTATTTTTTTATTTATAAATCATAAACAATAATTTAAATTTTCCTTTCTTAATTCAGATTTTTATATTAATAAATATATTCTTAATGATAGGACGGAAAATGACTCTCACTACAACACGCAGGAATCTCCCGAACTTATTTTAAAGCGAAAAACAAATTTGAAATGCGCGATGACTAAGCAAGAGTGGATGTGCCAACATGCCATCTCCTTTCGTCGTTCTTGATGTTCTCTTCCTTTAATCTACTTTTACTTTGATTTTTAAGGATGCGGACCGTTTCCTAACATTTGAATTTTATATTTAGGTGGATTATTTATATAGTAAATGTGATATATACATCATGATTTAATAATTATTTGAAAGCGTTGCATTATCTTTGCATTTGATGTAGAATTTTGAGGATATATAATTATGTCATATCATTCAATATATATAATTATGATATATAATTCAATTATTGTGAAGTTACTAAATGACAAGATAATTCCCATCAGAACCCTTATATTAAATGACAAAAGCTTCTTTAGTCCGTCAGGGCTATAGTATAATACATCCTTCAATTATTTACAGATAATTTTTTTTTTATTACACAAGTATTATATTTATCATGTTGTTTACCGATACTATTGATCAGAGTATCTGAGGAATAATCCAAAATTGGGCTCCCAAAATTTAGAAAAATGACCCACATCGCATGAAAAAATTACTAGCCTTCAAGATTCTGAATACAGATTGAACCATGAACGTCTGGTTGATGGATCATACTCTATGAGCTTGGGTGCTACTGCAGCCACTAGCCATCTGCATTATTTACGTATCATTGACTAAGCCCATTCTGATATTAAGATAACAATTAAAAATATAAAGTGAAATGAAAGTATGTCGCCACTTTACTTCTGTATGTGTGAAGCAAACATAGTTTGCAATCCACGTTTTAAGGAAGCCATTTTAATGGCTCCATGCAAGCTAGCGCATGGCAACTTTGTTGTCAAATAGACATTGGATTTACACTCCCATAAACAGGAGTGCTATGGTTGTAAATGGACAACTGAAAATATGTCGGAAATATATTACTCAGTTTGTTCGAGTTTTATCATTTTCGATTTTGTTTTTTATATTGATTTCTCATTGTTTTGTTTAGCACGATTTCGCATACGAAAAAGTATCTATTTAGGGGAGTGATTGATTTATTCTTAGTTTTTATTTTATTTGATTTATTTCATGTAGTTATTTTGATGGGCATACTCTATGCTTGTCTCCATGTTAGATCCTCCATAAGTATTATTCTCCGTGAATTTTATTTATGCTACATATTTGCATTTGATTTTTTTTTTTTTTTTTTTAAAAAAAAACATATTTACATTTGAGAGATAGTAGTATGAATATGAGACTATGAAAGTGCATACCATTTTTTAATAGGAGTGTTTGAACACTTTCTTTTATTCTACTTATTCTCTTCCCTATAATAATAATTATAATAATAATAACAATGAATTGTCGAGGATCATTTTGAATTATGTTTTTCTTATAGTAAATTATCTCTTACTAGTAATTAATCACCACAAAAATATGGTTTAAATCCCAAAATATCTATATGCTTCTTTCTTCCTGTCCATTCCTTGGCTTAATTTGTATCAATCTTATCAATTCCTATCTGGTAGGACCCAAACAGAGATCGTCTTATCAGTGTTGGTAAGTACAAAAATCCTCTTTGGAATGGTAGGGTAAGAATCTCATTGTTAACCTGAGAATAGGCATCTCATTGTTAACCAAGCTAAGGAGTTTGGTGTTCGTTTTTCTTCCTTTTCCAAGTAACAAGTTGAAACATCCTTTTAAGCTCTTGCAATTGTGAAACAAGGTGTCACATTGTGGACTCGGTTGGAGAACGTGCCATTTTCAAATTTTTCTTCGGTCTTAAATTTTATCTTGATTTCTCTTCACATATTCTCTATATGTAGCTGAATGGTCGCATATTCCCGTTGTTTCCCACAAATAATTTGTAACGCTGAAATTTCATTATTTTTCTTGCAAACAGGAGAAAAAGAGAACTAAATTGATAGCAAAAGCCGTTCTTGCAGCTACTGGTTGGAGACGGGCCTCTCAAGGTTTGCAAGTAAAAGTTAGAACATAAATGCTTTACTGTACATAATTAGGTTGTGACTGCTGGGAGATTAAGTTAGTACGTCCTTTCGTGATGATTTCTTTAGTTTTCTGAAAAATCATATTAGGCCAGTTATTGGATGCTGTTATTTATTTAGTGTTCGAATTTAAGTAAGCTTTTCGTGTTTTAGGGGATTTTTCTTTAGAAAATGTTGTGGCTGTTGTACATGAGATTTGAAAATTTCGAAATCGGTCTTTTAGGTATTTTTGCTATGGATCTAATTTGCGGATGATTATCAAAGTGTTCATTTGTGATTGCAGTGAGCATTTAGTAGTCCTGGCCTAGGAATAGCCTTCTTGCCAGGCAATTCTGTACATGTCCTGTCCAACTCCATTTTTGTAGTTTCTTACAATTTCTTTTCCTATAACCTGCTAACTGTTGGCAATAAGCACCAAGGTTATGAATATGCTGAATTTAGAAATAGATTGCATGAGTGAGAAATTAGATGGAGCATCAATTGGAAACAATGTGTTAGAGTTGTTTAAGATGGTGTGCAACAAAAATGGGGTGAATTTAATGAAGTTAGTTGAATTGGTTGTTTATGATTAACCAACTTTAATCCTAGTTGGAGTCTAAAGAAGAAATTGGAAATGTGTATATATGAAAAAGTGGGTTTATCATTGTGGCCATTGACAATTGCTTCACTTGTGATTTGGATATTCTGAGATCGCAAAAATTAATAGGGCTTTGGATTTTGGCTTTCATCTAAGGGTGGTTTAACTTATTGATTGAAACCATAGAACAGAATATACCAACTTTTACAGTTCTGTTGATAATTAATGTAAATTAAGACCATTGACGATGACTGACTGTAGTGATATTTGGGAAACAGTAATGTAAACGAATTTCTTAGAACATCCAGAACATTTATTCGTAAATTACATTGAGACTTGAGAGTGATAGACTACATTGCTGTTTGTACATATTCATGTCAGCACTCCATTGAGTACAAGCGAAGCTTGTCTTACTGCTCTGGAGACTCTCCAAACTTCATGTTGCACAGTATCCCATGAGTCTGTCGTGTTGAGATTCTTTGCCTCTTCAATGGCATCATCTATTCCAGGGAGGGATTTAGACCCATATTTGTTATGCTTTGAGGGGGCATAAATCTGAAAACAGCAAAATAACAGGTGCATTTAGTCCATTTATGTAATGGTTACAAGAACGAAAACTCTAATTGCATCAATCTGTTGCATTCTGTGTATGGATGTTTCATGCTGGAATTTGACATAAAAATTGTTTTGGATTAGTGCAAAAAAGACCAGAACTGAAAAAGAACATCAATTAAGAACTTTACAAGTCCTTACAGGGATAACCTACCAAATGCTTGTACCATGGCCTTCCAGAGAGTCCATCTCGATCTGTAAATGCTCGTTCTGCCATCATTAGTCTGTCGTTCAGTTCTCTCACCTTAAAAAGATCCTTTTTCCATAGGGATGCCCAACCTTCAGCTTCTTCTATTGCCTAATGAGTTTTCATGAAAATGATCTGACCTGTAATGAACATTTATTGTATTGATCTTGAATTAAAATAATTGATTTGATACCTTTTTCTGTTTTTCAATTTTGGTGGCTGCTTCTGCTAGCTCCTCGATAGACTTGAACAAGGGAGATAGGTTTATGCCCTTTCCCGTGAGCTTATCCTCCAACTCCTTTGTGCTATTCTGTTATGATGATTTTTAATGGCTCGTTAGTTTTTGTCGCTAGACTCCAATAGGATTTCGTTTGTGTTGTATATCACTCCATGTTATGCTTTATCATTGATAAATGTCAACTTACCTGGAGCTCATAAGCATAGGAGAGATAGTTAAAAGGCAAGAACTCCTCATCTGCTAGTCGAAGAGCTACTAAACCCCAGACACTTGCTGCTGTTCTTTTTTAATTTTTCGAGAAGAAAAATTCATGAGAAATGAGGTAGATAGGCAAATTTAAAAAACTCAAATGTTAACGATGACACATGACTTGAGACTTTTCAAAATACTCGGTATAAAATGATCACATTGTTGATAATGAAATGGTTCTTCAGATGTTAAAAATGATTGTAACAAACTTCTAATACTGGGTTTCGAATAACCTGTTAAATGTCCTCATTTTTGCTTATCTTAACATAGGATTAACCTTATGATGCTCCTGTTGTGTACAGAATTTAAATCATCCATTCTGTCAATAAAATTTCATGACAAACCTGCAACATGTCTTTGAAACATTGGGTCCCCAAATTTTTCCATCCAGATGAAGTCATCGTACATTGAGTGATATACTGGGCATCCTGTGATTGATAATAATGTTTAGCAAGTCATAGATGACAGAAAACGCATATAGATATTGTATAAAATTCATCCATTTCGCTAGTGATTGTGAACGCTCAGGGTTCGGAGTTGCATTATTAAAGCTATGATTGTGCAAACATGTTATGCACAGACAAATGTGTATATGTTGTTTATTCTATGTGTACATTTTAAATATAGCACTTGGCCTAAGGGTTACGTTCTATGTGTAATGCTTGAAAGGTCCTGCTAGTGAGCATCAACTTGTTTCATGTCACAAGGTGGATGATTGAATTACTGAGCGATAACGCCTGCTTGTCATTCATTAGTTTATGTTTTCTTTCAGAATGATAAATTAAAAGCTCTGTCAGGTGCTGCAGCAGAAAATCATTTTCTTCTTGATACCACTGCTGGACTGCAGGCTTTGAAGTAAGTTTGGCCATAAACAAGAAACCTACTATCATGAGCACCTAGCTTTTCAAATCTATGTAACCAAAGCCCTATGTATATTTAACTACGTAAGTGCGTAACTACTTTGGACCAATGAATAAAATTAAGTGAAGCAATTAGGGATGAGCGTACATATTCTATATAACTTATTTTAGTAGAGCTGTTTTCTGATTTCTATCCTAGATAATTAATATTGAATTCTCTCTAGCTGCTGTATGAATGTGGAGACTCTTTTGCTTTTGACTGATTGCCATTATTTACTAATTAGATATATTATTTTAGGATTTTCACCCCACACTTTCATTTTGTGCTGTTTATATATGTTATGTTGATTGTTATTAGAGCAAAGTTTTTTCAGAAGTGCATGTGTGTTTTCATATATTTCAGTTGGTGGTTGCTAGTGTGTTCCAAGATTACATATGAAATGAAAGAAAATGTAAATGAACACTGTTTTTTACCATCCCCAATAGCTATATCTGCTGCTGGAACACCAATATGCTGCACGAAAGCTGAATAATCAGATCCTCCAGCTCCTAATCTCCCAATCTTTGTATAGAATAAAGAGGTTAATGAGCACTGAACTATGTGATAAGCTTCAAGGTTTACTTGAGAGGATCATCTCTTATGCAGAATGTTATATATGGGCTACTATAATGCAAGGATTTATATACTAATCACTGGTGGGGGTCAGAGTCACTAGATTGCAGTTTATCTCATTTCCACTGAAAGTCATTAAAATAATCCATCATGGTGGTGTAGTTAAGCTATTGCCTTGCACTTACCTCAGGAGAATTTCTTGAACCAACCCAGGATTCATAGATTGTTTGTGATGAGTTATCTGGATCTTGAACCTTCAAAATCAGTTACAAATCTGAATGAATTGACTAGTAGGAACATGGAAAAACATTAAAATTTACAAATGACAATAGATTTTGCTACGATTTGTTTCCCTTTTAGTTATTCTTATTTGTACTTGTTAGTTTAAGACTATTTCTCTTCAGTATAGCTTTTGCTGCATTGGTAATGGACGACTTTAGGGGCTATTATCTCTCTATCTATTGAACTACAAGTGTTACTTTTAAGATACCTGTTGAGTAGCTTGTTTGAGTAGTTCATCAAGCTGTGGAGTGGCAGAGGCATGAAATCCTGCTCCATATACCGCGCTGTCCACATTCAAGTAAGCAACAACCCTAGAAGCTAGTATCTCTCTGTTATCTTCCACCCATTCAGTTGATCCTATCTGGAATTTGTAAAATCGGTCAGTTTAAGTTCCTCTTCACACACAAAAACACACAGACAAGAGAGGAGGAGGGGGTAGGTGGTCGGGGATGAGAGATACCAGGCCATACTCCTCAGCATCCCAATTACAAAAAACAATAGTTCGTCGAGGTTTCCAACCCCTTTTCTGCAGCCTCTCAAGTCTTTGTGCAACCTGTATTGTAGGTAATTATTCAGATGAAGACGTGATTATTGAATTGTGACGTCTGTTTACTTGACTAAGAAGGAACATAATAACCTCTAGGAGTGCAGCAGTGCCGCTGTTGGGATCCACAGCGCCGAATGTCCATGCATCCCGATGATTACCCAGAATGACAAATCTGTAAATGGTTGCAACAGCGACAACCATATCATAAAGGTAATTTCCTCATTGGTCGATAATTCATTTTGATGGATTATTATCATTTTGTGGACGTTACATGTAATCTTCTCTTATTTGCATGCCTATTAAAATGGGTGCTTCCAATTGCTGTTACCATTTCTGGAAATCTTAGAACTTACCGATCAGGCTCCTCTGTTCCGGTAATCACACCAATTACATTTTGAATGGTCGCTATGACGTTTTCTCCCTGAAATATGCACAAGAAGCCAACTCGTTACCAGCACCTGGTAGTAGTTTGTTTTGACTAGTTGGACTGAAGAATACGCAATCAGTTGAAATAACAGCCACAACACGGATATGAAACCATAAGTTGTAATCAAGATTAAATTATTGCATCATATTAAAGTGCATGTGGGCGCAAGACATACTGTGTAAGTAAGATTGACAACACCTGGTCCTGGTCCAACCCTGTAGAGAGGGGCATCTTTGTCCCCCTGCCAATCCTCATATGCGTCTTTTCCATCGATAGATCTGATAATTGTCTCACCATCTGCTGCTGATATTGGTAACGATGGTATAAGGGGAACATTTCCTGACTTCTCAACCTCTACATATGACAACCTCTCACATCCTTCATTACTAGCCCATCCAGGAGTAGTAGGGTCACCAGCCCCATCATAGACCGATCCCACCTGCACTCCACTTGGTGTCATCCACTTGTCATCCGGAAACCACTTGGCATCACGGCCACCACCGCCATAGTCTTTCCTATCTGTATAAAGCAGTGCTCCTACAGCGCCTGCATCATAAGCATTATGTACAATATCTCCTCTGTAAATCTTTCCGTACCTTGCCAGTACAACAGTACCCGAAACGTTTACGCCCATTTCTTTCAATGTGGCATAGTCCTCAACGCGCCCGTAGTTGACATAAACAGCAGGTCCAATCACACTACCGGACTTAGCATATCCATGGAAGGTGGGCAGAACTTGGTTGGCCACGTCAGCGTACGGGTCACCATCATAAATTTCCTGACGTAGAGGGAAAGTGATGGTTTCTGCTGGGGGTGGACGTGTGAGTGACAAAGAACGTGAAACTGGATAAGTGAGGGACACTTGATAGGATGCTATATGTGCCTGAATATTGCTTGAAGTGAAAACGGATAGAACATAGGCTGCAGCCTCGGCGTTGGCCTCAGAACCAGACACATGAGGCCGGCGAGTGAGGGTATGGAGATGGTGAGCTATGGAGACGTTATCAGATAGGGCAGTGGATATAAAGAGAGAGTGATAGGGATATTTTGTGGGTGGAGAAAAGAGGACGAAATAGAGAGAAGTGGCTATGGCTACCAAGGTGGCCATGGCTGTTTGAGACATGGTCGTCTAGTTTAGGTGGATGGTTGTGCTCTGTGGGGCTCTTTTGAAGTTATATAAGAGCATGAGAGAGAAAGACAACAGAGAGTGAAGAGTTTCATTCTTAATTAATGATTAATTAATGTTGAATATTGAAGCAGATTCATTAATTAATTAATGTTGAATATTGAAACAGATTCATTAACCATGTTTTTTTTTATTTACAGAACCTTAACTATGTTACCTAATCATGTTTTTTTAATTTACTTTTTTACTTACATAACCTTCACTATATTACCTAACCTTTACAACGAACAAAACGCCCAATCCCGATTGTATGTAATTCTCGACCCAATTACTTCATTGTATTCGTTTGATCTTTTTTCTATGCATCTTATATCAATAAAATTCTTGAAATAAAATTGATTTTTTTTTTGTCCTTATACTTCCAGAACATGATAACCTATGTTTATGGTAACAATAATAAATTGTTATGACTAGGACCGAAAAAGGGGACATGATAAAGAAAAGAAAAAGGTTATACAAAACTAAATAGGAGTCATCCACACCCATTTTTTTTCTAGTCCTCAATTGAATTTCGTTTGATTATTGTAAAGTAACTTAAATTCTCTGCTATTCTTTGAAATATCATGAACCATTCCTATAGGTTGAACTGCCTCTTACAAGAAAATATAAAACAGCAGAAACATTTAAATGACTTTGATTATTTAGCGGATTATAAAACTCCACTTTCCGAAGATCTCTTCCTTCTCTTCGGGATCGAACATCAATTGCAACAATTCGATAAACAACTCATTAGGATAGATGTAGATGAATACACCCCCCGCCGCCCCCCACCCCTTTCTCTTTGTATGGCTTGAGAAAAAAAGATTAAAAGTTATGTCTATTAGAGATTTAAGTCCCTTTTTTTTTTCTTCTTACTCTCATAACTCAAGTTAGAGAACTTTTAAATAGCCCAAAAGAAATCTTTAGGGATTTCATTTTTTGAGTGGTCACTAACCCTCCTTTTGTTTGTTTTATTTCAAAACTATTTTTGGATTCTTCATGCCCATTCTAATTTAATTGTTGAGACAATTGAAAATGGTATTTTCTTGTTCCAGGATCCTTTCTTTACCTTTGCCTTGAATCATTGGGTTTAGACATTATTTTGGTGATCTTTAATTGTTTTAGTTTTCAAAAATGGCGGCAACACACCTCTTTTTGCGATTTCTTTCCATCAAAGAATTACAGAACAATTGGTTCCTATGCGATCCACCTTTATCAAACGAGTTTTACCAATTCCAACAAATTTTCGTTTTGGATTTTAAAATTGCTAGAATTGGATCCTTTCAATCTCTATATCAAAAATATATTTAGGAAGTTTGTTCAAACTTATTAATAGTTATTAACCCTAGATCATTGCTCCTTTGAAATGACTAAATACTTTCTACTTGAGCTTCATGATGTTCTACTTACATTACAACCCACCATAAATTGAGAGTTGAGAATTCTAATAAAACATAACAAAGTATGTCAAGTCAAGAGCCTATTTATTCCCAGATAATCTAAAATTGAAAACGGTGGATGGGAAAAATCCACAGCTGATCATGTCCTTCAAGTTACACGTTGCTTTCTACTATATCGTTTCAAACGAAGTTTTATCATAACATTTTTCTGGTTTTAAACTAGTATGTAATTGATTCAATCATGAAATCACGAATAGTCATTACTTTTGTCAATGCCCAATACTTTTTCCTTTGATATGAAAGGAATAGCTAATTTATGAAGAAGATATCTCAATAAAAATCAATTTCACTCTATATTTTATTGCATCCATGCAATATTTCTTTTTATTTCTAAATAACTAAATAAAAAAAGAACATGAAAAAAAAAATTCTAATATCCATGTTACATCTTCAAAGGATTTAATAGAATATATTCAACAATCTTACACTTCTTCGAATACCAATGACTCTCAAACAAACATTAAAAATATTTATCAGCAGGGTAAGGGCTCAAAAATCATTTTTTTTTTTTTAAAAAGGTAGTAATGCCATCACTAAAATAGAAGGATGTGGATGTATGAAAAGACCCTGTCTCAATTGTTATTAAATAGAGTTACAATTATTCATTACAGCTAAACACCAAATATCCCCCAAAAAGAAGGGTCAAAGAAAATTTATTCCACATGAAACTCTGATTATTTTATTTGTTAATGAGATTTGGACAGATATAATTGATATCTTCCATGCTCACTAACTCATGCGGACTCCCATTCCCAATACATTTTGGGGGGATGATGAATCATAAATAAAAAACATGATCTTGTTTTTTAATTTACATTTACGCGATGCTAGAATCGTTTCTATAGATAAAAAACCAAAAAAGTCTAGATTAATCAAATTTTTACTATTTTTTATTTTACCCTAAACTAGTCTTAAAAAACTTAATTCCATTGATTGAGTTCAAACTCTTATGATCTATGTTCCTATCTTACTTGATCACAAATGAATTTAGTTACATTTGAATGTTTTTTGAACTCGATTCAATTTATAAAAAGACATGATTGAGAGAAGAATTTGAAAATTCAAAACAAGAAGTATATTTTAACAAAAGTTGTACTCTATAATAGAAAGTTGCCCAAAATGAAAATTGAGATTCTAAGATATATAAGAGTCTGCTCTAGAACGAAAGGATTCAAACCTTTGAATAGCAGGACCAAAACCCGTTGCCTTACCACTTGGCCATGCCCCATTTCAATTTTCCTTTCGATACTAATTAACACTAATATTGGTTGTTCGTCAATTCTTGGTAAAATTTCTCTCTAATAAATTAAATTATTGTTTTAGGGTTAAGATTTTGACATGATTCGATGTAGAATTAAACTCCATTTACTGATTATTATATATAATTCAACTAAGATATTGTATGAAAGTAAGATAATAGATAAGGCATATTGCCCAATCAGATCAGCTAGAAAAGTTGGACCAACCCTTGTATAAGATGACAAAACCTTCTCTCAGTGCATTTCCCTTGGCTGTTCTTTGAAATTTCTTTCAATTATTTATATAAGAATCATTAAGAAGTTGATGATACATATGTCTCTATTTTAATTTCAAAACCTCCATATTCCTGATTTCAAAAAAATTAAAAAAAAAAAAGGCCCTCCATATTCCTTATCTTTTGTGTTATTTGATCGTACTCTATAGCACTATCTTTACCATAATGATTAATTAATGTTGAATATTAAAACAGATTCATGAACCATGTTTTTTTCTTTTTTTTTTACTTACATAGTAACATATCCATGGCTTTTGTCAATAAATTGATATATTATTGTGGGTTAGAATCTGCTGCTTCTGAGTTTAGAAACCAGAATCTTGTCTTTATTGGTGAAGTGCGTTGGGCCAAACTAGCCGGCCCAGCCTATTTTCACATTGATTTTGTTAACCATACTAGCAAAGAAGTCGCGCTTTTTTATAAGGAAAAGAAAAAATGACAATATATATATATATATTCTTTTTGTTTATAATTTACTGTAATCAAGTATCTTATATTAACCATTGTTCAAAATAGTTTGATGGTAAAGAGCACTCATATAGTCTGATAATAATCTAAAATTCGAGTGATCCCATTGCAAGTGATGTTTTAAAAAATATATATATCTTATGTTTAGAGAAGAAAATACCTATCAAACAGTTAAATTTGACTAATAGTTAACTAATAGATGAATTAAAAAAATATATCTTATGTTTAATGAAAAAAATATTCATCTAAAATTCGAGTGATCTCACCGCAATTGATTTTTTTTTTTTATTGTTATTTAAACATATATAGTAATACCTATATGAGTAGATAAACCAATTATAAATATGATAAATAATTATATTTGATTCAACTCAAGTGCAAAACGCCTAAAATTTATAAAATAAAACTAATTCGATTAAAAAAAAAAAGATAGCAGCAGAAGAAAAAGAGAGAGGTCAGAGGTTGGGATGGGGAAAGAATTATAATATAAATTTAGGTTAACTTTAATATTAATATTTTTTACCACTAAAAGTATAATTAATGATATACCTACATATTAAAAATGTAATAGTTTGGATTAGGCTGTTCAGTTTAACAAAAACCAACCAATAAACGAACTCAACCCAATCTAGTTGCTTTCAAGGAACCCAATAAGGTTATTTTGTTTTATGAAACCAAACAAATCTGTTTTAATCAATTTGATTTTGGTGAGTTAATGGGTTTAATGCTATAGGTGCCCATTAGGGATGTCAATCAAGCCCCATATCCGCATCCCCATTTTTTTCATTTATAATTCTAATATATAAATATAAATATATTTAAATTTTAATTTTAATAAAGAAATTTACTTTAATAATTTTTTGAAATATTTTATTAAACACTTGCAAACACTATACACTTTAGTTATATCCATTTTTTTTCTTTTTTTTTTAATGTTATAGATTTCGTAAGTTGAAATATTATGAATTTAATTTATCAAAATGTGATATAATTATTTTGTAAATTGTTTATTTTTATTAAAGAAAAAATTAGTTCATATGGGATGAAATGGGGATGAGAGTATTTGGGGGAATACGCTCATCCCCATTTCCCTCAAACGGAGATTTGGGTGGGGATGAGGGAGGGGTGGAGAAACCCACCCTCACCCCCATTTGCCCTTTCTGATGTCCACGGCTGATTCAAAATTATATTGTATCTTAAAAATATAGGAAAAACTTTATTTAGTCATTGAGGTATCGAAAAATATCAGATTTTTAAAGTTTTTTTAAAAATAACTATTTTCATTTTTAAATTTTCAAAAACTCTTTAAAAATGTTCAAAACCGTTAGTCAACTGGCGGTCAATATTAATAAAATGCATAAAAAAATATTTTTACTCTTGATAGTTATTAGTTTCACGTAAATTATTGAATTATTCTAATAAAATAATGAATTTATAAGTTAAATTATTTAAAATATCTCTAAATTTAAGTTGTTAAAAATGGCGTAAAGTCATCGTTGATCGTCAGTTGATTAACGATTTGGATTTTTTTGAAGAGTTTTGAAAACATTAGAGATGAAAATAGCTGTTTCCAAAAGAGTTTTTAAAATTTGATATTTTTTCAAATCTTGAGGATTAAAATGAAGTTTTTTCAAAACCATATTTGTTTAAATTGGTACATCACACACGATAGTTTTGATGTGCCTTGAAGCTGATATTTTTTAATATAATTTGATGTGCCTTGAAGCTGATATTTTTTACTATATTAGTATTTTTATTTACACAACAAATTCCTTGTGCACATAATTTCTCTATCTTAGCAAATCTCGACATAAGAAGCTACATAATTTTTGTTTTGAAACAATACTATCTAACAATTATAATTTAGTTCAAAAAAATACATGAAATTTATCCAAGATACTTGGAACCCTATTTAAGTGTTATGATAGTAGAGTAAAAAAAAAAAAAAAAGATGTGGTTAGTAAGTGAAACTTTAAATGCATGGACCATAAATGATTACTTATTTTTTAAGTTAATGATGTGTATGGCGTTGATTCGGTGTATGCCAAACCCTTAGTTGCTCACTTGCTCACGAGGATTTTTCATGTATGATTGATGTTTTGAAGATCTAACTACGAAAATTGAAAGGAAACATATTCATAATTCATCTGAACAATCATTTGTCAACCCACGGGCGTACCAAACATCAGATTCAAGAGCTGTAGATCCATTGATTTTCCACCAACAGTCGCTGAAGCTGAACTTAGATTGTGGTCAGGGGCGACTGCCGAGGGTACACAAGAAAGGCAGATAAAAGTGAGACCCCCTCAGTAGAAAAAGCCAGAAGGAGCATATAGGGAGATTCTGGTAATTCTAAAAAATACAAATATTACCAGTACTTGGAGCTAATACAATGACTCACATCACCATATCACCAAAATTCTCCTAGCAAGAAAATGTTTTAGCATTGTACTCTCGTATGTTTCTTTTGTCTACTGCCATTCACTCCACCAAGTGGGTCCTGGCAAAGTTGCAATATATTAATTGCTTTATGATTTGCAAACCCAACTCATCTCCTCATCTCAACCCTCCAAATATGTCAAATTTATGGCCATAACATAAATCTAATCATGTTAAATTTGGTTTCAATTATTTGGCTGCCATGATTAGTGACGAACCATATCAAAAGGAACATCCCATTATCCCCTGACGAATATAATCACATTTACACACAAACACAAAGAGGGACACTCACGGGCACTCATCACCAACAATTACAAACAGAAACAAAAAGCGAAAAAGCAATATTAAGAAAACAACGTTTTTATAAGCGAAAAAGTGTATGTAACCTGTCCTGTGGCCTTAATTGATTGTTTGCTTCTCTCTCCTCTTGCTGTCTTGCGTGGAGGTCAGTAGAAGCACCCGTGACCTCTCACTTTCTGTCACTTATTTTCTGCTCTCAGCTTATTCAAACGTCGCTTTCCACCTAAACCCAGTCCCAACTAACTTGTGTATGTAATTATAAACCATGAACGCACCATCGAGTCGCTCTTAACTCAAACACAACACAGCCCAAGTGCTAGCATTCTCCGCTCATTCTTTCTACCACTAATGTCAAAATTTTATCACATTTCCTTTATTCTTCTTCTCCTCTTCCTCTTAAGTGCAAGCCAAACATTATGTCACACAAAAGGAATCAGACCAAGAAAATCTCCAGGCAAGAATCAACCAACAACAAACATGACTGCAAGAGCCCAGTTCGCAGAACAGCAATTCATGAAGTGGGTCAAGTTCGTTGGTAGCCTTAAACACACACTCTTCAAGACAGCCAAGAACAAGCTCTTTCCATCCTATACTATAACTGTGGCAAAGAACCCAGCAGCTGGTGACTTCACCAAAATTCAAGATGCCATTGATTCCCTTCCTTTCATCAATCTCGTCAGAGTGGTCATCAAAGTCCGTGCAGGTGTTTACACGTGAGTGTGCTTTGGTTAAACACATACACTGTGGACTCTGATTTTGCTTGAATTAATATTAATATTAATATTCTTGTCCTTATTTATGCATCTGTGTTGCTCTTGGCCGTGGGAAATTGTCATTGTTCTGGTAAACCCTGGATTCTAGAGTTCGTCCATATTCACTTACATGTTATTCTTAGTTATGTGTGGTAAAGGAATGTGATTCTGGTTTTTGTTTTTTACTGTGTCCTTATCTTTTTGAATTGGTCTTGGCCAAGAAATATATTAGTATTTCATATACTACTATTTTGATTAGTAGATAAAATTTGAATTGGATTTAATTGAAAATGAACATTGATATATATTAGTTTTTCAGGGAGAAGGTAAGTATACCTCCATTAAAATCATTTATAACAATAGAAGGAGCAGGGGCAGATAAAACAATAGTTCAATGGGGAGACACAGCTCAGACTCCAGGCCCAAGAGGCCAACCAATGGGGACTTACGGCTCTGCAACTTTTGCTGTCAATTCTCCTTATTTCATAGCCAAGAATATCACCTTCAAGGTGACTCACCAATAGGGATTTATTTATTTTTTTAATTCTCTATCTATGTTTTTTTAATCTAATTTGTGGAAGGATATTAATGGCTATATAAGCAGAACACTACACCAGTGCCACCACCTGGTGCAGTAGGAAAGCAAGCGGTGGCATTTAGGATCTCAGCGGATACAGCAGCATTTTTGGGTTGTAAATTCTTAGGGGCTCAGGACACCCTCTATGATCACATGGGTAGGCACTATTACAAGGATTGTTACCTAGAAGGCTCTGTCGATTTCATTTTTGGCAATGCTCTTTCCCTGTTTGAGGTTATTTTCTTACCCTTTTAATTTCAATTTCAATTATCAATTTCCGTTTTATAAGCTTATATTAATTTCTTTCCTTACCATATATGAACCATGAATTGTACCTCTTCATAGCCTTCCTTTTCACCTACCCCACTTTTGCCCTATTCTGTCAGGTCAGTCTAGCTATTATGTTTTAAAATGGGAAGTTTTAACTTCATTTTCTTCTAAGAAGTGTTGGGCTGACAACAAGACAGTTTATGGACAACACAAGTTGATGTTATATCCCAATTGGTCAAAATGTTTTATAAATTAAGAAGGATCAAGTGAATTTTAAGTTCTTGTTTTAAAGGAAATTTTAAACTCTTTTTGATAAATGACAAAACAATTCTTTTCATAATTACTTTTATTTAACAAATGAATTGTGAAAACATTTGATTTGATTCAAATGTGCGTAATTCTCG